>CM035092.1:84458587-85156087 GCA_020205505.1 Panax japonicus
GTATTGTGGTCAAGTGTGCTTTATAATTAAAGAAAATTAAAGCTCATGTCTTGTAGTAGTAGTAGTAGTAGTAGCATATACTCCATATAAACATGACTCCTACAATTTTAGCAGGATGGCAAAATTTCAGTTTGAGCAAGTGCATGCAGGCCATTGACTTTTGATCTAAATTTCTTATTGAACCACTTTTTATCCAGATATACATCTGAATTTAAATGTAATTTATCTAAATTTCAAATGGTTTTGGAATGAGAGGATAGATTAATTTTTAAATTATTTTATGCGTATTGTATAAGCTTTATACACATGAACATAATATTTCCAATACTTTCAATCAATAGTGAATTAATCTAAACTATATATAAAACTTATATAAATAAACAATCGCACAAAAAGGTTTACGTGTAACTTTTAAATTATATCTCAGAAGAAGTCTATTTCTTTTTATCTTTTTGTAAATTAATTTTAATGGACCATTACAAAACTATAGGATGGAGATCAGTACTATATAATTACTTGGTCGATCAAAAGTATTTTCAAACGTGTATGTATGTATATACGTAGCTAGCAAGTATATATGGTACACGGGCGGGCACTCGTAAACTTACTCTTTTGGCTCATAGATATACAAAATCTTTTTGCCAGCTTGTATTTTGTTTTGTTCATTTCTTAATAGCATTATTTTAGAGTTTCCAGGTCACTTGTGTATTGCTCGGTGCATGCACCATATATATATATATATAAAAGGTCGGATCCTGTCTGAGAGTCCGGACAGATTTAAAATCCAAACTTTAAAACATTTGTTAAGTAATTAATAAAATCATTTTCTTTCAAAAATTATTGACATTATTATATAACTTACTGTACTTGTACCCATATTCTTCTAAAAAGTGGGTCTTCAAAAAAAAATTTGCATATTAACCCTTGAAAACATTTATCTGCACAACCGTATACACACTATACTAAAAATGGCCTTTAATAAAAAAAAAATCTTCACAAAACATAATATATCATTCGCAACAGATTTATTGCGAAGAAATATTTCCTTACACAATTGCTCGCATAAAGCCTCCTCATAATAGGGCATTCTTCGCTAAGTAGTAACTAAATATTTTTTGTGAAAGATATATTGAATGTGAATAACTTTTTATTCACAAATTATATTTGGTAATATAATATTTTTATTTAGTGAAAGAATGATTTCTTTCATGAATAATATTTTAAGAAAGAATATTTAAAATTAGTAAATAACTTTATCCTCTCACAAATAATATATTATGAAGAACAAATTTATTTAACGAGAGAATATTTTCCTTCACTAATTATAAATTGAGAATATTTTTTCTCACTGATAAATTACTTCACAAATTATAAAATTTATAAATAAAAAATTAACTGCTAAATAATCAAAATTCATTGAAAATTATAATTAATTTTCATATTTATTATTATTATTATTATTATTATTATTATTATTATTATTAATATTAATCTCTACAAGAAATATTAAATTTATTTTTTAAATAAATATAAATATTGTCATACTTGTTTTAAACTAATTGATAAGCTAATGCATAAAGAGCTAATAAAATCAATACTTCACATATAAATAGATAATACTCAGAGTCGCAATAACTACAAAATTTGTTATTGTATTTTGGTCTCTCAAGAACCATAGTACGTAAAAAATTTATTAACTAACATAAGAAAACTGTAAGAATAAAAATAAACTAGAAGGAATAAAATGTGTCATGTTACTTCACCGTCATTTCCTTCATGAAAATCTAAGGGTAGGGTGGACCTGTAAAACTTCATGCTGCAAGAGAAACACCAAAATTCAATTTCAATAAGATGAGGAATAAGAAAAGATGAAACTAGCAAATTTAAATTAAGAGGGAGAGATTAATGAAGGATAAAAACAAAAATATAGCAATTGATTCATAGTTGTTAAATGCCAACCATCACGATTCTAACCTGTTAAAAAATGACCAAAACAGAGGCACCACAGTCAACAAGCAAGCTAACTGCTCATGAAAATTATGACTATTATGAATTTATAATTGTTTCAGCTTTTGCAAGGTTAATTCCTGTGTCGTCCTGTAAATTCCATGAAGGCCACACCAAATCTTACAAAATATGTCTAGGCCCAAACGGCTAAATAATGTAGAAAAATCCTAAAAATATGTCTTTCTATCTAAAGAATGGCAATCAAAGAGAGATTTTACAAACCGAGTTTAAAACGGGTTTTGCTTCCACTTTTTCAAAGCAAAAACAGTTTGAAAATAACATTTTTTGTAACTAATTTCAAAATAAAGTGGAAGTGGAAGTAAAAACAAAAATTTGGAGTAGAAACAATTAAGAAAAGGGCCCTTACAGTTGAACAAGAAACGTGTGCCCTTTTGAGCTGTGATTAAAAGTTAGTGAAGATATATAGTTGACTTACATGAACGACATTGATGAAGTCAGTACTCCTCAACTGTGGCGGAAGAACGCGTCTTAATGCATCACAGGCCCTGCATTTCACAACCACAAATCAATCCAAGTTATGCTTGACCAGTACATATAATAACAAAGCCACGCTTGACACCATTGGTGTTTTGATTGAGGTTTTTCCATCCCATGTTCTTCATATTTAACCAAAGAAAAAATATAACAAACTGGCATCAGCACAATTCACAAAAACATTAAAGCAGTGTCAACAAAAAATTCCAACTGACCTTGGCGCTTCAGACATCCTAAGGTAGCATTGAATTATATTTTTCAGTAGTCGCGGTGGCGGTGTATCACCCATTTTTTTAAGCATCGTGGTAAAAATATGATTCGGAGTACCACAGCAGTAAAGTAACCGCTGTTGTTCCGTCAGTATTTTTGACAGTATCATGGTTGCAACCTGTGTAGCCAAAATTGTTTACCATAGTCCATTATAAGATCATAACATGTTTTGTGAGTGAACCGAGCTAAATAATATTTGATGGCATGGACATTTAGGTAAGAATATATCAATTTAAAATTTAAAATTTAATATGTCGTCGTTTGACCTCAAAAGTCAAATTATATCTCTAATTTTGGAATGGAGGGAGTATTTCTATTTTTTATGGAACATCAGTTAAATTTAAACTAGGAGCTTCCTAAAAGAGAACCAACATGTTATCAAGATATGGATCACTTTGTAGGGACCAAATGTTACCGGCTTACAAATTAAAATATCTAGTTCGGTAATTAAATTTTACATAACAATTTTGTAGCAGAAAACAGGTTAGAGTAAAATATGGTAACGCTTGCATAAGATAAAGTTACCATGGACATTTACTGATTGTGAAAGCATAACACCCAAATCTATACAGCGTAAGCACATAGGTACCATTTCTGTTTTAAGGAAAAAATGAAACGCCTTTGGCACGATGGCATCATCATTCTGCATAACAGAGAAGATTAAGAATCTAACTTCATCGGACAAAACTTATAGGCAAAATGGAACGATTTAAATCTGCTCATGAAAATTATCACTATTATGCAAAAGATATCAGAAACGTTGCAAAATAAAAATAAATAAATATGCTGATGGAAATTATCGACATTATACAAAAGATATCTGAATTGTTACAAAATAAAAATAACTAAAATAGTGTTTTGAGCATGCATGTATATAATGTAGTACTAATCTCAATGTTTGTGATTTTGAAAATCTAACCATATATGCTTAATTATTAATTAATAAATGGTCTATTTGACCATAAAAGTATATTTATCCAAGAACAAAGGGAGTAATAAATTTAAGAGTACAAGCACACATTCAATGAAAGAAACAAGATGGGGGGTATATTATATGGGATATAGATATACGGAAAATCACCTTCACTAGAGAAGCAATAGCCCCCAAGCTGGTAAGCCTTAGATATTGAAAAGGTCTTCCGGTTTCTGTGATCTTGAGAAAAGGGTACAGATAATGTGGTGTCTTAACTGCAAAGGATGACATCCAGTTACAAGTGGATCAACAGTGTTTGTTCACCAACAGGCCATATATAATTCTTCAATGATAACTCATTGAAGATCTGCTAGAAAATGAAAGTTACAACAGTTTTGAGAATTCTCATGCATATAGAATTTTATTTAGCAAAAATAAGAAACCAAAATTATTTCCAAAGGAGTCGAGGAGAATACCATTGAGGAATTCCGTCTTTCTATCCGGGGTGAGACGCCAGGCACTGCGTTCAAGAAGAAGGAAGAATCCGATTTCAGAGTGGCACATAGTAAATTACTTTATATGTACTTGGTATTTTAAATTTAAATTATGTTTACTGCGTTTAATAGATTGAGAGTTATTCAAAGAATTAAGAATCTTACTCAGCACGGGCATTTTTGAACTAAAGTTGTCTGCTTCAGTACTTTAGCATGAATAATCAGTAGTTATCAAAAATACAAGGCCTCAAAGAAACAAAATTGAGGAAGTTCAATAAAGGAAAACACATTATTAAAATTGCTACTAGGAGCAAATGCTTTTGCAGAGTTTATGAAAAGCGAAAGGTTCATTCTATGTTCTCCTTCTGTGAGTACATACGATCGGAGACTTCGCCGTCCTGGAGAGTGACCGCCGGCAGCCCAATTGTACCTGTGATTATTATCATTGGGGCGAGAAATCACTTCTTTAGGACAGTAGCGCTGCTACGCCTCGGTTTCCAGCTAAGTTGTTCCAATTTAATCTGTTATTCTGCTAATTTTCCAATAAAAACAACTATAAAGAGTTCTTGTTCATTACCCCATCAAAATTTTCTGTTTTTGCTTAGAACTCTCTAAGAAATAATTTATCAAACAGGATATGTGCATTATTTATATGGACAGGTTTTACTACCATTTATACATTCTTTAAATCATAACTTCCTTCCTTATTGCTCCGCACAACAACAACTAGACTACTACTTTCTAGACTTCCAACATCACAGTAATAAAAATTCTCAATTTCACATAAACAATCAACCTTTGATTTCAATTTAATGAATTAAAACTTACCTTCCTATAACAGTCTAATGGACTGAATTTAGCATTTATGGATTGGTTATAACCCTTCCTTACCGCTGCCCTACTATCCGAATCTCCCCAATACAATTTACTTTAGCTTCTTTGTTCCACTCCTTGCTCAATTCGTAGGTTCAGCCGAGAATGATGAGAAATTTGGACCAAAATTTGGTGATAATTGTACTCGGCAATAGCAAAACAAAAGAAACATATATGGAACGATTTGGGCAAAAAGAAAAGGCTGAGTTTCAATTATATCCCTTTTAGTACACTGCTATTAAATTGACTCAGCATTCTTAGTGAAGAGTTAAGTTCTTAACTATTGCCACCTCCAACTTATCTCTGCACTATTTAGGTCCCTTAAGTCCCAAGCATATATAATTCAAATAATTTACAGGTACCAATACATAGTAGAAATGCAGGTCTATTAAGAATTACGCATTTTAGGCATAATCCATTTTTGAACGAACGCACGCAAATGGGCTTGGCAAGTGGACTTCCCCACTACACTAGCTAACTATTTGTCAGGCCTGTCAAAAGTTGGTTGGGGCTTTGTTCTTAAATTTGTGTGTCACCAACATAAACAAAATTAACCTATATTCAAAATACATATACATAGTATGTAAATGCTTATTTTGTAAGGGTATTGAAGTGAATATATATATATATATATATATATATATATATATATATATATAGAACTGATCTAAAGCATGTTGGAATGTGATATCATACTAACAGCAGACATAGATGATTTTAAATTTAGATCATGAAATGTAGAGTCTCCATTTATTTTTAAAATGGAGAGTATCCTAGTCCCTCTTAAATAACATCTTTATTAAAACTATGTTATTTTAATGTTTTTTTTTAAATAAAATAATATTAAAAGAGATTAGTCCCACTTATTTTTTTTATTTACAAAAATACCACTCGTCGACCCACTTATTTTTTAGAAGAATATTCAAAACCATATATGTAAGACCCCAACTTATTATAAATAAAATTGAATTTTTCTTTATTCATTATTCTAAAATAATAAGGGTTAATTTGATATAATACTTTGGTTATGGATGAAATGTAAAATTTTTTACAAAATAAACAAGTGGTTATAAAATAATCATTGTTGTCGGAGAATATTTGTTTGGTCGTGAAATATTCTTTTTGTCGGGAATATTCGTACGACGGCGCAATTAATTGTGGGCCCCATAACGGAAAACGGTTGGATGAAAGAAAATGACAAAGATTGAGTTTTATAAATAACGGCGTAAATTATTACCGTTAACACTGTTGGGTTACCTGATGGTTAAAATACAGTAATACGCGTGGTTGCATAGTAGCACACTGTATTGCACAGTATTGTTGAATTATTGATTCGTACGTAAGAAGACACTACTCAATAATTGTTACAGTAGTTACTGTTCATTATTTTATTATATTGATTCAATAATTGCTGCATTATTAGTTTATATTATTATTGTTTCAATAATTGTCACCGCACAGTATTTCTCATGATCAGATCAATAATTCATATTATTTGAATAATATTATTAGATAGCATTATTGAAAATGTCTAGAAAGTTCTGTCAAGGAAAGGTTAGGTCATTTAATTGCGCGCCAGTAAGGAGAAATCCTTATTGAAAAGCCCCCTCTTTCTTGGGAACGGCCTGGTTGTCATAATTGTGATTCTGTAATATTATTTATGAATAATTAATTATTGATTCATATGATAATGAAATATTTATTTGATGTGGATATAATTGATGAATATATTATTTTATGTGGATATAATTGAAAGAATTAATGTTGAGGTGTTTTATCATTATTTTGTAGGACTGGAAGAATTAAAAATCATCCGTTTGTGGATTTTGGATAATTTTTGTTTGGAATTTGGAAAAAAATTCTTCTGCAAAGTTGTAGAGAATTGAAATTCCTATAAAAAGTCGCAAGATTCGAATTTTCTGACAAAGGGGCTATTTATTGTGAATTATTGAAGTTCCGGAGTTCCGAAATAATTGATTTTTGAAAGTTTTAATTATTTTTTTAAGAAAAACGTTTTTGTGGTTGTTGGTACATGGGTGGCTGATGTTTTTGACCAAAGAAGGCTGCTAAGGAATTAAGAAAAATAAATTGATATTTTATTAATTTAGTCTCATTTGGCGTTCTAGCATTTTTCTATAAATAGAGGACTAAGTTAGAATTAAAAATCACACCTAAAACAAGTTTTCTCTCTCTCTCTCTATATTATCGAGCGTATTCTTGTGAGTATACTTTGAGTGTTGCTTTATGGTGCGAGTTTCTGTCAGTCCTATACCGAAATTCAGTCAGAAGTACGGTTATTTTAAGGTAAGGGATATTATTTTTTTCTTAAATGATATTATTTTCTTCAATATCATTATGTCAAAATATTGGTAAACTTTTTAATCAAATTTGGAACTTATTGTGTCGGGGTTACTATTCACGTATACGACACTATTCACGAATACGGCACTATTCACCGAAAATAAAAATTTTCTTTTTTGTCCAAGATGTCTATTTTGGCTACTATATTTGATTGTATCCATGTTTTGATCGTTATTTTTGAGTTTTGCTTCAAAATCGGTTATTATGAAGTATTATTGATCTTGGATAAACTGTTATACGAATCCCTAATATTTGTCATTCTATCTCACTGGATTCGTTCTTAAAAATATTTTTCATCATTCTCAGTCCTTAATGATGATATTATTGAATATTTTTGGCCTGTAATGCAAAGATAAATGATTACTGATTAATATCTTTGGCCCGTAGTGCAAAGATGAACAGGTGTTGAGATGAACATGACCAACCGGTGATATAAATGAATATTTTTGGCCTGTAGTGCAAAGATGAATAAAGATGTATATTGATTGTCGTTACAGGGATAAAATATTGATGATGGACTCTTAAATATTAGAAGATATTAGACTTAATCCTCTACGTGACTCTTCTAATAGATTGTTGTTTCCGCTGTAGTTGTTGATCTAAAACTTGTTGTCTATTGTATTCTATCAGATTTTTCCCTATTGAAGACTAACGATAATTTATTGTATATTATCTTAGTCATAATATTCTTTAATGGGCTAGTTGAGCTCACCCTTTTCTTTTTTGTTCAATTTTTTTTTCTCAAGAGGTGAGAACATAGCAGGATCGAGTCAGGGTATGGAGTGAGGTTTCTAGAAAGATGTTTTAGCAGTCCTCACTATTTCTGTAAAATAGTATTTGAATAATTATAATGAGGACTTATTTGCGTATGGATATTGTCTAGAAGATAATATTTGTATTTAAACTCACAGTATGTATTGTCGTATTTCACTTGACATTTGTATTATTGAAGTTGTAGTTTGCTTTATGTACCATGTATTTGACGACTCAGAATGAGTGTTGTATACCTGTTTTGGGGGCGTCACAACATAATTTTAATAAAAACATATATTATTTAAATAGAGTGTGGGTATCCTTTAGATCCCTTAACACATTAATCATCAACAAAGAAAAAAGTAATTTTTTGTGAAACAAAATAAATTAGTAAGTAAAACTCTATGTGACAATGAAGTATAAGATTATCTGTGACGCCCCCAAAATAGGTATTTATCACCCATTTTAGGTCGTGAATAACATGGTACAGAAATAACTACAACTTTATTAATACATCATAAAAACTGTGAGTTTAAATACAAATATTATCTTCTAGACAATATTCATACCCAAATAAATCCTCATCACAATTATTGATACATTATTTTATAAAAATGGTGAGGACTACTAAAACAACTTCTAGAACCATCATTCCATACCCCGACTCGTACTCGTTACATTCTCGCCTCCTGAGAAGAAAAATGGAACAAAAAAGAAAAGGGTGAGCTCAACTAGCCCAGTAAAGAATATTATGACTAAGATAATATAGAACAAATTATCATTAGTCTTCATCAGGAAAAAAATCTAATAGAATACAATAGACAACAAGTTTCAGATTATTATTCGCAGCGAAAATAATAATTCATAGAAGAGTTACGTAGAGAATAAAATCTACTATTATCTATGAATTTAAAAGTCCATTGTCAATATTTTATCCCTGTAACATCAATCAATATTCATCTTGAATCAATTTTTCATCTTTGCACTACATGCCAAAGATATTCATCAGTCGGTCATGTTCATCTCAACACCTATTCATCTTTGCACTACGGGCCAAAGATATTCATTATAAAATCATTTATCTTTGCACTACAGGCCAAAAGTATTCAATAATATCATCATTTAGGAATGAGGATGATGAAAAATATTTTAAAGGAAACGAATCCAGTGAAACAAAAGAATAAATATCAAGGATTCGTATTTCAGCTATTTCACGTCCAAAAATAACTCATAAATAATCACAGTGAAGTAAAATTCAAGAATGATCAAAACATGGACACAATCAAAGCTAGTATCCATAATAGATATTTTGGACAAAAAGAAAAAAATTTTATTTTTCGATGAATAGTGTCATATTCGTGAATAGTGCCGTATACGTGAATAGTAACCCCGACACAAAAAAATCTAAATTTGATTAAAAGTTCAAACCAATATTTCGGCATAAAGATATTGAAGAAAATAATATCATTTAAAAAGAAAATAACATCCCTTACCTCGAAAAGATAGTACTTCTAGTTGAAACACCGGATAAAGGCTATGACTTGAACTTGCACCGTATAGCAACACTCAAAGTATTAAAATACTCACAAGAATACGCTCAATATATCGAGAGAGAAAGAGAGAGAAGATTTCAATTTCTAGTGTGATTTTTAATTCTAACCTAAGCATTATATTTATAAGAAAATGCTTAGAACACTAAAGTAGAAAAATTAATATAATATTATTATATTTACAAAATTGTAAAGCCCACCTCTTGAATCTGAATTCAGCCACCTTGCACATGTTTATTGCAGCCCACCAAGCATAAAAAACGTTTTTGTAATTAAAAATAATTAAAACTTTCAAAAATCAATTATTTCGGAACTACAGAACTTCAATAATTTATAATAAATAGCTCTTTTATCAGAAAAATTCGAACCACATATCCTTTCCATAGAAAATTTCATTCTCTACAACTTTGCAGAAGAAAGTTTTTCTAAATTCCAAACAGAAATTGACCAAAATCTACAAACGAGCGATTTTACAGGCTATAATTAAATTTCGGTCAAGAATTGGGGTCCACCGACACACAAAACATGTGTTAATCATTTAATGCCACAAAAATACTCTTCCTCCTCATATATTCATATATCCCACATTCATTGTAAAAATATCACCATTGATATATTATTAAAATAATATATTTAAATGAATTATTTTATCAGAAAAAGATAAAATATTAATTTTCAACAATTGTCACATTAAAAAATTTTCTCCATCTATATCCGCATAAAATCAATATTTTTCTCATCATATAAATTAATAATTAATTATTCATAAATAATATTATAGAATCACATTACTGACAACTAGACAGTTCACAGGAAAGAGGGGCCTTTTCAATAAGGATCTCTCCTTACTGGCGGGCAATTAGATGATCAAACCTCTCATTAGACATAATTTTATAGACACTGTCAATAATGTTATCTAATAATATTATTCAGATAATATGAATTATTGCTCCGATAATAGAAAATATTGTGCAATGACAATTATTAAAACAACATTAATATAAAATATCAACGCAGTAATTATTGAATCAATAAAATAAAATACTGAACAGTAATTACTGTAACAATTATTGAGTAGTTGGTGTAATACCGTGTGTTACTGTGTTTTAACCACCGGGTATTCTAACAGTATTAACGGTAACAACTACGCCGTTATTTATAACCAACTTATTCTTGTCATTTTCTTCATCCAATCACTTTTCGTTATGGGGCCACACAAGGCTGCGCCGTCGTACGAATATTCCCCGACAGTAAAAATATTTCACGACCAAACGAATATTCTCCGTCAACAATGAATATTTTAAAACCACTTGTTTGTTTGAAATAATTGCGCATTTTACCCATAACTTCCATATTAATCAAATCAACCCTTACTATTTTAAAATAATAAATAAAAAAAATTTAATTTCATTAAATAATAAGTTGGGTCTTACATTATCAATATTATGTAGATATACCGCATAAAGAGCATAAGTGTAGATTATTGATTATCTTAAAATTATTGTTGAGGAAAAATTAGTAAGTTAGGCATGATTGGCTTACTTCGTGAAGAGCAGTACTCTCTTATTAGAGGAGGAGAGAGATGAAGTCGAAGCTAATCTTGACTGCAATACTACTTGCAATTTTTTCAATCATATTAGCTTTCAATTCGACCCATTTGCTCACACCACCGCCGGTACCTGGGTCCGATGACCAGCTCCACGCTTCTCAAATCATCCATGTCACCGGAGCTGTCGGACCGGAGAGTCTGGCTTTCGATACCAAAGGCGAAGGGCCCTACACCGGAGTCGCCGACGGTCGGATTCTTAAGTGGGAAGGACAAATCAATGGTTGGGTTGATTTTGCCGCCACTTCTTCCCATAGGTACCAATTAACTAAAAACCTTTCTTTTTTATTTTGCTACATTTCTTCCTCTGTTTGATTTTTTTAAAAAAAATATAATTGTCTGTATGCAATTCTTCTGAAATAACTTTTTAGGGGCTGTGCACTTGTGCTGATTATCTGCCCCTCTATATCCCTGTTATGAGAGTACCATTTGCCTTGGATACATTAGAGTTTAATGTTTCAATTTTAAAATTTATTAGTAAATGCTTATTGCGCACCTAAAATTTAGTCCAATTTAAAATTTAATCACAATGGGATTGAAACTCTTGACCCACCTCTAGTTTTGGTACTCTTGCACTGCCTGATGTCCTGATCCAAAGGATTGAAGTTATAGCTTAATCCTGTAATGAGGATAACAAAATATCATTAAGCAGTTGCTCAACAAGGGAACCAATATATCTAAATTTCCTTGCACTATAAGATGGAATAACATATATCAAATTTCTATCAGATTGCCACACTTCAAAAATATTTTTGCAATATGAAAATTCTTGGCGGTATGAATTGTGTCCTAACTCATGCTTGTCCAATAGAATATGAATGTCTGAAACTGAGGTACTATGCTTTAATATTTGTTCAAATCCTCTATCGACCCTGTAAATGAAATACCAAACTTTTCAAAAGCTCATTTCCGGTGAGTTGAATCTACAAAGAATAGGGGTGGAATTCTCCATTAAGTTCAAATAAGATAAATAAGGAGATATTGTTCTAAAACAAATCTAGAAATGCAATCTGATAGTGACATTGATTTAGATTATCTATTTTTTCATTAGTTCAAGTATTTGGACCTACCTGCAACGCGATGGTAGCAGTTAAGCATTATGGGACTCTAACTCAGGACATCATGCTTCGTGAGGAGCAATGCTTGTCGCTTAGCTATTCCTGCAGGCTAAATGCTTGTTGCTGAGTTATTCCTGCAGGATAAATGCTTATCAATTGAATGTTCATACTTGCTCTAATCTTAATCTATCTTCACAGCCCACACTAATGAAGTCAAATCATTTCATTAACATTTCTATTTTATAATGTCTGCTTCTATAGATATTATTATATATTCTATATATCTCATAGCTCGTGATGAGAAGTACCACGAAAGCCACATTTTATGCTACACATGAGTGTGCAGATTGATCGGTCATTTTTAAGCTTATTCAAGTATAATATTGGAATTATTCTTTTTATGGCTGATGCTGATGGTAGACTTGCTATGATTGAATGAAATCTTGTTTGTGAACAAGGAAGGAGTGTGCCCGACCATTTGCACCAGAAATGGATCATGTATGTGGAAGACCATTAGGAGTACGATTTGACCAGAAAACTGGAGATCTCTATATCAGTGATGCATACTTTGGTCTTCAAGTAGTAGGGCCATCTGGAGGTTTGGCTACTCAACTAGTTACGGAAGTTGAAGGCCAACTCTTACTCTTTGCCAATGATATGGACATTGATGAGCAAGATGATGTAATTTACTTCACAGATACAAGCACGACCTTTCGCGGAAGGTAAATTTTTTTTTTAAAAAAAAAGGTTTCTAAAACTCTCTTTAATAGAGTGGCATTGAGATTGTTTTTAAAGGGAGATTCTAGTTTGAGTTTGTTGCTTATCTGAATGGCATTGTAACATGGAGAAGTTTATGGGGGTGAGAAATTATTATGACTAGCGAGTTCCCTATCCTAAATCGTCAATTTTATGTTTCTTATTATTAATTAGCAAGTTCCCTATCCTAAACCGTCAATTTTATGTTGCTTATTATTAATTAGCAAGTTCCCTATCCTAAACCGTCAATTATATGTTGATGGTTATTACTTATAGAGCCAAACCACTACAATTTACAACACCAAATAAGGGTCCATCTTGATTTGTGTTCGTGCTGTTTGTTTTTACAATCAGACTCGCATGATCTTGTTATTTTCAACTTCTTGTTGTGATCCAGCTCCAACTTATTTTTCTTTTCCTTCTCTCCACAAAACCAAGCTCTAATAGCTTTCATTTTAATTTAAGACCTTGCAACGGTCAACATGCCCTTATTCTAGCTATACAGCATCCTCAGCAAATATATTCCTTCAAATCATGCTTTCTTTATTGCTACTATTTTCATTTTTATTTTTTTGTCTAATATTTTAATGGGTGAAATGGAAGATGGATGATGCATTCTTATCCAAACATGCCATTATAACATTACCTAATGATTGATAGTGGTTAAATACTACTTATCATCAATCTAAACTGTTTTTAACATTCATGTTTTATGTAGACAATTCATCTCATCAGTTCTGAGTGAGGACAACCGATATTTCATTCTATGGCTTGAGTTCGGTAGTTAGAGGCGATTCAGTTGGTACTTCTGTAGAGGTCGGCGAAGATGAATCCTTTACGTTGCTATTTGATGTTCACCAGAGGGGCTTCGGTAAGCCGTATTTTGGGCCTTTATTGGTCTTATTATAATTCCTTTTGTCCTGAACTGATGCCATTTATACTCTTTCATTAAACATCCTGTTTAATAAAAGACTGGGGGCAATGTTGGGGTATGATATTTTAGATATTGGGCCAAAGGGTTTGAGCCGAGTTACTTGGTTAATCTACCGGGTCATTTCAGTTGGGCTCGATCAGTTGGGTCCTCTTTATTGGGTCGGATCAGTGGGCTAACTCGACAGATGTTTAAATATCTCCATCTTTGACTTGTGATGATGAAAAAGCATGATGGTTGACTGCTATTACTGCCATGCATTAATGTGGATGGGATCAGATGACGGCCGACGGTAGAAAACAGAGGTCAGAAGTAGTGGGTGAACTGTACACACCTGGCAGGAACCATCAGATCACGGGGGCTGTGTCAGAGGTAGTGGGTGGCACGGAAAACCGGGCAAAGAGAGTATAATCTATCAACTAAGTCTTCACAAGAAGGTACGTATTTCATATATACACACATCACCAATTAATTATCTCTCTCATTACACTAGATATTATCATCCTCTTGAGTTAACCTTGTGAACACATATTCTTACTCTCACGCCTGAGCTATCCCCCGGCGGTCCGGCTGTCAAGCTTGTGGTGTTTGTCGTGTTTACTGTGCAGGATCAGAACGTCTTTCGTGATTGGGACGTGGAGAAAGATCCTGGCGTTAACAATTTGAATAAGTTAAAAGTTCGATCTGAGATTCGAAATATAAAATATTTTAATATAAACAAATTTTAATGTTCGATATTTTTCAAATTATAATTTTTTATTAATGTTTGGATTATATTCGTTCGAAAAATTCAAATTGCTCGATCGTATTCGACTCGATAACTAAACGAGTTTCGATCAAACTTTATTTTAGACTCAATAAATTTTATAAGCTAAATATAACTTAATACTCGACTTAATTCAGTTTATTTACGTCCTTACACATTGTGCTGTGTTTCTAATTATTTTGTGTAATCAATTCATTATCATTATAGGTAGCATAACCGGTCTAAAAATATGTATTGATATTTTCATGCATGTTAGCAACATTTTACCTACTCTTTAACTTTATTATAGAAGACAACACAACTTTTAGATTCCCAAAAATATGAATAAGAGTCGTTAATAGCATGGTCAATATTGTAAATTTATTTAATTTTGATTAATATCATAGTATATATATTCTGTAGTACTTAAAAAAAATATTGCTAAGTATAAAATTTTAAGTAAGTTTATATTATAATATATAAATTTAAAACAAAGTCAAAAAAATAAGATTGTGTTATGAAACAGGAGTGCTATATAAGATTCACAAATTTTATAAATGTTGACTAATTTTCTTACCTAAACCTTTAAATGGTACTCCCTCCCTCTCATATTATATATAATGTTTTAGAGTTGCATTAAAATTAAAAAAATTATTATATAATATTATTTGTCTATAATATTTTTAAATTTTAACAATTATCATATATATTTCATAAAAAGTAATTTTAAAAATATAATATTTAATTTTGTTAGATTATATGAAATGATAAATAATTTAAAAAAAAAAAAATTATCCAAAATTTCATATATTATCGAATGGGAGGGACTACAATAGTAATTACGAAAGCATCTCTGGCTTTATAAACCTCTCTTCCAAACTTCCACCCTGAGTTTTCTCGCCTTCTTGGCTGCCATTCTCTAGTTCCAAACGCTTACATTTTGCTGACTCGAAAGAAACAAAATCCGCAGAGAGAGAAAAAGAGAGAACTTTGGCAAATTTTTAGAAATAAAACTTGGATCGAATACCAGCAAATGAAGCTCAGCGATGGCTCTTATTACAATGAGAACAAACATTGCTAGGCTTCTGTGGTCTGTAACCCACAAAGTTGCTACGATGCCATTTGCCTTGGAAAGAAATCTGACGAGTGACAGCTAGTAAAATGCCAGCTGACAGGGCACTCACTTCTCTTGCCCTGACTATGAGATTGTTTGGTTATGGCTTGTGAGATTGCGTGTATTCATAAAATGTGTTCAGTACTTATTTTCCAGCTTCTGTTTGTTTACAACAAATACTGATTTTTTTCTTTTCTTTTTTTATATTTTGATCTTGGAAATTTTATTATCTTAAAATAAACCCGCTAAACTAGTGTGCAGATTATAGTTTCAAAAATCATAAACTACAACACACAAGAAAAATAAACAGCAAAAAATAAATAAACCAACACAAGAATCATAAACTAATTTCAAAAGAAAAACTATAATCTAGAAAAGGAAAAAAAAAAAAGAAAAATAAATCGTGCCTCGTGCATAGAAATTAATTGTCCTTTCTTTTTTATACCCAAACTGGCAGGGTGATGTCTTGACCAATGATTAGAACAGCAAAAGTTATTTGTACCATACAAGCCTCTCCTGTTTATTGTCAGCTGTTAGAACTGGATTGAACAACCAGTGAGCCTTGACCAAAGCCAATTCTTCTACTGTGTCTATGACCTTCTTCGTTAAGTTTGTTGATGAGTTATCAATGCTGAAATATGAACACCATTCAGTTTAAAATTTTGTAGGATGTGTATGTGATTTATTAAAACTAGTTTTAGTTTTCACTTTCTCTTCCTTCCTTTTCATTTAGGTAATGGATCGGGAGTTCTTTTTGCGGATGTCATGTATGGAGATCTATAATGAAGAGATAAATGATTTGTTGGCTCCTGAGCACCGGAAACTGCAGATCCATGAAAGCATTGAGGTATTATATTTGCCACATCTGTAATTAAATGAGTTTTAATTGATAAAAGGAATTACTGCCAGATGATTCTGGTTTCTTCTACATGAAGCGAGGAATATATGTAGCTGGTTTAAGAGAAGAAATTGTTGCCTCTGCGGAGTAGGTCCTCGAACTTCTGAAGTTTGGAGAAGGTATCCTTGAACATCTCTCTCACTCTCTCACTCAGATGCTGTTTGTTTCGTTAAGTGATTTGAATTGAATCTGAATAGTATATCCGTATAGGCTAAGCCCAATAAAAGTGTCTGAATATGAATAATGAGCTGTCTTGATGGTTAATTTGTTGTTTGTGTAAAACTCATTTGGACTAAACTAAACTTATATCGAATTCTTACTCTATATAATGAAACCTCCTCTTGGTGTTCGAGATTGTCGAGGACAAAACCATATCCATTTTCAGTAGACTCGAGACATGGGTTTTGATGAACTTGTCAAGAATCTCCTCAGTGCCGTTAATTCTTTTCAATTTGATATTATAAAGATTTCTTCAATACCTTCAATTGTGTTGCATGGACTTGAGGGTGAAGTACTTGCCACGAGTCGACACGGGTGTGGGTATGGTAGATGGATGCTTTAAAATAGTGAAAAATGTTTTAAAAATAGGCTTCCCACTCTCGACAAAGATCTCGAGTCTATGTAACATATCCTATGGTCTACCAACTTCTTTCTTCTCCAAAGGGATCCTCTAGGTCTCCCATCGTGATAGTACCATAGTATTAGAGTTGTCAAATTTTGGGCTTTGTTTGAAAATTGTGTTGTTGTTTGAAACTTGCCATTTTAGCGAAAAACTGGGTTTCCTCGACTTTCGAAGGTCTAACCTATTGCTCCCCTATTGAAAAGGGGAGAATTGCTTTCAACCACCATTAGACTACTTAAGATTCAATTTGAAAGGCTTTGCTTACCTAGATATATAAATAGAATACATGTTCATGGATAGATAGACGTTCCATTGATTTTCATTTTTTGGGCTGAAAAAGCTTGTTGATCCAAATCATTCTTTTGGCCTTTCTTCACTTTTGCTCCAAAACTTAGCAATAACGCAGCGCCCATTCGCTTTGCTCACGAAAAGGCAACGAAATTCAGTTTATGAGACCACTTTGAAGTGGAAAAGGCGTGACACGAACTTCCTTACGTTAGCTGGATCTCGCTAGTGCCACCTAAATGGTAGGTAAGCGGCAGTAGTCGGGTTTTACTTACATGATTAGATGAAAGAGAGAAAGAAGCGTACAAGCAGGATTTTGAATGATATTTAACATTGATTTGTCCAAAAAGGGTCAAAATCGGTATAACCAAATAAGTTAGCCCAATGTTACTTGCTCGGTTAACCTTTTTTTCAAACGGTCTGAATGATCATATGTCTAAGTGCGCTAAGATCAATTTTCTAAAAGGCGCTAGGTGGGAGACGAGCGGCCGAGGGGGCCTAGGGCCTAAGCGGGGCCTGGGCGGGGCCTAGGCGGGATTTTTTATTTTAAGCTAATTTTAATATTTTATCTTACATTTATCCAAACAAAACAATAATATAAAGCAAAATAATTTATAATAAAGATAATAAAGGCATTTGCTTAAAGTTCAAACACATATCCATATTGTTAATGTTAAAGTTCAAACACAAACATGCAATTGTTCAAAATTCAAACATATTTTCAACGTATTAATTTTATTCCTAAACAAGATTGCTATTAAATAATAAAATTTAAAATTTCAAGAATTTAATTGAATATTAAAACTTAAGAAACTAAACATAAATTTAAGAATTATATTGAATTAAACTAAATATCACAAATGTATCATTATTTATATAATTTGAAGTTGGTACAAGTTCAAAAAATTAAAACTATAATAAAATTATCCATTTTGACTTGATACTGTTCACTTCTTGTTGTGATTTGATATGCTACAACATGTATTATGAAAAAGGTAAATCATTTGAAAAATAAATATATTAAGATTTGGTTTGGGTAATTATTAAAATAAAAAAAATCTCTCCACCTAGACTTCACCTAGGCCCCGCCTAATTTTCGAAGGGATTTTTTTGCCGCCTTGGGCCTAGGTGAGGTGCTAGGGTGGCCTAGCGCCTAGGCGGGGTGCCAAGGGGGGGCCTAGGCGAGGATTTTTAGAACACTGGCTAAGATCTTGTACCATTTAAATCCAAAGAATACCCCTTATTGTTTTTTGAAATATTATTTTAGGTGCATTTCTTGTAATTCCCATCCCACTTAAGTGGGACAATTCTCTATCACCATTGTATTTTTCAATGACATATCAATTAGGGCTGTAAAGGAACCAATTGTTCATCAATAACTCAGTTTTTGGCTTAGTTAGGATTCAGCTTGAGCTTGAGCTTCAGCTTGTGTATTAAATAGGTAGACTGATGAAGAGGGCTATAAGGCAGGAATTAGGGATGAGATAGATGAATTCTCTGCAGAATTTTTGGATCGTTTTGACCGTCAAAAGTCAAAACGAACACCTTCTGAAATATGATCCAGATTCATTTTTGGACTATATTTGACGACAGGCTTTGATATGGGAAAAATATTTGATTGCTGATTTTTATCTACTTCCCTTTTCCTTAATTTTGGGCAGCCCCTTGATTGTAGTAATTGGTTAGAACTTTCCATTTTTATTGTTATTTCCTTCATCCTTGCCCACCCTATATTACGGGCTGTTTGCTACAGTTGTAAGGCAGTTTATGATTTCAAATAAAAGTTTCAGAAAGTATTTGTTTCCTGTTTTTTCTTCTTCTCCTAGTGGATTCTAGGGAACATTTACTAGAACGATATCTAGTCTTGCTTTTGAACTACGTCATAGACCTTAAAACCCAAGACTTTTGTTGTATAAGTATATATGGTAAATAGATATTGTTTTAATAGTATACAATTTTTTAGAAAAACATACCTTAAAAATTGATGTTGTTATTACTAATTTATGTTGATATGTAGTATTATATATAGAGGGACACTATATGGGAGAATCTCCCATGTACACACAATGAATACACAACATGCATATTGAATAGTGGTAAAACTGGAATGTCTATGACCACCTCATGCTGGAGGTTGTTATTACCTTGTGAACAAGAAAATGTCCCCAAAGGGTCTGACGGTTTTTGTTAACTTTGAATTGCAGTTATCAAAAATAAAATAAATAAAATTGTATTAATGTTAAATGGATGCCAGTTGTATGTACTTTTCAAAATTTGGTTATGTAGTTTGAATTGATTACATTTAATGTAAATTTGTCTAAAGTTTATATTATCACAGTAATTTTATTAGAATTTTACGCAAAGCTGTAAGTTTCTTAAACTTATACGCCATGTATAATTTTTGAAATCTTTTACTATGTAGGGTTTTAGAACATCTCAAACTCGACTTAAGCTCTTTTAGGCTCATTTGTGAAGGAGCTGAGCTTTTAACACAATTTTTTTATGTTCGTCTACTGAATGAGCTGATCCTGAAAAAGGATGGGCTTGACTATGTTTGATTCACTTGCAGCCCTAAGTTATGAAATATTGTTAGGCATATACCTTATAATAATAATTCATGCAAAATGTGGAGCTTTCAAGACTTCTATGCAATCATTATGTTAGACACTTAGGGGGGTGCTGGGACCCAGTACGCGCAGAGTATACAAAAACAAGAAAACGCAACCTGCACAAAAGAAAACTCCTTATACTTGAAAGAATATCCAACAACTCTTGTAGTCCCAAAACTAAACTCTCATAATCTCCAAACTAAAGTCTCATAGATTACCCAAACAAAACTCTTATAGAGTTCCCAACCTAAATCTCCTTAAAAATCAATAAAAGATACCATGGAACGTGGATAAACCTATTGTTTTCCAAAAGAACAACACACCCCAAAACAAAAATTTATATGTGCAAACACATTTTGGATAGCAACTATAACGATTCTCGTTATTATCATCCTTATTTGGATGTCTAATTGTTCGCAATATTTTGCCTACTATATTGGTTTGATGCTCGTTCTTTTGAAATTTATTTTATAGCTCATCGGCATATTGGAGAGACAAATATGAACGTTTATAGCAGTAGGTCTCATACAATTTTCCGAATGGTACAGTTGCTATTCCTTCTAAGTTCTAATATTATAAAATTTGAGAACTTTTAAGTTCTTTAATCTCATTCTTCTGTTGATGTAGATAATTGAGAGTAAGGATGATAGTAGAGATGATGATACAGGGAGTTCATGTGACGCTGTTCGTGTATCTGTTTTGGTGTGCAATCATTTAATATTTTTCCTTATCTCTTCCATTTACTTTGATTATGCTATAATGGACTTTGTCCCATTCTTGTAGGCATAATAGTACACTTATTCAAGTGTTTTCTGTTTTCTTTTTTTGATTTCCTGCATTTTTGTTGTCCATCTGTTTCAAGAACTCGGTGGACCTAGCTGGTTCAGAGCGTGCTGCAAAGACTGGTGCCGAAGGTGTACGTCTGAAAGAGGGTTCCCACATTAATAAAAGCCTGATGACACTTGGTACTGTAATAAAGAAATTAAGTGATGGTGCTGAGAGCCAAGGGTAGGTTTAGGTATTCTGTAGAACACACTTGTGCGTTTTACTTCCTTAACTTATTATATTATACATCTCTTCTTATCTGATGCAGGAGTCATGTTCATATCGAGACAGCAAACTCACACGTATTTTACAGCCTGCATTGGGTGGAAATGCAAATACTGCTATTATATGCAATATCACACTTGCACAGGTTACACTTTATTCAAAATCTTTTCTAACAAAACTCGCAGTATAGTGGCAATGGCTTGATTATTCTTATTCTTAGTTTATAAATTAAATTGTAGTTGTTTTTGTTAGAACAAACTATTGTAAACACAGAAATCAATGATGAAAATTGAAGATAAGAATACCCAATTTATGCGGAAAACCCAAATGGGAAAAACCATGGGCGAGAGGCAAAAAATATTAGTATATCGAAGTGTGAAGAATACAAGCAGACAAGCAGTGAATCTCTCTCTGAAAGCGGTTAAAATTGAGAAAGTTACACTAGCATATATATGGCTGGACTAAAAAATAATGGGCACAAATAACGTAATAGGTCCATGTAGAGCTTCACCCCCGAAACCCCTTAAAGGATTAGTGGTGGGCTATGGACTTTGACCTATCGGCTTCAGTCCTCCGCTACCACCACTAAACCTTTCCTTCGGGTCGCTGCACAAAATAACTCGGGTTGGTTCAAAATTCTGATCCCGAACAAGAATTTGAGACACACAAAACAGTTTGTTTCTTTCGCCTAAGGCTTTATTTTGTTAGTGTGGAATGTTTGCTAGTGGCAAATTATTTTTTCAGAATAAGAACTTGATTTCGAGGCTACAACTATGTCATCATATATAATAGCAGAAAATGTTACTACGTTGTTCTTGAAGTTGAAGTGTTTGAAGTTGAAGTGGTGGTTTATATTTTTAGTTTATGTGTTGGTAGTGCTTACGCTAACTTGCATTCCTTTCTTAAATTTACATAATATTTTAGAACAGTTGGCATTATTATTTTATCTTGCATATTGAGACATATCAGCCAATAAGTAGTTGTGGTACTTTTTATAATGTTGAAAACCTTTCTTTAATTTTAATCTTTTAGATTCCTAGTTATAAGAAGGAATTGAGTTTGTGGCAGAAACTCAGATTTATATCAGGACCATACTAGCTCAAGCTTTTGCTTCCTATGATGCTGCAGAGTTTCCTTATGATGCTTTTCCACTTGATTTCACTGACACGTGAGGCTTTGTTTATGTACTTTGTCTTTCATTTTATATCACCCTTTCCTATTTGATGGCAGATACATGCTGATGAGACTAAAAGCAGTCTTCAATTTGCAAGCCGAGCATTGCATGTCACAAATTGTGTTATAGTGAATGAGGTTGTGCTCTAGTTCAGTTTCCATTTAACACATTTATGCTCTCTCTGTTCTAAATGTAAAATTAAAATGAGTTTCAAATATATGAGCAAAATGAGTTTTGAAATAAAAAAAATACAAGTGAGTGCCTCATTTTTCAAGAGGATAAGCTGTTTCCTTATTTCTTATAGTTTTAGCAAGTTGCTCTTATATTTTGGAATGCAGGGAGTACTTTGCTTCCTTTTCTCTGTAATTTCTGAAATCCCCTTCGGAATTATTTCTTAGCCACTCACACCTGAAAGTATTTCTTATGTCCCAGTTACTTTATCACTTGAATTGTAACTTAGTTTGTACTTTCATGTCCAGATTTTGACAGATGCAGCTTTGTTAAAGCGTCAAAAAAGAGAGATTGAGGAGCTTCGGGCTAAATTGCAGGTTGAGCATATGTTATCATGATTTAATCAAGTTTGTGACTTTTGTTGTGGACTAGCTTTTAAAATTATCTTCTTTGTGGTTAAGGGATCTCACTCAGAACACTTTGAAGAGGAGATTCTTAATCTGCGGAACACATTATTACAGGTTTACTTAATCTTCATTTTCTATTTTTTCATATAAAGATCAATATGTGCAAATTAATTATACATGTTACAATTTAGACTGAACTGGAGAGGGAGCGGATAGCTTTGGAGCTGGAGGAGGAAAAGAAAGATCAAGCTGAAAGGGAGAAGAGGTTACAAGTGCAAGCCAAGAGAATTGAGAACTTGAGTTCTATGGTTTTGTGTTCGAATAGGGAAGACAACCGTGATCCTTACAAGAAGGTCTTTACTTTGATAACCACTCTTTTCATCACATAGCTTTCATTGTTTGCTGAAGTTCATTTCTAGATGTGCAAGTCATATGTTACACGCTTGGATCTCTATTTCCATTTAGTTCTCTTGTACTTGCTCCTAAACTACTTAGTCTTCATACAAGCTGGAGGGTGTTACAACATCAGGAAAGGTTGAACATAAGCTTAGTTTAGTTTCAAATCAGTTTCTTATTTAAGTTTTTTCAATGAACAGAATCACGGCACTATTGCAAAGTTATCAAATTTTAGGGTCTATTGTAGAAAGAGTGGTTGAGAGTAGAACATGCCAAAAAAAATGAGAGAAGAAGCTAACAGATCTCACTTTTGCATTCTTTGATGACTTGGTTGCATTACTTTCCGAATACAGGCAACATAATCATCTATATAAGATTGCAAAACTAATAAACTGTAGTAGGCATATTTCCTGGTCTTGGGTAGTGATCTACCCCTTTAGCTCTTTCCCATAATTTCCTGAATTGGTCATTTATATATTTCTGTGACCCCCTTCCTACAAAAAACAAAAAAGAAATTAAAACTTTTATTTCATCTTTTGCTCTGATATTAACTGTTCTCAACTATCTCTCTGGTGCATAATTTATTTAATTACTTAATACTTCAGAAGAAGAGGCGTGAAACCTGGTGCGCTGGCAAACTTTCAAGGGAGACTTTGAGGGAGGTAATAACCTAATTCTATTAACTATGCATTTTGCAGACATGCAGATAGCTTACCATTAATGGCTACAATTTCTTCAGCATTATTGAACTTGCATTTTTTATACAAAAGTTAACTGGTAACCTACAAAGAAATTGTTAACAGATTGTCAACTCCATGATGCAAGTATTGAGGCTGTAATGAACTGATATTTAATAGATAAAAACATTATTTGGATAAGCTAGGACAAGTCTATAGCGTACATATGAAAAACATAATGGTTTAAGCATGTAGAGAGCAGAGACAACAGAAGGTGGCTTCAAGGGGAAGAGTTTCTTTTTACAAGCTAAACAAAATACACAGACAGATTAATTGCAGTGAGGGGGAATATTTTTCAAGTTGGAACTATTAATTATTTCTTCTTCCCCCCATTAAAAGAAGTATTAATCAGTTGTTCTGTTAATGATAAAAGTTGAGAAAAAGGAGCTCTAGCAAATCCTGTCATGTTCTAACTACTATCATTTGACTATTATGGTTCAGAAGATTCGCAACAAGTATTTTTATGGTTTCAGTTGTTTGAAGAAAACGTGTAATGGCTGGTTTCGTACAAGCACTCCTCAGCCTTTGAATTTTTACATGTAAAACATCTAAATTAAAGAGCTTAAAGTGGGGATTAAATTGTGTACCTGGCCTCCAGTTTTTGTCTTTAAGGATATGTGGAGTTCAGTGAACTATCTGTCACTGAAATATAAATAGGTGATTTGAAGGATGAACATATTGTTAAGATTGAGTATTTACTTCAGGAAATTTGTAGAGATAGATGCTAGAATGTTCTATACTTGCACTCTGTTCAGATATATTAAAACCTTTATTTTTAGAACTATACTTCCTGGCTCTTTGTCTCCAGACTTGCTTCATTGCCACTACATTAATATTTTTGACCTTCAGGAATATAAGCTGTTCTTTAGTTGCCACAATTATATATTGATGTTTCTTCCTTGTTTTAGTTGAATTCCACAGTCCAAGAAAGGGCTTCTGCATTTAAACCTTTGAGATATGAACGTGACATGGGATCACTTCTACCTTTCGAAGAACTAGTAAATGAAGCTAGCATGGTTGTTTCTTGCAAGAAAGAAAAAGCTTGTAGTAATGATGCACCGGAAGACTGTACTATTCCTCATTCACATGCCTTGCTGCATGTTACTAGTAGAAGGAAAGCACCACCCAAAAAGAAAAGCTTGCCTGTGGTTTGTACTTGTTTTCTCTCACTTCATTAGCAAAGTTTTAGCACCCAAGTAATTTTTGTTTTGTCAGGAAAACAATGACTTGGCACAAATGCAAGTAGAATATGAGGATTTACTATTAAAATTTGAAACCCAGGTTACGTTATTCCTCCTGTTGCTTCTCTTTTTCCTCTTTCCTTTTGTTTTTTCTTGCTTCATATTAACTATCTGTTGCCGAGAACTATGACTGAGATACAAATTAACTATGGTTGCAGAGAACTATGACTGAGATACAAATTAACAAATTTGAAACCCAAGTATAATATGGTTGCTTATAGTTATATTTTATTTGTTGCAGAGAACTATGACTGAGATACAAATTAACTATCTGACAAGAAAACTGGCTGAGAGTGGACTTTATATGGCTAACTCTAGAGACGATTCTATGTTTGATGGTAATACAAATGAAAGTTTAAATGAGTCGGAAGCTATCCTTGTTATCAAACAACTTCAAGAAAAGGTTTTTCTCTTGTTTATTGTTTTCTCAGGGGGTTTCTGGTCACACAGGCACACACATTGGGAATATGCTACATTTGATGTTTCTGTTTTCTCATTTTGTCTGTTCTCTTTCTCACAGATCACGAAGTTAGAGATAGAGAAGTCTTCAAGTCAGTAAAATTTGGACGGTGTTGTTGAGTTAGTTACAAAACAGCAGATATGTGCAAAGGAGAAGTTTGAAGAGGTAATGGTTGGTTGATTCATTCTTTCTATGAGTTTACTTTTACTATGGAAGAATAAGAAATAATTTCTGGGTTTTGGGTGCTTCATGAGTTATGAAATCGAGATGATCTTGGCTAGTTGTAGGGGAAACTCGAGCACTATTGTACTATCTCATTTTTCTTGTAAAATATATTTATCCAATTTGTCCCATTTTTGATTTTCTCATGGAGAAAGGTTGTCGATTCGAAGTTTTTGGTTGACCACTGATTTTCCTTTTCTAATTATGTTGCTTTCACTGGAAAGGGTGGTAACTTCCTTGCATTTGAATTATTTCAATTTATGGAATCATGTCTTGTACTGGCAATGAAGAGAGATGCATTCTACTGAATGATAGTTAATTATCTTGTTAGGTATTATAAAGGCGCAAGAAAAGCAAGTGAAGTTTGTTTTTGTTTCGGGTTAAAGTTGAACTGCAGTATTGGGCAGACATGGTTTTCTGACATTAAGCAGGACCTTTTTTATAATATCTTCAATTTTCTTTATAAGTTGTCGTTCCCCCATGTATGTTTTTGCTTCTGTATTGGATTTGGTGGACTATTTCAAACAACAGGACCTTCAAACTTCAGTGATTACACTTTCTTCCTTTTCCCCCTCTTTCCATGGGATGTTGTTTCTGTTGTTTCATGATCCTGGTCATTGTAGATATTACATCTGTTTCGGGTTAGTTTGATTGATATCTGAAACGTGAAAATGATTATCAGGCTTTCAAAACTGGGTTCATTCCATCAAACAAATAATATCTTTAGAAAAAAGAGGAGAATCCTTTTGAAAATATGTCAGATTATAGGAAATTGTCTTCTTCTGTTGAGGCTTGCTTAGATAACGCCCAATAGGTTATATAAAAAACTTCTTTAGAATGAGTAACATTGTATATTTGTATAAACGTAGGCTCTGATTCGAAGCTGACAAATTTTAATTTCATTGGGTCAGTAAGTTTTCATTATTTTTCTGAAGTTGTTACTTGTAATTCTCACTCTCTCCCTTTCCCTTTAAGCTTGTTTAAAAGGGTGAGGTCAGTTCAGGTTTACCGGTTTAGTAAGTGGTGAATGGGGAGATAATGGATTGAAGTATCACATGTCCACGAAGAATTTGCTTCATTGTTTATTTTAGAATCCTTACTCCAGAGTTCACCTTCTCAAACTTATTCTGTAAAGAAACAAGATATTAAGTTTGAGAAAAAAAGATATAGAGGCTCAGAAAAAGAGCCGTTTAAGGTGGAAAGGACAAAAAAACAGTATGAGGTGCTAATTTACAAGATACAAAACTTTAAAATTGCAGCAGGAAAAATGACCCAAAAGAAAACAAGAAAAAAAAGAAGACCTAAATACTGTTATAAGTAGCAAGGTGGAAGGCATACTAGGGCTTCTATAGTATTTGTGGTGTATATTATCAGTGTATTTTGTTTCGCTAGATATATGAAGAGCTTTTGAATGCACGGGAGGAGGCCAAGGTGGCTCAAGAACAAGTCACTTCTGTGGAATCTATCGGGCTAATTCATGTATGTGTGTTATATATTTTTCTTAATGTTTGTGATGGTTTTTGACACATTCTTGTGAGAAATTTATTTTCAAGCTTTCATCTTTAATTGAAGCCTGCGAAGCCTCATTTATTTGTTTGTTTATTCCAGGGGGGAGATTTTGAATCTTTGACCACGCTATTAAAGGAAGTCCAAGAAATTGTATCAGAAGTTCAAAACTCAAGTAATGTCACCGATACCGTATCTTCAGTTGTGGATGAACTTTTTCAAAGTTTCTCTATCATGTTGAACATTTTTATCGTGAGTATTCTTCAATCACCTTCAAACAATTATTTAACAGTTGTTCCTTGAATAATAATGTGTAAAATTACTAGATGCCCTAAAAGCTTAAGTTACCACCCAATAATATACTCCTATAATATAAAATGATTCACTAGTCTCTCTCAATTGCAACTCCTGCTCACACATGAAGGGGAAATCGAGGTACATCACCGTGTACAACTAAACTGAAAGACACTGTACTAGCGCAATAAAGGGACTCATTACAAGTGGATTACTTGCACATTGAACCTAATTGGGAAACAAAAAGTTTGTTCTAAAAGTATAATCACTGTTACAGAATGGACCAATAATGTTTATCATGCGTTAATGTGTGTGCAGATATACATAAAGATAGATGTATAAAGCATGTGTGGACATCATCTTCTAGTTAACATTAAAAACTATATGTTTGATGTCTTGTCCATTACATCACCAGGTTAATGTTTTTGAGTAGTAATTACTTGTACTGCAGGATCTAAAGTCTCAGGCTTCCCAGAATAATACTCTAGTAAAAGCAATCGTTGATGACCATATGAAATTGCATTCTTGCATGAGGTGCAAAATCAATGAATTTGAGAATGAGAATGTGGGTACTTTCTACATCTGAATATGTCAGGCTTTTATGATTTTAATCATTTACAGAAGTTTTCTGAGTACTACTGGTTGAAATGAAGCTTCATCTGTACAATCAATCCATGGATCATCAGAATAAGATACAAGAATTAAGTCTAGACGTTCAAAATTCAGCAAAAGCCTTAAGTGTGAGTTTTCTTACCATCATCTTTTATTTCTCTACTTGTTATCTGTTAATAATCTATATTGTATTTCACTTATTTCTTGGTGCATGCTCTTTTACATGCTTAGTTTTCTTGCAGGAGCTTTCTGAGCAACAAGAAATGGAAAAATCTGAATTGTTTTCTGAAATTCAAAGTCTCCAGAAGGATATATTGTGCTTATCATCTTCTTCACTGGTCAAGGAAAAAGAAAATATGAGGAAAGATCTTGATAAAACAAAAACAAAGTTGAGAGAGACAGAGTTCAAGCTTAAAAACACAATTCAGGAGAAAACAAAACTTGAGGTTTTACCAGGAGTTTTTAATTTATTTGTCTCATTTTAACATAAATTATAGGCTTATAGCCCAATTATAACATAGTTTCTCAATTGTAGGGTGAGAAAGCATGTGCTGAGAGGGAAATAAAACAGTTGCATGCCCAGAAGGTTAATCTTGAACGTGATATTAGTAAACACGATTCAGTATCAGGAAGAAGGTGTGATTCAGTTGTCGACAGGGGCTCAAATGTGGTTGATGCTAAAAGATCAAAGGGTCTTGCTATTTCCTTTGAACAGACGATGCAGGTGATGGTAACTGGGTTTATATTAAGTTTTCTGAATTTACCAAATATCTTCCTGGATTCACTATCTTTCAAATTAGAGTAGCATCGGGGAAAGGAGGCATCTCTGGAAAAGGCATTTGGGTCCTTGTTCAGTGTCAAAGACAAGCATGCCCATAGCCTACATGCTTGAGTATACTTAGTTAAGCGTTGAATCTGTCAACTTAAATTGTAAGTTAGAGTTAATGGAGTGATATGTCAGATTGTATTAGAGGGATGGATTAAGGACACTAAAATAAGAATTGTAGAGTCAAAATAAGAAGAAACTATTGTCGTGATTATTCTACTTTTTGTGGACAATGTGTGGTTGGTTTTCACTTAATGATATTTTTGGGGCCAGAGGGTTTAACTTGTTGATAAGGTCTGCAAGGTTGAACTACAAGGCTGGACTAGAAGTTGTAGAAATGTGAGTTAATTCAAGATCCCACAGTTCCAGCTATGTGGATCAGGGTTTCACGAGGATTCTACCATTATATTTTCTTTGGCATGACCTTGACCATTGATGGTTTTGAATAAAAGAATTATAGTTCCAGATTTATTCTTTTATCTATTAAAAATAAAATTAAAAAAATATTCCAAATTCTATTTCAGATAACCTTATCTATGAACTACAAAGTCAAAGTGGATGTTCCTGAAAGAATCTCAATCCATGGCTATAAATGTGCGGCACAGAAAGGCACATAGTTAATAGTGAACTTGTATATTATGTTGACATTAACCATATAGGTAGTGTACTCTATCTTTAGGCATCTAGTCGCATCCTCACAATATACTTTCTATTTGTCCGCTTTTCTAGCTTTGCCACATGGTTTCTGCTATGCTATGGGCTGCTTCTGAACATGGACACATGTCCACATTCACAATAGTTAGGTTTCCAACCAATGTTTTCAAATCTCCACCTCATAAGTGCTCCTTCAGATTTCAGCCTTATTGCCTTGTTAGTGTTTATTTTCTTGACTGCCTCATGAGTCATGAGTAAAGTAGGCTTCAGTGCTTAATCTATTTTTGTTTGTTCTGTTGTTAAGGAAGACTACAAAAGGTTAGAAGTGCTGGCTTTTGAGATGGAGACAACTATTGCTTCTCTTGAAGAAGAATTGGCAACTGCACATGAGGAAAAGGAACAGGCCACATCCACAATTGAAAGTTTGGCTTTAGAAATGCAGGCTTTGTCAGACAGGTTAAACATGTCAAACTCAGAACTGAGTACATTTGAGGAAGCAGTTTCAAGCCTCGTAAGATGATGTTCTCTTGACATGTCCTCGCTTCCAACTTTTTTCTTTACATTGAAATTGATAATTGACATGGTTATTTTATTTCCAGAGGTCAAGTTTGGATGAATCTAAGTTGCACAATGAGAAACTGGAAAGCTCTATCAATATGTTGGTTGAAGAAAAGGAAGAGTTGGCAGTGGTAGCTGAGTGTTGGCATATGTCTTAAAAGAAAATATTTGTTTTTCTCATCTATTGTCTGATTGTTGGAGTATATTTTGTTTCAGCAACTTACGGACGCTCTCTTGGCAATGGAGGAGGAAAAGGCAATATGGTCTGCTATAGAGAAAACTTCGATTCAAGCTATTGAGGAGAAATCAAATTCATACAGTGCCAAAATTTCTTTCTTATCAAGTGAAATGTTACAGGTATTATTTTTTAAATTATTGCCTGCAGTAATTGTTGAAGAAGATCTACATTTTATTTCTCAGTTTGTGGACATCCAAAGAGCTCCTAGTTTTTCTTTTTTAGATGGTATTATCGTAGAAGCAGGTCATATTATAAAGAAAAAATGACATCCTCGATATATAAATAGTGACACTCCTTTTATGCACCATGGCACTACTATAGATGTCTGGAAGTTGAGGAAAGTAAGCCACAAAAAGAAAATGTTCTCTGCTTTAATTATTTACTGTCTTAAAAATATCCTTCTACTATTAGCCTATGTAAGAAAATACACAATTTTAAACATTGTTTTCTGCATATTTTGACAATGTTTATGTTAATCTGCAAGGTGAGAAATGAATTGGAGTCCTCTAGAGAAGAATGCAAGGTCCTCATGGAAAGGCTATTATTTTCTGAGAAAAATGCAGAATTGGAGAATTGTCAGAGGTTCATCTTACCATATTCCTTTTCCTGCAAAGTATTTTATATTTGATGTCTTTATTCTCACACATAGTTTTTGTGAATTTTTATTAAGTGCATCGATATGGTTTCATGAGGTGTAAATTCCAAGGGATTTTACACATGAAATCCTTTACAAATGGTGCATATTTATATCTTTATTTAGTTATAGAATGCCATAAAACAAATCTTGATTGAGATTAATTGTCATCTTTTGATGCCAATTAATCATTGTCCTTGGTTTCTAAGCATCATCTTGACCTCTTCCCAGACCAATGACTTATTCATAGTGGTTACACGGATCAACATGTGAGGTAGCCTGTGGGTCAAGTCCATCTGACCAACAATTATAGTGAATTACCATCTGCAGGGTACATAATTTATAACAAAAATCACATTGCATCTGGACTTAAGTCATCAACTACATCCAAATATTTGAGTATGTGGTTAGACTGGATGTTGATTAGTTGATAACTTGGTTAGACTTTTGCATTGTATGAACCGAAAGTATACAACTACTCCTATAATTGGAGGAATGATTACATGAACCGAGTAACTTTCCAGAAATTGTCATTTAAGCTGCTGAAGGAGTGATGTTATGAAATTTTGCACACGTGACTTGGATTTTGTATTCTCTGTCAAATTCTATCATGTTCAGGAATCATGGCTGTTATGCTGTACAAAGTTATAAACCTCTCCATCTACTGTTGCGCGCGCACACACAAAAACAGTCCCTCCATTATATTTATGTCCTTCAATTTTTTGGATGGCCCCAAACAATGTCACTCTTTAATTTTCAATTATAGTAATAGTAACATCGCCAGTTTATGCATTAACCTTAAATTTACGGGGTCCATGAAGGATCCTGTTGACTCACCAATAATCATGTTCATTTAACTTATTTAAGTATGAAGGTAGGTGGATGAAGGGTATTGCATTAGTGAAATCCCAGTGAGGACATCTAAATGGGACGGGTTGTATCATTTCCCCAGGGGTCTTTCTGTTGTTTTAATATACTGGGGAGAAAGGAAACATTCTATAAAACCTGACAGAGATGCTTAAAGAATTCAAAATAAAAATAAAGAAAAAGAAGAGAAGAAGCCTCTTTCTTTTGGAATATAAGATTTGTTTTTTGATTTGATATGGGATACAGTATGAAGAAGTCTCAAGAGAACGAGAAATGAAGAGATGTCCTAAAAGTAGCTGATGATCATAGCAGAAGATCTCAAGAGGCAAGTTCTTTACACTTTGTCTTGAACTTGTTATTTTTCTCTTTTGACACAATATAGCTAATGGTTCTTCCTTCAGATTCTCACCTCAAAACTGGAGATGGTTTCTTCAGAGCATCGTCATGCATGTGAGGAGGCAGAGAAGCTTCGGATGGAGTTAAGCGTTCTCATTAGAGAAAGAGAGGATTTGTCAACCCGTTTAAGGGCATTGGATGCAGGACCAGTTCTGTTGGATGACTTCCAGGTTTTATCTTGCTCCTGTATTAAGAACTTAATAAGATAATTTGATCTACATAATAAAGGAATTTATGCCATTGCTACTTGCCTTCAAGTGGCTAAGCACTACATATTGAGGATATATGGAGCTATTGATTTTGTTTGGTTGATTACATACTCTCCAATGGCAGAATCTCAAAAACCAGCTTCATATCGTAAAATCAGAAAGGGATAGATTAAGGACTCGGATTGAAGGGCATCGAAGCTGTGAGGTTGAAGTGGAATATAGCAAGGAAAATAATGATAACAGGGTAGGTTTACTGGATTTTTTTTTCCACATCTGCAACTTTCTTGAGGGTAGCATGGTAATTTAGTTATTCTTACTCAGTTATTGAAGTCGAAAGCAGAGGTGGAGGAGTTGACTAAGAGGATTTCTTTCCTGGAAGCCGAGATGCACAACGTAAGTGCCTATGTTCTTTAAGTTTGCGAGTATATTTTTGATTTGTCCTCTCAGGTATGGAATTGGTGGTGAGTTCTTGAATCTAGCAAAGCGTTGTTTCTGGTATGTTTAGAATTTGTAGATCTTGGAGTATAATTTGTCTCTGCAAAGTATTCAGTCATCACATTGGTTGGCAATTCATGGAAAAATTTTCATTGGAGGATGTAACATCAGCTGCTTTCTGAACCCTAAAGTTCATTAATTTACCTGCGAGAGAAACTATAAACGGAATTTGTTTCATATGCAGTTTACTAGTGGTAATAGTTGCACCGATAATCAATTTAGTTCGTTTATCTGAATGAAGCTTGTATCAAAGGGTTACGTAGCGACATTAGGAGATATCTTTAGCCTTAATTATGTCAAGTTTACTAACTTTGAAATTTTAAAAGCAATATAGAAATCATATCCAGCCATTTCTAGGATCTGCTGCGTTGACCCTAGTCATTGCCTGAATCCAGTGTCCTGGCTGCTGCAATACATGAAGCTGCATGTTTTCTTTCAAAACCCTCTTTGATTGGTTGAAATTTTGTTCAGGATGAACAATTATCCTGGAGTACATATCTTATTACTATTGCATGTTTGTTCCAAGGGCACGAGTCTTGTGAAACTCGTTGTACCAGTTTGGAATAATGGATTGGGCACGCCTCGCCTCATGCTTTTACACCCTTGTTTTATAAATCTGTGTGGCGTACTCCTACATGTTTCTTTCAAGGGAAATGCGAGATGTATAAATTTATTCATCGAGTCCAATTTGGTGTTAAGTAGGTTGTTTGGCACTTTTGTTTTTTGAGATGTTACATATGTGCGTGCATCCTTATGAATGCTTTTCACTTTGTTGCATGCTTAAACAGAATGAAGTGAGCAACATCAAGGAAAAGGCAAAGCTTAGAATGAGGCTTCGAGGGAAACAAGGAAAGTTGGATGCATTTCGATTTAGACACAAGGAGGCTGTGGACGAGTTGGATTTCATGAATAGGAAAGTTGAAAGAGCGGTTGGCTTCGTATGGCATTGAGCTCCTTAACCTCAAGAAGCAGCTTGCTACTGAGAAGAAGGGACTTTTATGATCGATAACAACCAACCGCACACTATTTTTATGTTCACGAAACATATATTTCTATTATATATATAGATAGATAGATAAGGTGGAGATTTAAAATACACTGCCAAAAACCATTTTTGTAGCCATGTTTAAATGAGTAAATCAATTCTGAAATTATTGGAACTCAGTAAAAATAAAAACGACAAAGAAAATGAATAGAAGCAATTCAATATTATTAAGAAAGTGAAAAAGTTTCCGAGATTGCTTGCTCCCAAATGAAAAAAACCGTACACGATCTGAAGGATAAATTACTACCCAATGTTTCAACTTCTTGGGGCTACGTCATGAACACTCTTTACTAGGGGTGCTCATCGGTAAAAAACCGAACCGGTACCGAAAAAACCGAACCGGTACCGAACCTAAATTACCGCAAAAACAAGAACCGAAACCGGTACCGAATTACCGGTTTCGGTACCGGTTCGGTACAAATTCGGTACCGGTTTTTTCGGTTATACCGCATGCATGGTGATATATGTAATTATTAATAAATAATAATAATTAAATAATTTTTTTTAATATATTAAATTTTTTTTTTAAACTAAAAAATCATCTACAATTATATATCAATTATACTGTTGACTTGTTGTAGTTGGCTTGTTGTACTGTTGGGCCGTTGGCTTGTTGCATACTTGCATGTAGAAATCATATACAAATAATACAATTATATATCAATTGTTGTAGTCTTGTAGACTTGTAATTCGCTTGTTATATCAATTGAAGCAGTACTGCAGTTGGTTCGGTAACCTAAAGGTATTATACTTTTTTCTTTTAATAAGTTAAAAGTAACTGTAATTGTCAAGTGTTGTATTTAAAATTTTAACCGTGCATGTATTAAGCTATAAAATTCTCTAACAGTACTTCAATTGATATATATATAATTATATATCAATTATATTGTTGCCTTGTTGTAGTTGGCTTGGTGTTGTATCAATTGTTGTTATATCAATTCAAGCTACTGCAGTACTGTACAGTGTTGGCTTGTTATATCAATTTCGGTTTTTATTCGGTTTTTCGGTTTTTACCGAATTCAAAATTCTCATTACCGCTACAGGTACCGAAAAGTCTAAAAAAACCGAAAAACCGAAACCGAAAAAAACCGGTACCGGCGGTACCGGTTTCAACCGGTTCGGTAAAAAAATCGAAAAACCGAATTTTTGAACACCCCTACTCTTTACTAGCTTTACAAACAAAAATAGTTACTAATCTACCAACACACTTGAACAGTCTGCAAACAGAACGCCACCGTCATTAGAAGCTCACCGTCCGTCCTCCTTCCTTGCTCGTTATACCTAGTTGTTGGTTATGCTCCAAAATCTTATGTTTTAGCAAAGTCCCACATTGGCTATTCTTGGAACTCTCATAGTGCATATTAGTACTTGTTGTTAAGGGCTTAGTAACATGGTTGAGGAAATAAGGATGGGCTCGCGCACATGAGGACGGCTAAGGAATTGGGCGAAACCAAGCTTTGTTTTTCCGGATTCCGGTAAATTTGTGCTTCCAGTGAGGGCGGAATCATTTTTTAGGACACTGGCTTTGCTACTGTTGGACTGTTACGCTGCTACTATTGCACTGATATTAAACTGCTTATTTCCAACAACCTAGTCACTGCAAAATTTTATCAAACAACTTTACCCTCTTAAGAGATAATAAGTAAGAGGTAAACAAACACCACCTTATATTCTTATATTGTGTTTGGTTGATAAAAATGGAATGACCATTGCTTTCAGAATGACTAAAAACATGTTAGATTAGTTTGTTGGAATAGCCATTCTATAACTTTTATGTTAAGTTTGAATTGAAAGAATAAAATGAATAGTGGAATAATTCATTCTATTCTATTCTAGTTGGAATGAGTTATTCGTATGTTCTCCCCCCAAAGAAACTAAACATAATTTTTTTTTTCATTCCAATCACAACCAAACACAATATATAAATGAGTCATTCTATTCTCACTTTCATTATTCAGATCCAAACGTAACCTAGCATTAGTTATTACTCCCTCCGTCTCAAATTAATTGCTCAGTTTTGATTTTTTAAAGTCAAATTGACCATTTTTAAAACTAATCTTTTTACTATTTTTGCTAAAATATAGGTGAAGAGATTATAACCAAAAGAAAGTATATACAATTTATTACTAATTCTAATTTTTATAATTTTAAAAATATATTTATATATGCTTAATTATTAATTCTAAAAATAGTCAATTTGACTTAAAAAAAATCAAAACTGAGCAGTTAATTTGGGACGGAGGTAGTATTTTTCATCCCTTTCTCAATAGCTTCGTTATTTTTGACCCGACTTTATCTTTATTCGATCGATCGATTCAATCGCGCTTCTCTCCACTCTTTTATCTCCTCTATCTCCTACATCTATTTTCTGAAATTGATTTTTCTGTTGTTCTCTTTCAGTTCGGTAAGACATCTGATCTCAGTTTATTTATTTATAATTTCTTTACTTTGTTCATCCATTTGTGCTTAATCAAATCTGATTTTGCTGCTCAATCAAATCTGATTTTGGTGCTCAATGTGCACCACATCTTTGATGTATTGACGCTATGAAGATTACAACAAACCCCTGTTTATATTGTTGGGGGCTTTTCACTTGCATTCATGTAGATAGCAGTTCTATTTTACATTGGTGTCGAGCATTTTATCTCCATTATAGCAATATTGCAAATTGTTTCATGGATCGGTGTTATTAGGCATTACTAGCTGCTTTCTCTTATTGTTCAAAATATTTCCATTTTATCATCTCTTACCAGCATTGATGAATTATAAAGCCCTTCCTATTCCAAATTTTAAGCTGACTTCACATTCTGGTTTTGATGCTGAGCTGTGTAGTAGGCTGGCAGTATTGTAGGCAATTGCTATGGCGGTCTTGGTGCTGTTGGTTGTTTGTTTACATGGCAAGGTTGTGCTTGAAAGAATCAAGATTACGGAATTTCTGTAATGTTTTTCGTTCATTATTCTTATTATGTCGAACACTAGTTGGCAGGAGTAAAATTCAGTTTAGACTTTAGAAGATGCTGTAAAACGAGTGTATCTGTGTGCTGTTTTAGCTCATCCATGCAATACATTATATCATAAATAATATAGTATTATATCCAGTTACTTATAAGTATATTCAGTTACTAACTATGAGCATGAATCATAGGTATCATCCAATTTCCACCAAGCATCACTCTGTAATCAAATCTATCTGCTCCAAAAAACACCTTTACCCAACCCCCCCTCTCCCCCAAAAAACTCGAACTTGAAATGACTTTTAAAATGCCTCGTATGCTGGTTTGATGCAATTGAAATGACTTTTAAAATGCCTTATATACTGGTTTTATGTATCTTTTTTAAGACGCCATAGATGTCCATTAGTTATTTTGCCGATCAAATGCAGTAATGGCTCGATTTAATTTAGCTACAAGGAAAAATATCACAAAGGAGGATTGTTATACTATTTACAATGTGGTTGCACATGATTACATTGGTGAATTGATTTTTTCAAATTATGGGTTTGATTTAGGCGGAAAGTTTTAAGGCAACAATATTCCATTTATAAGTTGCGGAGGACACGGAGGATACGTTACATTGATGGGTTAGTCAATGGAGGTGATAATAATTGTATTGAACAACTTTGGATGAATGACTACCTTTCACAAAAGAAGTAGAAGTATGGATTCAATTGCGGAGGCTGTTTATGACTTCAAGGATGATAGCTACTCAACTTCATGAAACTACCAAAATGTTTAGTCAAATAATTTGTGAGGACAATCTGATGGAGCAAAAAAAGAAACTCAATGAGGAGCTCTTCAAAGGTATCAAACGATCGATAATAAGAACCTCATGATATTGTTTTTTGTTGTACCAGAGGATGAAAAAGATGATTTTGTGCAAGTTTTATTTTGTGGAGACATTTGAAAATATAGTGAATTTAAACTTTTAGGCCTATTATATATATGATTATATGAATGGTAATAATTACTTGCCTCTCATAGGACGAATATGTCATGGTATTATATAAAATTTATTATTATGTGAAAACTATTGTTTCAAAAGTGTGGTGTTTGATTCAAAATTATATATATACCTTAGCTTGAATAATTGTATGGAGGTGTTTATTTGAATTTAAAGATGTTCTTTTAGTTCTATATAATTTATTTTTTCATTCATTTTATAAATTTGTAATGTACGAAAAACAAAAAAAGATTTATTCCTTAATGAATGAACAAACCAAACATAAATATAAGAATGATCATTCTATTTCTCAAGCCATTTCATTCCTCAAGTCGGTCAGTCCATTCAATGCATGCCAAGGAATGAGACAATCCGTAAGACGTACAGTATTCCCGTTCGCTGAAACAAAAGGCTTGAGTTGGTTTCCCACTTCAGAAGACATGACACACAATCACACATAAGGCTCGAGTTGGTTTCCCACTTTAGAAGACATGACACAGTTCAATACACCCTGTTCAAACTTTAAACTTGAAATAATCAAAACCTTTCATTACTGAGTTTTAAGAGTAACAGAAAAAACAAATTTATCACTAAATTCAGTAGGGATCAAAAGTCAAAAACTGTCAGAAACATTGCAATAAATTTAAAACTTGCATGCGTATTGTGTATGCCACTACTTTGAGTCCTCCATTTACTTAAAGGCAGCCTTGACGTTTACAAAATTTTCCACTTTTTCTCCAAAGCATTGGTGATCCTTGAAATACAGTATGCTGCACTCAATGGGTAACCAGAAACTGCAGAAGCGGGGTAGAACTAATTAGCTAAAGAAACACAAGTGAAACAAAGCATAAGTTTCAGAATTCATAAGAGAAAATGCAAACAGAAAAAAAATATATTTATTAATGCAAAGATTAACATCCATAAAAAAAACAATGATTATTTGCACATTACCCTTAAGACTTTGAGTGCTTGCACAAAACCTGATGTCGTTTCTATTTACCAAATTACCACCATGAGGTTTCAATCAAAGTGCATCGATAGCATTTAAATGACGTGCATGAGAGACCAGAAGACATCAAAATTTCATTGCTATGCCACCTAGCCTCTTAACAGCAACTAGAACAGTACATATTTACGTGGCAACTTTTTGGTCTTGATGGGAGTTATGTGCTAACATACTACCCCGAAGGGTAAACTTCGATTTTAAAAAACTTGTTCTTGTGGTAGGCACCATCTATGGTTGCAATTTTAAGATTTTAACTGAAAACCACAATGCATTCATGTTCTGTATCCCAATGAGAGAGCAATTTACCAAGTAATTAATCTACAATAGGTTGTCTTACGGGAGAAAACTGTGATAAATGGACATTGAGTAAAGGCAATCAATTGCGGTTGAAGAACTCATTTGGGTTCTAAAAATTCACATTATATTGAAGCACAAAAAGCCATGTCCTTGATGGCCATGTATAAAAAGTAACCCCTCTCGACAGAAGGGGTCAACTTTTACAGACCAAAAACAACATTAAACCCCACCACATATGTAAAGAAAGAGAAGTGCTGGAATAACATTCTGAGTTTGGAATTATTTATAGTTTGTTACCATTTGCAGTTAAAATATAGAACTCACAGACTTGTTAAAATAGGATAAAATAATAAAACAAAAGGTAGTAATTGATACTTTAGAACTTGTGTAGCCTATTTCTGAACCTGAATGGATATAATATAGGTTTTGAACAAAAGATGGTTTAATTTGGCTTCTATTTCACGGTTTGGCTTTGGCTTTGGACAAGGCTGACAGAGAGATCTTCCATTATCGACAGTTAACATAAGTATTATATGAATTTTGAACTAGTCTCCATTTATTACCGGTTACAAATTCATTTTGAAATAGCATATATTCAATAAAAAAAATCTCTTTCAAAATCTGCAATAGAGCTATTACTGAGGTAAGCTTCAACTCTTTAAGCAAGCAAACAATGCACTTATTTTTCTTAACTAAGAGCATATGGAGCCAACACAAACAAAACCAGCACCATTTAGACAAGTTAATGTTACTGACAAACAAACAGAACGGATAAATATACATTCCTACTGATAGACGAGTTCTAATTTCTTTTAAGTACATATTACGAGGCGAATCAGAAACAGCTTACTTGATACGAAATCATCTACAAACTCCTTCTCAATTTTCCCATGGGCCATTGCACCAACCTGTACATTCATAAGATAAGTAAGATGTGTTTCCATCAGAAATAATATATATATATATATATGAGGTTCCATCCACAGCAACCGGTTGTTGGGAGCAACCCATTTTTGGCCAGCCGCTACAGCCTGTACCGGCCCTTATGCAATTTTTTTTTTATAAGCCGCTACAACCTGTAGCGGCTGGCCAAAAATGGGTTGCTCCCAACAACCGGTTGCTGTGGATGGAATCTCTCTATATATATATTATGTATATATATGCACATTACATTTCAGCATACCACAAATACAAGATTCACATCATCGCTAACAGCATTAACATAGTCCCCAGTGTCAACCAACTTTTCCGAACTATGCGAGAAGCCTGATATGAAAGAAACAATTGACCAGTTCTGATAAAACATTATTAAGATGGGAAGAATTCAAAAAGAGTTGCTCACCTATTCTGTGAGAGTTTATAGGCAAATACTGGGATACAGGGTTCTTGATCACACGCAAAAGTTTTTCACGCTTACCAACAGCAGATATGCTAAGTTTTTGTAGCAATTGTACTGCAGTGAATATAAAAAAGTCAGAATGCAAGAGAAAAGTAAAATAAGTATCCTGAAGTAATTGGCAGGCGTAATCAGTTGAACTTACAAATGATACCGGAGAATCGCTTATACGTCCTTGGTATACGAACATGTGGTTTAACTTCAAAAAGAACACCATTCTCTGTTCTCACATATAATGCCCGTAACCTCCCAGCTTTATTTAGTGGGCTATCTAAAATCATCAGCATAGCCTGCCATACAAAAATATTAAGAGTGTTTATGGATCAGATAACAAGTTTCTACATATTAACTAAACAAGGAACCCAACTACATTCAAGCATAGAAAAAATTAGCTAACTAGCAACAAAATATTTACAATACCATAAATTAAATTAAATTAAATTAAACCTTTAGTGAATACCAGATATTAATATTAAGCTAAAGTTACCACAAAGTTAAGCAAGCAAATAGAGTTACTAACCTGATGAGAAATGTCAGGCCTATAATTGGCAGGGTTACGATTATTCCTTTTCAGAAAATTGGCATGGTCATCTGAGTTCAATAGCTGATAAGTCTGTAAAAATTATAAAAATAATTACACAAATACATACACATTACAAGGGACACATTACAAGTTTCATTGATGAAAATCCTTTCCAAATTTTTAAAAGAAAAAATGAATTCTTTAACAGTTTATAGATATTAACCTTGCCAACTTTAGCAACTTCTAAAGAAGCCTTTTCAAGAATGAAAATAACACCAGGCTTTTTAGTGTTCTGATCAAAGGAGGTAATTGGGATGCCAGCTAGTTCATTCGCAACATGTTCTGCTTTCTCCTCATCTTCATCTTCATTTTCTTCTGCATTGGCTTTTTTGGGTGATTTTTTTTCATCTTCTTCTACAAATTGTTCTTCATCTTCTTCTTCTTTTTCCTCATGTGGTTCTTCTCTATCATACTTTTCATGACTCTTCTTTCTCTTTCGCCCTTTGACAGCATAAGGCCGCACCATTTCTTGCTCTGTTCATTTTGCAGATTAAAATTAAAACTTGTGCGTGTGTATATGTGTGTGTGTGTATGGAGAGAGAGAATGGGACCTAATTACAGTCCGTTCGACAACGACTTATTTTAAAATGGCTAAAAGTTAAAATATAAGTCGACTTATAAGTTATTTTAAGTTATGACTTACAAGTAAAAGCATTTGGCATCAATTTCACTTATAAGTCAGAAATTAAGTTAAAACAAGTTATGAACGTGTTCAACAGATAATGACTTATAAATTAAAATCAAATATAAAGATTACTAAAAAGGACATTAATAAAAAGATACATTATTACAATATCATATCATAACAATCATCCACAATTTCACTAAATAAAACCCTAAACAAATTCTCTAAACATATCAACTACAATCTTATTCCAAGTTAGAGATTCTAAATGCAATATTATCTTTCATTGCTTGCATAATTAAATTATTAAACCATTACTAGCTAAAGTAGATCCACCCCAATGTACAACATTGTCATCGCCGCCACCAATAACATCTTCTGGACGATATATGTGCTTGTGTGAGAGATAGATATACATATAGATGCCTTATAATTTCATTGTGACTTCCTCACCCAAAAAAGTTAAAAACAAACCTAAAATGCCAGCTAAAATAACATCCAAGTATGTGTTATACCACAAACTACATGCATCTACGGACAATGTTCTAAAAGGCGCTAGGTGGGAGGCGGACGGCCTAGCGCTTAGGCGGGATTTTTTATTTTAAGTCAATTTTAATATTTTATTTTATATTTATCTAAACAAAACAATAATATAAAGCAAAACAATCTATAATAAAGATAATAAAGGTGTTTGCTTAAAGTTCAAACACATTCATATTGTTAATGTCAAAGTTCAAACACAAACATGCAATTGTTCAAAGTTCAAACATATTTTTAACGTATTAGTTTTATTCATAAACAAGATTGCTATTAAATAATAAATTTTAAAATTTCAAGAATTTAATTCAATATTAAAACTTAAGAAACTAAACATAAATTTAAGAATTATATTGAATTAAACTAAATATTACAAATGTATCATCATTTATATAATTTGAAGTTGGTACAAGTTCAAAAAATTACAACTATAATAAAATTATTCATTTTAACTTGACATTGTTCACTTCTTGTTGTGATTTGATATGCTATAAGATGTATTATGAATATGGTAAATGGTAAATCATTAGAAAAATAAATATATCAAAATCTGGTTTGGGTAGTTATTAAAATAAAAATAACCTCTTCGCCTAGACCCCGTCTAATTTTTTGGAGGGTTAGTGAGGCGCCAAGGGTGGGCCTAGCGCTAGCCTGGGATTTTTAGAACACTGTCTACCGGGTGCATAAAACTACAACAAACACACTGTTGGTTTGTTTTCATGGCCAACGTTCAGTTTAAGCTAAACAAGTATGAACATGCAAGAACATACGAGTTATTACATATGGATGGTACATTACTGATTCATACATGCAGGTAGCATTATAATGAAAGTTTGTATACACATGTATACATTAACAAGTAACAACTATAGCTTTCAGCATGACACTAAATGATTAGTCCAGTAATACTTGGGGAGAATTAGGAGCTGTGTTGACTCTTATCCATTCCAACATTATAATTCATATCCAAAGGCTTAAGCAAACCGCAAGTGATAGCCATTGAAATTCACCCTCCAAGCAGAACACTAGCAGTGGACACCTTGAAAGTCGATCCGCAAAGAAAAGATCCAATTCCTGCAAATAAAACCAGTGCTACGGACGCTAGTATCTCTAGCTATGACTACAGTGCTAGTTATATCGTCACAAGTAACCTGTCTAGTTAACATCAGATGCCAGGAATAAAGCCTCGAAAAATGTAACTACAAGTAGATGCAAATATTCCTACCAAAACATGTACAACATTCCTAGTTATAACATCAACTAATTCTCTAGCAAGTAAAGGTCAATTTCAGTCATTGACTCGTTATCATTCGTCAAGGGGATATCTGTCTTAGCTTCTTTAGTTTCAATGTGACATCTCTTTCAAATTTTAACACCAAATATGTATAGTGCAAAAATATAACTCCAATTGTTAAGCAGAACCCAGGTTAAAACCATATAAACAGAACCCAAGTTACTGAAAATTACTAAAATTAAGCTGCTCACATATTCCGAATTAAGCACAACCCAGTATACAACAATTCATTCAATCAATCAATCAAACATTTGAACCACGTAAATTAACAAAAAAAATGGAATTGAATCGAAACCCACAGGTTCTGAAACTACAGTAAAAATGAAAGAGGTAAAGTTTAAGAAAAACCACATGCCAAAGATTCAAACATAACATAATACATATATATACATCAAATATTTGGTCTAGGGTCGGGTACCTAACAGCAACCGCAGCGATTGAAGGAGTAGCGGCAACCGAAGGAGAAGAAATCGAAGGAGTAGCAGGAGTAACAGCCGCGGAGGGAAGGAGGGAGAAGCCAAGAAATTGACGGATCGAGCGCAGAGCTTCAAATTTAGCTGTTGCGGAAGGAGATAGGCTTTTTAGGTTAAAAGGGGTAGAGATATAGTTTAGTAAAATAGAACCGGTTCAAAAAGTATAACTTACATTTGCTCAAACCAATTTATTAAAAATAATTTATAAGTTATTTTTAAATAAGTTATAAATTATTGTTTATTTATTTTGATTTATAAATTAATTTATAAATTTAAAAATAAGTGATTGTCAAACAACTTAATAATGATAAATGAGTTATAAGTTGATTTCTCTAATTTATTACCGAACATGATCAACTTACAAGAAAAGCCAAAAGAGTGTGTGGATGTAAGACGATGGAGCTCTTCTATGCGGACATTGGATATGAGTTTTTTTATAATTTTATCTATTTATATTTATATTTTATTGAGAATATAAATATAAATAAATAAAATTTAAAATAATCCTATCCAATTTTTATATTTAATTATCATATTGGCATAGAAACAATTTTTAGGGCAACGGGGCAATGCTAATTTTATCGCTCTTTATTCGGGTCACGTGATGATCAGCTAGAATAATTATGAATTCGGGTCGGGTGATTACTCATAGTCTTCCCCTAATCGCATTTTGAATCGGATGATGGGAATTTTGGTCAATTAAAAGAGTAGGTCAATTTGGCTATGTTTCTTTGTATTGTTAAAAAAATTTCACCAACTTTAGTTACTCCCTCCGTTCCTTAATATAAGTCGTTTTAAGGTTATGCACAACCATTAAGGTAATGATTATATAGCATTAACTATAATATCAATTGTCTATATTACCCTTGTATTGAAATAAGAGATTGTTATTTATTGGGCAGAAAATATTGGGAGAACCAAAGTTACATTTAATATTAGGGGTAATATTGAAAACTAAGCAATTAATGCTTACTTGAAATTCTAAAACGACTTATATTAAGGAACAAAAATATTTCTCTAAAACGACCAATATTAAAGAACGGAGGGAGTAAATACTAGCAAGTGAATTCGTGCCTGTTGTTTTAATATTAGTAAATAAATTTAGATAAGAATTAATTATGAATTTAAAACTTTAAATATGTGTAAGAATTATTATTTACGTATTCTTCTTGCTTGTTTTTGTTTTATACTCTCTCCGTCCCATGATAAAAGTCCTTATTACTATTTTGGATAGTCCCATGTTAAATGTCTATTTTCCTTTAATAACCAAACTTTTGCACATATTTTCCTATTATACCCGTAACATTAAATATCTCATACTTTTCTTATTCTAATTCTCTCTCCATATTTAATGACATTATTATGGATAATTTTGTCATTTTATTCATCTTCTTAATATGCGTGAAAAAACTATCAGGACTTTTATCCTGGGACGGAGGGAGTATTAGACTATAAAATTTTGTCAAATAGAATTAATGATAATTTGTATTATTTAATAATAATGTACATTACTGTAAACATATATTAAATATTTAAATATTGTCGTAGATAAAGTGTGCATTCACGTGACATATCAGCTTTTGCTCGGGCATGCTTACGTGGGGCTCGTGCATGCTTATACAGGCCACACGCTCCTCGTATTCTTCTTATTTTTACGTTAAAATGTGTACTCCTCTCTCTTTCTGTGTGAACAGAATAACAACCAACGACTTAATAAAAATTGTAGTACATCATCAAATTAAGTTTTCCAAGAAATAGCTAGCTAGGACAATTTTAACATGAGAATTAATTAATTGATTAATAAAAATATAAATATATATACTACTACTACTACTTTTGTCCTAGCTATACTAGTACATATATATTTATTCAATTCGTCCCTAATTTCGAAAATGTGAAATATATATCTATATATATATATATTACAGTTGATATATATGATCACAAACGAAATACTCCATTTGAATGTTATGCGTCAACTTTTGAATAAGATCGAATGAGATTCAACCGATCGAGAATCATGTGTCAACTTTTGAATGAGAATGATTCTAGTGAGTAGTGAGAATGATCAATAAAGACTAGGTATTTTAGCTTGTGTGCACAATAAAATAATTAACCGTCTGTGCATTATCAAAATTGAAGAATTACGTAAGTTTTTGTGTGTAAATTTTTAATTCACTATTGTCGTGTGCGTATGTATGATCCTAAATTTTACGAAAAAGGAATTATTGGAAACAAAATATGTATTATGTTGGTGGGACGTATATAATAGTTTTGTTGGATTTTCATAAATGCATGGTTTGTATACACTTTATACGTATTCTCTTTGTAATTTTGAAGTTGTTATATTAGGAAAACAAAACGGGCATATTAATTCGCATATACTGGTGATGAAAATCAGAAATTAGATCAGTACTTAATGTCCTTGTTAAAACCTAATTTTCTCAGTTGTCTCTTTCTCTTCTCTCTCACACACAAACATCAAGTGACGAATGCAACTACTCCAACAATTAAGCAATTAAATTACTTATTTTACAAATTAAAGCTAGCTAAGCTACTAATTTTAATAAGCAAAGCTGGATAAGTTTTTGTATGCATATGTTGAGGTCTTTCATGACGTACGGCAGTTGCTTTTATATATATACATCTTATCATATCACAATTTTTAAGCATCAAATTAGTTACTTCCAATTCCCATTAATACCAAATTAACCAAGCTAGCTAGCCTGTCTAAAATGCTAACATTATCCCCTCCTTTCTTTCCAAGCTTTGGTTGGCCCTTAGAGGACCCCATAAGCCAGGAACACAACAGTTTCTATAGAGACATATCTTTAGAAACTTCAGACTCACTTCTTCCTTCTCCTCAATCCAGACCCCAAGCTGGTGGTGATATTAAGGGAACGGTGAAAAAGCTTAATCATAATGCTAGTGAGCGCGATCGTCGTAAGAAAATTAACAACTTGTATTCTTCTCTTTTTTCACTCCTACCGGCTGCGGATCAAATGGTACTGACCACTTTCTTTCTTATATTTATATACATCAATTTTTTGCTCTTGTATTTGGGTTCAAACTCTATATATCGTAATATATATACTTTGGGGTGAATCTGCATACCTATACTGGATTTTTGCACCATGTGTAAGAAACTCCATATCTTCGGACTTGTAAGAAATAGTACTCCATAAGTTTTGATTCTAAAATTGATCAATTTGATCTTAAAAATCCAACTACACCAATTTTTATAGGATATATATGAAGGTAGTATGCATGACTGAACTTTGCAATTAATTTTAAAAATACCATTTTATACACATCTATTTGCGACAGTTTTGTGTACGGGTTATGGTTATTATTTAATGCTCTTAACGGATCGAAAATGTACAATTTAGGTGCACGGTTTAATTGGGTACGTACGTTTAGCATTAATTTCTCAATTATTCCGAGCTAGGTAATTTTGACAATTATTCTTTTGTGTTTGATATACAGAAGAAACTAAGCATTCCGGCCACAGTGTCATGTGTGGTTAAATACATACCGGAGCTACAAAAGGAAGTGGAGAGATTGGTTCAAAAGAAGGAAGAGATTTCATCAAGAATTTCAAGCAGCAAGAAGATGTAGTACTTCATCATCTTGAAAAGCGAAGAAAAATCACAATAGGAAGATCTTTATCAGCTATTACGGTCAGTCCAGTTGGTTCTAAGGAAGTTATAATACACATATCTTCACTCAAGGCCAACAAGAGTTTGCTATCGGAGACCTTACATAATTTAGAGGAGGAGGACGGCCTTGTTTTATTAAATGCTTCTTCTTTTGAATCTATTGGAGAAAAGGTCTTCCACAATTTGTATTTTCAGGTACCGCATATATATATATATATATATATATATATATATATATATATATATATATATATATATATATATATTCATGAAAAGGAGATAGCAACCTATATATGGAAGTAGATAACAGTATATGATAATGATAAATAAATAAGAACTTATGAAAAAATTATATATATATATATATATATATATATATATATATATATATATATAAAATTGAGGTGGATAGATATATAGAATATATATATAATTTAGATTCTCTTCAGTACTATATATAGACGATGACTTGCTTCTGTTGCAACAACTAGCCAATCCTAATAATATGAAAAAGATAATCGGTAGGCACCGTCTACACTAAAAAATAATGGGTTAATAGTATGATAAAAAAGATAGAGTATATAATAATATGACGTACTTTGAGCTAATTTATTACTCTTATAAATGGCTAATCATGTCTTTGTGTTAAAAACAAAAAGCTTTGCCAATGGCCAAAACCTGATGAAAAAGATTATGTAGCAGAAAATGTGTGATGCATTTCACTATCCATTGTACAGTAATGGGATTATATATGCTTATATATAATCAATACTTTGTAGTGCAAACTTAAATGCGTTCAAAATTGTCATTAATTTGCCCTATATATAGTGTGTTACTTTATTATTAATTTAAATTCAATATATAAATATGTGTGTCATATTTATTTATCCATTATATATTGATGTGACTATATATATAAAAAAAATCAACAGGCACAAGGCAACTACGAAGTGGATTTTGAGATTATAAGGAGGAAGATCTTGTCACTCTACGAGAAGAGTGAAGAAATGCTTTTTTGAGCTTTCGACTTCGAATCATCTTATAACATCAGGCAGTAACATGCATGTAAATATGTTTGAACTGTATAAATCAAGAATTACTTAATAAACATCTAAATGTACTTTTTTGAGTACCATTTTAGTGAACTTCCGTTGTCAATGGAAAATTAATACGAGTGATAAATGTAAATACCTAAGCTTTATGATACATATAGAGAGGGATGAAATCGTAGCTTTAAAACCTATTTCTAGCCATCCAAGGCCAGATTGTGTGGACGATATTCTTTTTTAAAAGAGCTTCCTGTATGGCATAGCCCTAGTACGCTCGACGATGGTGTCGAGTTGTCGACTAGAGGACAATTTGATCATCATTTGGTTTTGTGGGTTCCCGATTATATACAAACATATATACCAGCATAAAAATTGTGCTGACTTGATTAATAAGGCTACACAATATTCTGGCCTTTGACAGTTTTGGATGACTTGGAAATTAAACTATGGTTTCATATCCAACCTAATTTAATTAAGAAGAACCGTTTTTTTTTTCAAAAAAGGAAAAATGGAGAAAGAATGGGTTCATCATAGGCATATATATAATTATAAACATATTACTCCTTATCTCCCTTAACATGTTGTTTTAAAGGTGTTCATAAGAATTAAAAAAATGATTATATAATATTAAATATAATATCAATTGTTTATAATACCCTTAAATTCCTATAATTATCATACTTATATCATATTCTCTCTCATGTGTAACATTTTCCCATGAGTGATAATTTTGAAAAATTGTAATTAATTATCTTAGATTAAAAAAACGATAAATAATTAGAAAAAAATGAAATCATATAAAACGATATATATTAAGCGACCAAGTACATTATTATAAGAATTAATGGGGATTTATATAATACAATATATGTATGTATACATGCATGGATTAGTGACTGGTGAGCTTCAAAAAACAACAATTAATTATATTAATGAACCTACGAAAAGTTACAGAACGCGCAATTAAACAATTAGTCATAAATATAGTCCTCATGTCACCAACATTATTGGTTTAACTTCCTGAATGAGGATCATCATCATTAATTCTATATATATGTCACCCACATTGGTTTAACTTCCTGAATGAGCTAGGATCATCATCATTAATTCTAACTGCTGCGTGCATGCAGATTATATAATGGATGACACAAACTAAAACGAATTAATGATCACACTAATTATTTGAGTTACAAAACGTACGTTTATTAAGACTTAAAAGAAGAAGAAACCAGCTCCAATGACGGCAACACCAACGGCTGAAGAGACCTTCAAAGCAGCGGCACCACTCTTCGTGTGATCAGCCTCTGGTGCCGGTGCATCTGCCAAGGGGCCTTCGGCCAAAGGAGACGGAGACTCGCCGACTGGGGAGGGTGGCGATGAGGGTTCGGATTCCGGAGAAAGAGGGACTGGACGACGGGGTAGGGGCGGAGGATTCTGAGCTGGGAGAGGTGGCAGATTTGGTTGGGGCGGTGGTTGGGGCGGGGGAGGACTTAGGAGTAGCTGCCGGGGTGGCGGCTTTAGGGGTGGAGGAAGGCGGGCTGCTGGATGATGCCTTTGGGGAAGTGGCATTACTATTATGTGAGGGTGTGGGTGAGGGTGATGGAGCTGCCGGTGTGGTGGTCGGAGAACCAGTGGCTGCACTAGCAGCGGAGGCAAACCCCACAAGCGCCACCAAGACTAGGACAAGGACAAAAATTTCGCGTGCCATTAATTATACTTGATAAATAAATTAAGTAGGGTTGTATATATATATATATATGATTATATGGCTATATGTAGGTGGTGATTGGGCTAGGTAGGGGAATTTTAGATGATTTCAAATGCTAAGAGAAATGAATTGGTTGTTTGAGATTATTAGTACAATATTATTTTTATGGAGATGCATGCATGGCGTGGAAAATAGAAGGATAGGCGTAGATGGCGGCAATGTACGGAGGATATATATAACAACTTCACCTCCTTAGTCTTCGTATTTTTTGGGGTACTATTGTCTTAAATTAAGAGTTGTCATTGTGTTTCAAAATGTAACTACCGTCTATTGTAATGGACTTTAGTTAATTCTATTTCACATAAATTTGTGGATTTTATTTTAGAAAATATTTACTTAATCATTTGCGTAATTTTCCTCCAAATCTACTTATTTTTGGATATAAAACTTTAGTTGTAAAGGTGACCAATTTTTTTTAATAATTTCTTTTCTAAACACTTGAAAAATTAACAAACAAGAAAAATGGACGAGAGCACAAGCCAGCACAATATTACCAAAAATTGTTACTCCTTGGAAATAAAATTTTACTTTTAATTTTTTTTTTCACTTAGAATTGAGGAGTTTCATAAAACACAAGCAAAATGGACGAGTGCACAAGCAAAAAATGGATTTCCATCCATTTTTTGTTTATAACTTTTTGAGAGCCAGACTATTACAATACTGTGGGAGTTCAAATTAACTTCTGCAATGACAAAATAGTACTGTGTATTAATTTAAATTACATTTTAAAAATTAAATGAAACTCTTTTTATGAAACATTCTTTTTTTTTTAATAAGAGCGTGGTATGGATATCTTCTTTACGAGATGATTGGAGCAAATTAATTGTCTTAAAAAGATTTCCAGAAATATTTATGTATTTCCTTTTTGTTAAAAAAAATTGTTCAAACCATTTTAATCATTTCTTGCCCATATCCATAGCCTGAAGATTATAATTAAAATTAAAATTATAATCTCATGAACCCGATTCAGCTTTCTCAAGCCTGATTATTTACGAAGTCTTCTGCCAGTACTCCGTGGATGTGATTTTACATTTTCTTGACTAACTTTCTGAGCTAGTATCAATTGAGTTGATTGTGTTATAAAGCTCCTGTAGTGCATGTCTTAGATGAATAAGCAAGGGCGAGGGAAGAATAATATATATGTACAATCATCAATTGGATTAGTTTTCTGTATATTTTCCGATAATTAAAATTATTAAGTACCACCTTCGTCCCGCAATAAATGTCATTATATTAATTTTTTTAATAAAAATAAATGAGTAATTATGTATTTTTCCAGAATTATTATATATATTTTGTTTTCAAAATTAAATCAACTGTTGGATACAACACACACACACACACACATATATATATATATATATATATATGCACCAAGTTGATATATATATATATATATAATTGAAAATAGCTTTAATTTTGAAATAAACTGAAAATATGTTCCTGTAACCCACCCTAGCTAGCTATTGACAACTTTAATGTAAGACTAGTTATTGGTATTTATGGATGGAGTACAAAATTGGGGGTCGGGGATTACAAAATACTCCTATTAGAATTATTTTTAATTTGCCATTTTTTGGGTGTAGAGGAGGGTAACGCCAGAAGAAAACTAGAAGATTGAATGAAAAGTAACTTTTCCAATTATATCATACGATAATACATGAGGAGATTATAATAATTTTTGTCAAACAAAAAATACTTTATTTTATAACATGGCAAAATTATTAGCCGTCTCGATCGGCGCTAAGTTTCCTTTATTTTGCTATCGGGTAACATCACTTAATTTCAAGTGAGATACAAAATTTGAACATCTCGTGCATTAATTTATTTATATAATAGCATATCTCGTATTGAATTTTGTTTCACGTTGATTAGCGGTCCTCGTAATCAGCATCTGCTGCATTTTTTCCGGGTCCTGCAGCAAAAGGAGAGGGAGCCTTGCCGGGCGTCTCAGCATCCGGAGCAAGAGATATGGACGGGGTAGGGGCGGCGGTGGGAGAGGTGGAAGGAGTTGCTGTCGGGTAGGATGATGCCGTAGGGGAACTGGCGCCAGCTGCTGGGGCGGTGGCCGGAGAACCTGTAGGCGTATCAGCGGCGGAGGCGAATCCGACAAGAGCCACAAGGACTAAGGCGAGAACAACAATTTGGCGTGCCATTTTTGTTTAGTTAAATAAAGTGGGATTATATATGATGATTGAGATGATTATGTTAGGGGGATCGAATTGAAGATGATTTCTACCTGAACATGATTATATATGGAAAAGAGAAGGACAAACGCAAATTGCGGAGGATATAACTCTTTTGGTTTTCGTATTTTGTGGAATATTATTGTCTAAAAATGATTGTTTTTCTCTAAATGGTAACAAACTATTCTATTAATTAGGGGTCCAAGGAGAATATAGGGAGGGATAGGGATGACTTGCCAAGGATGTACTCAAATCTGTAGCCATAAAATTTTCTAAGGATGTACTCAAATTTATTAGACTTCTTCAATGCAATGCTGACATGATAATTGGACACGAGTGCTTTATAATTTCATATGTTAACGTCAAATTTTGTACGCATAAATAAAATATAGAAACAAGAATTTACGTGTAAACCACACGGGAAAAAACCACGAAAAGATAAGAAATCCACTATAAAAATAATATGGAGAGTACAAATTGATTATTTGTGTCATATTTCTCAAACCTTCGCTTATTGTTATATTTATAGATGTCATGTTCACCCGAATCCAATTACAAGTATGACCGAGAGTTCTTTTTAGAATCACCTCATAACTGCAATTAATGGCTGATCGATTCTTTACCAAATTAGATTTCCTTATCCTACCAAATAAGAAAATACAATCTTACTTTAGTAACTACTCTCTCACTATTTGAGCAAATTGTCAAAATAAATGTATATATATGAGCCAACACTAAATCTGCACCATTAAATAAATTGGGCTATACCTTGACTAGACCCAAATAATTACATCCTAACATTACATATTTCATCTATTTATAAAACACTCATTTCCAATTTTCATGTCGGCATAGAGTTTTTCAATTTATTATAACCATAAAAAGTTGGTTTTTATTTTTATTCTTTTTCTAAAATAGGAATGACAAAAATAAAAGAATTTGTTTTCTGGACTTTAGGAGTACTAATAAATTCTTTATGACATGAATGTTGCATATTGTCTCATAAAGTTTGCATGCATTATTTGTTAAGACACTGAATTTTATGAAATAAAAGTATTCAATTTTTTTTATAATTACAATTCAGTAAATGATTAAATTGATAAAAGGTTAAAGTTAAGGGTGATATATGAATTTTTTTTTCAAAATACACAAGTGGTTATAAAATATTCATTGTTGTCGGGGAATATTCGTTTGGTCGTGGAATATTCTTTCTGTTGGAGAATATTCGTATGACGGCGCAGCTATTTGTGGGCCCCATAACAAAATAATTGTCAGATGAAAAAAACTGACAAAATTAAGTTTTTATAAATAACGGCGTAATCGTTACCGTTAACACTGTTGGAATATCCGGTTGGTAAAATAAAGTAATACGCGTTGTTGCACAGTAGCACACGGTATTACACAGTATTTTTGAATTATTGATTCTTACGTAAGAAGGCACTACTCAATAATTGTTACAGTAATTACTTTTCAATATTTTATTTTATTGATTCAATAATTGCTGCGTTGATATTTTATATTATTGTTGTTTCAATAATTATCACTGCACAATATTTCTCATTATCAGATCAATAATTCGTATTATTTGAATAATATTATTAGATATCATTATTGGCAATGTCTAGAAAGTTCTTTCAAGGAGAGGTTTGGTCACCTAATTGCTCGTCAGTAAGGAGAAATTCTTATTGGAAAGCCCCCTCTTTCCTAGGAACGGCCTGGTTGTCATAATTGTGATTCTATAATATTATTTGTGAATAATTAATTATTGATTTATATGATAATAAAATATTTATTTGGTATTTTGTCGGATTGGAGGTATTAAAAACTCAAATCGGTGTTCTTAAAGCTTTACTGCGTGAGTTATAATTTTAATATGACCGTTAGATCGTTGTGATTTTTGGATATGTTATATATATATATATATATATATATATATATATATATATATATATATATATATATATATATAAGTTGAGTATATGTCCACAAATTTTGAAACCGTTAAAAATTAACACATGATTTGTTATGAATTTTAAAAGGTATTGAAACGATGTTTAAAATCATCCGTTAATGGATTTCAGCTATTTTAGGTTTGGAATTTGGAAAAATTCAAAGCTACAAAGTTGTAGAGAATTTGATTTCAGACAGAATGGACATAAAATTCGTATTTTTCTGATAACCAGACTATTTTCTATGAATTGTTGAAGTTTCAGAAAATAAAATAAGTTTTTATTAAATTATGGGTGGGACCCACTTTTATTCTAACACATGTGGGCCGCTAATTTGGGTCAAGGATGTCTGGTGGCTGATTTGGTTCAAAGGCATGCGTAGAAAATATAAATTATAATAATTCTTTATTATTTTAGTCTCCTTTGGCGTTCTAGCATTTTTCTATAAATAGGTGCTTATGTTAGAATTGAAAATCACACCAGAAACAAGTTTTCTTTCTCTCTAGATTATCAAGCATATTTGTGTGAGTATTTAGATACTTTGAGGGTTACTTTTCAATGCAAATTTTTTTCGGCTTTTCATCCGATATTTCAGTCAGAAGTACTGCTCTTTAGTGGTAAGGAATTTTAAAGGTTATTATGTTTTTCACTTTGTACTTCTTCCGTCTATTAGAAAATTCTAAAAAAATTTGAAATGATATTTTGATGAATTTTATTGATTGTGTCCAAAAATGACGATTTTTAGATGTATAGATTAAGAGTTATGAATTTTACGGGAAAAGACTATTTTAAAAGTAACCGCTTATAACTCCTTGTGATTAACTCCAAAATTGATGAAATTGTTATTGAGAGTACATCTATATAATATCAGTATACCCTGTGAATTTCGGAATTTTTGGATAAAAGTACAATTTATGATAAATATTAAAATATTCGGTGGTTTTGGCCATATGAAAAATAATAAATGAATTTTTAAAATTCTGAGAAAAATATATGTTCAATATGGGATAATATTATGCTAAATTCCAGAGAAGAAATAATTTTAGAACTGATTTGGTATTTTACATGAAAATGTTCTAGTTATGAGTAAATGAATTAAATATGTTATGCGAAGGAAGAAAATTGGAAAATAGGATTTTATGGCTTGAGAATCCTATATGAGGTATATGCATATTTTTTATGAGGGTTTTGATTATTGGTGATGAAATCTTATGAATTTGACATTTTAGAATGATTAAATGCATTATTTAGTAAATTATAAACAATTAAAATAAATCATTTGTAAGCTTAAGAAATATTATTCTTTCAATATCATTATACCGAAATATTGGTATGGATTTTATTATGAAATTTTTACCTTTTTGTGTCGGGTTTACTATTCATGAGTTACTATTCACGAGTTATTATTCATGGGTACTATTCACGATAAAATTGGTTTCTTTTTCTAACCAAATTATAGTTGATTTATGAATATTACTCATGAGATTAAAACTATATGTTGATCATATTATTTTTATTATCATATATAACATTTTTATAACCCTAATAACCCTAATGATGATATTTCTCTTTGACTTGAGTGTAAAGATGGGTAGATTTTTGGTATGATCATGACTATGGGTTCTCTTTGGCCAATAGTGCTAAAGTTGAATTGTTGACTGGTATGATCATGGCCATTGAATTTATAATTGAATATCTTTAGCTTAAGTGCAAAGGTGAATTGATCAACATGGTTATAATTATTGTTTATATAAATTCTGAAATGATTATATATTTGGCATGTAGTGCAAAGATGAATTGTTGATGAATATCTTTGGCCCGTAATGCAAAGATGACATGTTGTTGAATATCTTTGACCAGTAGTGCAAAGATGAACAGGTATTGAGATGAACATGACCAACTGGTGATACAAATGAATATCTTTGGCCGTAGTGCAAAGATGAAATTATTAGTATGATTATGAACATGAAATGTGATTTGGTGTAAACATGATCTTTGATGTTTCAGGTAAAGATAGGTGATGAAAATTAACTTCGTCCTGGATGAAAAGAGGAATTTAGAACTATAATTATGATTATAAGTTATTCATATGATTGTGGACCATAATTGTTGATTGATGTTACAGGGATAAAACATTATTGGTGAATTTTTAACATGTAGAAGATAATAGACTTCATAGTCTATTTGACTCTTCTAATGGATTGCTCTTTCCGCTGCAACTATGATTGAAATTTTTATCATCTACCATATGTTCTAAATCTCTAATTTATTATTGATGAAAGCTATTGATAATTTAATTATCTTTAGTCATGATATTCTTTACTGAGCTAGTTGTGCTCACCCTTTTGCTTCACAATTCCTTTCAGATAATAAGAGTGTAGCTGGGTCGAGCGGGGGTAACAGTGGAATAGGACGGTGGTCATCATTTAGTAGTTATATTTGGTGAATCAACTAGGGTGAGGTGAACCAAACGTTGGAAGGGTGTTTTGCCACTTTCATACAAGATGTCTAATGACATACAACCTCGTGTCATCATAAGACAGGGTTGTACTCATCCACTTGCTGAGTATATTTACGAGCACAACCTATATAATCTTGGTGTTTGTTTGAAGTATAATTCTCAATTTGAGACAATGAAGATAATGATAAATCAAGAGAAGACTCATCATTGGGAAGAACATGATAGTAATCTTCTCATTTTTCTTTGGGGTATATTGGGTCAATCAAGGATAATTCTGTGGCCATATGATATCTATCATAACCTAAAAGCATGGCCTCCCATGTACGAAGGTTTCCTTGAGCACTTCCCAAATATTTTAGTTTCTAAAACTATTTTTGACTATACCTTTATGTAAGGTGTCACTGTGAGGTGTTGTCCACGGTTGGGACATGTGTCACATTTGGTATATATTTGTATCCAAACTCACAGTATATGTGTTGTTGTATTTTGCACGACAATTGTTGTAATAAAGTTGTAGTTATTTTCTGTACCATGTATTTAGCGACTCAGAATGGGTTGGATGGAAGGGATCTATTTTGGGGTCGTTACATTATTCAACTTTAATTTTATTCTTATGTCTTTTTAAAAAAACTAAATTGAAAATAAATAAGACTAAAGTACTGTTTACCTCCCAACATTTACATGTCAGAACACTCCCACATTCCAAACTTTAAAACGTGTTTTATTGCACCTTTTTTTTAAGTTTGAATGTTAAAATTAATGCGCACTCTGATATTTTATCTAGTCAAATTCGACCGGAGTGCTAAATTCTCTATTTTAAAAGGGCAAAAACATTAATTCATATAATAATTTATTAATATTAAATTAAAATAAAATAAATTAAAACCATAACCCTTAATCTTTAATCTTAACCCCTATTTTTTTCTCAATTCCTCTTTGTTCCTGATCATATCAAATTTCTATAGAGGTATGTTCTGCAGAGATTGTCGTTCTCTTCGCGGAGAGCGCCAAGTTCTTTGATTGATTCATGGAGTGTGCCGATGAGTAATTATAGTACTCCATCCGTTCCTTAATATAAGTCGTTTTAGAGAGATATTTTTGTTCCTTAATATAAGTCATTTAAGAATTTCAAGTAAGCATTAATTGCTTAGTTTACAATATTACCCCAAGTATTAAATGTAACTTTAGTTATCTCATTATTTTCTGTCCAATAAATAACAATCTCTTCTTCCAATACAAGGGTAATATAGACAATTACTATTATAGTTAATGCTATACAATCATTTCTTTAATATTTGTGTACAACTCTAAAACGACCTATATTAAGGAATGGAGGGAGTAGTTATTGTGTAACACCTTAATCCCAATAAAATTTGTGTATAAGAAATTAAAGTAGTGCTTGTTTATGTCATAATGCTTCTTAATTCATTTGCCTCCACATTAAAAAAATTTCTCCATCTATATCCACATAAAATTAATATTTTTCTCATCATATAAATCAATAATTAATTATTCACAAATAATATTACAGAATCACAGTACTGGCAACCAGGCCGTTCCCAAGAAAGCGGGGGCTTTTCAATAAGGATCTCTCCTTACTGACGCGCAATTAGGTGACCAAACCTCTCCTTAGACAGAACTTTCGACATTGCCAATAATATTATCTAATAATATTATTCAGATATTATGAATTATTGATTCGATAATGAAAACTACTGTGTAATGACAATTATTAAAATAACAACAATATAAAATATCAACGCAGCAATTATTAAATCAATAAAATAAAATACTGAACAGTAATTACTTTAACAATTATTGAGTAGTGCCTTCTTACGTAAGAATCAATAATTGGTGTAATACCGTGTGCTACTGTGCAACAATGCGTATTACTATATTTTAGCCACCGGGTATTCCAACAGTATTAACGGTAACAACCGCGTCGTTATTTATAAACAACTTATACTTGTTGTTTTCTTCATCCAATCGCTTTCCGTTATGGGCCCACAAAAGACTGTGCCGTCGTACGAATATTCCCCAACAGCAAGAATATTTCATGACCAAACGAATATTCCCCGACTACAATGAATATTTTATAACCACCTCATTATTCAAAATATTTGCGTATTTTACCCATAACTATCCACATTAATCAAATCAACTCTTACTATTTCAAAATAATAAATAGAGGAAAATAAATTTCATTTATTAATAATTTGGGGTCTTACAACTTATACTGACTCTCACGCCTGAGTTATCCCCGGCGGTTCGGCCGTCAAGCTTGTGGTATTTATCGTGTTTACTGTACAGGATCAGGGCGTCTTACATGATTGGAACGTTGGAGAATATCTTGGCGTTAACAGTTTGCATCGTAAAATCTTTTTAAAAGTTATTCGTTTTATTATATTATAAATAGAATATATTATATTTTATTGTAAACCAATCTGGATCATCCGTTTAAAGTAAATCGATCTGAACCGTTCATAGATTGGTACTATTCAGTCCATTCTTCTATAAATAGAAGCTCATTCCTTCATTATTTCTTACGAATTCACTAAAACTCTAGAGAGAAAAACTGTAGAGAGAATTATTCTTTTATTTTGAGCGTATTTCTTTAGCGTTTAAGAAAGTTTTGATCGTAGTGCAAGTTTCTTCAAGTTTATCCCCGCCCTATTGTCGAAATACTCTTCTTTATAAGGTAAGGGGTATTTTTTTTCATATTCATGAAGAGAACTTCTGTTATTCCATTCTTTATTATTCTGTTGGAATAACCTGTATACGCGGTCTACCCTATACTTAGTAATTTCTGTTGTTATTCCATTCTTTATTATTCTGTTGGAATATCTTGTCTGTGTGTTTTACGCCGGACTTGGTTCCGTCTTTATTATTCTGTTGGAATATCATATCTGTGCGTTTTACGCCGGACCTGGTTCCGTTATTTATTATTCTATTGGAATAACCTGTCTATGTGAAGTACCGCATGTATGGTGATTTCTGTTGTTATTCCATTCTTTATTATTCTGTTGGAATATCCTGTCGGTGCGTATTACGCCTGACTTGGTTCCGTTATTTATTATTCTGTTGGAATAACCTGTCTATGCAAAGTACCGCATGCATGATAATTTCTTTTGTTATTCCATTCTTTATTATACTCAGTTGGTTAAAGTTTTGACTTCTATACTCCATGAAATTAGTGGAATATCCTTGATATTTGCGCTTCATCTAGTATCTTTTCGTGAAAATATTCTTCTGAGCATTCTTGAATTTTACTCAACAAAGAAGTATCATGTTGACAATTTGGACGTTTTTAGTTCTTGAATAAATTAATTCTTGAATTTTTTTTATTGAATTCTTATATCATTGTCATCATCTTCATATTTATATTTTGTTGAAAGTCATCTGTGGCCTGTAGTGCATAAATGAACTTGGTATAATTTTGACCAGGGATTATTCGGTGTAATTATGACCGTAATGTTACAAATGATGTGGTAAAAGTCTTCATTGGCCCGTAGTGCATTGATGGACAGTTGTTGGTATGATCATGACCATTGATGAATACAAAAATATCATTGACCCGTAGTGCATGGATAAATTATGGTTGTGATACTAATGAATATCCTTGGTCGTAGTGCAGGGATGATGTAGATTATTTATGAAGCTGAGTCTCAGCGATAAAATTGATGAAAACTTTTTAAATCATAAAAGATAGTAGGTTTTATTCTCTACTTGACTCTTTTAATGGGTTGCATGTTCCGCTATAGTTAAACTTGATGTCTATTGTATTTTATCAGTTTAAAATTTTTGAAGACTAATGATAATTTATTCTGCATTATCTTAGTCATAATATTTCTTACTGGACTAGTTGAGCTCATCCCTTCTTTCAATGTTCTCTTCAGGAAATGAGAACGTAGTCGGGACTAGTCGGAGAACGGAGTGACGGTCTAGATGATAGTATTAGTAGTCCCCACTATTCTGTTAAATAATGTGTTAATAAATGTAATGAGGACTTATTCTGAGAATGAATATTAACTAGAAAACAATGTTTGTATTAAAACTCACAGCTCTCTTGTTGTATATTTAAGATTATATTTGTATTCTGTACAATATTTTTGACGACTCAGAATTGGTGATGTATACCTATTTTGGGGGCGTCACATATATACTTTTCTAAATCCAATATAATTTCTCTAACACTTAAGTCGTTAAGTTTAATATATATATATATATGTGTGTGTGTGTGTGTGTGTGTGTGTGTATTCATAATTTTCATAAGTGACTTTTTAAAATATATATTCATAATTTTCTTATAAGAAAAATATTAGAATGATTTTTTAATCAACAATTTTTTTTATTAAAACTCAATATAGTACAAATGTGACAAATCCAAAAGAGTTGGATAAAGCTACAGGGGCAAAGGTGCAAAAAAGCCCCTGATGTTTACACGGATGTCTCACTTCCACCCTAAACTAATTTTTTTTTCCAAAAGTACCCTTAACGTTTCAAAAAGCAGGTCACCCGTGCCCTTGCTGTTAACAGAAGACAAACGGGGTTAAAATGTGATGACGTGGCAGACTTATATTTTCTTAACCCCGTTTGTCTTCTGTTAACGGTAAGGGCACGGGTGACCTGCTTTTTGAAACGTTAAGGGTACTTTTGGAAACAAAATTAGTTTAGGGTGGAAGTGGAACATTTGTGTAAACATCAGAGGTTTTTTTGCACCTTTGCCCTAAAGCCACACGGGATAAAGAAAACAAAGTAAATAGTCTTGAAGTTTTAACACTTTGTCTTTGTCTTTGAGTTTTAATTTGGTGATAAAAGAAAAGGAAGCGAATGAAAACAAAAAGAGATAATGTCAATTTTGTAATAGAAGAGAATCTTTTTTAAGAAAAGTGGTATTTTTGAGTTTTAATTAGAAAAAAATATTTAAAAAAATGAGTGTATTTCGAGTCAAAAATTTTTCTCTCATTTTTTTTCTACAACTAAAAAACTTTACACGATGTTAGTTAAAAAAGAAAAGAAAGTAGAAGATAACACTTATTTTTTAAACCAAATATTATACATGGAGTGAGAAATAAAAGTAGTATAAAATTATTATTACTTTAAAAAATCACATATACAAAAAGAAGGTGATAATGGAGGTGTGTACTGTGAAGAAAGGGAAAGAGTCAAGGCACACCACATGAATAAAAATTCAATGGGAGCAGGTACCCCTTCTGCTAGAGTAGTTCCGCGCCTGTGCAGGAGGAATTGTCAAGGATGGTACTGACAGGAGTTGTTTTATTGTTTGTGTCAGAATGGTGAATTCTTAGTCGACAATTTCAATGGTGGATCAGTCTTGCAACTTTGGTGGTGGATTGCTGTTGCAACTTTGGGAGTGATTAGGGGGTAGGGGGCAGGGGGCGGGGGTTGATTAAGGTTGCGTTAATTTAGCTTGTTTAAATTTATCTAATTTAATTTTTTTTAAATGTACTGACGATTTTATGCAATTGGTCAAAGGTGACCAGATAATAAGTCGAATTGTGCAATTTAACATGTTAATTATAATTAGAAAGTACAAGTAGATACGTTTTAAAAGTTAAGATGTAACAATGCTCTATCATATAAAATTTGAAGTATAAACTGTATATACTTTAGTCAATAAATGAAAAAAAAAGTTCCCATATCTGGTGATAAACAAGTTTAGCCAATGAATATGAAATATATACACACACACGTACTCAAAAAGACGATTAAAATTATAAATTTTTTTGTTCATAAAAAAATGAGATAAAGTACATAAAGTGTAGAGTAACTAAGTCATTTAGTAGGGTTCATTTGTATAAAAAAATAAAAATAATCATCATTTTATCTAATTTTGTGGAGTCACTAACAATAAATTTGAATTTTTTTTTACTCTTTTCTTTATTTTTATTTTTTTAATATGTATGTAAATTGTACTTTGCTCATTCTTTTGGGACGGAAGGAATATATATATATTCTTATTTTCCGCATTGAAATATGTATCAAATTTCTTAACTATCTTACTGACCTAGTATCATTTGAGGTTGTTATCATGTATTGTTTAATTAAGTTAGCTCCTCGTAACATTCTAGCTAGGTTCCGTGACTCCGGCACTATATGGACAATATAATTTATCTCAAATTTTGAACGACCAAAATAATTTATTGAGTGAGCGAGAAATTTAAAGTCATTTGTATTTTATTAAATTATTATTAGATTATTAGATAGATAGATGTATTTTATTAGATAGATGTATGAACGGTGGGATTTATCCCAAACTTTGAACGGCTCAGATAATTTATTAAGTGAGCGAGAAATTCAAAATCATTTGTATTTTATTAGATAAATTAATCAATTGGATTAATTAACACTGTCTCAACTTAAACATATATGTAGACCTGTTCGGCTGAGCTAGACCCAACGATACTTTGAGCCAGTTCGTTAATCTTTCCTTTCGCGTAATCTAACTCCAACATTATTAATACTTTGCATGACTATATGCGACGTACAAAATAAGCATGTAAAAGTTTGGGAAACACAATTCGAATATAAGTTTTAAATATTTTTACATGGTTCTCTTTCGTATAAAGATGAAATACACTTTATTTTGATGTAAGAGAATCGATTACGTTAAAATATCAAAAATACATGTTAAAATATCGGTTTCCAAAAAATCACTTACCTACAATTTACACGTACATTGTCCCTTCAAAATAAGTCATTTGAAAATTAAGATTTTAGAGTTAATATGAATTATTTAAGTTTTGATGTTAACTTTTATACTCAACAATACCTTTTATTTTAAATGATTAAAATTCTACACATTGATTAAACAATTTTGAATTCTAACTATTTTATTTTAATGTTTAATTATGGGGTGTGTATAAAAGTTTACGTGTATTATGTGGGGTCCAAATTAAAGCGACCCGAGAAGATTTTTTTTTTTAAAATTGAGATTGTATAAATGAAGAAAATAAAATAAGATTAAGGGATATACCCCGCGAAGCCTCTATAACAGGACACATCAGAGAAAAACCAACGATGTTAATGTTATAGATAAAAATTATAATTGTCAGACCCTTAAAAAAGGGAACTTATTTATACATCTTTTAAATTTTTAAATAGAAAATAATTTACATTTAATAATATTAAATAAATCTTTTTCAATAACTGATACAGCCGACGAAACAAACCGCATAATTTTCCATTGATATTGGACTATGTGTTTTGTCTTGTTAATTTGCGTGAATACTTCTTTAAACAACACGCATGCATGATGCATGCACTTCGTTAAAATTGTCCACGGTGAGTAAGGTTGTGTTTGATAAATTTGAGAATTAAGATTTGAATGATTATGATGTCTTAATAAATTAGATCATCTGAATGATTATGAAGTCTGATTCTAAAAAATTATTTGATAATTAAAAAATAAATTGTCACTTAATGACACTATTTTATCATTTTAAAGGGTAAAATTTTATTTAATAATTTTAAATATTCAATTTAATAAAAATGAGTGCATAATATTGTTAAAATATTTTATAGAACTGGAATTTTTACATAATACAGTGTTTTGGGTGTGATTTGGATACATATAACAAAATATGTATGTACGGTCTGTACTGACCTGTTTTGTTATATGTATCCAAATCACACCCAAAACACTGTATTATGTAAAAAATTCAGTTCTAAAAAATATTTTTAAAAAATTTTGTGACGCCCCCAAAATAGGTCCAATCCATCCAACCTATTCTGAGTCACCAAATACATGGTACAGAAAATAACTACAACTTTATTACTACAATTGTCGAGCAAAATATAACAACACATATACTGTGAGTTTTAATATCAACTGTGACTCATGTCCCAACTATGGACAACACCTCACAGTGATACCATACATAAAGGTACAGTCTAGAACTGTTTTAGAAATTAAAATCTTTGGAAAATGCTCAAGAAAACCTTCGTACATGGGAGGTCATGCGTCTAAGTTGTGATAGATATCATATGTCCAGAGAATTATCCTTGGTTGATCCAATAGACCCCAAAGAAAAACGAGAAGATTACTATCATATTCCTTCCAATGGCGAGTCTTCTCTTAACATAGAACTATCTCCACCGTCTGCGATTGAACATTATATTTCAACCCAACTCCAAGATCATATAGGTAGTGCTCGTAGATATACTCAGCAAGTGGATGTGCACAAGCCTGTATTATGATAACACGAGGTTGTATGTCATTAGACATCTTGTAAGATAGTGGCAAAATACTTCCAAAGTTGGGTTCACCTCACCCTATTGTTGTTCACCAAAAATCAATTATTAAGTGAAGTATAATATACGACACACACATCTTAGGTCCTCAATACAATTATATATTTTATGTCATGCCATTTTATAATGTGTTGAGAAACTTTGATAGTCTAGGACCACCACACTATTTTCTGTTATCCTCGCTCGACCTAGCTACACTTTTATTACCTGAAAGGAATTGTGAAGCAAAAGGATAAGCACAACTAGCTCAGTAAAGAATATCATGACTAAATATAATTAAATTATCAATAGTCATCATCAGTAATAAATCAAAGATTTAGAACATATGGTAGATGATAAAACTTTTCAACCATAGTTGCAGCGGAACGAACAATCCATTAGAAGAGTCAAATAGACCATAGTGTCTATTATTTTCTCCATATTAAAAGTCCACCAACAATATTTTATCCCTATAACATCAATCAACAGTTCCTTTCCACATTCATATGAATAACTCATAATCATAATTGTAATTCTAAATTCCTCTTCTCATCTAGGACGAAGATAATTTTTATCACATGTCTTTACCTGAAACATCAAAGATCATAGGTTATACAAAATCACAGTTCCTATTCATAATCATACGAATAACTTCATCTTTACACTATAGGCCAAATATATTCATCAACAAGTCATCTTTGCACTACGGGCCAAAGATATTTCAAAAACAGATCATCTTTACACTACAGGCCAGAGATATTCAACAACAGGTCATCTTTACACTACGGGCCAAAGATATTCGTCAATAATTCATCTTTGCACTACAGGCCAAAGATATTAATATCTCAAAGAAATACATAATCATTTAAGAATTTATATAAACCATAATTATAACCATGTTGATCAATTCACCTTTGCATTTAAGCTAAAAATATTCAATTGTAAATTCAATGGTCATAATCATACCAGTCAACGATTCAACTTTGCACTACTAGCCAAGGAGAACCCATAATCATGATCATACCAATAATCTACCCATCTTTACACTCAAGTCATAGAGAAATTTCTTCACCAATATTATAAAAATATTATATATGATAATAAAAACAATATTATTAAAACATGAATTCAATCAAAGATAGTAACCATAATAGACATCTTGGACAAAAAGAAAAATTTCATGTTTCGGCGAATAATGTCATATACGTGAATAGTAACCCCGACATAAAAAGGTAAAAATTCCACAATAAAATTCATATTAATATTTATAACACCTTAATTCAAATGTTATAAATCATTTAATAATCTCATAATCTCATATTATTAATATTACAACAATATTTTAATTATTTCTTAAACTTAGAAACAATTTATTTAAATTATTAACATTTTACTAATTAATGCATTTAATCATCATAAAATGTTAAACTCATAAGATTTCATCACCAATAACCAAAACCCTCATAAAAAATTTACATATACCTTATATAGGATTCTCAAGCCATAAAATCCTATTTTTCCATTTTCTTACTTCACATAACATATTTAATTCATTTAATCATAACTAGTCCATTTTCATGAAAAATATCAAATCAGTTCCAAAAATATTTCTTTTCTGAGATTTAGCAGAATGTAGTCTTATATTGAACATATATTTTTCTCGGAATTTTTAAAATTTATTTACTATTTTTTATATGGCCAAAACTGCCGAATATTTAAATATTTATCATAAATTATACTTTTATCCAAAAATTCCAAAATTCACAGGGTATACTGATATTATATAGATGTACTCCCAATAAAAATTCCATCAATTTTGGAGTTAACCACAAAGAGTTATAAGTGTTTACTTTTTAAATAGTCTTTTGCCATAAAATTCATAACTCCTAATCTATACATCCAAAAATCGTCATTTTTGAACACAATCAATAAAACTCATCAAATTATTTCTGAAAAACATAACAACCCTTAAAAATCCCTTACCTCGAAAGAGTAGTATTTCTGACCGGAATGTAAAGTCGAAGGAACCTTGCACTGAATAGCAACTCTCAAAGTATCAAAATACACACAAAAATACGCTCGACAATATAGAGAGGGAAAACTTATGTTTCTGATGTGATTTTTAATTCTAACATAAGCACCTATTTATAGGAAAATGCTAGAACGCCAAAGGAAACTAAATAAGATAATAATATATATTTTTTTCCTCTTCATTCCACGCCCGCCCATTATGAAAGCTGAGCAGTCAACTTGGAACAAGAATTTCAGTCCACAACTTTGAAAAAACAAAGTGGGTCCCACTAAATATTTTAATAAAAAATATTTTATTTTCTGAAACTTCAATAATTCATAGAAAATAGCCCGTTTATCAGAAAAATACGAATTTTATATCCATCCACACGAAATCGAATTCTGTACAACTTTGTAGTTTTGAGTTTTTCCAAATTCCAGATAAAAAATATCCGAAATCTACAAACGGATGATTTTCAACACCGTTTCAGCACCTTGTAAAATTCATAACAAATTATGCGTTAATTTTTAACGGTTCAAAATTCGTGGACATATACTTAACTTATATATGTATAATATATCCAAAAATCATAACGATCCAACGGTCAAATCAAAATTATAACTCACGCAATAGAGCTTTAAGAACACCGATTTGATCTTTTAATATCTCTAATCCGACAAAATATCGATAAAACACCTCAACATTAAATCCTTCATTTATAACCACATAAATAAATCCATCATTTATATACGCATCAAATAAATATTTCCTTATCATATAAATCAATAATTAATTATTCACAAATAATATTACAGAATCACAATTATGACAACCAGACAGTTTCCAGGAAAGAGAGGGCTTTTCGATGAGGATTTTTCCTTACTGGCGCGCAATTAGATGACCAAACCTCTCATTGACAGAAATTTTTAGACATTGCCAATAATGCTATCTAATAATATTATTCAAATAATATGAATTATTGATCTGATAATGGAAAATACTATGCAGTGATAATTATTGAAACAACAATAATATAAACTATCAACGCAGTAATTATTGAATCAATAAAATAAAATATTGAACAGTAACTGTGAGACCCCAGATTTTATGAATAAATATTTAATTTTCTCGAATTATATTTTTGAAAATTATGGTGTGGATTTCATATAATGTTATAGTTGTGGGTAATATTTATAAATTTAGCAAAGTAAGCAAGTTGTTATAAAATATTCGTTTGGTCGGGAAATATTCTTTTTGTCGAGGAATATTTGTACGAGGCACAATCATTGGTGGACCCCACAACGGAATTATTGTCGGATTGAGAAAACGATAAAAATACTTTATGAAAATAACGGCGGAGGTGTTACCATTAAAACTGTTGAACTATTCAGTAGTAAAAGTACAGTAATACGCATGGTTGCATAGTAGCACACAATATTGATTATTGATGCTTACGTGAAAAGTCATTCAGCTATACTCAATTATTGCTACAGTAATTGCTGCATCATATCTCTTATATTATTGATTCAATTATTGTCACAGTATCATCTGTATAATATGTTGTATTATTAAATCAATAATTGAGACGACAAGTTATAATGATTAATAATTGTTGAAAGATTAATTATGTGTTGATTAAAAAATAAAATGATTTCTGGTAATTTTTATTCAATCCTTGATGTATATAAAGAGTCTATTATGAGACGTTGGTGATAAGTTTAATTATTTATGGGGGGCCATATGTCGTCATCTAAGAGTCTCCTTCGTAAATAGTAATTACCTTTGTAAATAATAATTACTTTTATAAATAGTAATTACTTTCGTAAATAGTAATTACCTTCGTAAATAGTAATTACCTTCGTAAATAGTAATTACTTTTGTAAATAGTAATTACCTTCGTCAATAGTAATTACCTTCGTCAATAGTAATTACCTTCGTCAATAGTAATTACCTTCGTCAATAGTATTTACCTTCGTCAATAGTAATTACCTTCTTCAATAGTAATTACCTTTGTCAATAGTAATTACCTTCGTCAATAGTAGTTGTCCCTTCAATATTACCAAGAGTTAACTGCCTCTTCGGTGTTCCAAGGGTTAATTACCCCTTCATAAATAGTAGTCGTCTCTTCAATATTACCAAGAGTTATTTTGACCCTTCGTTAAGACCAAGAGCCACCCTCAGTTTTTCTATAAATAGAAAGCTCATTCCTTCATTATTTCTTACGAATTCACTGAAGCTCTAAAGAGAGAAACTATAGAGAGAAAGAAGAAAAGTATTCTGCTACTTCACTTATATCCAGTTCTTCTAAGGTAAGGAATATTATTTGTTATACCCGTAAGGGGTGTTATTCTTTCTTCTTAAAGATAACTTATGTTATTCCATTCATTATTATTCTGTTGGAATAACCTGTTTACGCGGAATACCCTATACTTGGTGACATCCATTTACTATTCCGTCTTTACATTTCTGTCGAAATATCCTGTCTGTGCTATACGCCGGACCTGGTTCCATCATTTACTATTCCGTATTTATTATTCTGTTAGAACATCCTGTCGGTGTGAATTTCACCTGACCTGGTTCTGTTATTATTATTCTGCTGGAATAACCTGTTTGTGCGGTCTTTATCGCATGCATGATGATATCTTTTGTTATTGTATTCGGTATTACTCAGTTGATTAAAATTCTGACTTCTATACTCCATGAAATTAGTGGAATATCCTTGATATTTGCGCTTCATTCAGTATCCTTTCATGGAAATATTCTTCTGATCATTCTTGAATTTTTCTCTACAAAACAGTATCATGTTGACAATTTGGACATTAATAATTTCTGGATAAAATAATTCTTGAACTTATTTTATTGAATTCTTATATCATTGTCATCATCCTCATGTTTATATTTTTTTGAAAGTCATCTGTGGCCTGTAGAGCATGGATGGACTTGGTATGATTATGACCAGAGATTATTCGGTGTAATCATGACCGTAATGTTATAAATGATGTGGTAAAAGTCTCATTTGCCTGTAATGCAATGATGGACAGTTGTTGGCATGATCATGACCATTAATGAATACACAAATATTCTTGGCTGTAGTGCATGAATAATTGTGGTCGTGATACTAAAGAATATCCTTGGCCGTAGTGCAGGGGTGATTCGATGATGTGGAATATTTATTAAGCTGAGTCTCAGCTATAACAGTGATGAAAAACCTTTTAAATCATAAAAGATAGTAGATTTTATTTTCTACTTGACTCTTTTAATGGATTGTTTGTTCCGCTGCAGTTAAACTTGATGCCTATTATATTTTATCAGTTTAACATTGTTGGAGGCTAATGATAATTTATTCTGCATTATCTTAGTCATAATATTTCTTACTGGGCTAGTTGAGCTCACCCTTTCTTTCACTGTTCTCTTCAGGAAATGAGAATATAGCTGGGACGAGTCGGGGAATGGAGTGATGGACCAGAGAATAGTATTAGTAGTCCTCACTATTCTGTTAAATAATGTGACAATAATTGTATTGAGGACTCCTTTTGAGTTTGTATGATCTCTAGTAGACAATAATTGTATTCAAACTCACAGTTATATTTTGTCGTATTGTACACGACAGTGGTATTAGTAAGTTGTATTTGAATTCTGTACCATGTATCTGGCGACTCAAGATGGGTGATGTATACCTAATTTTGGGGGCGTCACAGTTGGTATCAGAGCTTAGGGATATGATCCCTGGCTAAGATGTGAGAATAGTACGAGGAGGGGAGAGACGGGGAATTCCTTTGCTAGTATGACCTACCTAAGTTTATGTGCTATTTTGTTGGTCGGTCAGAATATAGGGATAATATGTTATATGTCAAGTAACCTTTTGTTTTGTGGCAGTATCTAAAAATGACATCTGAGAATGTTGAGAATAGCAATGGAGCACAGGCGATCGTTGATTCACCATATATCAATAATCAGGATAATGTGCATCAGGAAGGCGACAATCCTCATGCAAACAACAACACTGACCAAATGACGAATGATCAAATGTTCAGAGGTTTTATGCAATTCATGCAACAACAGGCGAGAGTGACTCCTGTTCAAAACGTAGATGGAAACACGAGAAACTCTCGGGCGGTCACCGCTAAATAGTTCAAGGAGCTGGGACCACCGGAGTTTAAGGGAGAGCCAAAACCACTTATGGCGGAAACATGGATAAAGAAGATCACCAAGATATTTGACGTCTTGGGATGCTCCGAGGAGCAAAAGGTTCCCTTTGCCGCCTTTATGTTGCGCGGAGAGGCAGATTACTGGTGGGAATCGGTAAAACGTACTCAACCTGCTGTACTGAAGATATCTTGGGAGAAGTTCCAGGAGCTGTTCAACTACAAATACTTTCCCGAAAGTATTCGCCACATGAAGGAGGTGGAATTTATCAAGTTGGAACAAAACAATATGACCGTGTCGCAATACGAGGCAAAATTTACGGAGTTATCCCGGTTTGCGTCCCACTTGGTGGATAATGAAGAGAGAATGACGCGAATATTTTTAAGAGGTTTAAAGCCGGAGATGCGTCAACATCTTATTTCTCATAAATTGTGTTTATATTCAGATGTTGTAAATAGGGCTCAGTTAGTGGAGCGCGATAACGAGTCAACGTAACTAAAAGAGAGCAGCCGACAAAATGATAATACCAGCGAGAGCAGTCATCGAAGCAGTGACAACAAGCGTGAAGGGAATCAACAGGCCAAAAATGGTAACCACTTCGGTGGTAATCAGGGCCAAAACAATAAGAATGGACATTTCAAGAATAGAAGATTCAACAATAATGGAAAGACGTCAGCACCAGCACCTGTCGTTAAGGAAGGAGAACGACCACCTATCATATGTTTCAAATGTGGAGGGGAGGGACACATCAGTCCAAATTGTGCGATGCTGTCCAAAGCATGCTATAATTGTGGAAGAGAAGGTCACCTAGCCCGATTTTGTCGTTCACCGAAGACAAGTTCAGCTCGGATGGAGGCACCAAAGGATGTCCCAGGTAAGCCAAAGCCGGTAGTTTAAGAGAGAGCATTTTTTTCCGTGACAAGGAACCTGAATAAAATTATCACGGGTATGTTAGTCATAAACTCTTGCGAAGTCTATACCATGTTAAATACCGGTTCTACTCACTCTTTTATTTCACCTAGTTGTGTTCAATGTTTGAAGTTAACTCCGAGAAACTTTCGTTACCTCCACTATTTATAAATCTTGTTTGATTCAAATCGACACTTTCACGTTACCTGTCAATCTTATCTCTTTAAAAATACTTGCCTTTGATGCGATTTTAGAAATTGATTGGTTAACTACTCATCATGCTTTTCGTAAGGTTATTAGCTTTCATACTCCTAACCAACCAGTTATGCGAATTTAAGCAACCAAACCACTAAAGTCAATCATTGTCATTTCAAGCCATAAATAAAGAGCCCCAGTCCTTTCATTGTTGACTTTCTTATGTGGAATGCACCGAAGACAGACTTTCCGTAGGAGACGTCGTGAATGACGATGACAAGTTGATAGGTATGAATTTGAAGTGTTATCCAAGTCTTGGATGAGGGTCACAATTTTGAATGATATTTCTGGTGTTAATAAATTTTCTGACGTATTCTTGAAGACTTCTTAGCCTACCCTGGAGTGTGAAATCGAATTTTGTATTGACCCCAGTACAAAACCCATTTCTTAAACCCTCAAATATTTTCTTCACCTAAAACGAACGTAACATGTGCCAAAGACATTGGCTCGAGCTGTTGAAGATTACGATCATATCATTTAATACCATCGTGGAAAAGTGAACGTGGTACCTGACGCGTTGTATAGAAGATCGTATGCGATCACAAGTGCGAATATACGAACTCACGTGAAGATAACAAATATACAAGTAGAATCGACTTTAATCGATAAAGTTAAAGCCACTCAAGCTACACACTCGGAGCTGAAGAATGTGAAGAATTAAGAAGGTTCAAGAGGGCGTTATTCTAGAAGTAAGAATTGACGAATATAGGAAGTCTAAACGCTCGATTTGTTTGGCCCATTTGAAATCCTTGATCAAGTAGGAATTGTGGCTTATAGACTCAATTTACCGCCAAGTATGTTGCGTGTTCAGAACATTTTTTTTCCGTATCGATGTTACATAAATATGTGGACGACCCGAACCACATTATTAATTTAAAATCGAACGAGATAGTAGAAGATTTAACGTATGAGGAGATATGTGTTAACATCTTGGATAAGAAGGATCATATTCGACGCTCAAAGGTTATACCTCAAGAGTTAGAATTTGAAGTGAAGTCAAGGTATCCTCACATGTTCGGCATACCAGGTACGTACGTAAATTTCGAGGGTGAAATTTTATAAGGATGGGAGATTGTGAGACCCCAGATTTTATGAATAAATATTTAATTTTCTCGAATTATATTTTTGAAAATTATGGTGTGGATTTCATATAATGTTATAGTTGTGGGTAATATTTATAAATTTTGCAAAGTAAGCAAGTTGTTATAAAATATTCGTTTGGTCGGGAAATATTCTTTTTGTCGAGGAATATTCTTACGAGGCACAATCATTGGTGGACCCCACAACGGAATTATTGTCGGATTGAGAAAACGATAAAAATACTTTATGAAAATAACGGCGGAGGTGTTACCGTTAAAACTGTTGAACTACTCGGTAGTAAAAGTACAGTAATACGCGTGGTTGCATAGTAGCACACGATATTGATTATTGATGCTTACGTGAAAAGTCATTCAGCTATACTCAATTATTGCTACAGAAATTGCTGCATCATATCTCTTATATTATTGATTCAATTATTGTCACAGTATCATCTGTATAATATGTTGTATTATTAAATCAATAATTGGGACGACAAGTTATAATGATTAATAATTGTTGAAAGATTAATTATGTGTTGATTAAAAAATAAAATGATTTCTGGTAATTTTTATTCAATCCTTGATGTATATAAAGAGTCTATTATGAGACGTTGGTGATAAGTTTAATTATTTATGGGGGCCATATGTCGTCATCTAAGAGTCTCCTTCGTAAATAGTAATTAACTTCGTAAATAGTAATTACTTTTATAAATAGTAATTACTTTCGTAAATAGTAATTACCTTCGTAAATAGTAATTACCTTCGTAAATAGTAATTACTTTCGTAAATAGTAATTACCTTCATCAATAGTAATTACCTTCGTCAATAGTAATTACCTTCTTCAATAGTAATTACCTTCATCAATAGTAGTTGTCCCTTCAATATTACCAAGAGTTAACTGTCTCTTCGGTGTTCCAAGGGTTAATTACCCCTTCATAAATAGTAGTTGTCTCTTCAATATTACCAAGAGTTATTTTTACCCTTCGTTAAGACTAAGAGCCACCCTCAGTTTTTCTATAAATAGAAAGCTCATTCCTTCATTATTTTTACGAATTCACTGAAGCTCTAGAGAGAGAAACTATAGAGAGAAAGAAGAAAAGTATTCTGCTACTTCACTTATATCCAGTTCTTCTAAGGTAAGGAATATTATTTGTTATACCCGTAAGGGGTGTTATTCTTTCTTCTTAAAGATAACTTATGTTATTCCATTCATTAATATTCTGTTGGAATAACCTGTATACGCGGAATACCCTATACTTGGTGACATCCATTAACTATTCCGTCTTTACATTTCTATCGGAATATCCTGTCTGTGCTATACGCCGGACCTGGTTCCATCATTTACTATTTCGTATTTATTATTCTGTTGGAACATCCTGTCGGTGTGAATTTCACCTGACCTGGTTCCGTTATTATTATTCTGCTGGAATAACCTGATTGTGTTGTCTCTATCGCATGCATGGTGATATCTTTTGTTATTGTATTCGGTATTACTCAGTTGATTAAAATTCTGACTTCTATACTCCATAAAATTAGTGGAATATCTTTGATATTTGCGCTTCATCCAGTATCCTTTCATGGAATATTCTTCTGATCATTCTTGAATTTTTCTCTACAAAACAGTATCATGTTGACAATTTGGACATTAATAATTTTTGGTTAAAATAATTCTTGAACTTGTTTTATTGAATTCTTATATCATTGTCATCATCCTCATGTTTATATTTTTTTTGAAAGTCATCTGTGACCTGTAGAGCATGGATGGACTTGGTATGATTATGACCTGGGATTATTCGGTGTAATCATGACCGTAATGTTACAAATGATGTGGTAAAAGTCTCATTTGCCTGTAATGCAATGATGGACAGTTGTTGGCATGATCATGACCATTAATGAATACACAAATATTCTTGGCTGTAGTGCATGAATAATTGTGGTCGTGATACTAAAGAATATCCTTGGCCGTAGTGCAGGGGTTATTCGATGATGTGGAATATTTATTAAGCTGAGTCTCAGCTATAACAGTGATGAAAAACCTTTTAAATCATAAAAGATAGTAGATTTTATTTTCTACTTGACTCTTTTAATGGATTGTTTGTTCCGCTGCAGTTAAACTTGATGTCTATTGTATTTTATCAGTTTAACATTGTTGGAGGCTAATGATAATTTATTCTGCATTATCTTAGTCATAATATTTCTTACTGGGCTAGTTGAGCTCACCCTTTCTTTCACTGTTCTCTTCAGGAAATGAGAATATAGCTGGGAAGAGTCGGGGAACGGAGTGATGGACCAGAGAATAGTATTAGTAGTCTTCACTATTCTGTTAAATAGTGTGACAATAATTGTATTGAGGACTCCTTTTGAGTTTGTATGATCTCTAGTAGACAATAATTGTATTCAAACTCACAGTTATATTTTGTCGTATTGTACACGACAGTGGTATTAGTAAGTTGTATTTGAATTCTGTACCATGTACTGGCGACTCAAGATGGGTGATGTATACCTAATTTTTGGGGCGTCACAGTAACTACTGTAACAATTATTGAGTAGTGCCTTTTTACGTAAGAATCAATAATTCAAAAATACTGTGCAATACAGTGTGCTACTGTGCAACAACGCGTATCACTGTATTTTAACCACAAGGTATTCCAAATGTGTTAACGGTAATAATACGTCGTTATTTATAAAAACTCAAACTTTTCGTTTTCTTCATCCGACGGTTATTTTGTTATGGGTCCTACAAATGGCTGCGTCGTCGTACGGATATTCCCGACAAAAAGAATATTCTACGACCAAACGAATATTTCCCGACAACAATAAGTATTTTATAGCCACTTGCTTATTTTGAAAAAAAATTCATATATCACCTTAACTTTACTTTTTATCAATTTAACCATTTACTAAATAGAAAAATTGAATACTTTTATTTTATAAAATTCGTAGTCTTACAATCTCCCCTCCTTATGAAATTGATCCCCCGAAATTTACGTACCTGGTATTTCAAAGAGTTGAGAATACCTTACTTTCATTTCAGATTCCATCTTCCCTGTCATCATGATTTCATCATTGTTCGTCTCCTGTATTTTAGATATAATTCTAGAATTAACATAGTGATACCTTACATAAAGGTACAGTCTAGAACTGTTTTAAAAATTAAAATCTTTGGAAAGTGCTCAAGGAAACCTTCGTACATGGGAGGCCATGCGTCTAGGTTGTGATAGATATCATATGTCCAGAGAATTATCTTTGGTTGATCCAATAGACCCCAAAAAAATAAGAAGATTACAATCATGTTCCTTCTAATGGTGAGTCTTTTCTTGACATATAATTATCTCAACCGTCTGCAATTGAACATTATGTTTCAACCCAACTTCAAGATCATATAGGTAGTGCTCGTAGATATACTAACCAGTGGATGTGCACAAGCCTGTTTTATGATAACACGAGGTTGTATGTCATTAGACATCTTGTATGACAGTGGCAAAACACCCTTCCAAAGTTGGGTTCACATAACCCTATTGTGGTTCACCAAAAATCAATTATTAATTGACGTATAATATACGACACATACATCTTAGATCCTCAATACAATTATATATTGTATGTCATGCCGTTTTATAATGTGTTGAGAAACTTTGATAGTCTAGGACCACCACACTATTCCCCTGTTATCCCCGTTCGACCCAGCTACAATTTTATTACCTGAAAGGAATTGTGAAGCAAAAGGGTGAGCACAACTAGCTCAGTAAAAAATATCATGACTAAATATAATTAAATTATCAATAGTCATCATCAGTAATAAATCAGAGATTTAGAACATATGGTAGATGATAAAATTTTTCAACCATAGTTGCAGCGGAATAAGCAATCCATTAGAAGAGTCAAATAGACCATAAAGTCTATTATTTTCTCCATGTTAAAAGTCCACCAACAATGTTTTATCCCTATAATATCAATCAACAGTTCCTTTTCACATTCATATGAATAACTCATAATCATAATTGTAATTCTAAATTCCGCATCTCATCCAGGACGAAGATAATTTTTATCACATGTCTTTACCTGAAACATCAAATATCATGGTTATACCAAATCACGGTTTCTGTTCATAATCATACTAATAATTTCATCTTTGCACTATGTGCAAAAGATATTCATCAACAAGTCATCTTTGCACTACGGGCCAAAGATATTCCAAAAATAGATCATCTTTGCACTACAGGCCAAAGATATTCAAAAACAGATCATCTTTGCACTACGGCCCAAAGATATTCATCAATAATTCATCTTTGTACTACAGGCCAAAGATATTCATATCTCAAAGAAATACATAATCATTTCAGAATTTATATAAACCATAATTATAACCATGTTGATTAATTCACCTTTGCACTTAAGCTAAAAATATTCAATTCTAAATTCAATGGTCATGATCATACCAGTCAACGATTCAACTTTGCACTACTAGCCAAAGAGAACCCATAGTCATGATCATACCAATAATCTACCCATCTTTACACTCAAGTTAGAGAGAAATTTCTTCACCAGAATTATAAAAATGTTATATATGATAATAAAATAATATTATCAAAACATGGATTCAATCAAAGATAATAACCATAATAGACATCTTGGACAAAAAGAAAAATTTCATGTTTCGGCAAATAGTGTCGTATACGTGAATAGTAACCCCGACATAAAAAGGTAGAAATTCCACAACAAAATTCATATCAATATTTATAACACCTTAATTCAAATGTTATAAATCACTTAATAATCTCATAATCTCATATTATTAATATTACAATAATATTTTAATTATTTCTTAAACTTATAAATAATTTATTTAAATTATTAACACTTTACTAATTAATACATTTAATCATCATAAAATGCTAAACTCATAAAATTTCATCACCAATAATCAAAACCCTCATCAAAAATCTGCATATACCTTATATAGGTTTCCCAAGCCATAAAATCCTATTTTTCTATTTTCTTACTTCACATAACATATTTAATTCATTTATTCATAACTAGTCTATTTTCATGAAAAATATAAAATCAGTTCCAAAAATATTTCTTTTCTGGGATTTCGCAGAATATAGCCCCATATTGAACATATATTTTTCTCGGAATTTTTAAAATTAATTTACATAAGGCCAAAACTGTCGAATATTTAGACATTTATCATAAATTATACTTTTATCCAAAAATTTCAAAATTCACAGGGTATACTGATATTATATAGATGTACTCCCAATAAAAATTTAATTAATTTTAGAGTTAACCACAAAGAGTTATAAGGGTTTATTTTTTAAATAGTCTTTTTTCATAAAATTCATAACTCTTAATCTATATATCCAAAAATTGTCATTTTGGACACAATCAATAAAACTCATCAAATTATCATTTCAAATTTTTCTAGAATTTTTGAAGGTCGGAAAAATTACGAAACATGAAAATCATAACAACCCTAAAAAATCCCTTACCTCGAAAGAGCAGTATTTCTTATCGGAATGTAAAGCCGAATGATCCTTGCACTGAATAACAACTCTCAAAGTATCAAAATACTCACAAAAATATGCTCGACAATATAGAGAGAGAAAACTTATGTTTCTGATGTGATTTTCAATTCTAACATAAGTAGTTATTTATAAAAAAATGCTAGAACGCCAAATGAGACTAAATAATAAAATAATATTTTTTTTCACTTCATTCCACGCCCACCCATTATGAAAGCTGAGCAGCCAACTTGGAACAAGAATTTCAGCCCACAACTTTGAAAAAACAAAAGTGGGTCCCACTAAATATTTTAATAAAAAATATTTTATTTTCTGAAACTTCAATAATTCATAGAAAATAGCCCGTTTATCAGAAAAATACGAATTTTATATCCATTCCACATGAAATCGAATTTTGTACAACTTTGTAGCTTTGAGTTTTTCCAAATTCCAGATAAAAAATATCTGAAATCTACAAACGGATGATTTTCAACACTGTTTCAGCACCTTGTAAAATTCATAACCAATTATGCGTTAATTTTTAACGGTTCAAAATTTGTGGACATATACTTAACTTATATATGTATAACATATCCAAAAATCATAACGATCCAACGGTCAGATCAAAATTATAACTCACGCAATAGAGCTTTAAGAACACCGATTTGATCTTTTAATTAATATCTCCAATCCGACAAAATATCGATAAAACACCTCAACATTAAATCCTTTATTTATAACCACATAAATAAATCCATCATTTATATCCGCATCAAATAAATATTTTCTTATCATATAAATCAATAATTAATTATTCACAAATAATATTACAGAATCACAATTATGATAACCAGACAATTTCCAGGAAAGAGGGGGCTTTTCGATAAGGATTTTTCCTTACTGGCGCGCAATTAGATGACCAAACCTCTCATTGATAGAACTTTTTAGACATTGCCAATAATGCTATCTAATAATATTATTCAAATAATATTAATTATTGATCTGATAATGGAAAATACTATGCAGTGACAATTATTGAAACAACAATAATATAAACTATCAACACAGCAATTATTGAATCAATAAAATAAAATATTGAACAGTATCTACTGTAACAATTATTGAGTAGTGTCTTCTTACGTAAGAATCAATAATTCAAAAATATTGTGCAATACAGTCTGCTACTGTGCAACAACGCGTATCACTGTATTTTAACCACCAAGTATTCCAAATGTGTTAACGGTAACAACTACGTCGTTATTTATAAAAACTCAAACTTGTCGTTTTTTTCATCCGACAGTTATTCTGTTATGGGCCCTATAAATGGCTTTGCCGTCATACGGATATTCCCGATAAAAAGAATATTCCACGATCAAACGAATATTCCCCGACAACAATAAGTATTTTATAGCCACTTGCTTATTTTGAAAAAAAATTCATATATCACCTTTAACTTTATTTTTTATCAATTTAACCATTTACTAAATAGAAAAATTTAATACTTTTATTTTATAAAATTCGTGGTCTTACAATCTCCCCTCCTTATGAAATTTCTCCCCCGAAATTTACGTACCTGAGTTGAGAATACCTTGCTTTCATTTCAGATTCCATCTTCCATGTCATCATGATTTCATTATTGCTCGTCTCTTATATTTTAGATATCGTTCTAGAATACAGCTTCAAAATAAGGATTAATTGAACAAATTAACATATCACATAATATCTTGATATTATGACTGACCAACAAATAAGCTTAGGTAGGACACACTAGCGAATGATTTACTCGTCTATCTCCTCCTAGTTCTATTCCCCGATCTTCGCCAGAGATCATATCCCTAAGCTCTGATACTAACTGTGACAACCCCAAAATAGGTCCAATCCATCCAACTTATTCTAAGTCGCCAAATACATGGTACAGAAAACAACTACAAATTTATTACTATATTTGTCGAGCAAAATACAACAACACATATACTGTGAGTTTTAATACCAACTGTGACTCATGTCCCAACTATGGACAACACCTTATAGTGATACCTTACATAAAGGTACAGTCTAGAACTGTTTTAGAAATTAAAATCTTTGGGAAGTGCTTAAGGAAACCTTCGTACATGGGAGGCCATGCGTCTAGGTTGTGATATATATCATATGTCCAGAGAATTATTTTTGGTTGATCCAATAGACCCCAAAGAAAAACGAGAAGATTACTATCATGTTCGTTCCATTGGTGAGTCTTCTCTTGACATATAACTATCTCCACCGTCTGCGATTGAACATTATGTTTCAACCCAACTCCAAGATCATATAGGTAGTGCTCGTAGATATACTCAGCAAGTGGATGTGCACAAGACTGTTTTATGATAACACGAAGTTGTATGTCATTAGACATCTTGTATGATAGTGACAAAACACCCTTTAAAAGTTGGGTTCACATCACCCTATTGTTGTTCACCAAAAATCAATTATTAAGTGACGTATAATATACGACACGCACATCCTAGGTCCTCAATACAATTATATATTGTATGTCATGCCGTTTTATAATGTGTTGAGAAACTTTGATAGTATCGGACCACAACACTATTCCCCAGTTATCCCCGTTCGACCCAGCTACACTTTTATTATCTGAAAGGAATTGTGAAGCAAAAGGGTGAGCACAACTAGCTCAGTAAAGAATATCACGACTAAAGATAATTAAATTATCAATAGTTATCATCAGTAATAAATCAGAGATTTAGAACATATGGTAGATGATAAAACTTTTCAACCATAGTTGCAGCGGAACGAGCAATCCATTAGAAGAGTCAAATAGACCATAAAGTCTATTATTTTCTCCATGTTAAAAGTCCACTAACAATGTTTTATCCCTATAACATCAATCAACAGTTCATTTCCACATTCATATGAATAACTCATAATCATAATTGTAATTCTAAATTCCTGTTCTCATCCAAGACGAAGATAATTTTCATCACCTGTCTTTACCTGAAACATCAAAGATCATGGTTATACCAAATCACGGTTCCTGTTCATAATCATACTAATAACTTCATCTTTGCACTATGGGCAAAAGATATTCATCAACAAGTCATCTTTGCACTACGGGCCAAAGATATTCCAAAAATAGATCATCTTTGCACTACAGGCCAAAGATATTAACTAACAGGTCATCTTTGCACCACGGGCCAAAGATATTCATCAATAATTCATCTTTGCACTACAGGCCAAAGATATTCATATCTAAAAGAAATACATAATCATTTCAGAATTTATATAAACCATAATTATAACCATGTTGATCAATTCACCTTTGCACTTAAGCTAAAAATATTCAATTATAAATAGGTGAAATTCGAATATATTTATATCTAACTTTTATGTCCAAATTTTAAAATGTTCACATAAAAGAGCTCTATTTTTAAATCTCCAAATAACAATTTATTCTGTTCGACTAAATGCTGATTGATTTTATTATCTATTACACCAGCTAAGCTTGAGGCTTTGCTATAAATTTTATTTCCCTTTTGCCCCTGCAAATTTAGTTATTTTACAATGTTGTTTTTTAAATTTTTTCCTTCTAATTTCATTTTCTAAATTTGAAAAAATTAATATCATATCTTGAGTAATATTAGTAGTCCCAAATGACATTGTATTAAACATTATAATAATAATAATAATAATAATTTATTTTTAAGAAATTGATATTTTCACATGAAAAAAATAATACTTTCAAATGAGTCTGTCACATTTATGTGAGATCCATTTACTATTTATGTGAAAAAAATATTATTTTTTTACATGAAAATAAAAATTCTCTATTTTTAAAATACCTGCAATTGCGTGCATCACGTTAACATATAATTACTCCAAATTAAAACCAGCATGCATTTGGTTCTGTTGGATTATGGGTATGCAATTGGGGCACCCATGAAAGATCCGACCCATTTGAGTTAATTAACCGTTCTCTAATTGATAAGGTCAGTAAAGAACGTGGGATTGAACAGTGGATTGATTGTACGTGAAAGTAATGCTGGAAAGTAGGTTAACCACTCACGTATTATATATCCACATTCCTCAGTCGATCAATTCACGCACAATATCTTTCAGTTGGCCAAATATACAGAACTGCTCCCAATATCGAGACCAAAGTCCTAATTGTTACGTACCGTGAATTAGTGTTCCATTTTTTATCGTAGTTCGGAGACGCTGTTGGGTTAAAGAAGCGGCAGAAAATTTTTCACATCAAAAGCTTAATCACATTTTAAAAAGTATATTTTTAATTCTCCTAATTATATATAAATATGAATAACATGCTTGTTAAAAACCCTTTTCCAAAGAGAACACCCTTCTATTTTATACGGCAGGGGCAGGTAGGCAGCTAGGCAGGGTTCGCACCCTCATACCTAAAAAGGAAACAAGGTTATTAATAAGATAAAGACTATTACTAGAATAGTATCTTTTCTGTTTACTAATAACGAACATATTTGGGATAACAATTGACTGTATTTGGACATATAATCATTCCCTAGTTTATCTGATCATCTATCTAATAAAATACAAATAATTTTAAATTTCCCGCTCACTTAATAAATCATCTAGGCCGTCCAAAGTTTGAGATAAATCTCACCGTCCATACATCTATCTAATAAAATACATCATCTATCTATCTATCTAATCTATCTAATAATTATTTTGAATTTCTCGCTCACTCAATAAATCATCTGGACCGTTCAAAGTTTGAGATAAATCTCATTGTCCATTTAGTGCCGGAGGCACGGGACCCAGCTAGTTTATATATATAGAATACTAGTAATTGCCCGTGCCTGAAGGCACGGCGTAACGAAAAATTAGATTAAAATTCGAAAAAATACTTTATTACCTAAAGACTCTTTGCAACTTAAAATCAGACATAATAATTATCATAATTTACTACACTACCACAATAATTAATTTTCCTTTAAAAATAGATATCCAGGAAAAATTAAACTTGTCTACAAAACTTACAATTATCAATAAAAATTATCATAATTCACCACACCACCACAATAATTATTATTATTGTTAATATTATTATTGTTGTTGTTGTTGTTATTATTGTTATTATTACTATTATTATTATAATTTTAATTATAATTATTAATATTAATATTAATTTTATTATAATTATTATTACTTTATTACTATTATTATTATTACTATTATAATAATAATATTATTATATTATAATTATTATTATTTTGAATTAAAATTAGAATAAATCTGAACCGTACTTGTGCTTTCCCGCTCAAATCAATTAGAATGAATCAGAATCTTTATTATATAGATTACTATTATTATTATTATAATTATTATTACTATTACTATAATAATAATAATAATAATTATTATTATTATTACTATTATTAGTACTATTATTAGTACTATTATAATTATTATTAGTACTATTATTATTAGTACTATTATTATTATTATTATATTTATTTTTGTACTATTATTAGTTGTTTTTGTGTGTGTGTGAAAAAGAGAAGAGAGATAAAGATTTTGTGCGTGAACATGAGAGAGAGTATGGTGTATGAGTGAATTTGATTTGGGCGGGAAGAAATATGAGCCTTTAGATTAAGTTGAAAAATTAAGTTAGAATGAATCTGAACCGTTCTTGTGCTTTGTCAAATAAAAGATTCAAAATGAGTTCTATTTTATTATATAGATGTGGTGATGTCAGGTGTCAGATGTCGAATGTCAGGTGTGTTGTATGAGAGAGAGAGAGAGAGAGATGTGCAATGAACCTAGCATATATATATATATATATAGGGAATATGGAATATATATAGTGAGTTGTAGTCTATTTTATATAGATTAAGTTGCGTCGTTGCTTTCCATTAAGGGGCTAAAGAAATCAATCATGGTGTGTGATTCAATTGACGTAGTACAGTTATATGTTTGGGCTAAAAATCATGCATGTAGGCCCCAAATAATAGAATTTTTTTTAATTATAATATTTCTGATTCATTTATTTATCATGAGTGAAACTTTGAAGTTTATTTATTTTTCTTATCATTTTTCAACCATTGAATATGCCGAGATGTAAAATCACCACATCAAAACAAATATGTACCTATATGTCAAATAATATGGATCTCCAGCCATGCAGTTAAGTCTCACTCACCAATATGTATATATGGTGGCGTGCATATTAATCATTGTATTTTATGTTAGGCTCATCTGCATGCATGCATGCGTGGATATTATTCAAAAAAATCTTATCTGTCGTGGTTAGAGCACGTCCTCTTCTTAATGGGTAAGACAATACAAACACAGTTTGATTGGATATAAATTACTAAAAAATTAACAAGTGACCTGGTTCAACAAGACTGTTTTTAATATTCCAATATTCTTATTTATCAAAAAAATTAATTACACAAAAGTTTCACTTTTTATTAATACTACTATATGTAGAATAATACACTATTTTGAGTTTACTATATATCCTAATTTTATAATCCTATAATGATCAGTACTAAAAGTCTAATATTTTAGAACTAAACATAAAAGACAAAAAGAAAAAAAAAGAAAGAATTAGAAAGAATACATCTTTAAGCCAATGATCAAATGCATTCTCCTTATCTTATTCACCCGTGCTTACTCCTCTTTAGACGACGGTTTCAGTCATACAACCGTCGTCTATACTTTTAGCGACGCTATATGTTGTCCGTCGTTAAAAGTATAGACGACGGTTGTATGACCGAAACCGTCGTCTAAAGGGGAGTAAGTACGGATGATTAAGATAAGGGGTATGCACTTGATCCGGACCGTACATCTTTAATACATATTTACAAATTTTTAAGAACCGATGCCAGTGAATCTGCTTTAATTGGACCGCACAAATAAAACAAAAACAGTGTAAAAGCATTGTTCAAAGGGAGATATGGATAAGATATTATAAAACCCACAGAAGGGTTTTGGAAGAATCAAAGCAAGTGGCAGAAGATACGTTAATAATACTCGCCATAGTATTATATTTCCTTTATTCTGCAAAAATAAATAAATACTCCCTCCGTCCCAAATTAATTGCTCAGTTTTGACTTTTTAAAGTCAAATTGACCATTTTTAAAAATAATTTTTTTACTATTTTTGTTAAAATATAGGTGAAGAGATTATAACCAAAAGAAAGTATATACAATTTATTACTAATCCCAATTTTTATAATATTAGAAATATATTTATATATGCTTAATTATTAATTCTAAAAAAAGTCAATTTGACTTAAAAAAGTCAAAATTGAGCAGTTAATTTGGGACAGAGGGAGTAACTGTTATGGATTTTTTACCATCCGAGAATTCGGACCTGATTACGGGGTAGTTAGTTTGCAATTCGTTAATTCCCATCTATAAAAAGGGGTAAATCATTCATGTATTTTTGAGTTTTATTACTTATAAAATGAAGAGTGGACACGAATTAATGTATGTTTAATTGCATTTGCATATTAAGGGTGAAATGACAACGTAAAGGAACTGAAAACTTCTTTAAAGTATTTTTGTTGTTGGTGCCTTGTATATAATATACTCTCTTTTTAAAATAAAAAATATAATTTGATTTTTGAAATTAAATGATATATTAAATTTTAAATTAATATAAATTTTTTATTTTTGATTAATAGATTTATTATAATAGTATATATTTTATTTTAAATTTTTATAAATTATATCAAATTTAAAATTTAATATATCAAATTTAAAATTTAATATATTTTATTGTTGAATGCATAATCCCGTGTAATGATTTAGCAACATTGTAGGAGTTAATTTTAGGCACATATATACATATAAAGCCTGTGGTCCAGAAATAGCCAAATGGTTAGCTAGGTCGGAATCCGATATATAGATTTTGAGTATTGAGTGGGTTTTACTTTTACACACAACTTAGAAAATTAAAGTAATCAATTAATCAGTATTACATGCTTTTAATTGTCGTACAAAGTCAAAGAATAAGGTGATGCTCGCTCCGGTAATCCATCTCCCTCCCTCCCTCTTGATCATCATCTATTCACTAATTACGATTCCAATCTTTTTAATTTGCTCGTCGCAAGCATCATTTCATCAGTAATAATTGGACTGAGAGCACTTATTCATAAAGTCATTGGCTAAGGCTCGCCTTCTTGCTTTAATTCCATCCTTAAAATCAGTAGTCTTTGACACTTGACCATCTTTTTTCAGAAAAAGGAAAAAGGATTGGCTAAACAAGCTTCTCTCGGATGAGCATAGTTTGAATAACTCGTCATCGCGAACTCTACTATTTATAAAATTATTTAACTTATATAATTCATTAATTTAATCCTTTTATTTATCAATTTGATAATTATGTAGTCTATAAATAATATTATTGATAGTGTTTAACATAATGGATTCTAGAATTTCATAATCTTGAAAAGACGATTTTGATTATTAGTTATTCTATAAATAAAATAATTAGAGTTTGGTCCCAATTATCATCTCAAAAATTTTATACATACTTGTATACTCATCCAAAGATTGAGATAGACAATTGAAGACTTTCCGCCCTTAAGCGCAGTGAAAACGTAATACCTATAAGTTGTATTCTCTCAATTCATGTAAATCCCTAATATAATAATTAATTTATTTTACCTTATTATATTAAATGAATCATATAGGTGGGGATGGGTACTTGACATAAACTTGTTAATTCTCCCAATTTCAGCCAGAGTATAGTATAGATTTCAGTTTTCTAATATTCAAACAGGGCTTCATTACTAAACTATCTCATTGAAATATGGATATGTCGATAACATATGTAAGAATATATAGTCCTCAAACCATTTTTTCTGTTCACTTGCATAATAATTATGATTTTTGATATTTTATTTCTGTTTAAATAGACACGTTGACGGGCACTAATCAAGAAGAACAAGAATACAAAATAGTATGAATATCTTAATGTTATTAATTATCCTACTACCACTCATTTCAATTTTGAAATTAAATCAAATGCAACTTATGGTGGGGTTCAACAAACTTTTTTCTTTAGAAAGATAATGCAGTCCACTCCAATTATCGTTGCATTGAAATACCAAAAATCATGAATATTTTGGGATGTCTCAAGTTAGTGACCGATTGATCAGTAATACTTATGCATCTTAAACAATTAGTCCATTTATAGCAATAGAACTACGTACGATGAATGTGCATAAAATTGGGCCTTTCTAGCTAGAGATAACATTGTTGATCAGAAAATTACGTGTCTAGGTAGAAGATATATATGGAGGGTATAACGACAAGCTGAGCACAAGTGCATGCAAATATTTAAGTATGACTTCCTTGTTGATATTCTTAATTCCCTAGAAAAATTGCATCAACGGTTCTAATTTTTCCTGTGATTTCAATATGAAAATGATCCAAGTTCAAGTATCATGTAAATGATTTAGCAATTTTTCATATTATCATTTCAAAATCAAGCATGGACCATCAGTTGCATTTGATTTAATTTTTTGGCTGGTTGATTGGTATTGAAAGACATGATCATCACGAAGGAATTCGCTATCCTGTTCGAAACAAATAGATTTTGGCTGACTATAGAATTTCTCCAGGTTGTCCCAAAAGAAAGAAGTACCTTAAATAGGTTCGAAACATTGCAGGGCACTAAATCATTTGGCTGACTAGAATTTCTCCAGCCTGCCCCTTTCAAACATTAAAGCATTGTTTTCATCTTTGCCTTCTTTGACTTTTGAGTTGAAACTAGCATGCATTTAAACAAGGATATTCAAGTTGTTTAATACACTATGGTTAAAACCATTTTATCATCATGAGTTGTGTTTTGTATAATTTCACAAAAAAATATTAATATATATATATATATATATATATATATATATATATATTAATTTTCTTCGAATTATAAGACTATTAATCAGACTTTGAAGTTTTTAGTCAACTGATTAGCTACTTTTATAAATAAATTACAAATAATAATATTATATATTCAAAATCTTATATTGTGTTTCATGGGATTAATTAGCTTGAAAGAAGGAATTCTAGAAACAACAAAAAATAGAAGAAGAGATTTAATAATCTTGATAGGATAGAATTATGGTGAACTTATGGTCACTATAGTAGGATACAAGTAAAATTAGTTTTATTTCTTTAGCTTTTTATTTTTAATTACTTTATAGAGAGAACTACAACCTTTTTTTTGTCTCATTTTGATGATAAATCAAAAGCAAGAGAAAAGCAAAGAAGAAAATAAAATACATAAAAGAAAAAAGAAAGGAAATAAAAACAAATAATCTCCGGAGATTCTAAGGTGAGGGGTCATATGACCCCTTGGGATCCCCTGGCTCCCGCCTATGCCCTTATCTACCTATTTTATAAGTAAAACAACTAAGATTTTGTCTTAATCGTTGTCTCAAAACTTTTATACATATCTATATATTCAGGGTTAGAGGATGTTTATAATATTTCATTATTTGAAGGGTAATGGAACATTACAACCTCCTTCAATTCTCCGATAGGAATCCAACCTTCAAATCCAAATTATCCCATCATTTCTAGTGTTTCAACTTTTACACAAAATTAAGAGTAGGTAAAATCGATTTTCAATGTTTTTTTCCCAATACATGACACAGAAAATTAAATATTGATGATGTTCATAAATTAAGCTAAACTAGGACCACATCACTTGAACATAATTAATGCTGCAAGCAACTCAGATCGTAACGTGGAAAGAATCCAAAATCTATATCTTTCACCACCAAATATATATGGCTCCCATTTTGGGGCATTGAACCACAAAATAAAGTTTGATTTCATTTTCTTGGTGGTTGGTGCTATCAGTCGTACGTGCATAACAGTGAATTAGATTCCCCTGCTGTTGATTAGGGTAAACATGCTGAATTTGTCTTATTCTATTAGCATTAAAATATTTCTAACTATTAGCACTTTTGGAAATTTATATTTATTTATTATAATATACGTAATGTGCAATATTATTTATTATAATATATGCACTAACTTATTCCACGTTAAATATTTTAAAAAAATTGTCTAGTATATAATGTGTCAGATCAATTTTTTTATAATCAATTAATTTTGAGATAAATAGTTTAATTGTATAATCAAGTGAGGAGAGTGTGACCCTCAAGATATCTGGTTACACGTGAGGGGTCTCATATTTTCATTTAGACAAATATAAACAAATTTTGTCTAATTATGATCCGGTTATTTTGTAATAACTTTTTTAAAGCATTTTTTAATTAGGGACACTTGAATTTCCTTTACAATAAGTGCGATAAGTATTGTGTGCAGATATTTCACATAAGTCCCAACATATTATACATTTATACTGAAATAAAAATTCCAACACTAAAAATTTGTAAAAAAAATTTTAACACATCATTAACCATGTATATATAATGGAAAATGATACACATTAATAAATATGTGATATATGACGAAATTAAATTGAAATAAATATATAAAATTTATATAAATAAATAAAATAAATGACGATAAAATAATTTTTAATGCATATTTATTTTATGTATATATATATATGGTTCACGATTATAATTTGATTAAAAACTGTAGTAATACAATTACTATTATTATATTGTTGAATGGACACTTGCGTAGTGTGGGAGAGAAGTGAAAGGGAAAGAGAGTTACGTGTAAGTCGATATGATGAGGGCGAATGGGGCCTTGGTGCTACGAATCCAACCTAGAATTCGAAAATAGGTTTGTATGGTTTGTTCAACTCACTTGTCATAATGACGACCTACACAAAACTCCTTTAACGGCACTGTCACCTCTCTCTCTCTCTCTATATATAGTATCAACAAATACAGAAATTAATTCGCATCTATATATATATATATCTAGCTGACAAACAAGAAGAGATCGATTGGATTAAGATGATGGTGTATGGTTTGGATCATAGTCGACGTGTAGTGTCATTGGATGATAAGAGGCAGTTGAAGACGAGTAGTTCTTTGATGCACAAGTGTTTTAGTTTGAGAGCTCTAATCATCAGTACGGTGGTCTTTACGGCGGCGCTCTTGCTGCTGCCGCTGCTGTTGCCGCCGCTTCCTCCGCCGCCGTCAACGCTACTCTTTGTTCCACTTGTGATGCTGGCCATACTAATCCTCTTGGCCATTTCTCCTTCTCAACTTCCAAATTAATGTTGCTCCTCCTAGGCCCTAGCTAATTCTTCACTCTGACCTTTCTATCTATCTGTCTGTCTGTCTGTCTATCTATATATATTATTTAACTCTCGTACAAAGATGAGATGCATGGGATCCCATGATCAATATTATATATATATATATATATAGCTTCTCGTTGGTAATGTGGTGATATTATTAAATAATTGCTTAATGCTTCCTAATTAATTAATTTGGACTTTCTATTCCATCACGGATCCCTCAATTATGCCACTAATAAAACTTGTTCTTCAAACTCACGTAACTACGTACTATGATCACCAGGGCCGGCCCTGAAACAACAAAAAAAATGAGTTTTTTGCGAATTGTTATTAAGATAGGTATAGAAAAAAAATTAACAATTTTTTCTGAACAAAAGAGCATTAATACGAAAGAATACAAATCTACCATTAAGATTTGAGCCTATTTCATTGGGTATATTTTTTGTGTGCCTTTAAATTTAAACTGATGTGGACTGAGCTCTTTTATTTTGGTAGATATATATATACATAACACAAATATCTCTTAAGTCTTAAAAATATGTCAATTTTAGTGGGTCTAAAGTCCGAGCACTTTGGGCTTTAGCCCAGGCCGGTGCTGATGATCACATAATTTTATTTATTTATTTATTTATTTATTTCTGTCTATCTGATTAATTAATTAGTATAATAACAATTCTAAGAAAATTTTGCCTTGGTTCAGTTAGATAGTTAACTAAAGATCACTCATCCCGTAATTATGGTAGCTAGTTTTCTCCGTCCGAAAAGCCATTTCTAATAAGAAACTCTCTTTTTTTTCAAATATATTTATATAACATTTGTTAAAAATATAATAATATAGTAATGAAGTAAATATAAATTATGGTGTGTTACAATTTTCAAGTCAATTTATACCATAAAATTAGAAATATATACAATTTTTAGAACTTATAAGCATACTTCCCCTGTTTCAAATTGACTTTTAAAAAATTAACTTAAAATATTTTCAAACTCAAAATTGACATGAATTTGTTTAGTTTATATAAATACAATTATAAATATTATAAATTTTTTAAAAAGTATTACTAGTTATAAATTAATTATTTTAAAAAAATTATGTTAATTTTAAATTTGAAAATATTATAAATTAATTTTTTAAAAATTAATATTAATTTTATAATTCTTAACGGAAGAAGTATATTTTTTGCATTAACTAGAGATTCCTTTCGCATAAAGGAGGCCAATAATAAATAAAGAATGTTAAGTTATCCATGTTATAAAATTATAATATATATATTTATGGATGTCTAGATTTATATTTAATTATAAGGGTTAAGTTCAGATGACCACCTGGGGTTTGGGCGGTTTCCCACTTAACCACCTGTAGTCAGTAAAGTTACATTTAAACACCCGACCTTTTGAGTTGAAGTGAAAAAGTCACATTTTCCGTCCAACTTAACCGTGCGTGTATGTCAAACGCCAAAAAGCGCGTGAGAAGGAGGTGTAACAGTCAAAAACAACTGTTAAATGTCCAAAATAGCCATTTTCTTCCTCAAACCACTATCCTCTCTCTCATTTCTCACTCTTCAAACCATGAATCTGTGTATTTGAGATTCTGAGCGGTGGATCGGTGGATCTGAGCTTCAATTTCTAACTGAGCGCTATCAATCCCCTCTTCATCTTCATCTTCTTCACTAATTTTTTCATTAGCTTTATGGGTATGTGTATTTGTGATTTTTGTTTCATGGGTTTGCTCAAAATCGAATTGGGTCTGTGATTCGGAGGCTTTTTTTCATGAATTTGTTCAACAACGAAATGGGTCTTGGATCAGTCTCTTCTTTTTCTTCTCAATCTATCCCCAAACCGTAGTAGGATTCCCAATTTTCTAGGGTTCTTCCCCAATTTCAAATCCATCCAAAAAAGTTATGCACGAAAATCTGCATTAGATCTGCATTAAGGCTGTACAATGAAGCATCTTTGGGCAATTTGGTCGAAATCTCAAGATACTGATCCTTAAAATCCAAATTACCATATGGGTCCGATGAATCAGAGGTAGAATTGAAAAGGGTTTGGCCATTTGACTTTCTTTTCACTATAAACCCAAATGGGTCCGTAGTGTAGCTGAATATGGGTCCAAATGTGCTTAAATCAGGGGAAAATCGTAGAAGCCCGCAAGAGTGGTTCACTTTCCCATCTCTTGTCACCCATATATACTTCGGTGATAAACATAAGCTCGGTAAATATATGCTGGATAGGAAATTTTATGTGTTTGTTTTAAAAATTTTTTGTTTGTTTGTTTGTCTAGGTTGAGGTTCTAAGGCCTGAGACTTTAATTGATACGCCGAAGGTTATTTGTGACTGATTTTTTACTTGTGATTAGTCGTGTTGGATATTTTGTTCCTCTACTGGGTTTTGATAGAAGGTTGATACCAGAGGACTACCTTAGTTCAGATGAATTTTAGCAGTACCGGCAATGGTGATGGAAGCTTATGGACATAACAGTACCGGCAATGGTGATGGAAGTTCGGCAGTGCAACTTTATGCTAAAGAATCCAGTAAGCTTATGGCGATGGTGATTGTGTTTGTCCTTAAAGATTTATTTATATAATTGATTTTAGAATTTATTTATATAATTGTTTTTGGTCTCCTTGCCGGATTTTATGGTGATGTTTGTGCCCGATTTTATGGTGATGTTTGTGCCTGTTCTTTTTAATATGGTTCTTTTTTCCTTGCAAATTTCCAGTTTATCATGGTGAGGGTAATTAAGTCTTTAGCCAAATAAAGTAACGGAGTTAAGACGGAAAGCTTTTTTTCACTTCAACTCAAAAGGTCGAGTGTTTAAATGTAGCTTTACTGACTACAGGTGGTTAAGTGAAAAATCGCCCAAACCCTAGGTGGTCATCTGAACTTAACCCTAATTATAATGATCTTTGGTATTTTGGAACTCCCAAGTTCATTAAGTAACTCCAATGTTCATTAAGTTTTAAAATCATGACTTTTGAGTTTTGAAACTTTCAAGTCCTTATATCTATAAATAAGAGCATTGTAAAAGAGAATGGTGAATATATGAATGAGATATGAAAATATTATGAGACATGCCTCTTTTCTCTAATCATTTATTCTTAATTTTTAGTAATTTTTTATAACACGTTATCAGCACGAATTAATTGCTCTTTACTTTTGTCTTGTAGTAGATAATCATATTTGGTTTGTTGATAAGAAGAAGAAAAAAATAATGGAACTTGAACTTTTAGCTTCCCTTGAGTAGTTGAGAATGGACTCAGATTTCATGGTGATTTAGCAGCAACAGTGTAAGTATGGTTCATACTATTTGTCTTATTATTTGATTTTAAATTTCTGTATGGAAATGATATTTTTGTTTCTGAAATTTATCCCATATCACTTTATTTTAATCTATATATGCATCATTTCCCGAGATACTTAGTATCAGGTTTCTATTTGATCTTGTGATTAACACAAATGTCAGGTTTCTGGTAGCCAATCTTCTCATTAAACTTTGAAAAATTGGTGCACCGCAATATTAACATCAATGCTAGCTGGTAGTTGACGAGGGTCAAAGTTATAGTAATTGGGCATATGTGATTGACTTCCCTATCATACCCATTACATTGAGAAGAAAGTGGTAGAAAATTTGAGAACTCAAATGTTGATTTTTATTTTTCTAGGACCGTTTAAAAATGTGGCATTCAGTTCAGAGAGGTTTAACACATATTGTACGTCCTGTCGTTGACTGATATACATATAAATTGTATTTTCTGCTCATCTTCTTTATTTTATGTCAAAGTCTAATATACATATGTATACAATATTTTTGATAGAAAAATTATGTTTCTGCTCCTAGAGTTAATTAGTTTGTTTGCAGCATATATATGGTGTCTAGTCAAATCAACATAACGCTGAAAATAATGATATAGATATCCAATTATATACGTATAATATACATATACGTATTGTTTCTGAGAATACAAATTACGTAAGTACACTACTTTTGTGATGTAGTAGTATTAGTATAAGCAAATAATCATTCTACTTCTCAATTCTCCGACTTTGAAAGTGACTAGAGAAGGGTAAATATTTTTATTGTCTTTTTATAAATTTATACTTAGTTATTTAATTTCTTACGTATTTATATATTTATATAGATGTCAAATCTTATAAATTTGAATTTGTTGCCCTTGATTTATATCGAGCAAGAATTATTTGTAATGGAATCTTGATGCTGAGATTCATATAAAGGCAAAAACCTTGGCGATACAATTAAAGTTGGCAATCATGCATCCTTGCAGGATCATGCAAAATTAATAATTTTTATTCGCTATCATCTCCATGAAAAATTAAAAGTTGAGTACATTACAGTGAAAGACTCACTTGTCTTATGAAATGATTTAAAGGAAAAATTTTAAAAGCTCATTATAATTGGTTGCACTTGAAGTTGCAAGATTTTAAAAGTGTTGAATGAAAAACATTGATAAAGACATGTTAGAGAAAATATTTATTATATTTCATGCCTCGAATATGCTCCTGCAGTAGCAATATCGAGAGCGTAAGTTCATAATATATTCCCTGAAGCGATAAAGGAAATTATATTCCTAAAAGTGATACCATTTCTTCTAGTGGTTGTACAAAATAATGAGTTTTTGCTAAAAAAAACTAACAATCTCGCTCGACCAATTCTATTACATTCCCTGGAGTGAATGGAACCGCATTTGATAATCATAGAGAAAATTATGGTTGTGGTTGTGGTTGTGGTTGTGGTAGTGGACTTGATAAGAACAATCAATATAAAAGGGAATGTACCCGTCGTACTCCTAAACATTTGGTAGATTTGTACCAAGACTCTATAAAAGAAAAGGAAATGGAATGATCCTGAAGATCCCATGAATTATTTTGACTTTCAAATGGAATGAAAATAACTAATTTTGATATCTATGGTTTCCTTAATGATATGTTGATAGAAATGTTCATATCAATTAATTATTTTTATTTCATCATAATAAGTATTTTTTTTATTATATGTTTTATTTATGTTTCAAGTAATAACGTTAAATTTATGTTTTGCATATATGAAGTTGTATGGGCCAGAAGCTCATCAAACTTTAAAGGCTCTAGAAGAGCGATTATTCATCAAACATAATTGAAGACTTTTGAAGAGTGATTATTCATCAAATTTAATTAAAATCTCTGGAAGAGCGATTATAATGTTTTCAAAGGGCACAAAACTTTGTATTGATGATCCTTTATATTCTTCTAAGACAAGTAGAAATTTACTCAGTTTTAAAGATATACGTTATAATGGTTATCATATTGAAACCAATATTGAAGACAGTGAAGAATTTTTTTTATATTACTTCAATAGTATCGGGCCAGAAGCTCATATTAGAAAAATTGTATATTTTCTCTTCTGGGTTATATTATACTAAAATGAGAATAGTTGAAATAAATATTGTAATACACCAGAAGTGTTTGGATCCAAATGTTTTTATGATTTGGCATGATCATCTAGGATCAATAATGTTGCGTTGAATTATTGAAAACTCCCATTAATGAAACAATCTTCCCACCATTAGGGGGAGAAAAGTCGTTGCCTGAAGCACGACGTTAGATCGTTGCCTGAAGCACGATGCGAGATTAATTGGAATGTTTCAACGTTATTTAATCCTAATTCTCATACAAATCAATATGAACTAGAAGTTCAAAGGATTATTCATTTGCGATGAATTATAAATCAATTACCAGAATTATTCCCCGATAATAAGAAAAGAGTGATATCTCACATTTTAGCTGCTAATACTCTAGAAGAGATTGAAGTCCCTATAGGATAATCAGTTAATACAGCAGCAAATTGAATCAAAGTCACACTTGAAACATGGAAGAATGATCGGTGTTAAAGATAAAATTTCACATAAAAAGAAAGTACAAGAAAAATAAGTTGCAGCCTATAAAGAGGCTATACCCATGAAACAGGCTACAAAATTTATCAATTTATCCAAAACTTATGAACAAAAATCTCCTGTAAATAAAACTCTTGAAGAGTTATCCCCTGAAGAGGATCAGGTACCTGAAAATAACGAGATCTCGATACATTATGTATATACAGGAGACGAATATATTAGATAGAAATAAAATTGTTGTCGACAACATATTTTTATATAAAGTCATTCTTGATATTATCAGAAGTAATGATCATAAATATGAACCACAAATTGTTGATGAATGTAGAAATATTTGGCCAATGTGAAATGAGGCGATTCAAGTAGAACTAAATTCACAAAGTAAATGTGAAGTTTTTGGACCTGTAGTTCGAACACCTGAAGGTGTAATACCTGTTGGATACAAATGGGTATTTGTATGAAATAAGAAAAATAAAATTATATGATAAAAAGCGCGACTTGTAGCACAAGGTTTCTTATAGAGACATGGTATTAATTGTAGAGAAACATATGCTCTTATAATGGACATAATTATATTCAAATTTTTAATTAGCTTGGTAGCATAAGAAAAATTTGGATATGCGATTAATGAATGTTGTTACAACATATCTGTATAGATCATTAGATAATGATAATATATATATATAAATCTCCGAAGGATATAAAATGCCTGAAGCATATAATTCTACATCTCGAAGTATGTATTTTAAGCTACAAAGATCTTTATATGGGTTAAAGCAATCCAGATGCATATTGTGGTATAATCGCCTGAGTGGATATCTTTTGAATGAATGATTTGAGAATAATCCAATATGTGCATGCATTTTTATCAAAAGATCATAATATGGATTTGCTATTATTACTGTATTTATTGATAACAAATCTTGCTCCAAAAGAGTTGACAAAAACAACAAATTTGAGATGAAAAATATTGGTAAGATAAATTTTTGTCTTGGCCTACAAATTGAGTTATGGAATTCTTGTTCATCAATCAACATACACAGAAAAAGTTCTGAAGTAACTTTACATGGATAATGTTAATCCTTTAAGTACTTCAATGATAGATTGGTCACTTGATATCAAGAAAGATCCGTTTTGACCACAAGAAAATAATGAAGAAACTCTTGGTCCTGAAGTACCATATCCTTGTACAATTAGTGCTTTGATATATATTGCAAAATTTCTATGACTTGATATAGCATTTGCAGTTAACTTACAAGCAGTATGGATCAAAACCACAGTTAGTTGGATCTGCTGATGCAGAGATTATCACAATTTATGAAGTAAGTTGTGAATGTATTTGGTTGAGATCAGTAATTCTACATATTTGAGTGAACTGTAGACTATCATCAATCATAAATAGTCCAACGATATTATATGAAGATAATGTCGCTTGTATCACTCAAATTAGAGGATGCTTTATCATGGGGGATAGAACCAAGCATATTGCACCAAAATTATTTTGAGTCCCAGAAGAATGGCGATATTGATATTAAGCATATATGATCATGTGATAATTTGGTTGATAGATTCATTAAGTCATTACCAACTATGATTTTGAAGACGATGGTGCACAATATTGACATGCTTTAAGTTAATGATATTTTTACCGTGAACAATAGAAATTCTATGTACTTATGATGAGGAGTAAAAAGGATATGTGCTGATTGTACTTTTTTTCCTTCGCTAAGATTTTTTTTCCACTGGGTTTTCCTTTGCAAGGTTTTAATGAGGCAATCAAGGCACTAGAAGTTATACAAGAATATTGTACTCTTTTCCTTAGCCAAAATTTTTCTCACTGAATTTTTATTTGGTAAGGTTTTTAACGAGGCATATTCTTAGAAAATTGCTACAAAAGGACTCCATCCATTCTGTATGAAGACAATGCTGCATGTATAGCTCAATTAAAGGGATGATACATCAAAGGAGATAGAAGAAAATATATCTCACCAAAATTCTTTTTTACACATGACCTTGATACAAGTGTGGTGACATTGATGTTCAACAAATTTGATCAAAAGATAATATAGCAGATTTGTTCAGCAAAGCATTACCAACTATAATGTTTGAAGGATTACGTCGCAATATTGGAATGCGACAGCTGGAGGACTTAATGATACATTCATGAGGGGGAGCTTATACGCACTGCACTCTTTTTCCCTTAACCAAGGTTTTTTTTCCCATTGGGTTTTTCCTTGTAAGGTTTTTAATGAGACAGCTTTCTATGCGTATGGCTGTACAATAGACATCCAAGGGGGAGTGTTATAAAATTATAACATATATATTTATGGATGTCTAGATTTATATTTAATTGTAATGATCTTTGGTATTTTAGAACTCCCAAGTTCATTAAGTAACTCTAATGTTCATTAAGTTTTAAACTCACGATTTTTGAGTTTTGAAACTTCCATGTCCTTATATCTATAAATAAGAGCATTGTAAAAGAGAATGGTGGATATATGAATGAGATATAAAAATATTATAAGACATTCCTCTTTTCTCTAATCATTTGTTCTTAATTTTTGGTAATCTTTTATAACAATCCCATTAATTAATATATCTAGGGATTATTTGATTAAAAAAACTGAATGAATCATATTTGAAATAGCCCTGAATGAATCATATTTGAAATAGCCCTGAATGTAATAGAAGTTATAAATACATGGTTGAAAACCCCATTTGATAATTGATTTAATTGTCTGAGTAGATGTATTTTCTATTTTAACCCTCACAATTCTTGTAAAATACAATTTTACATTCTTATAAAACGTAATTGTAGAACTTTTGAATAATTTTTTCGTATAACCTTTTTGAATTACTTGGTAATCATAAACAATTTTTTTGGATACTTAATTACTAGTTAGGAATATCTACAATCTATATATGTACTATACATTATTTCTAATACGGATTCCCTCTCCATCACTCTAATTTACTGCTAATTTTACATAATTTATCTTTAAAGTTAATAAATGTGATAAATATATTATTATCTGAGCTTATGAATTAATTTCGTGTTGATATTTTTGATATATATATATATATATATTTGGAATCTTAAGTTATGTGTTTACAATTATTTGTTTTGTTGTAGTACAAATTCTAAGGTAAGTTTGTGGTTAAATAAGTTTTCTAGTAGAGGTATAAATTTGACATTTTTTACCTTTTTTATGAAAAAAAGTATAATGTAAAATATAAAAAATATTTTATTGTGAATTTTATGCAGTTTAAGAAAAACAAAATTGATGTTGTATCTTAAAAATACATTACTCATAATTTCATTACGAATTCTATTTAAAAATAAATTTTGTGATTTAAAAAAGTATTACATATATATAAATTTGGCATTTAAATATCTAATGCAAACCTGTATAATTCTTAATTAATAAAGAATTGAGAAAGTGTAAATTCAGTGAACCAGGCCAGACTAGTAGTAGGTGTCGTGTGCATTTATTTTAGCTGCTGCTGCTGCTATTGTTGTTTTGCCTGTCAATCTAATCTCTCTGACAAAACAATAGTATAGTACTATAATAGTAGAAAAGAAAGAGAAAGGAAAACCGGTTTGGTTGCGTCTTTTCTGTGGGCTATATATTGTAACACAAAATGGAGAATCTATATTAATAAAATAGAATTTATTTTGAATTTAGGTAAAAAGAAAGAACGATTCAAATTTATTTTAATTGATTTGATTGAAAAATTATAAAAATGGTTCAGATTTATTTTAATTAATTTGAACGAAAAAAGATTGTGAGAAAGAAAAGAGGAGAGATGGGAAATAAAAGTGAGATTATTGAAACGGATAAAAAAAAAATCGTTACGTCGTGCCTTCAGACATGAACAATTACTAGCATATGTATATATGAAATCAATTCCAATCTGTTTCTTAAAATTTCTTCTAAAATATACCCGATACAATAAATCTGTTATAATATTTTCTTCGTTTTAAATTATAAAATTAATATTAATCTTTTAAAAATTAATTTTAAATATTTTTAAATTTAAATTTGACATGAATTTAATATAATTATAAATATCATAAATTATTTAAAAATTAATATAAATAATTATATGATTTATAATTTTTAAAACTTGAATGTATCATGTATGTTAATTTTAAATTTTAAAAAAATCTTAAATTAACTTTTTAAAAATCAATATTAATGTTATAGTTTGAATAAAAAGAATATTACGGCATTCATCTGTTTTTGGACAACTTGATTAAATTGGCCACTCCCATTCCATCAGGCAGGTAGTAGAGAAAAGTTGTTTTCGTGAGGGTAGTTCACGATTAGCGTAGGCAATTGATTACGCAAATTTTTTGAAAAATAATTATTTTTATGAATTATTAACGCCAAATTTCGTCAGTGCATCCAATCACAGAATTCACACATTAAAACTTACACAATAATAGATCACATAGAAGTTTGACGGCTTGTGCCGCCGGAAGATAGCTCCGGTGTGAGAATAAGTACAGGCTGTTCACAAGGTTTAACAATGGAGACTAAATTTTTACTGCTCAAAATAGGTATTACCTGTTAATTATAACATTGGTCTTATATTTATAGCGTTCACCACCTTTAGAACCCTTCTCCGAGTCGGATTAGGACTCCAAATCATGGTAGTTACCATAATTTGGTTCCAACACAATCTCCTTAAAAGGTGTAAGTGGAATCCAATCCAACCACTACCTTTGGAGTTACTTTATTTAATTATGATTATTATCCTGAACTTTGCACGCAGGAGAGCCCACTGTGCAGGCCCAAATAATCCCACCATCAAGTCTGGGCTTCGCCCCAAAGGACTCGAAGACCGGACCCCGAACTCCACACGACTGGGTAATATATCCGGCCCAAAATACTCGGACACCGTACCCAAGGAGCATCCACTAAAGTGAGGCTCCGGTCCAAAAGGACTCGGACGCCAACCCGAACATCTCCAACTTCTCCATGGGCTTCAGCCCAATGGTGTCCTAAAGCCCTTCTAGCGTCAAGCCTTCGGCCAACGTGAAGGTCCGTAAAATGCTTCCGAACATTGCCCCCAGTCTCTGATTGTAAGATACTTATAATTGGAGACTTGAAAGGTCAGGTATACGAAAGGTCACGATAGCTAATGATGAGTTGTCTGGGAAAACCAAACGGTTTTTCCTCGTTTCTCGAAACGTTGCACGCCTTTTCATGTTTGGTCCCATCTTGAACATTTAATAGCCGCCCTTGGGTATCGTGTGGAAATACCTATAAAAACCCCTTCCATCAATCACTATCACTTTTCCTAAATTTTTTAATTCAAAACCTCTACCAAAGTTTTCGGCAAGGGCAATTTCCGGCGAGCTCATTTCTTCCCCAAACCTCACCAGTTTCATCTACTCTGTTAGTGTTTGAGCATTATTTTTGTTCGTTTCCTCCTCAAAACATCACATTCGTGTCCTCTTCTCGTTGTGTTCATATCAAATGGTTGATTCTAGCACTCCTCCCCACTCCGTCACCACCGGCGACCTGATTTCGGTCGATTTTCTGGTGACTCCTACTAATATCACCACTCCCTCGACCGTGCCCACTTCGATAAGTGCCGAAGCCAGAATCCGAAATGCCTACCATTCCAGTGAAGAGTTCTCTCATCTCCACACCCCCTCCACCATCACATCTTCTCAAATCCCAGACATTCTATCCCTTTTCAACATTCCCCAAGAATATAAGCTTCGGGCTCCAAACCCCGAAGAGAAAATGTTCTGGAGGCTCGAAGTAGAGTGGGTCGCTGTTCCCCTGTATCTCTTCAAATACGGGGTTCGGTTCCCCCTCCACGAGTTCATCTCTTCCTATCCTCTACTTCGTGGGTATCGGGTTCGCACAGCTCGTGCCGAACTCGTACATTGTAAGACCCCAACTTATTATTTAATGAAATTAAATTTTCTCTATTTATTATCTTGAAATAGTAAGGGTTGATTTGATTAATGTGGTAAGTTATGGGTACAATGCGCAATTATTTCAAACAAGCAAGTGGTTTTAAAATATTCATTGTTGACGGGGAATATTCGTTTGGTCGTGGAATATTTTTACTGTCGGGGAATATTCGTACAACGGCGCAGCCTTGTGTGGGCTCCATAACGAAAGCTGATTGGATGAAGAAAACGACAAGAATAACTTGGTTATAAATAACGGCGTAGTTGTTACCGTTAATACTGTTAGAATACCCGGTGATTAAACTACAGTAGCACACGGTATTACACCAATTATTGATTCTTACATAAGAAGGCACTACTCAATAATTGTTATAGTAATTACTGTTCAATATTTTGTTTTATTGATTCAATAATTGTTGCGTTGATATTTTATATTACTGTTGTTTTAATTAATTTCCATTGCACAATATTTTCTATTATTGGAGCAATAATTCATATTATCTGAATAATATTATTAGATAACATTATTGGCAATGTCTAGAAAGTTCTGTCTAAGGAGAGGTTTGGTCATCTAATTGCGCTGCCAGTAAGGAGAGATCCTTATTGGAAAGCCCCCTCTTTCCTGGGAACTACCTGGTTGTCAGTAATGTGATTCTATAATATTATTTATGAATAATTAATTATTGAATTTATATGATGAGGAAAATATTGATTTTATGCGGATATAGATGGAGAAAAATTTTTAATGTGACAATTGTTGTAAATTAATATTTTATTTTTTTCTGATAAAATAATTCATTTAAATATATTATTTTAATAATATATTAATGATGATATTTTTACAATGAATGTGGGATATATGAGTATATGAGGATGAAAAGTATTTTTATGACATTAAATAATTAACACATGTTTTGTGTGTCGGTAGACCCCAATTCTCGACCGAAATTTGATTATAGCCTATAAAATTGACCGTTTATGGATTTCGGTCAATTTCTGTTTAGAATTTGGAAAAACTTTCTTCTGCAAAGTTGTAGAGAATGAAATTTTCTATGGAAAGGACATGTGGTTCGAATTTTTCTGATAAAAGAGCTACTTATTATGAATTATTGAAGTTCTGTAGTTCCGAAATAATTGATTTTTGAAAGTTTTAATTATTTTTAATTACAAAAACATTTTTTTTTGCTTGGTGGGCTGCATTAAACATGTGCAAGGTGGCTGAATTCAGATTCAAGAGGTGGGCTTGACAATTTTGTAAATATAATAATATTATATTAAATTTTCTGCTTTGATGTTCTAAACTTTTTCCTATAAATAGGGTGTTTAGGTTAAAATTGAAAATCACACCAGAAACTGAAGTTTTCTCTCTATTTCTCTCTCGATATATTGAGCGTATTCTTGTGAGTATTTTGATACCTTGAGTGTTGCTATACGGTGCAAGTTTCCTTCAGCACTATATCTAGTATTCCAGTCAGGAGTACCGTCTTTTCGAGGTAAGGGATGTTATTTTTTTCATATATGATATTATTTCTTTCAATATCATTATGCCGAAGTATTAATCTGAACTTTTAATCAAATTTGGAACTTTTTGTGTCGAGGTTACTATTCACGTATACGGTACTATTCACGAATACGACACTATTCATCAAAAAATGAATTTTTTTTTCTTTTTGTCCAAAATATCAATTATGGATACTAGCTTTGATTGTATCCATGTTTTAATCATTCTTGAATTTTACTTCGCAATGATTATTTATGAGGTATTTTTTGGACATGAAATAGCTGAAATTCGAATCCTTGATATTTATTCTTTTGTTTCACTGGATTCGTTTCTTTTAAAATATTTTTCATCATCCTCAGTCCTAAATGATGATATTATTGAATATCTTTGGCCTGTAGTGCAAAGATAAATAATTTTATAATGAATATCTTTGGCCCGTATTGCAAAGATGAACAGGTGTTGAGATGAACATGACCGACTGATGAATATCTTTGGGCTGTAGTGCAAAGATGAATATTTGATTCAAAATGTATATTGATTGATGTTACAGGGATAAAATATTGATGATGGACTTTTAAATTCATAGATAGTAGTAGATTTCATTCTCTACGTAACTCTTCTATGAATTATTATTTCCGCTGCGAATATTGATTTGAAACTTGTTGTCTATTGTATTTTATCAGATTTTTCCCTGTTGAAGACTAACGATAATTTGTTCTTTATTATCTTAGTCATAATATTCTTTACTGGGCTAGTTGAGCTCACCCTTTTCTTTTTTGTTCCATTTTTTTTATCAAGAGACGATAATGTAGCGAGTACTAGTCGGGGTATGGAATGATGATTCTAGAAGTAGTTTAGTAGTCCTCACCATTTTTGTAAAATAATGTATCAATAATTGTGATACTAGTTTAGTACTAGTCGGGCCCGACCTGTGCTGTTATTACCAACGCCCTATCATGTGGTTCAATATGGTCGGTAGGATAGTCATCATCTGAGAAAAAATGGATACCCCTGAATATGCCCTATCTTTTCTGGGCGATGTACCAGCTACCGATAATACGGCCTCGAGATTCCCACTCCTCTTCCTTCCGATTAAACGCCCTACCGACCCGCCTGAAATCACATCAATTACCTCTCGGGTTTGTGGTTGCGGTTACAGTTGTGCTTCCCGAGTCGGTTCCCTGTTCTTCTCTCGAGGGGCTTCCGAACCTTCGCGACCGACCACATACTGCACCAGCTGCCCATTTTGGACGTTCTTCTCTATCAGATCTTTCAGGTTGTTGCACTCCTCCGTCGTATGCCCCCGACACTGATGATATGTACAATATTTGTCCCGACCTCTCTTCCCAGGCTTCGGGACTGCTTAGCATGGTTCGAAAATGGCTTGTTCCGCATCTCCTCTAATATCTTCGTCGGGTCAGTGTTGAGTACAGTGTAGACTTTGTTGACATTTTTATTCGGGAAAGGTCGTCGTCCGCTGCCCGACCCTCCCCATTGTAGCTTTTCTTATTGTAATTATCCGACCTCCCCTGATTATCTGACTTCTTATAGTTCTGTTTATCTCGATCTTTGGACTTCTCATAAGATTGGGAGGGCGGTTTGAAGTTCCCCATCGCCTCCTCTATTGCTATGTGACCCTTGGCTCGGTGGAAAGCTTCTATCAAATTTGTCGTAGGGTTAATCACCAGATCTTTCATCAACTTTTTCGATTTCCCGATGTCCAGTCCAATAGTGAAGAATCCCAAGTCTTGTGGGGAATTCAGCTCTGCTACCGATCCCACAGCCTCTCAGAACCTTTTGACATATTGACCAAGGCTTTCATCTGACTTCTGTCTGACCTGCATGATTGAAGTCGTGATCTTTCCCTGCCTCTTGTTGCTCCCAAACCGAGCATGAAATTTTTTCCGAAGATCACCCCAGGAGTTAATCGATCCCGTTGTCAGGGTTCTCATCCACTCTCGGGCGCTCTTTTTCAAAGTTGTTGCAAGCATATGACACTTGGCCGCATCAGAATGGCCATAGTATGTCATCAGCCTGTCATACCCGTCTAAGTGGTCATACGGATCCCCTATCCTATCGTAGGTCTCCATCGGGGGCATCTTCTTTTTGGGGTCGGCTGTCTCCTGATTGATCTCCGGCGAGAAAGGTGACCCTAAGCAAGCCGAAGGTGTCCCCAACGCATTTTTAGCGGACAACAACTTCTCCAATTCAACCACCCTTCGGGCGAGGGGGTTGGACTCCTCCTTACGTGGGGACGATCGGGGTCTGTCCTTCCCGTATTCAGGGGTCTTGTCCCTCCTCCTATGTCCCGATCTGCCCGGATGGTCCGATCTTCGATCTGGCGAACGACTCCTCATTCTACTCCGACCTTCTCGTGACCGACTACGATGCCTGCTCCTTTCGTTTTTAACCTCTCTCCGTCGAGGTGACCGGGATAGGCTCCGATGCCTACGCCTTTTTGAGGTGGCTTCCTGCTCTTCGGCCACCTTCGCCATCTGTTGTTCGAGTTCCTCTTGCTGAAGGTGTAGGGCCAGCATGGTGTCCTTATTCTGTTGCATCTTTTTCAGCAGAATGAACTCCCTCTGATCTCGACTGTTCTCCCCTCGATCCTTCCCGTGAACCTCCAACGCCCGAGAACGGTTCTCATCCACACGACTAGCCTGGTTGGGGGTATGATGGCTGTCATGGAAGAGTCTTCGCCGGAGAGAAGCAGGCGGTTCCTCCTGATCACCCTGGACTCGAGAGCCCAGTCTATCTTTCACCGACCCCCTCACCAGTGTGGTTTGGTGGGTCTTTGCCTTTTCCTGGTTAGAGGCACTGTTCTCCTTACTTACCATGGCCTATTACCGGAAAAGTTGGGTTATGATTGTAAAAACACTTCAGGCCCTCCTTCTAGCGCCAATGTTAATGCCAAGTTTTGTTGGCGCGTCCAATCACAGAATCCACGCGCTAAAACCTGCACAATAACAGATCATACAGAAGCTTGACGGCTTGTGCCGCCGGGGGATAGCTCCGGTGTGAGAATAAGTACAGGCCGTTCACAAGGTTTAATAATGGAGGCTAAGTGTTTAGTGCTCAAAATAGGTATTACCTGTTAATTATAACCTTGGCCTTGTATTTATAGCGCTCACCACCTTTAGAACCCTTCTCCGAGTCGGATTAGGACTCCAAATCATGATAGTTACCATAATTTGGGTCCAACACAATTTCTTAAAAGGTGCAAGTGAAATCCAATCCAACCACTACCTTTGGAGTTACCTTATTCAATTATGATTAGGATCCTGAACTCTGCATGCAGGAGAGCCCACTGTGCAGGCCCAAACAATCCCACCATCAAGTCTGGGCTTCGGCCCAAAGGACTCGAAGACCCGACCCAGAACTCCATACGAGAGGGTAATGTATCCGGCCCAAAAGACTCGGACACCGAACCCGAGGAGCATCCACTAAAGTGAGGCTCCGGTCCAAAAGGACTCGGACGCCAACCCGAACACCTCCAACTTCTCCATGGGCTTCAGCCCAATGGTCTCCTAAAGCCCTTCTAGCGTCAGGCCTTCGGCCCACGTGAAGGTATGTAAAATGCTCCTGAACATGAATATATATATATATATATATATATATATATTAATATGAAAAAAATGTATGTACACAGCTGTGTATTACACAGTAGGCTATGGTGACGGTTTTTTGGGCTATAAACCCATCGTCATAGCTATTCTGGGGTATAGCGACAGTTTACCGTCGCTATTGCCCAAAAAATATTTCACCATAACCCTACTGTGTATATACATATAGCCTTATTAATATTTATAGTTCAATAATACATAGATAAAAGTTTTATATGTGATTTAACAAGACTAAGAGGAAGTTTACATTACGTTAATTTGTGAGTTTTGGATACAAAAAAGAAAAAATAGAAAACTTAAAAAATTAAGATTGAAAAAAATGTAATAGAAAACTTGCAAGTATTTGTAGACAATAAGTAACTTTTTCATTTTACTCTAAATCTGGTCCTTTACTAATTAATGGAAAATTTCGCAAGAAAAGTGGCCTAAATTTTTGTTTTTTCTTCTTTTATCTTTCATCTCTTAAAATACTTACAAACAATAGAAATGGATTTTTCTTTTTGGAACGAAGAGAGTAAGTAAACTACTGTATTTTATTTTATTTTATTTCACTCTAATTTTTTAAATTAATTTTATAAATAAAAAAATAATTTTACCTACACTGAACTCAAATCTTGAATCCACCAATGAATTGAGGGTGGTTTTGTATTTGTAGATTACATATGTACAGTAGGAGTATAAAACTCCTTCAAACCGATTCGGGTTTTTTAATTATCACTGGTTCATTACTCATGGACAAACGGATTTATTGTTAATATTTTAAGCAATTAATTTGATTTCATCCAAAATACTAACAATAAAACAAAGTAAATCACTCCAACACCACCTTCACATGGACAAACGGATTGAAACATTCCAAGAAAGCTTGGATTCATAATAATTAAAGCACAACAATCCGTTCCATAAAAGTTGTGATTTCCATTTTCATTTCATCAAATGGAATTTATAATTTAACACTACCTCTGTCCCATATTAAATTAAATGCTCACTTTTCCTTTTCCTCTCTTTTTTTTTCTTGTCTAAAACTAATTGTCCCATTATTAAATTTTTATTATTTTTGGTCAATTTTTTTTTAATGTATACCCTCCACAATTTCTAAATACATCTAATTAGTTTATGGGAAAGCGAAACCATCAACAACGTGGCCAAACCTCTAGAATAAAAAAGTTACAATTGTGTGCCAATAATATACATCTGCACTAGGGTGCTCGGATTCAGGGGTCACCAATTAGCTTTGAATTCCACCAATTTAGTTCTACCCATATCTGATTTGATTCCCCAAGATCCAATACAATCCTTTTCTCCATTATAGATCTTTGCTGCAAACCGACCGACGGGTGTATATGACTGACCGGTCCAAGAGATCATGAGTACTCCAGTATCTTTATCCTAAGCAGACTGAAAAGTCACGCGTCCGGGGGCTGTTTGCTCATAGTCAGCACAAGCCTCGGGGGTGTCTTCCTCACTAGGCGGAACCAGCTGCCAAAAGAGTGGTAGATATCTTTCCCACTCTTTCAAGATAGCAGAGCCTTTGCTGCTCCCAGTTTTTTCCTAGATGGTAACCAAAATAGCAATTGATCATTTTTGAAAACAAATTTGTTTTCCAAATTTGGTATTCATTAAAAATGAATGGAAATTTTTATAGGAACTATCATCCTAATATAATTACTTTGACATATCATCTGTCTGCTAAATCAAGGATATAAATAACTTTGTTCTATGTACAGTGCCTGTTTGTACATGTGCAGGTGCGTGGTGCTCAAGCAGTAATTTGGCACTTACAACATGAGCTTCAATAAGGCTCTTTAGCTGCATCTGCCCCACAGGGGCAACCACTCTCTGGATCTTTACTATTTCCTTATTTACCTGTTGCAATTTTATAAGGTATCACAGCACAGCACAGCACAGCACAGTCTAGAAACTAAAAAATAACATAGCCAGGCTGAAAATATAGGGCCTACGCAAGCACACAAGAAATTGAACTTGAAGGTTAACATAGTATCCTTCACCAACCCTAAGTTCAGCTACGCAATCAATGGCTTTTAACGTAGGGAATTTTTTTTAAATACCTTGGGGATAAGAGTATCATCCTCATCAAGAAGGTATGTCAAACCTCCGGTCATACCAGCAGCTACATTTCTTCCCACCCTGTCAAAAGGAAGAGAAAAGCAACTCAAGTCTCTGGTCCATTTAATCATAATAATTGATCAAGTTAATAAGTCAGTAAAGAGAAGATGCTTACTTTCCAAGCACAACCACACAACCCCCAGTCATGTACTCACAACAATGATCTCCAGTGCCTTCTACCACTGCTTGAGCGAGAGAGTTTCTCACAGCAAAACGCTCACCAGCTTTGCCTCTAACAAAAATTTGACCACCTGTTGCCCCATACAAGCAGGTATTCCCCACTATAGCAGCATCCTCGGGGCAAAAACCAGTATTTTCAACAGGAGTCACAACCAATTCACCGCCAGCCATACCCTTAAAAAAAATTGCTGGCTTAAGAGACACAGAACGTCCAAGGACATTGGAAATAACTTTTCAAAAAGAAAATTAAATTTTACTTATTGTTTACCAAATTAAACTTGATAAGATTTAACGACAAAAGAAAATTGATACTGCCTCTATTCTACAAAAAGAGTCCAATTTGCAAAATTTACAAACTTTAAGGATACACTTTTATACCATGTTTATCCCATAAAAGTATTGAGTGTTTAGTTTGGTAGTGATAGCATAATAATGAAATTGTGATAGTAAATCTGAGGACGTTGTGTCATTATATACTACTGTCGAAATAAATGAGACTTTTTGGAACTAAGAACTTGTCAAACGGGACTCTTTTTGTAGAAAGTAGGGAGTAACGCATAACATTACTATGGCTCAACAAAGATAGAAAGTCCACTTAACTCTCAACACTATTCATTAACCATTAGTTTAGAATTGTTACATGGACTCTTCTAAATAGGTTGAACTTACAGTTTCAAACACTTGATACTCGAAGAAGGGAATGGGGATTTATGTTTGACACCAATGTCCAAAATGGAACGCTCCAATCCATTGTGTATACTCGAAAGAGAAAAAAAAAACTTGAAGTCAATAACGAAGAAGGATTCTTGTAACTTCAGTGAAGACAAAGGTGGAATCCTCTCTCCTAATTATCCCATTCAATTAAAACTTACTAATGTATATCTTTGAACATTAATGATAAACGATTATGCTATGCCTGCCCGCATATTGTATCCTTTATTTGGACACTTTAGAAGCCAAATCTACAAACCCTAAGTTTGTTATTCAGGAATATCAGACAAAGATACACACCTACTGACCTACACTCGACACCCACACCTGAGACCATGTGACTTTGAATATGAAGGATAATCAGTACGCTCAACCGCAATTTAATTTGTTACAAATCCACCTTTATCGTAAATTGACAGAATGATCAGGGTTCTTTGAACTCATTAATTGAAAAGTGGCCTTATAAGTTAAAACTTCGAAGTTTAGGAACATTCTCAAATGCACCAGATTGGTCAACAAACCTTCCCCACATAGTCATTAGCTTCTCCTACCAGCCGGATGTTCATTCCAGGTATCAGAAAACAAGAAAATGACTGCCCAGCACTCCCCAAAAATCTGGATATACACAGAAAGATATGATATTGCTTAATCAGCAAACAAGATTTCATTAACCTTTCTTAGACTATCAATATTTCCAATTACAAAGACATATCTTACGTTATATTCAGCTGCCCAGCAAAGCCAGTATCACCATATTTCTTTGCAACTACACCAGCTATACGCCCACAAACCGCACGGTCCACATTGTATATATGTATCGTCTTATTGACAACTTTTTCATTCTCAATTGCATCTGAAACCTGTATGGATTCCAAAAAATAATAAATAAATTATGACCATAGACAATGAAGAAAAACATAGGCATCAACAACCCTTTACACCGGAAAGTCTTTGGTTTCACTAAAAATCAGTAATTTAAGACCGTCAGAGAAATCGTTATCACGCATATATATTGAAGATCCAAATTAATCCTTGTGATAAGGTTTTGTTGAGTTGTTATCTAAAATCTAGACTACCATTACAAACTAGTAGTGTCCTTTTCCATTTCTCAACTCATATGTTAGTAGTGTGTTCAAGATTTTAAGAAACTGTTGCGGACTAGATAGTGGAGAGGTCATGATTTATTTATTTTACTTTTTAACGAGCAATTCCCATAAATAATGATATGCATTCAGGACCAAAAAAACAAACAAAATAGGGTCTTAATTACCTTCAATGCATTTCATTCAATCATTAGTACAAGATTGTTTATAGCTTAGTCTATGTTTTTATCTTAACCTTTAAATTATTGACATGGGTAAACTGCAAGTGCAATTCAGAGAGCACTTTCTTTTTTTCTTCCCTTCCCCTACCCCTTCAGAGCCCTTTTATAGGTTGGGCAAAGTTATGAAAGAAATATGAAATATGGAGCAAAATACATTACCTCTGGATCTGAAAGCAAAATATCATCCAGAACAGGACCGTTGCTATGAGGATCCTGCTTCCTGATTGCAGTGCTGCTCAACTTTGGTAGTCCAACATTCTTGAAACAAAAACACAAGAAAACAATGCATTATAAACAACAATAATGGAGTTTGCAATTATATAGATAGCACATGCCAGCAGATAAATGTTATCGTCGAAACACATACAGAAAGAATATAACAGAGATCAAGATGCTGAGTTTTCATCAAGGATATATCCCGAGGTCTTAATAAATCAGTGTGTCCAATTATATCATCCAGCTTCTCATAGCCCAGTTGTGCCATCATGCTTCTTACCTGGTCAAATGTTAAAAACAAAAGATTAACATATAGAGAGAAAAACACCAACTTAAAATTAGAGGCCTGTTTGTAGAATTGAATGGATTACACCAATAATTAGGAACCAGAGTCATATACTAACTTATATGGAATTATAGATCGTGTAGAAAAATCTGCTCATTACACTAAATAATCAATCATTAATCCAGCATTAAAATTCCAATAGAAATTCCAATATTCACTTTAAAATAGTGATTTCCTTTTGTGGCACCACAACAATAGAATTTAAAATTCTAGCTCATATCAAATTCTTAATAGAAATGGAAATCCAAGTCTCAAACCCCAGCCTTAATGAACCATTAATTTGGATAATAAATCAGACTAATCAGTTCATATACAACGGTTCACTAAATAAAAAAAGTTACAAAGGCAGGAATAATTTACCTCCTCAGCTACATATAAAAAGAAGTTGACAAGGTCGCCAGGTACACCAGGAAAACGAGCTCGTAATTCTTCTCTCTGAAGTGAAAATGAAACGAGTAAATTTATATATTAAAAATTAGAAAGTAAAAAAGAATCACCAGGATGATGTACCATCATCTTAATAACAGCCCAAGATAACACAATAAATCATAGTCAACTCTAACCTGACTGGCCACACCAACTGGACAATTATTTGTGTGGCAAATGCGAGCCATGACGCATCCAGTAGCAATCATTGCCACAGATCCAAATCCGTATTCATCAGCACCCATTGCTGCAGCCATCAGAACATCAACTCCACTTTTGAAGCCACCATCAACTCTGAGAATGACCCTTTCTCGTAGTCCATTTTCAATGAGTGTCTGCAAAAGAGTATCATAATTATTATAGATTCTCAAGTGAATCAAGAAAATATCACAAAAAAGAATTGAAAGATTTTTTCAAAAGTATTGAACTACCTGGTGTGTTTCGGTAAGTCCGAGTTCCCAAGGGCCACCGGCATGCTTAATGGAACTTATAGGACTAGCACCAGTTCCTCCATCATGCCCTGATATCTGCAAATTAGATTAGGAAAGTGATAAGAGTTGGTTGTGACGACTGACGATGTGGTGAATCTTGAAATCTGTGTAGTTCATGCAAGGTTCCTTTAAAAAATTTGTTAAGTGGAACACGTGTTCTTATGTCTCCCAAAGATGCTTTATAGTCTTCAAAAACACAATAATGTAACGGAGTATCTCGTAAATCTTAAAATTTAATTAGTTGGAAAGCAACCACAGACACAGATTTGGTAGCACTGCAAATGAAACTAAAGTATACAAGAATATAATTTGAAACTCACATCACAGATAATGGTAAAACTATAATGGGTATAGATCACATAAGAGTTGAAATACCTTCTTTCCATGTCTTCATTAATATTAAGATCAATTCTTGCACAGAAACCATTAGTACGTGTTAGGTTTATAAAATGGGCCCAAAATCTATATAAAGATATCAAGCTCTCTAACTCAAAACCAATTGGCTCTGAGAAGAGTTCGCCCAAGTCATTATATACTAGACATTTTCTCTAGGTATTCAATGTGGGACAAGATATATACTCTAATAGTATGTACATCTTGTTATTGGTTTAGTAGCAGTAAAACTATTAACTTACTCCACTAAAATGCAAACTGAATCAATATACCTGTTAACCATTCTGCCAGGAGAGAAGTATGAGATCAATAGACACCCACCAACTTAAAACATCTCAAGGAGTAGCGCAAGTTGAATTAGCCCCATTTTATGATCCAAGTGTTTTGAACTATATTACTCACATTTTGAATTCAACTGATAAAAATTGAAGCAAAGCAAAACATGGAGGAAAAACAGTATTAAGAATATGAGACCACAAGCACATTTGCTGCAAACGACCACAACTGTCGTCAAACCCAACCCAATTCCATAATCTACATGTACAAAACAAAAAAAAAATCACCACACCATGATCATCAATATCAACACTATTTAATTATTAGCTTTACTGCCGTTGCTCTGTCACTCTCCACCACTGCCAGTTGCAACTAATTACTGTAACTTAATAAGCATTATCATCATAAAGCTGCCAGTTACACCCCGAAACTACAAAGTAATTATCAATTGTTCATAGTCAGAACCACACCAAAATCTGTAGCTATAACTACCATAGCATCGCCACATTCAAGACGATATCTCTATCTCCATTCACCACCATTTCATAAAGCATAACCTTCATCACCTCATTAATATACATAATGTTGGGACTCCACTGAAATTGTAGGAAGAACTAGATTTAATTAATCATCATCATATATACAGCTCCAAAGTGTGTAGTTCTTAGATTTATTGTACATTGTACAAATAATCTAGATATGAAAATCTACGAATCAATTTCATAAAACAAGCACATTGAAAAGATCTTCCAATACACAAAAGATCTAGCCTCACCCATCGAAACATTTCTTATAATTTCCCCAATCACTTTGGGTTACATTCTCCCTGCAGGATAGCTAGGAACAGACTCACCAGATAAAGGAAATTGGATGAGAAAACAAGCAAACTTGCAGAATACAAAAAAAGTATAGGCAGTAAGATTTATAAGTTTAACATACTCCGGAGTGGGGTAATGATACTTAACAACGCGGTCAACTCTCCCTCAAAACAAGCATTCATGAAGATCACTCGTAAGAATAAGAACATCAGAAAGTATCCTCTAACAATCCAGAAATATAAGGCAAGCACCAGGGAGGTGTGCAAGAGTCTAAAAACTTCAGTATAAAAAGAGCTTCATAGTTATCCTTTGATCTTTCTTTCTTTTTTCATTTTTTTTATAATTATGCAGTCAGCATCAAGAAAATAAAGTTTTAACTAAATGATGTAAAGAACTAGATTAATCTGAGATAGCAAACAATTTGCCGCATCTTTGTCAATACTTTCATTCAACAATAGTATATTCATATTTTGGTAAATTGTAATCCAATTTACTGCAGACTACAGAAACACAAACATGCATCAAAAGGAAAAGTGCAAGTAAAGTGGTGGCGGAAAGGAAACCTCTGCTAGAAGGTATCAATTACTGGACAAAAACTAACCCAGCCCCATAATGTTTTGAAAGATAGAATTAAGTACAATAAAGCTACTAACAGTGTATCAAAGATACACAAATGAGGCCAAGGACTTGAAGAGCTTCTGATTTAAGCCAAAAAAGTTCAGAGTAGCATATCCTCAAATGAGTCTCCTTTCAAAAAATTTAAACACTTCTAAATCATATTTAGTTCGTGCTTGCTTACCCAGTTTTGCCTCATTCCATGATTCTCATGGAGTAATGTCTGTCATTTGAATAAACTGCTAAATTTGTTTCAATTTAATTACCTTTTTTTATAAGTCATTTGAACTTAGTTTTTGAAAACAATAGGTACCTGAAGTTAACAATTGATCATGGAAGCAAAAAAGATATATATATATATATGTGTGTGTGTGTGTGTGTGTGTGTGTGTGTGTGTGTGTGGTGGGGGGTGTGGATGCGTGTGCACATGTGTATGTATTTCACAATTAGGTGCATGATGTGCACTTGGCAAAATCACTTTTAGATACCTGTATAACATCAGCATTACCCTTTGCAACCCCAGAAGCCACCGTGCCAATCCCAGCTTCAGCCACGAGCTTTACAGAGACCTTAGCCTTAGGATTGACCTGTGCATTGCATAAAAATTCAGAGATCTCAACTTTCAATGTTTTAAATACATTTACAGTTACGTTTGTAAGCATATCCAAGATGCTGCAAACCACCTGATGAAGGTCAAAAATCAATTGAGCAAGATCCTCAATAGAATAAATGTCATGGTGCGGAGGAGGAGAAATCAGTGGAACCCCGGGTTTGGAATTTCTTAGTCTTGCAATATATGCACTAACTTTCTTCCCAGGCAATTGCCCACCTTCACCAGGCTTTGCACCTTGCGCAATTTTGATTTCTAACTGATCGGCGTTAACCAAGAATGTTGGAGTAACACCAAAACGTCCTGAAGCAACCTGAATGATGCAACAAATTCTATAAAGCATTCCTGGCGTCATAATATATAAGAAATATAAATGAGGAAGCCCACGCTAATGTTCTTTGATGGGATGATCAATTAGTTCTGACCACTGCCCATCAGCCATCTAATGTGTACCTTTCCTATCTCATACTTTTGGTAATCAGGTAGCAATATATTTTCTGTCAAATGTAGTGTAATAAATGGCCTATACATTTATCCAAGGCATACAAAGTTTTGAAAAGAAAAAAATGTAAAGTATTATGACCTGCTTGATAGCACTTGTAGCGGTATCCCCATTTTGAAGACCTTTTAGATGTGGCAGTGTGGGTGAGTACCCATCAACAACATCAGTGAGAGGGCTCCAGCGAATTGGGTCCTGATTAAAGAAAAAGCTCTGTATCTCAGCATACAAAGGTTTTATTGGTTTATAAATCAAAACTGAGATTGGATCATACTAATAAAAGTTGTGTATATATTTATAGTAAGATTCTGTGAATCACACTGAAAATATGTACAGTATAGATTACCTCGCCACCTTCTCCAGAATTAGATTTTCCACCTATTCTATTCATTGCAATGGCAATTGCCTCGTGAGTTTCCCTAGAAATAGCTCCGAGAGACATTCCACCAGTGCAAAACCTCTGAACAATAGACACAGCAGATTCAACCCTTCCAACTGGAATTGGGGAACGATTACTTTTAAACTCCAGAAGATCACGAATAACCTGCAGTTAAAATAATATAAATTTAGACTTACATTGGTTATAGGTGCACAGATGTGTGGTCAAGTTCATATTCATCTACTTTCCTACTATTTATAAGCATGGGTACGTATATGTATATACCCATTTTGAAGCATTTGAACTTGGGTTATCGAGGACATGAAACAGGCCCACTTAATGAAATTAAATTAGATATGTCTCAGAGGCAAAAAATCACTTCGTCGGCTTACATTAACAGGTCGGTTAGCCAAATGCTGCTGGTAAACTGAATATGCACTATCAAGCTTCTGGCGAACCGCTTTATGGAGCAGCTTTGACATCTCAGGGTTGTTGCCATGATATTCCCCTTTCAATAACACGGAACGAATTTCAGCACTCATTATAGAAGGAAAGACCCGGAATTAGTATATGGTAAAAACATTAATATGTTTCCTAAGCATTTATCGAGAGACATCCAAGGAAGCAATTCACAACTCAAAAATTCAAGTGCATTCATCCTCAAAGAAGCCACTGCTAACATTTTTAAACCTCAATATGATGGCAGGAACTCGGTCTTCATTTGCATTCATGTGAAGGCAAACCCTGGCCATTACGCATCTTCACTTCATGAAAGCATAATGCTGCATTTACCTTAATTTTTAACCAAAGTTTGACAGAAAAATAGGGAGGACAAACTTATTACCTATAAGAGAAGCCCATCTGTGAGGCCAATAAATAACAGAATCTCCTCCTTCTAAGATGCCTACTAACCCCGACACCTACCCTGAGAAAGGTGATTTTGACCAGATTTGCCTACATATGGAGGAATTCTTTGGGTAACTAAAACAACCCTTAATCTAAAAATTCCACCCCGCAAAAGAATGGGATTTTGAGAAAATTAAGCAACATAAATTCAGTCATACAATACACTGTGGGATACAGTTGCTTTTCGACAAGAGGATTTGAAGCATACACGGAGATATAAGAGTGTATATATAATTATATATATACATAAATATGTTATATCATATATAATATCATGTTGACAAGAGGATACCTCCTGGTCTAAATTGTATAAACCCAAAATTTTCGAGTCTTTTAGCTGTATCTTCAGAAAATGCCTTCACCCAAAATGACAAAGTCTCCCTTGCTAGCTGTAAAAAATAATTGTTGCAAAGCACTTAACTACTGAATACTGGTAAATCAAAAGAAGCAGATATTGCATGTTTACCACCAACTTCATAAGCTTCTCCCATTCCAAAAAGGCACACATGCATCAAGTTTCATGCAAATCTATGCAACACTTTATGTTCTCTTTTTTTCATTTTAACAGGAAAAAATTTCCAAGAGTTCAAAAGAGTGCAATAATACAAGAAAAGGTCATCATGGTTTAATAGTTAAAGGCCAGGCTCCAAGCATCAATAACCAATTTGAAATTTGTAAGCAACCTGTGCAACAGTGCTTGTAATATGTGCTCATAAAATCCCTCTAACACCCCCCCGGCATGGTATAAACAGTTGAAGTTGGTTTCTAGATCACCTAAAATCAACTTGTTAAATTAGTACGTTGTTTTTAAGAAAGTATATACTAAATAGCACGCTAATGGTCCATCTTCTTACATTTAAGGGATCCCAGACCTAAAATTACTTAGGTTAAAAATTCTGAGGGTATCCATTGGCAACCAGATAGACAAATGCAAACATTGAAGATACACAAATGCAGACATGCAGACCAATGGATATACAAATTGATAAGAGTCGTATGAAGTTTCTACTTTTTGACAATAAAATGGATGGACAAGTTATAAAAGGTACATGGTATCTTTCTACTCAGCAATTATAGATAAGACTTGCAAGTAGTTATCCTGGTATTCAAAATGTGACAAAGTAAAGCGTCGGTCAGCGATACTCATTCAGTTAGAAAATCAACAGTTCCATTTGCTTGATTTATTGAAGACCGCAAACTCATTCACTTCCTGATTATAAATGTATAACTACTAGTTATCTATGACAGCTTAAAATTAGCATCCATGTTTTGAAGTAATTAACAAACAAACAAACTCTCATGTGTATGATACACGTATACAATAATGGGTCTTTTAAAGAGTAAATTATTGTCCAAGTGAAACATGTTTATGTGCTTATGCTAATTGGAAATTAACACCAGCAACTAATATCAAGTATGATCATACAACAGTTAAAGGTCAATGATTTAAAAAAAGATAGGTTTCTATGAAATTAGAAATTAGAAATTAGAAACCTCTAAACTTAACTGGCAACAAAAGTACAGCTGAAAAAGCAGAATAGCTGGATAAACAAGATGTTGCATTCTTGTTGAGTTTCTTACCTCATCAAGAGTTAATCCACCAACACTTGATACACTCCCACAAAATGCAAGATCTACGACCTCTTTTCCTAATCCGTAAATTTCAAATATCTGCGCCCCACAATAACTAAATCCAAAAAACTTGTGAGATTCTTCAAAACAAGTTTTTTTTAAAAAGTAAAGGATATAGATAGACCATAGCTCAGAAATTTAGAGAAAATGTGAATTTATGAATTGGGTATCCAAAAGAACTAGGGAAAATAGACATACCTCGAAAGCAACGAAATGCCCATTTTGGAGAGAATTTTTAATAGACCAGATTTAACTGCCTGGAAATAGATTATACAATTATTATGTTATGTCCAGCATATTCGATACCATTAATTTTTTCACCACACAAATAAATCAAGATTATAACTTATCAGAAAAACAGATATAGCAGAATTAGAAACTCTTAAAGGATACCAAAGACCAAGGGAGTAATATCATGGCAAAGATAACTTTTGAGCACAGATTATACAATCTTCACTGGAACAAACTGCATACTGATGGCTTGGCCGATGATTTTGAGAAATTACTAAAATGTATCACCTTATGATGAATTTAAAACTTTTATTACTTCAATCACAAAATCACCCTCCCCTTCCTCCATTCGACCCAATTAATGTTCCTTCTAGGTAAAACAACTAACTCTTTCCTGAAAACTTAATTCCTAAAGAACAATACTTCATCTCAAAATCTCTGTTAAATAATTAATCCATTATTGTAGATTACATTTCATATGTGCTCACCATGCTTTAGGTATGGAAATACAAAATCAATACCAACATGGTATCAATCACAGGAAAGGATATGATTAACGATATTTAACTTTAAAGCACAGGATTATAATTTGAAAAAACAGGATAACTCATTCAGTTCTAGCTCAAGGAAAAACATCATCATATCCCATGAATATAATACCCTAGCATATACTCCTTAACTAAACCAGCAGTCATATCACACCATACAAATACCATTTAGAGCTAACCACCTTCTAGAGAACTCATGCTGGAGGAGCAATTACGTAAACCAGTTATAAGTGGTACAAAAACATGACAGAACGAAAGTGAAACAGTTCAATTACCACAAAAAAAACAATTTAAATCAAAATCTGCAATAGAAATTACTAAACGACCTTGCAATAGTTCTTTTGAGCCTGTTCAATTGTGACGGTCGGCATCTTCCCATTCCGCATCAGATTTACAGTTTTGTTGCTCAATCGCCACTGTCGGCATGTCTCCAATGCCAAGTATGGACAGACAGCACTTCAAACATGGATTAAAAGATTAGGTGGACCCAAATGAGAATCCAAATAAAGTAATGAAATTAATTAATGTACTGAAGTCAAAGGAATGAAAGTGCCGGAATATAAAAACTTTAGGCATTAAAGATAGATTAATCTGGAGAACTCTTTTGGAGGAGTTTGGATAAACTATATATACAAGGATTATTGATCATATAACTAGTGGGAACATGATTTTACCATTAACTGTCAGGTGGCCTGGCAGCTTAGCGCTTTCATTTTCTATTCACCTTCTAAAATCATAGGAGAATTATGTATTATCCTATAATTTTGGGTTTATAAAGATAGATGATTGGTCGATGTGAGAGATTCTTCAAATACATTTCTTCGATTGGGAGGGGGTTAAGGAGTTTCTTTGCTCCTCTTTCCATTATTTTTCAGTTTTCTTATGAGAGATGATGAACCAATCCATTTATGTTGAATCACATTAAGACAAATAAGAGGATAAAAAACAAAAAATAGGGAAAAATAACAATAAAGATGGATCAAGATATCAGTATGCCACAGATATTAGCTAGAACTTCAAAAATAATGTTTTTGAATGCTATAATTACTATGAGTAAACTGGATATCCGGTTCCCTGGATATATCCAATTTATGCAGCACCAATTTCTATAGCATAACTTCCTTCTTCCATTTTCTGTTCTCTCTCATAAGAATTTTAACCTCTCTCTTCCTCCAACATCGACACCCACCACTATCACCACATCATCCACCACCATCACTCACCACCATCCACCATCGTTGCTCACCGCCATCACTATCTTCGTCGCTCACTACCATCCACCATCACCACCACTACAAACTAATACTGTAATCTATCACCACCACCAACCAAATCACAACACCACCACCATGATCCACCATAACTGTCGCTTCCACAAACACCAGGAACCAGGGTAACAAAAACGAATGATAGTGATAAAGAAGGAAAATAACCTTGCACCATATCCTATCAAACAAGCGAACTGGTGTGTACTAAAGCACTGAGCTGTGTCCGCAACAATGGAAGCTGACACTCGCAGGCCATTCTGAATTAGATGCTGATGAACAGCACCAACCGCCAGAAGTATTGGAATTGCAGGCCTAGTTGGTTCCTGATTAACAACATATAGATTATTAAATAAAATTTAAAGATAAACAACCAGGCATCAAAAAGGGATTTTCCATGTTGAAGAAAAGATAGATGAATTTGTAGTCACTAAATGAGAGCAAATTACTCAAACAGGATGCATCCAAAAAAGCTATAAAGAGCATAACATATAAGCCATTCACAAGACTCTGAAATGAAACACAAACTGCAATTTAAAATATATATACTCAACATGTAAGTCTAGGAACAAAAAAGCATATAACAAATTCCAGATTGGAATAGAAATTACAATATTCCAAACGGTGCTCACCAGTTCATCAGACCTGTCAGACAGAATAAGCAATTGGGAACCATTTCTAACAGCTTCATCTGCTGCTTCACATAACTTATACAGAGTCTTTTCCAAGGAACCATCGACGCCCTTCCTTATGTCAAAAAAGGTTGGCAGAATTTGGGGTTTCAAGATGGGATCTTTCAATAGTGACTCAAGCTCCCCTTCGTTGAGTACAGGGCTCGACAAACTCACCTGGTCCAATGTTGGATTAATCAAGTTCGAAAGAAAAATATTCAAAAAAATGAGAAAATATTCCTCCCTCTATCCAGAAATAAACCTATTTGATTAGGCACAATATTTTAAGACCGTTAAATGCACCATGGGAGATTAAGCTTGTTAAAATAGTCCAAGTTTTCTCTTTTACATGTATCAAGTTTGCCCTTCAAATGTAATTTTTTTTGCTTAATACCCAGAACTTTTAAAAAAAATCCACTTTGAGGATTGTCTTCTCAATTTTTTCAATTAAATGATTAAACTCTTAATATTTTTTCACTTTAGGGATTTTCTCAATTTTTTCAATTAGGGGATTAAACTTTTAATTGTTTCTGATTACGTCTAATTGATAGTGCCACATCAGAAATTGATGACATGACAGTGACATGTGGCAAAAAAATGCTTGTGTAATATTGAGTCTCATTTTGACACTTATTCCATTAATTTTTTATACCAAAAAGGATAAATATAAGACCATTAAAGTAAATTTAATACATTACAAACTCAGCTTAAAAAATCATTAATAATCAAGATAATGATAAATATTTTAAAATGTATAAATGTACTACTAATTAAAATATTGTTATTTCATAATCATCAATAATCAATATAATAACAATTTTACCCTTTTTGGTATAAAAAATTAAGGCCTAAATATAAATTAATACCCTGAACTTTAAGTTTATTTCATAATCATCAATAATCAATATAAATAATTTTTTATATCAAAAAGGTTAAAATTGTCATTAAATTTACTTTAAAAAATTAATAATGGTCTTATATTTACCTTTTTTGGTACAAAAAATTAATTGAATAAATGTTAAAATAAGACTCAAGATTATACAAGTATTTTTTAGTCGCGTGTCGCTGTCATGTCATCAATGTTCTAACATGACACTATCAATTAGACGTAATCAAAAAAAATAAAAGTCCCCTAATTGAAAAAATTGAGAAGACAATCCCCAAAGTGGAAAAAAAATTAAAAGTTCAGGGTATTAATCCATATTTAGGCCTTTTTTATGAACGAAAGATACAATAAGAGTAATAGAACTATGAATTTAGATATGGTACAACTTTTCATAGACAAATTAAAAAGAAAATATGGACTGTAATTTTGTTTACAGAGTATAATAATATTATACAGAACAAGTACTAGAGGAAGTATTAGAAAATTAATGACAGTATCATAAAAGTATTAAAAAGGAAACATGCTTATGTACCTGAGAGGCATTCTCAGGTCCAACCTCTAATATGTTTCTACGCTTCCCAAGATTGACTTCCAAAGACATAACTAATCCTTCTCTAAGAGGATCGATAGCTGGATTAGTAACCTAGTAGACAAAGATAGACCAAGATAGAAAGGAAATCAGTAACTAAATAAATCTAAACTAACTAAAAAAAGTTGATAGAGAATAACAGGGGAAAAAAATATTTGAGCAAAAAAGCATACATGAATTGGGCATTTTTCTCGGAATGTAACATACTAATAGCACTTTCACCAAATATACTGATTCAATACACTACTACTAGCACACAATACAATGAACATAGAATTTCACACCCGTTATAAGACAATACCCTAACAGAGTGTTTGGAAATTCAAATTTTGAAGGCCCGCACAAATGACTTATAACCACTATGCCCCATTCACAATTCATACTTGGAATCAAGTTGTGAATCCAACTTGCCCAAATTAAGTAAGCATTTAGAAAATATCATCATCCTTGTGCTACCCAAAAATATTTTCGGGTGTTGAGGCATTGTACACTTGTGAACATTTTTCAGGTTCATTTCTTTTTGTTGACGGGGCAAAATGGAATGGATTCTTCTGTTGTTCATATGCAAGTCCTGTAGAGTTGTTAAATAGCTGTTTTCTGAGCTTTCAATTTCATTATAACTACTTCTTCATTAATGCATATATACTCTTTGAGCATGGATCATGATTCTCAGTGCTCTATAATATTTATTAACCAACAAAAAGAGGAAATGAAGAAGTAAATTGAAGCTCTATTGTAGTCATGTTAATGATCAAAAATCTAACATCATAGCATCCCAACTCAATATATACACATATATGTTTGTCACAAAATGGAATGGTATATAAAAACTACAAAACTGTAGCTAACAGATATTATGAAATTGTAAAAATTGGAAACAGGTTATCAGATTATCCTGAGATTGGCAGGAGAAGGAAAGGAAAATGAAAGCTTCAAACCTGAGCAAATCGTTGTTTGAAATAATCATAAAGCATGTGTGACTTCTGTGACAGTATTGCCAATGGAATATCATCTCCCATGCAAAATGTAGGCTCCTTCCCTTGTGCAGCCATAGTTTCAATAACCATTTGGACATCTTCACTCGAGTACCCATGTGCCCTGAATCCATCAAAGAATGAGAGTCAGAATATACAAGATGCAAGTACTGCAATAATCCAAGTCAAATTAGGCATATGCATATGTGGGTGGGTTGGGGGGCTAAAAATGCAATAAATTTTCTCATCAAAAGCTTAAGAACTTCCATCAGATTAGTCAATCTAAAATTGAACTCAACAGTAATTGACATTAAAAATACAGAAACAATACGATACTTTACAAGAAAGTTAATGTTAATTCAGAATACAGTACAAACTGAATTTCTTTTGCTTTCTATAAGAATTTTCTGGGGAAAACACTTGCAAGAGAAATAATTAAATATACACATCAATATCATAACAAACTAGAAGGCGATGCAATTCACTCCCTTCCCTCTTTTCTGCTTTCTACCCAGAAAATTATAAGGGTAGACTTTCTTTCTCTTACCAAACCCCGCACACACCTATGATATTACAAGTGCGCATTCAGTTTTAATAAAACTATTGACCTTGGAATATAAATACATTAAAAATAAACAAATCATTAAAATTAGAAGTTTATATTCAGTTTCAAATAAATTATTGACCTTGGTGTTATGCATGATTTTAGTCCAAAATAAACTCCATACTATAAGAGATATTTACACTTTAGACTTCTTGTTATTGGACATATATTTCTGCTAGAATAAGATTAGAAAATTCCGTACTTTACATATACATCTTATCATGAACAACAATTCCACGTAGTCACTTGACAAAAAACAATATTGCCTGAGAAATTACCGAACAATTCCTATGAATAAAGTTCCAATCTAAAGATAACTGAAAAGAATTGGACGCCACCTCTTTGCAAGATCACTACAATATATGGGGCATAGATTAATCAAGAGATAAACTAAAACTCTTACTGTTGTCGTTTTAGTATTGCTTCATTTTCCAAAATACTTGTTGAGAGAAAGTTCACCGGCTCCAAGGATCGCATGTTTTCATTCACCCACTTTCCATAAGGATTCGCTAAGGCAACCCGCTTCTTAACTTCTGTATTCTCATAAACCTGTTTGTTTGTTTTTGGAATAAAATTTTCAAAGAGCATTTCCTTAAAAATATGTACAGCCTAGAGAGAAAAAAGTTAACAATTGAAAACTAAAGCATAGAACAATTATATCATAACACATCTAAGAAACCCGAAATTACAAAGTTAAAAATGACATGAGCTCCATATAACTAAAACCTGATGGCAGCCTACGTGATACTACAAATATTGACATTTTAAGAAAATTAAAATTAAGGGATATAAACTAAAAGCTCTATCATTCAATTAATGAATTAATGGTTTGTTTTATCCTGATATAGAGCAAAAATTTACATTCCAAGCCTGATAGTAAGGGAGGGCAATTCATGCCAGCTTTCTTCTACTGTCTTATATAGAAGGAAATCCAACAAGCAAATAATACTATAATAGTAGCAATTGAGCAATAATTTACTAAATTCCACAAAACCTTTAACTTCTTTATTATAATACAACGCAAGAAAAGGCAGGCCTTCATGCATGCATAAGCACTCGATGCTTGCTAATGTGGAGCAAGAAAATAATGTAGAAAAGAATCAAATAACTTCAAGATGCATGGGTTTTAAATTTTTAACAAATGTGAGACTGAAAGGCGTCAAAAAATTCAAAAGTATAGAGGGTCGTACATCTTAGTCATTTGCATTGAATCTTTATAAACATGCATATTGGTTTTCAGTTATTACTCCAAAGACAAAAGCAGTACAGAAGTTTATAAACAGATGCACAAAATAAACTGTAAGCGTATTAAAACAATTTGACAGTGAAGTTACCAAAAGACGACTATCAATTTGAACCATATATGTAATCACCATCGTTTTATTGAAAGCACTAACGGAAAATAAAAAATGGTTCTGTACAAACCTGGCCACTTGTTAGATCAGCAGTTATCATCATTCCTGGACCTAGGCGGCCTTTCATTGTAACTTTTGACTCATCCATAGGTAGAACACCAACCTAGGTAGACGTAGGAAAACTTATGATCAGTTCCATATGGTAGCAGCTAGATGAATGAGTAAACACGATAATGAAATTGCTGGAAAAGAATATCAAATCATCACACTTAGATAAAAATATCTCATATCAGCAGCTTCCAGATTGATGTCAAATTAGATGTTGTGTCTCACTCCTTCAAGTTTTTTGCCATCTTCCACATCTAATAATGCAATTCACGATTCATCTACCAGCTATACATTTCAAACCCTTTATCAAGGACCACAAAGCATACAGAACGTATCTTATTCAAGCACTTCATTTTTAGCTATATGTTCTTATATGATATACCTGGAAAATTTTCAAACTTGATTACCTAGAAGTTTTTTAAAATGTGAAACATATTTCAAACAAGTTTGCAAATGTCAAAATCGAAAGCATTTCAGTCTAGTGGAAGGTAGCACCAACATTTTCAAGAGAAATACAGTGCATAGAATGCAAATGTCATCAAGGACAAAAGCATAATCAACAGAATCCAGGAGTGAATACTCAACAATTGACCATTAAGGTTATTGAGGTTTATAATTACATAGAAAATGATCTGTGAATTAGTGATAACTTGATACTTTTTATATCATTCAACATTGGGACACATTTCAGGAGTAGGGGGAGAGGATTTTTTTTTTTTTGTTAATGTGGAGTTTCCCAACCGCAGTCGGACTAAGTCTCCCCACCCCGGACCAGGCTTTGCGCACAGGCTCGGCCTAAGACATGGCTCCGCCCAGAAATGTGCGATCCGTGGCCACACGGACCAGTTTTTAATTGGCCCTCACACTTGTTGCAGGCGGGAATCGATCCCAGGATGCCCGGGTTTACGGTTCACCCCAGGTCGAAGCTTACCGCTGCGCCAAGTGCTGTGGTTAGGGGGAGAGGATTTGAACCCACAACTAGTGTGTGGGGGTGGGATTACATCATAGTTGTTAAGGCGTCGCCTAGACGTCCAGACAATGAAAAAATGATACGGTGATGCGTGCCTTAAGGTGGAGCTGCTAAGGCGTGCACCTTGGGACGCCATGGACGCCTTGACGACGCCTTAGACGCCTTGATGCACGCCTTAGCAGCTCTGGCTTAATCAAAGTATTTTACAGTCTGATCCATTAACCCATGACCCATCGATTACAAATCCATGACCCATCGATTAAAAATCAGGGAGAAAGGAAATAAAACCCTAAAAAACTTATTAGTAATCGGATTCGACACATCTTTATCAGACAACATATTTGTGATGGTTGGTTGCAACTTTATTTTCTATGTGGTGTTTGTTGAATTCTTCATTTCTTTTACTAAATTTTAATATCAAAAGTTTTGTTTTTAGATTGTTATTACTAAGTATTTACATAATTATGTCTTTAATGTTATTCCATAGTGTTATGTTTTGAGTTTTAATGTATATGAAATTTTATTGTCAATATACTAGTTAAGTAAAATAAATAATATATAAATTGCACATCGTAAATGACTTGTCGCCATATAGACGTCATGGCGATCGCCTAGGCGTCCAGGCAGTCGGCTACCGCCACTCGCCATGGCAACTATGGATTACATCTCCACTGAACTGGACCTAATCCAATGTTTTAAAAGGCGCTAGGCGGGTGGCCAGGGGGGCCTAGCGCCTGGGAGGCCTAGCCCCTGGGAGGCATAGCCGAGATTTTTTTATTTTAAGACAATTTTAATATTTTATCTTACATTATTCTAACAAAACAATAATATAAAGCAAAATAATCTATAATAAAGCTAATAATTAGATTATAGAATTAGTAGTAATTGCACTTAAGTAGTAAGATATATATCCATTGCTTGAAATAATTAAATTATAGAATTAGTGTTACTAGTAAGTAGTATCTTGATATCTTCGTATATATAATTATATACGTACTTCTTCACTCTCAAAAATTTAAATAAATGTTATTTTTAAAAATTAGTGTGAAGTTTATTTAATGAGATATTTGATATTATTAATTATGAAATTATTTTAATTTGTGTAATTTTCAAAATTGACTTAATTAAAATGACAAATACCATATACTAAGTATGACTAACATATCTTTAACGAATTAGTTTTATTCATAAACAAAATTGGTATTAAATAATAAAATTTAAGATTTTAAGAATTCAATTCAATATTAAAACTTAAGAAACTAAACATAAATTTAAGAATTATATTGAATTAAACTAAATATTACAAATGTATCATCATTTATATAATTTCAAGTTGGTACAAGTTCAAAAAATTATAACTATAATAAAATTATCCATTTTGACTTGATCTTGTTCACTTCTTGTTGTGATTTGATATGTTATAACTTGCATTAAGAATATGGTAAATCATTAGAAAAATAAATATATCAAGATCTGGTTTTGGTAGTAATTTAAAATAAAAAATCTCCGCCTAGGCCTCGTCTTTCCCACAAAGGCCCCGCCTAGCCCGCCTTCCCGCCTAGGCGCCACCTATATGGCTGGAGGGCTTTTTTGGCCTTAGGCGCAGCGCCAGGCCCCCGCCTTGTGCAGGGGGCCTAGGCGCTGCCTAGGCCGATTTTTAGAACACTGACCTAATCCCACGATAACTTGATATATACTATAGGTTTCTGCCATGGGGGACATGAGGCATTTTTGTCTCATTTTTTAAGAGATTAGAGAATTACACTGTCTTGAGTGTTTTCTTTTAATATCCACTCGTTATAGGATGGGAGGGCTCCTTGTTTTCTTTTGCTTTATACACTATTAGTTCTAAAATTGTTTGACATCAAAATCTCAACATTTTTACCAGAGACCTTATAAAAAGTGAAAGCCATTAATTGAATATTGTTGTTATATTACAAAGAGTACTAAACTCTTATATATAGGCTAATAGTTGAGTAGTGGTCAAGCAGGTGTGTGCACAAAGCATACGTAATAATAATGGGTTAATTAATATTTTGGTTACTATATTAAGGGTATCTTTTTTTTTACAAAAACATTATTATACTCAAAAAAATGCTATGAATTAGTCATTACTTAACATTCCGTCCAAAAAATTAACGAAAGTGTTGAATACTAACGGAAAACAGTTGTCATGTAGGGCACTTGAATATGTGGCAGGTGGGTCCTGTTACGTGGATCGTTAATTGATATTTTGGTTACTATACTAGAGGTCGATTTTCATTTTGGTTACTGAATTTTTTGTTACAAAAATATTACTATACTGAAAAAATGTTACAAACTAGTCATTACTTATTTGACGTGTGAATTAGTTACTAATAACGTGGCACATGATATTGCTGCAGAAATCAAAAAAAAGGGAAAATTAGAAAAGAACAAAAATTATAGTACGATTTTGTTGTGATTCGTCTTGACCATGAATATCTGGTTCGTTTCTTCTTCATCGACGACAATACACATGATATTACATATGAAAAAATGTGCCACAATGCCAATAACTTACACATTCATCAACTTTTTTTGTACACGTGATATGCACGGTTCAACACTTGCGGTAATTTTTTGAGCAGAATGTTAAAGTAATGACTAATATGTAATATTTTTTTAGTGTAGTAATGTTTTTGTACCAAAATAAAATTTGACCCCTAGTATAGTAACCAAAACATCAATTAACCCTCCACGTAACAGTGCTGCCACATATTCAAGTACCCTAATGAAAACTGTTAAACGTTAGTCTACTCAGCACTTCCGTCAATTTTTTCGATGAAATGTTAAGTAATGCCTAATTTGTAATATTTTTTTATTATAGTAATGTCTTTAAAACAAAAAAAAATAGTAACTAAAATGAAAATCGACTCTTAGTACAATAACCACAACATCAATTAACCCTAATAATAATATACTCTAATATTCCCCCTCAAGTTGGAAGTCTTATATCATGACTTACAACTTGTTACATAACAAAATAAAGGACTCAAAATCAACTACGAAGGATTCTATGCCTAATAATAATATACTCTAATACTTCCCCTCAAGTTGGAAGTCTTATATGATGACTTACAACTTGTTACATAACACACTCTTAAAAATAAAAGACTCAAACGAACTACGAAGATTGAGACCCTCTTCAATTTTCATAGAAAAAAGATACTTTTTTACGTCCAAAGTCAGATATCTCACCCTCGATATATAACTTCACACATCAAACTGGCAATAACGGAGAATACTTGTCTCCCATAACAAATGTGAAGGACTCTCTATCCTTCAAAAACAACTACGAAGGACTCCTTGCCTTCCTGAAATAACGGAGTACTCTCTAGCCTCGTACAAAATCGAAGGACACATTCTTTCTTGAAATCTCAGTCCCATGTAATCTTTACTTTCCAATCAACCATCCATTTACATGCATATTCAACCAGAGAGAAATAACTACTAAAGTCAAACCATTTTTGTTTCACCACAAAAACAAACGACCATGGATTTTTATTTGTTTTCTCTAAAAAAACTGCAAGAAAAAAAGATACCTGCTGGCGGCAGAAGCAAGACTTCTAGTTGGCCTCCCAAGATTAAACTAGTTTTGATACCACGTTAGAAATAAAACAGATGTATTGAATATTTTTGTTGTATTACAAAGAGTATTAAAACCTTATATATATGCTACTAGTTGAGTAGTGGCCAAGTATGTGTGGACACCAACTGTACTTGGTGACCAAGTAATAATAATATACCCTAATAGATCTTAGCAGCCATAATAAATTAAGAAAATAAAAGAAACACTCAGAATTTTATCCCAATCAATGGTCTTTAGTTCTTTACAAGCTCAGAACCAATTACATACTTCAGAGACAGGTCATTCACAGTCTTAAATCTAGAGAAACGTGTGACGTGCTTAGCAAGTAATGAGTCTCACTTATTCCATTTCGAGCATTCTCCCATTGGAACGTGACGTTTAGTTGTAGTTCTAAAAAAGGATTGGATTTGTTCTAGATTGGTGGAGGACTTGTTGTAATCAGGTTTCATGGAGCAGAGTGGAGTTGCAAAGGCTATCTGGAGAGCGGAGGGAAATAGTTGGATATTTAGAGGAATTGAGGAAATTCCTTCATTGAGTAGCTTTGTAGTTTCCACTTTTTTGGTGTCTGGAGGCCATCTTGTCCTCCGTTATGTAATATAGTTTTTTCTTAATATAATCTCTAATTTTTTTATCAAAAAAAATATTTTGTCCTAAACTAAACATGAAAACACATTGCAGCTTGATCAAGCTCCAGCAGCATGCCTGAACACAATGTTCCTATTAATTAACTGCAGCAAGATAACTTGAGGTATAATTCAAGAAATTTACTATGGTAAGCATAATTTATATCTAAAAATATAACCATAACTTGGAAGCATACTTGGATAAAAGTAAAAAAGAAATTAGTGTAAACATCTTATGGCAAGACAAAGTGAACACTTTATCATTAAATTGAATTAAATCCATAGTGTTCACACTTGAGATCAGAGATGCCAGGCAGATGCATTGTAGCACATCTTATTTGGCACCTCACAAATAGGACATATTACCTGAGTTATACTCAGAGGTTCCATGCCTGTAAAGTGTAAAGAGATTGATAATACAGAAATTCTAAGTGATAAAGTCAGCAGACACACCTCAGATGCAACATAAACGACATTGTCTACAGTCCGCCAATATCTAGCAGGGCGAAGTCCATTCCGATCCAGACAAGCTCCAACTGTTTTTCCATCGCTGTTACAAATAACGCAAATAGTGAGAAAAAAGGAAAGAAGAATAATGATTCAGAGAGTTTAATTTATAAGTTAGGGAAAAAGGAAATGCTCATTGGATTGTTTGCAAATAATATTTTGTCTCTCAAAAATAAATTCATATTTAAACAGGTTTCATCATCCATACATAGCAAACTGGTGTGGCACATTCATATCATAATATATGAACAGTAAGAAAATCCACAAAAGCTTTTCATATCTTACGAGTTAAAAACTATGGTTTATACTTTATACATATGATTTTGTTGGATTATGGACATGGAATTCCTTGATATAAAAAATGTTAGCAAGTTAAAACACATAAGCTGGTTTTAGAAGTTTTACCTGAATAAGAGTAAGGCAGGTCCATCCCAAGCCTCCATTTGACCTTTGTAATAATCATAAAAATCAACAACCTAGAGAGATAGATTACAGATTCATGTTCGATAAGGATAATTAAACTCAAATGCAAATAATCTGACAGTTGATATTCAGAGTTATTTATATGTGAACATGGTAGGTACTGGAAGCTGGATAAGTTTCTGGATTTTAATTAAGGTGCAGAACAGTGAAATTGTAAGAAGAAAAACCATTCACATTCTCGCAATAAGAACAAAAATCTAATATGCACCAACACCTACCAAACACATAATAATTGGTGCTATTTGTTCAAACTGAAAGGTATCCACGTAGAATACCTCAGGATATTTGATCATCAATGTTGGATGATTCTTGTATGCCTCTGGAACCAGAATCATTAGAGCTTCCTCAGAAGAGCGACCACTTCTTAGCAACAACTTAACAGGACAAGAACATAAACTCATTAGCCAACAAAGAACTAGACAAATTTGACAATAAATGAACCTAAAAACAAAAATTAGAAAATATAAGATAATCTGCACCAAATGGGAAGAGAAAGAGATAGACAACAAGTTTTGAAAAATTCATAAAACAGTTATAGAACAAAGCTTTAATTGAGTAAGAGAGAAAGGTAGCGGCAAATACATTAAAATACAAATTATCTCCGTCGGTCACAAGGATGTCTAAAGTTAAAAGTACAATGGGCACACAAATTAAGGTTGGCAAATTAGAGGAGAGAATATAAAATTTGTTCCTATTCTCCCCTTTATTTGGACCCACACAAAAACCATAATTGACTTGGGAGTGGATCGTTTGTATGGGGATATGTGCACTATAGGGTAATTAGTATTTATGTAATATTTTACATTTGGTTTGTGTACTTTTACACATCCTTTTGAGAGAAAAATCCAAGTGTACTTTTGGACATGCTTTTGAGGACCCGGGGGGGGGGGGGGGGGGGTGAGTTATTTAGTACAGGTCATTTTCGCACCATGTCTCATGGCTGAAAGTTGGAGGTAAATGGTTCACAGCAACTCATGAATCTGCCACATAACTATGCTCAACTGGGTGAACAATTTCTTAGGAAATATATATTTGCTCTATCAAAGGCATGTCTCGAAATAAATACTTCATAATCAAGTCTTTTTTAGAACGTATAATCTGACTACCTAGTAAATACATACGCTTGTAGCAGAGAAGGAGAAGTAGACATCCTTGAGATGTAGCACTACCTTAAGTAAGAGCAAACTTATTACTAAAAGCTAACTAGTAATAAACAATAATCAATCTATAGAATGTTCTTATATAATCCACATGTCAGAACCACGGTGATAGTTTTTCCCAAAAATGTCTTCAACGGTATACCTAGTATATATTACTATGTTTATAGAAATACTAGACCTCAAATATATAATCCCTGCATCTGGTCCACAAATCACTTCACTTCAAAATAGACTCATGTTTGAACAAGAATCAACACTGGTCCAATCTTCTAAAAATATGTATATTCACAACTGTTACAAGCGCCAGAGCAGGGGTGAAATGGATCACATCCAGATAGAATACATACATTGAAACAACCCGGGTCAAATTTCGAGTTCGGAACAAATATTGGGTCAAATCACAAGTCTGAATCGAATCAAATTCATCCATATAAGGTCCTTAAACCACTGACCCAATAGTATCCTCTTAGGGTCATCTTAGCCCACTACAGGCTCGCCCAAAAGGTCATGACTGAAGGTACTATTGTTAGTAATTTTATTTCTTATGTACAAGACAAATTTTTCTCATATCTTCGATCGATGTGGAGTGTTACAAACTCCTCCACTTAAATTTTTGATGTTCCCGTCAAAACTGATCACACACGGTCCACAAGTCTTTCTCTCTCTAGCCATTGTGGGATAATATCAACTCGCTTCGTGTCCCCAACTCCGGACCTCCCTCTCTCCATTCAGTCTATTGTGAGATAATACCACCAGTATAGTTGTCACGGCGCCACGGTGAGTCATGGCAGGTAGCCGACTGTCAGGACGCCTAGGCGACAAGGCGACCGCCATGGCGTCCGTATGGCGATAAATTGTTTACAATATGCAGTTTATATATTATTTATTTTACTTAACAAATATGTTGGCAATAAAATTTCATATACATTAAAACCCAAAACATAATACTATGAAATAACATTAAAAACACAATTATGTAAATACTTAGCAATAACAATTAAAAAATAAAGCAGATACATTATACAACCATAAACCACATCAAGTAGATAAATGTTACATATGAATGGATAAAATGTAGAGTACATATATAAAATATAAATAAATACATATATAAATATATATACACATAATATATATATTTATATTAATATAATATATTTATATTTATATATATAATTTATTATTATTATTATATATATTAATATATTATATTAATAATATTTATATATTTAAAATTTAATAATAATATTTATAATAGTTTATATTTATTATTATAACTTATAATTATAATATAATAATTATATTTATAATTTTTATTTATAATTATAATTATTTATATATTTATTATTATAATAGTTATATAATTATAATTATTAATAATATTTATATATTTATAATAGTTTATATTTATTATTATAATTTATAATTATAATTATAATAATTATATTTATAATTATAATTATAATTATTTATTATTATAATAATTATATAATTATATTTATATATATATATATATATATATCCATCAGTTAACATAAAGGATAAGTATATATATATATAACCAACAGAAGAAGAAGAAAGGATAAGGACAAGGGGAAAATAAAAAAAAGCAACCAGCAGTAAGAAAAGAAAGCAGTACGCACAAGGAGTAAAGGAGAAAAGAAGAAGAAAAAGAAGATGATGAAATACCTGCCGATCGAGTCGCAAGCAGCGTCGCCGTCGCCAGAAGGCTCTCTCGGTCTTACAGTCTCTCTTGCGGAGTCTTAGTCGCTTTCACAGTCGTGATCTTCTTCTAAATTCTACTGTGATGCCATTATGCAAATCGACTTTGAGTTCGACTACGGCTAGTTCTACTGTGATGCGAAGTCGTTTTCCTTTTTTTAACCCAGTTGACTTTTTGATCGATCCGGAGTGGCCAAGTTGTTCGATTTGCTGGAAAGTCATCAAAGTCGACAGCCGAGTCGTCCATGGCGATGAGCTAGGCGCTCGACTTTCAACCCAAGACCAAGTCGCCCGGTCGCCTTGGGTGCCTCCTGCCGACTGGACGCCTTAGCGACGCCTTAACAACTATGACCAGTTGACCACCAGTCCACCAGCCTTCGTGCCCCCACATCCGGCAACCCGATCGAATGACCCGACCCGAACCGAGCTTTCGAGAGTCGGCTTTGATACCATATGAAACAACCAAGGTCAAATTCGGAAGTCCGGAACAAATATTGGTTCAAATCCCAAGTTCGAATCGAATTAAATCCATCCAAATGAGGCCTTCAATCACTGGCCCAATAGTATATTCTTGAGTCATCTTAGCTCACTACAGACTCGCCCAAAAGATCATGATTAAAGGTATTGTTAGTAATTTAATTCTTTATACGCAAACAAATTTTTCTCATATCTTTCGATGTGGGACTGGGGTGTTACATACATATGAAGTGCTTCAATATGATCTATATATAAACTTTTATGCATCCTAAAGAAAACGCCCCACTGTGTACGACCTTCAAAATGCTTTTTGCAATTTATTTACCTTATTGCAACAATAATAAAATACAATGTAGCTTCCATAGTATTTAATACCAGGACAAACTCCTATTCTCACCATCAGTAAGCAAGCTTAAATATCACTTTTTGGAGAACATAGACCAGGCCAGTAGAGAGAAGCATACATATTTTCTTTGGTAATTGCTCTTCTTAGAAAACACACAAATAATTCATAAATCTATTTTAGTTTGACTGTTGGCTTTAAAGAACACCAATAATAAAATCAAATATAACAATTATTCAATTCGTAATATATTTGAAGCAATAATTAAGACCAGTTTTTAGCTTTTTGGTCCAAAATTATTCAGACAATTTCATATTTCACTTGTTTAACATGTATGTATATGTATATTTACCATTTTCTTCCATTTCTCAGCCAAAACATTCATAATTGTTCTATAGCAATAAAAATTAACAATAAGACGGAAAAACTACATCACTCCATGTAATCCCATCCTTGATATGACTCGCTATGCATTCAAACATACTCATAGAAATTTTCATTCCTAAATTAACCCCCAAAAAAACTATATTTCATTTGACAGTCAGCCGGGTTATGGATATAGAATAAGTTATCTAGTCTTCTATAAATTGAGTATCACCATCTAGCCTCAGAGGTCAAGAGAATATATAGTCTTACAGACATGTTTCACCAATTCATGCCCAATCCCCATAAAAGTAATAGGGATATACAGTGTTCTAAAAATCGGCATAAGCGGCGCCTAGGCGCTAGGCCCTAGGCGGGGGCCTGGCGCCGCGCCTAAGGCCAAAAAAACACTCCAGCCAATTAGGCAGCGCCTAGGCGGGAAAGGCGGGCCTAGGCAGAGATTTTTTATTTTTTTATAAATTACTACCAAAATCAGATCTTGGTATATTTATTTTTCTAATAATTTACCATATTCTTAATACAAGTTATAGCATATCAAATCACAACAAGAAGTTAACAAGATCAAGTCAAAATGGATAATTTTATTATAGTTGTAATTTTTTGAATTTGTACCAACTTGAAATTATATAAATGATGATACATTTATAATATTTAGTTTAATTCAATATAATTCTTAAATTTATGTTTATTTTTTTAAGTTTTAATATTGAATTGAATTCTTAAAATTTTTAAATTTTATTATTTAATATCAATTTTGTTTATGAATAAAACTAATTTCATAATTAATAATATCAAATGTCTCATTCAATAAACTTCACACTAATTTTTAAAAATAACATTTATTTAAATTTTTGAGAGAAAAGAAGTACGTATATAATTATATATATGAAGATATCAATATACTACTTACTAGTTACTACTTACTAATAACACTAATTCTATAATTTAATTATTTCAAGCAATGGATATCTTACTACTTAAGTGCAATTACTACTAATTCTATAATTTAATTATTATCTTTATTATAGATTATTTTGCTTTATATTATTGTTTTGTTAGAATAATGTAACATAAAATATTAAAATTGTCTTAAAATAAAAAACCCCGCTTAGGCCCCCCTGGCCGCCCGCCTAGCGCCTTTTAGAATATTGGGGATATATATGTTACTAGTATTTGGTCCGTATTTCAAATTTACATTTTATGATGATGCTAACTCACAACCTACTGGGGAAAACAAAAGACTGATATTAGCTCACACTATTGAGGATGACAGCAGCTATAGTGAGGCATAACATATGATGAATCAAAAACAAAACATGCCAGCTAAAGCTATGTAAATTATGTACAGATCAAAGCATAGTGCATACTTCTGCTGCACTATCAAGATTTGCAGAGTCAGATGCTTTTGGATTGCCAAAAGGACGAATTTCATTTTCGCGACCACGCCAAACAGAAGATTTCAATGAGACTTCCCGAGATTGCATCCAGTTCAAGTTTCCCTGCATGAAGACTTCAGAATCAATAAAATAAACAAATAACAAGCAACTCATATACACAAGACAACTCACATGGTTACATATATTGTAACCTGTATGGTATTGATCTCTCCATTATGACCAAGTAACCTCATCGGTTGAGCAAGTGGCCACCTGGGACTGGTATTTGTGCTGTATCTACGATGATAAATAGCAAAAGGGGACTCATACAGATCACTCTGGAGATCAGTGTAAAATCTTCCAAGAACCTCAGAACGCAACATTCCCTTGTAAACGATGGTCTGGTTGGACAACGAACAAAAATATAGCTCATTTCCCCAAGTTTCTGAGTTTGCTGCTCTTTCAATTAATTTTCGGCAGATATACAGTTCTCTTTCAATATCATCAACATTTTCTTCTCTAACAACTCTGATAAAAACCTGTTGTATGTTGGGCATGGTTTCTCTTGCGTAGTAACCAACTACAGCCGCATCTACAGGAACAGGTCTCCAACCGAGCACCTCAAGACCCTCTTGTTTAAAAATATTATTTATAACTACACAAGCAATCAGATCAACATTCAGAAAATAGATTAAACTGTTGCACAGAAAGAAAGTAGAACAATGACGTGAATTTATTAAAATCATGTAGTAGCTATTTGTTCCCCACCCCAAATGCAAATTCAACATATATTGTTGTTAAGGTCAGAATATAGAATAGGGAAGAAATCAAGAATGTAAGTGGAAAGTGGCATTTAAGAACGAAACATGCTTTTATGATAAATTAATTTGAGACCTCATATATCATATTCCTCGAGATCACCTTAAAAAATAAGCTAAAGATTCAAGCTTCTTTAGTAATTAACTAAAAATGATTTGCAAAAAGTAACTCTCGGTTTTTTTTTCTAGATCTAGAAATGCAGAAAGGTAGGTAAACACACAGATATAAAGAAAATAAATTATTTATATATAGCAGAGGAATTATATGAGAAATACGAGTGACGTGAAAAAGAAAAACAGAACAGCTAACTACATTTGAGGTCCATGTCTTTAGATAAGTAAAATGTACTAAATAGTGAAAATAGCAACTTATAATATAATTTCTAAAATGAAATTGGAAACAAGCTATTTGAACTTGGAAACTCAAGTAATAGATATTTTGGGTTTCCAACTGCGAAATTATGATAACCATATGCTTAGGCTGCATTTATAGGAGTTTGGAAACATTCTATTTTAGTTTGACATGAATATTATTTTTCTAGATAAAAAAATTACTTGAATTTCCATCAAAAGGATAATAATAAGCTGCTCTTCCCACATCATATACATTCAATCTTTATCAAAATTTGAAACAAAGACTAGAAAGGTTTTGTGGACTAGTGACATCCTTTCAATTGTTGGGATAAAAAAATCACTCTCAACTTTCCTCCACTTTGACTTCTGATCATCATGTTTTTTGTACTTTCTTAACAACCACAACTGGCGTAAAACCCATGAAGACTGTAAAGGATCTATATAACCCATGTACAACCCCTGTAGCCCACATAGATCCAACTTTCGAACATAACCTTAACTCCAAGGACTAGAAAAAGAATAAAACAAAAATTATGCCAGCAACAAAATAGTCTAATAAAATCTTCAGCGACGGGTGCTTTTAGTGGATTTCGTGTTCTAATTTACTGATGCACCGGAGGGCAGCCCTATGTAAGAAATTTGTAATGTTCCACTCACTTATTAAGACCGTGGAAATATGTATAGAGTTCAGCAAATTAACCATAGAAACCCATCTTTCAAAAATGCACAAGAAAATATCAAGTGAAAGTGCATATTTAGGATTACTTTTTTATTTCTGATATATACAGAGTTAGGATCATCTCCTCTTGTTCCTTTCTTAAATCCCCAAAATAGCCATTTTCTAAAACTCTACTATCTTTTTTCATTAGTTATTTAGCCCTCTACTGTATTCATTGCATCTATATCTTCCAAGTTTTGCATTTAGCATCACTAACACAGCACTAAAATGCATAAGCACTATTAATATGATGTCAAAGCAAGTGTTTCATCACAGTGTCGTGATACATGGTAATAAACTTTTGCCATACAAGGACAATAACAAATATTGCTTTTCGAATTATCCCATAAATAAAACACTCAAAGACCAGAAAGCATTATATTATTTGTGATTTAGATATCTAAAAAGCTAACCTGTCTTGGCTGCTTGACTTTGGTCATTATCCTTGGGTAGAAAAACCATTCCAACACCTGTGTGCAACTTATCGAAGGAAGTAATACCTTGCGTTTCAGCCCAATCATTGAAAAGCACCCAAGGAATTGAAGTCATCACTCCTGAACCATCACCGGAGTCATTATCAGCTCCACAGCCCCCACGATGTTCCATGCAGCCAAGGGCTGTAAGAGCATCTGTAATAATCCCATGTGATGCTTTATTTTCCAAATTGGCAATAAATCCAACTCCACATGCCCCTCTTTCTGATAGTATGTCCTCCAAGTTTGCAACCTTGAAAACATAAAAGCACAGTTTAAAGATGCCAAATGTTTAAATAAATAGGTAGTGTCACTATATAAGCCTAAAGTTGATAATCCTCTATTTGATTCAAGAACCAATCAAACCTCACTAAAGAAGGAACAAATAAACCCGCAACCAAAAACCTCATATAAAGAGAACACAAGTTTTCCATTCAACCAATCAAACCTCACTAAAGGTGGAAGAAACTCACAACCAAACAAATCTCGCATAAAAAGAATGCAAGCTTCCCATAATGGAAGAAATAACTCACCTAAGTGAGAATCAACAGACCGTAACTCGGTCTTAACCACTAGACTAAGACCTCTCATCCGCAGTTTATTAGTTTATTATGATTAAGATAGCCAAAAGGGGTACTATATACTACCTCCTCCTCCTGATGGGATCATTAGTCGATCATCAAATAACCTTCAAAATGAAAAAAACTTATAAAGGAGTAAATAAAAGGATAAACAGTGCCTAAACTATTACAAATAGTACTATCTCATCCATCCTTATTACAGACAAACACAGCCTAACATTCCAGACATTCAATTCACAAATTTCTACCAACAAAAAATTCAAAAAAGTCCAATTTTTAATACTTAAAAAGAAGCCTTCAAACTTAAAATAAAAAGTCAAACCTTCCGTTTCGAATCAGAGGACTGTGTAGACGCATTTCCAATGCGTTCGAGATCAATAACAGCTTTAATTGCCGATAAATTCTTGCTGTGAAATCTGCTAATACTTGGACCACCCGAAGAAGCTCTGATTCTTCGTTTGGATTTACCACAGAGACCTATAAAATCGACAAATAGGAAGTCTCTGGTCGTTCGAAAAACTGAGGTAGCCGATTTAGAAGAAAAATATCGGCCATTGGAGTAGAGTAGCTGAGAAATGGGAGGTACTGACTGCACAGACATGTTTGGTCAATACAACAAACTCGATACTAGTACTCTTATATGGAGACCATAATAATATGTATATAGTATATAAATGTAAACGCATAAATATTTAGAGATAGAGAGAGATAGAGATGTTTTAATTACGGATTTTAGAGAGATAAAGAGATGGAATGAATCGTGTGGAGAAGGAAGGGAATTGAATGGCCCAAGTGAAGATAAAAAGGAAGAGAGGCTCGGAACCACCCGCCTCCGGCTACTGTCGACTTCAATTTGGCTACGTCTCGATGTTTTTATCAGTGTATTATATTTTATACTCTGTACAAATATTAGTAATTATTTGGTCTATGTTATGTGTAAGTTTATAAAATGAATAAATATTTCGAGCTGAATTCATATTTGCTCTATTAAAAATTTAATTCGAGTTCAACTTTAAATATAAATAATTTAAATATAAGTAAATTTTAAAATTTAATAAATTAATCGTACTTCTTTAAATTATAATTTTCTATTATACTTGAATTATATGAATTAAAACTATTCGGATTCGATTCGAAATCGTATTCAACTCGAACTCGATAGATAAATCAAATCTTAATCATACTTATTTTATACTTTATAAATTTTGTTAACTAAATCTGGACTCACCTTCATTGACAACTATTTGTACATGCCAAGGGTCGTTATTCAAGTGTAGTACTCCTACTCCTTCACACGCTGACACGCAAGATGGGTTAGAAAAATATAAGTAAAAAGATTTGATCATTTATATTTGTATTTTTATATTTTTTTTATACAGTAAAAAGTTATATTTTTTTTACAAATATTTAATAAATTTTTATTGACATGTATTTATTATTTTTTATTGACATAATACATATATAAAGATAAAGATAATTTAAATCAACATATAACTTTTAGTATTTTAAGAACAAAAAAAATCATATTCTCCCTCCATAATTCAAAAAAAATAATTGTAATTAATTATAATTATTAATTATTGTGTTAAATGTAATATAATCACATGTCTCCGGCACTATATGGACAGTGAAATTTATTTTAAATTTTGAACGACTCAAATAATTTATTAAAATGAAAAAAAAATTAGAATAAATTATATTTTATTAAATAGATATATGCACGAAATACATACCTTTGACTTTTATAATAATACTTAATTTTGGTATTATATTAAGTTGGTATACGATGACCACCACCAACCAATTGCTTGAGTGGTATGCCTCCCTCTTCGTCACATCAAACAGATGAGTTGAATAATGGCTCAGGGGCTGGAGTTGGGCCTGGGCCTGGGCCTGGGCCTGGGTTGGTATTATATTAAGTTGTTATATTACGATTTTTGAACATTGTTACAAATTTTAAAAATCATCCTTCAACGTTTTTTTGCATGTAGTAATGCTTTAAAGTAAATTTTCATTTTGACAAAAAGTTAAACAAATTATGAAAAATTATTTATAGACTTTTTCTAGTTATAAAAATCACAAAATAAATAAACAGTAGATACTAACTTATTGTACCTGTTATTATAATCTAAAAGGCTAGATAATATATAAAGATTCATAAAATCATCTTATGTGCGAGCTTCTTTATTTATTTAAATTAACATAAATTAATCATAGTATGTTAAAACGAATTAAATTTTATAACTATATTTATTTTCAATTATTATAATTCTAAAATTTTTCACGAGATTATAATAATAATAATAAAATGTAATAATAATACTTTTCGTAGTAATAAGGGAAGTTTTTCAACTTCCCATAAAATTAAAATGTAATAATAATAGAAGAGGACATAAGTTATTAAATATTTCTCATACACCTAGTGGTCCAATGTTTTTCTTTTTCAAGTCAGTGTCTTTTTCCCCAATATTCAATTAAGATCAAATATACTTTGGTAACTCAAACTTTACCCCTTTTCTGATCAATAGTTATGGCTTCAATTATTTTAATCAGAAAATTTTACTTATTTTATCAATTTACCACTCAATGTTTTTTTTTAAACCAATATATTTTTTAATTTGAATAATAGTATGTGATTATAACTAATACTATTGATAATTAAAATTTTATATTAATGTGTTAAAAAATCGAATAAAAGTCTAAAATACAAAGTGTCATTGACCAAGTTTCACAATGAATGTAACTCAGATATAAAAAGCTTATATTAATGTATGAAGACAAACTAAAATAAGGATTTAATTTTCATTAGAATGATTATTATGGTACATTTTAATTATTATTTATGCAAAATGTAAAATGATTACGGTACATTGTAATTATTATCTACTAAAATAAGGATTTAAATTAATAAGGATCCTATTAAAATATTGAGAAACATAACTAATACAATAATGATGTCAATTTGTATATAAAGAATCAAATATTACATTTGTTATAAAATTGGAGATATATTTAAACTTTTCTAATTATTTTGTTAAAAAAATAAAATTATCATAAATCTTTTAACTTATAAAGTAACAAACATAACAATCAATAATACATTTTAGTTAGTTTATAGCCATCATAATTGTTTATACAATACTTAAATATTTTTATACTAGCTGGGTCCCGTGCCTCCGGCACTGTATAGACAGTGAGATTTATCTCAAATTTAGAACGGCCCAGATGATTTATTAAGTGAGCGGGAAATTCAAAATCATTATTAGATAGATTAGATAGATAGATGTATTTTATTAGATAGATGTATGAACGGTGAGATTTATCCCAAACTTTGGACGGCCCAGATGATTTATTGAGTAAGCGGGAAATTCAAAATCATTTGTATTTTATTAGATAGATGTGTGGTGGTTTTATATAATTAATTTTTATAGTACTTTTTGTTTTAATACATAACATAGCTACATATAATTTACTATGTATAGAAGTTGGCTAAAATATGATAAATTTTGGGTCATAGCCGTCTAGACCAAACCAAGAAAACATCAAACTAAAAATAAGTCTATTCATGGTCTACGTCACGATGCCTTAGAATTCAAAACCGAACCCTAATAGGACTGTATCTCTCTTAAATTTAAAACGCTTTGTTGCAGGTCCTCGTCTAAATTCGAATCGAAATACGACGAAGCAGGTCGAATATCCACAGTGATTCTTCGGATTCACGCGACGAGATATGCAGATCTGATTAGTGAAGGTATCTATCTGATTTTTTCCTCACAAATTGGTATATTTTTATATAACTTTTGTTTGCTAACTTAGAAGATTGGTGGATTTGTTGGGTGCGATCTAGTCGTTGTATATTGTATTATTTATGGTTTCTAATTGCTTGAGCGATTAGTTTAGGTATCTTATTCTTTTTGTCATTTAATTTAAGTTAGATGTCTGTATTTGAATTATGATTTTCTACATACGGAGAATTGTTGTTTGAATATGATTTTTATCTTTTTTTCAAAATTTCACATTTAGTTTGAAGCTTCAAACTGTCAATCATTATATTGATTTTTGATTTTTATAGGAGTAGCTGAATTGGACTCCATTATTTTCCTATCGAAAAAATTAGGGTTATATACAGTTTGGTTATATATCAATTTGATGGATGCATCATTTTTCTATATGTTTAATTACTCTAACAATAATTTGCTAATAAATCCGATCAATCAGAGGTTTAAAGCTACAATGGTTGTTAGTAAGCTTGATGAAGGTAGTTATTTTGCACCAAAAAGTCAAAAAAGAAAAGAAAAAGAGAAAGGTTGTTTTGATATAATTTTTTTGACGAGACATTGTTTGGCCTTATTTCCTCACAAAAATCGATGGTTAATTAAAATTAAAACTGAAGTAGTCCCTCTGGAAGACATTTTTCTCTTTATGAAACTGAGCTTATTATGATGGAAATGTATTAACTTTGAATTCCTGATAGCTCTATATTTTATGGTTTGCACTAGAGAAGCCTCTTTTTTATACAACAACATCTATCTAGTCAGCATAACTCTTATGAAGGTGTTATCAGCCACCTAGGGTGCCATTAATTATCCTTCACAGCACTTTTAGTTCCTAGGTTTATGTGCATAACATTCTATATTCATCAAGCATGATCTGAAGATACTCTTTGAAGAATGAGGGTCTGCAAAACAAATATCCATTAAACCTGATTATCAGGGTTAATTGTTTGTTGCTTTGGTTATATATTGCTATTTTTTTTGCTACGCCTTGGGTTTGAATGGAATATTTTTATTTTAAAAGCAGTCAGTTTTCTACACTTGTATGCACGACAATCTATATTTATCTAGAGCATGATCTGCAAATTCTATGGCTAGCAATGGTCCTCCTATTCTATGGATTTTAGGTGTAATATTAGCTTGGGCCCTTTTGCTGCAGTAGTTATTTTATTCCTCTAAAGGTGCCTTGCTTTTGGAGGGGGAAAGTAATAGATTTTTTTGGATTGCTGTATTCAAGTTCAGAAATTCAAATGACCTGCGGAATGTTTGATATGCAAAGTTTTAATATATATAGATATGTCTTTAAAGTATGAAATTTACTATATTTCCAACAACATTTGAAGCTTATTTAAATAGAGTACCAGTGTCTATCATTTTATTTATTTATTTTTTGACATTTAATGTTCAATTTCTTTGCAGATTAAATGTTGGATGTTGCTACTGGAGTTGCATCATTGGAATTTGAATTTTGTCACACTTTTTTGATGGATAATGACTATTCCGATGGATAATATTTCTGATAATTCGTTGAGGGAGCGTGTTCAGCGTCTTTACAATAAGGTATTCCTCTTAGGCTTTGCCTTTTGATTTGTTGTCCCCAACTGAGTATATCTCGTAAACAATGTTCTTTGTATATTTACTTCAAAAAGAAAAGAAAAGGAAAAATTTTCTTTGTATGTTATGCGGTGATGTCTGAACTTAGTACATCTATTTTCAAATAGGAGAAATAAGTGTAGCCAACATTCACAGTAAAAAAAACATAGAAATTTATGTGCATGCACACGTTGCCAAAACAATGACAAAAGTCAAGTAATGGCTTAGATATCTAAATTGCTTCTCTGCTCATTTGAAGAAAACCTAGAAGTATCATGAATTTCTCGTGTGCCCCACATTATGATGTTGTCTCTCTTTTCCAGAATGCTGAATTGGAGAACAGGCGTAGGAAAGCAGCACAAGCCAGAATTCCCTCGGATCCGAACACATGGCAACAAATGCGTGAGAACTATGAAGCTATTATTCTTGAAGACCATGCTTTCTCTGAACAGCATGAAATAGAATATGCTCTGTGGCAGTTGCATTATAGGCGAATTGAGGAACTAAGGGCACATTATAATGCTGCTCTAGCATCCACGTCTCACAATGGGAAAATTACCACACGACCTGGACCCGACAGGGTCACCAAAATTCGTTCCCAGTTTAAAACTTTTCTTTCCGAGGCAACTGGATTTTATCATGATTTGATGGTAAAGATTAGGGCAAAGTATGGTCTACCCCTGGGTTATTTCTCAGATGATCCAGAAAACGAGTTTGCTTTCTCTAAAGATGGAAACAGATTTGTGGAGTTGAAGAAAGGCTATGGTATCCTGCAACCGTTGTTTGATTTATCTTGGGGACCTTGCTCGGTATAAAGGGTTATATGGCGAGGGTGATTCTAAAGCTCGAGATTTTGCGGCAGCATCAAGTTACTATATGCAAGCTTTTTCACTTTGGCCTTCAAGCGGCAACCCTCATCATCAGGTGTTTCATTTTGATGCCCTCTATTATGTTCTGCTTTTATATACTAAAATCTCATATAGCTCTTTCTGTTTATGACTTGAGAATATATGCAACTTATAATTACTAGTATGACCTTTTTGCATATCTCAGCTTGCAATACTAGCTTCATACTTGGGGGATGATCTAGTGACAGTTTACCGATATTTTCGAAGTCTGGCAGTGGAAATCCCTTTTAGCACTGCAAGGGAAAATTTGATAATTGCATTTGAGAAGGTAAATAATTCAATATGTAAGCTAAGGAGATCAGAGAAGTGTTTTCTTTTGTTTCTTCCTAGTCATTCAGAAACCAATTAGATGGTTAGAACTTAGAAGTAATGATAAATACTATGTGCATGACATTTCAGGAACTTAGACATGTCATCTAATGGCTTCCCATGACACTGAGTGAAAGTAGCTAGTAGGTTTTGTTATTTGGCTTCATATAGTTTACAAGGAATATTAAGTTACATTTGTAATTTTTAATTTTTTTTGCAGAATCGTCAGAGTTACTCCCAGCTGCTTGGGGATGTGAAAGCATCTTCTGTGAAGACCAAGCAGGTGCGGACAACTGGAAGGGGAAGAGGTAAAGGTGAAAACAAGTTTTCAATAAAAGATAGTAAGGTGGAAGCAACTATTGCTTAAGGAAAAATCATGCAGTACACCCGAAACTCTGAAAGCGTTCAGCATTCGATTTGTCCGGCTAAATGGCATTCTTTTCACACGCACAAGGTAGATATTGTCCTTAATGTCCAGTCATGATATAATCATAACATCTAAACTGATTCACATTTTTTTTACAGCTTGGAGACTTTTGAGGAAGTGTTTTCTTTGACCAGAAGTGATTTTCTTGATCTTCTTTCTTATGGGCCAGATGAGGGTTCGAATTTTGGTTCAGATGCTTCTGAGTGTAGACTTTTGATTATTCGGTTGATAGCCATTCTGATATTCACTGTTCAGAATGTGAATAGGGAAATTGAAAATCAATCATATGCTGATATCTTGCAACGTTCGGTGGTGCTTCAGAATGCATTTACTGCTATTTTTGAATTTATGGGGCACATTCTTGAGAGATGCATCCAGTTGAATGATGTTTCAGCAAGCTATTTGTTGCCTGGCATCATGATTTTTTTGGAGTGGTTAGCTTGTCGTCAAGATATTGCTGTTGGTACTGAACTTGAGGAGAGGCAAGCTAGTGCTAGATACTTTTTCTGGAAGCATTGTATATCCTTTTTGAACAAGCTCCTGTTGAGTGGGTTTGTGCTTGTTAATCAGGACGAAGATGATACTTGCTTTTACCATATGAGCAGGTATGATGAAGGTGAAACTGCCAATCGGCTTGCATTGCCTGAGGACTTTGAGTTGAGAGGATTCCTTCCTCTGAACCCTGCACAACTCATTCTTGATTTTTCAAGGAAGCATTCTTTTGAAAGCGATGGTGGCAATAAGGAGAAGAAAGCCCGTATTGAGAGGATTATTGCATCTGGAAAGGCTCTTGCTAATGTGGTTAAGGTTGGACAGGAGGGAATCTATTTTGATACTAATTTGAAGAGATTTGCAATTGGTATTGAACCCCAAGATTCTGATGATTATTCACTCTCCAGTTCTGTGGAAAACCCGAGATTAAATTGTATAGGGCAAGAGAATTCTGTAGGAAGTGAAACAGCTCCAACAGTCCTGCAGCCAAAGGCACAGCTGTATGTAGATGGGGACGACGAAGACGAGGTGATTGTCTTCAAGCCATTTATAACTGAAAAACATGCTGATGTGATTAGTTCTACCCCGAATTCTGAGGTTCTTCTTCCAAGTGTTGATTCCAATATTGATTTGGGTAATGTTGTTGCATCTGTTGCCGCCTCAAATGATGGTTTCAATCTGCAGAATTCTTTTAATGCAAGTTCTAGGCCTCCTATTTCTCTTGCTAACGTTACAGCCCAGTATCTGCAACCAATCCAACCAAGTAGTTTAAATTGGCCGAATGACGAACAAGGTTCTGTTGCCAATTTGAATTTGTTGGAGAATGGCTTTTCTACAAAAACTGAGTTGCAAGATTATTCGGGGGTTTTGCAGCCTGCTGCCTTTACAGTTCCATTCCCGCAGTCTATCAGTCTTGGTACTGTCAACAAATATCCTGTTCAAGTTTCAGGAACTTTAATTCCATCTAAACTTGATTCTATTATGTCTCCAGGAGCCAGTACTGATGCACTGTCTATGAGGCAATCATCAGCCATATCAGTTGGCTTTAAGAAAAATCCAGTGAGCCGACCTATCAGGCACTTGGGTCCTCCACCTGGATTTAACTCTGTTCAACCCAAATTTGTTGATGAGTCATTGTCTGGTATAACATTGTCAGAAACTCCAGTAATGGATGATTACAGATGGCTAGATGGATATCAGCTGCCATCATCTGCAAAAGCGGTTGGCTTTAACAATTCTTTTAATTATTCGGCCCAGGCGTCCCACCCTTTTAGCAAGAGTGACAACTCAATGGGGGTTGTAAGCTTTCCTTTCCCTGGGAAACAAGTATCCACATCGCAAGCTCAAATGGACAACCAGAATGGCTGGCAGGACTATCAGCTTTCTGAAAATTTGAACCTATATCAGAAGCAACAGCAGCAACATCTTCAGAAAAAAACCAACAGTCTGTTGCACTAGCACAGCAGTATCAAGGCCAATCTCTCTGGGATGGTCGTTTCTTTGTGTGAGATGATTATGGGTGCATAGATGGTATGCTTTTTTCAGTCTCTTCTGATTTTATTATGAACTGTAACATCCTTGAAAGGAGTCGGTTTTGTCATATGTATTCCCACCAAGTCTTTCCTAATGAGTTCTGGTCAATCTCTATTTAGGATGTGAAAAATCTACTGTGGCTGACATACAGTGGCCTGGTGCTACCAAGTTCAGCCATCGCTTTTGTAGTGTGGCCAATGTTATTAAATTTTTGTTGGAGCATGGATGGTCTTGGAGGGTTGCAGGCACATGCTGTTGAAGAGGTTTCTCTCTCTCTCTCACTCTGTGTCCAGTCTCTTTTTCTCTCTTTTTGTGGCATGCTAAAATTGATTATATAGTAATGAGTTAATGCTAATGACATTTTATTTTGGACATTTGTCAATATTATTGAACATAAAGAATTATAGATTATTCATCTGCATTATTAGGACCTTCTTTATTTCATTGTATGTTAACTATTAACTTGTTGAGTAAGAATTGGTTACTGATAGCATCTCCCTTTCCTGAGTAGATTTACCTGGAAAAAACACAATTTAGATATCATAACTGATCTAAAAGACTAAAACTGATCTTTTTTTTACCTCTTGTAAGAGAACGGGAATTGATTATCAGGTTGTTATTAGTTGTCTTGAGTTGGCTCTCTTCTGGTAACATTATAAAAGTCGAGGATCTTTTTAATTTCACACTGCTAATATTAGTATATTCCGGATCCCATTTTTTTTAGAACCTACACTATCTAGGGGATACATTTCAATCCTAGGGGCCTCGGGGGAGTCTGGGAAAGGGGCCAGGAGGGCAACCAGAAATATACACTTTTAATCTTCTGAAGCGAGCTTGATGAATTTCTGACTTTCTGCTGACTGGTAGAGTCGAACCTGTGACCTGGCACAGTAAAGGGAGAGGCTTTTACCACTAGGCTATCACCTTTGGTCTTTCCGCATCCCAGCTTAAGTGACCTTTATCTCTTTGTGCTTAGTTTAAGAAAGAGACGCACTTGACAAGACTGTAATTTTGCTTACCATGTAAATTTAAAGTAGTGAATTGATATATGGAATGTGGTCTACAAACTCTCTTTTTGAACTTTTCAAACTTGGTTTATATATCTCATTGAACAATTACTTACTACATTGGTGTGTAGAAGGGCCATTTATTCTGGGATGTTCCCAACTGTGGGAGCAATTCGGTCCGAGTACTGCGCCTCTATTTCCAACTTCGACATGATCACCATTACTGCATCAATGTGTAATAGGGACATCCACTTATCCTCGAATGTTCCGAAATGAGGGGAGCAATTCATTCAAGTACTACACTTCTATTTCCACCTTTGACGTGATCAGTGACTCAGTACCTTAAATTTACGACGATACTGGGATGTGGCAGTCCCAAGACCAGGACCTGTGTCTTAGTATATATTGCAATATGTAGTTATCTACTCTAATTATTTAGTTGTGGTAATAATTAAAATATGTTTGCAAGACAAGAAGGGGCATTCATGGGTATAGTGTTCGTTACAGTTGAACCGTCAGACTTTCACAAAGATCTTTACTGCTTATATTAGAACTCCAAGAAACGTGTTGAAGAATAATGCTAGGCATTACATTGGTTGACCACATCATGTTGTTTATTTCATTCAAGTTCGTTTTTATAAATATGTACGTATGTATATTTATGTTAAGTTTTTTATGCACAGCTTGTGCCAAGCTTTCCAGATCAGATGAATGGAAATCATGAAGTCAATAGTTGCAGGAAATGAGAAACTTTTGAGGTCAAGTCTTATGGTTGAATGTTTTGACCAATCCAAATGTGTAACGAGGATACAGGATTGTGGTAGGCAATTTGAATCAACAGTAGTACTTAAAGTCTTGCTGTACTGGTAAGGTATCTGTCAGAAGGGCATTGCTAGAAATTGCTAGCCGTGATGAGCAGTTTATGGCGGTCGAATATAATAAGCTAGACATCTTGGTGGCTCATATGAGCTGCCTGCCTTTGAGATATGGGATTTGAAAATATTGTGGAAATGTTTGTTGGTTTATTTGGTATTTGGAATGTTGATTTTAGATGGAAATAAGCAGACATTTCAATGTGGATGAATGTTAGATGCAATTAAATTCTACATTCCATCCAACTGTAATGCTTCTCTTTTGATGGATGTTTGGTTCATATGGAAAACCTTAGCTTGCTATTCTTTTTTTTAAAAGACAACCGTGCTTCTTTACGGGGGTTAAGCTTTTTGTAAAGGGAAATGAGGAATATTTTTTACAATAATAACAAATTCCCATCTATTAATAGTTTTTACCTTGGTGAACAACTTTCTTGGGCGCAATGTTTTAGTGGTATGCCCGTTTGGCCCAATTAATTATTATATATTATCCCTTGCGTCAGCACCCATCTGCGCCACTCTTCCATACCACCAGACCAACAATTTGAATCCGTCTTCCTTTCATAAACTATAGATGCAGACTGTAGTAGTGCAGACCACCTGTATATCTGCTCTATAATCTATATATTGATGTTCATCATGTGCTTTATGTACTGATTCCAGTGAAAAATCTTTTTGTAGTCGAGTTCTCTTGTTATACGAAACTCTTGGCCCTTTGATCTCTAGGATTTGCTAGATTGAGGCGGAAACATTTTTTTCTCGGGAAGCTAAAGAGGTAAAAGCTTGAAAGATTCTATACACTAGCTATTATACATTAATTTTCTCTTTTGCTTGTGAATGAAATTCCTAGCTTATATACAATTCAATTAACTTCAAAACTGATAAGCAAATCCAGCGACTTAAATCTATAGACAAAAGAAATGATCACAATTAGTACAGTTTGTGGCAACATTGTTTACAAATTAAAACACCCTTTTGGTGAAATTGGCTACAATTTTTTCTCTACTTTAACAAGCGTCATCAAATACAGTATGCAAGTGTTATTCGTAAAGAATTAAAAGAATATATATGTTAAGGAGGATAAGAGTTCAATTTCAGCCAGCCCTAATGGCTCAGAAATATGTATAGAAAATGGTACACCTCTGTTGTCAAATAGTACTAAACTTGTGAATCAACTTCAATTATCTTCTACAAAAACCTTCAAGATAAAATCGCGAAAACGTTTTGCGTATTGTCTAGGATCAACGGCTGAAATGGAGGTTGGATCATATTGGATGGACTTGTATGCATGCTCAAGTTTCTTGGTAATGTCGTAGTCTTGAAGTATGTCTATGATACCAAAGAATATCACAACATCATAGTACTCCCCAGTAGGCTCTCCTACTAGCTGCAACTCGGGATCGTTCTTTCGTTCAGTCCTTTCAACTCTTGCTGGCATGTTCACTCCTAATCTAATACTAGCCCACCTGCAATATACTCGATGAACAAACACTAGCAGTTTGAATGGATATATACATCAGTTTGTAAATGCAAATACATATGCATCCTATCCTACATTTAGTCAAACAAAATACTGGATTCTTCTGTTTTGAGCCAAGGTTTTATGAATTAGTAGCTACACTGCATAGAAATCATTTACCCTGCAGGGTCTAAAAGAAGCTGATCCATGTCTGCTCTTGAAAGACGGGGAACTGAATCAGTGTCCGAATCACCATTATCTGCACTAAAAAGGAGACAATAGTTTCTTATCCATGGAAAGAAGAAGAGAGGAAGAAATACGTGAAGAAGAGATTCCAAGAGAAAGAAAAGTAATAACCTGTAGGCGTTCGCGCTCCAGAGGGAATAAGATCACTAGCACTTGCAGGTTCTCTAAAGTGAAGGCCAACTAAAAGGCTGTAGTCCATTATCCTCTCTTGTTCGAGAAAGTCACAATCTCTATCGATTTGCCTGTAATAACATTAAATTTCCATTTACATAGTGAAAGAAAAAAATGAAATGAAAGATTAAATGTCCGACTCCAACAGTTGTTAACTGAAAAAAATCACTACCTAGGCCTTGACATAGACCAAAGACTCAAACTAAAAAAATAGAAAAGAATAAACCTTCTAAACTCTTGAAACCATGTTTTCTGCAGCCGGAACAAGAAGTTCAAATCGAGATCTTTAAGAATTGTGTTTGCATCGATCTCTGACTCTGGCTTATCCGTGATACGTCCAAGAGATGATCCCTTCAAGTCGAATCGTTTGTGAATTGTATATTTGGAACAAAAGAGATTTCCCATGATGATGAAGCGTACCTAAATTGTTAACCACATTATAAATGTGATGACACTGTTCCGAGTGATGCAAAAAGAAAACAACTAGTCAAATAAATCGTTCTTACCTTCTTCTGTGCAGGTCCATTTAGTTTCACACAATGCAGTCCGAAATATTTGGTGACTAGAGTGTTATCAAATGCACGAACGTGATTATAATACGCTGATAGCATCCTTAGGAGCACCTAATCATGTCACGATAAATGAACTCGTCAGAAAAACATTCCCATTTCATGCATATATGGATGGATATGTGGTGAAGTACTCACTTTTACTTCTGATTTCTTCATTGTTTTGATCATGTAACGATCGTCGTTGGTTAAGTAAAAGAAGCTGCCACTTTTCCCTGGAGAGGAGAGTTCTCGAAGGGCCTCGCTCCCACAAATGGATAACATGTAATCTGCTGCATCTGCTTTGAATAACTTCCTTAAAGTCCTGATCATAGTACACAAACAGAACAAAAGACAACAATGTTGTAATTAAGAGCATACATAAGATCCTGTTTCAAAAGGAGTGTTGGCTCACCTGAAAACTAATGGACAATAATCTTTCCATCTGAATTCACATGACTGGTGTGGTGGGGTGTATTTGGATCCCTCTGAGGGAAACCTTGTCCAAACTTTTTCCTTTGGATCGAAAGCTGAAGCCTTCAAATCAAGCGATGGAGGTGGACCAGGTCTTCCTACTGAATGCCTGTCAAACACTCCACATGACTCTGACTTTGGTTAGATTAATTCAACATAAAGAAAAGTTCAAGCCTCAAAACATAAATTTGGAAAAACTAATTCTACTACAAAAAGATGATAAAATGAGATTACAACAATGAACAAACATATTTTTCATGCTAACATCTAGTAGTTATAAACAATGTTGGAACATTTTAATTACATCAGAATCTAAGTAAAGATTCAAGAAAAAGTTGGGAGCACAATGATACCGAAAAAAACTAATATGGGGTTCAAGATATGTACAAACAATGTTCATGGTTGAACCAGAATCTAAACAAGATAGAAAAAGATATTGAAAAGTCACTATACGTACCTGATTCCCAACTGCAAATTAAGCATTAGCTCATAATTCTTATGCCCTTTAGAGATTGTCTCTCCTTGTTTCTTCACAACTTTTGGTATCCTAATCGGGCTCCCTCTTGTACTAAAATCTTCAAGAGCCAAGGCATCATCTTCTCTTCCCCCTCTAATGCTCCTATCAAAAGGACTATCACCACTCCCGTCAAGCATCCGCATTCTACCAAATTCCTTATCCACACCGGCCTCAATTCTCCCATCAACTGACAACCTCCTTGGCCTAACATTTGGATCTACCCCCTTTGAAGACCTCCAAACTGTCAGCTTCTTTTGAGATGGCAATATTGGGACTTTCTCACCAGGACAAATCTTACAATCCAGCAAATCCACGTTAAAAACCTCTTGAGGATCCCATTCGAGATTCCCATCCATTAATGTTGCACCGGATGGATAATAACTCCCATTTTGCTCCTTAGCATCCTTACTCCAATTCCCAACATAAAAACTCCCATCAGACCATTTAAATGTCCCATTTCCTTTAGGCAATCCATCTTCCAATACCCATCATAACAATTCCCATTAGTCCAACTCAATTTTCCCTTGCCACAAATCATCCCATTTTTCCATTCGCCAACATAACAATTCCCATTCTTCCACTGATACTTCCCCTGCCCTTCTTGCAGCCCACGACACCATTCCCCATCATACAAGTCTCCATTGGAATATTCTTTAACACCACGACCATGCTTCAAGTTCATGATCCAAGAACCCTTATACGTGTCCCCATTAGGCCCCGAATACGTTCCCTCCCCATCCATATATCCATTTTTAAACTCGCCTTCATAAACAGCCCCTGAAGGCCAGCTAAAAAGGCCTTTCCCCATAGTTTTGCCCTTACACCAATCGCCTACATACATACATCCGTCAGTCCACCAGTATTTTCCATTGCCATGTGGGAAATTATCGGCCCAATGACCCGTGTAGTAATCACCATTAGAGAGGAATCTCTCTGCTTGGTAAACTTCTCCGGCCTCATGGGGCGCTGATTCATTGCTGTTTTCAGGCTGATGCTCATTTTCGTCGTCGCTAGAATGGGCTACATATGTTGTACCAAAGATGTTGTTTGCTCTTTTCTTTGCAGCCGCTTGTGTCTTGCGTACTGTTGCCTCCCACGCCTTCATGAGTCCACAAAAATCTTCTCCTTCTTGTTATTTTTTTTTACGAATGTCAAATTTCCACTGTTTTATTTTCTTCCATTCAATTCTATATATGACAAATCAAGAAACACTCTTTGTTAATTAATTTTCTGTTTTGTTTTGTTTCATGGAGAAATCATACGAGGAAAAATTAATCAAAGATGTTGTTTCTCCTATGTTTGTGTTAAGGTAATGGAAGGCAAACAAATGTTGTTTTTTCTTATTAAAATTATGGGCAATAAAAATTTTTGTTTACATAATGGGATAGGCTGTTGTGACATGGTAAGTGCCATACAATTTAAGATTGTATTAAAAATATTTGTTGGGTAGGGTAATTAAATTAAAATTAGGAAATTTAATAGCAAAGCGTGAGTTTCTGAGGGGCTTCGTTGTTAAAAGAAGTAAAAACAATTCTAATTAATCAATTATTTTGTGTGGGTATTGTCTTGACTCCCCTCCATTTGTGAGAAGACCGACAAGAACGGTGAAGGAAGGGGATTAGCGGATTTAAAGTGACAACTTGCCATTTTTAGAGAAACTCTTTCTCTCAAGGACATGGCTCTCATCAAATCAAGTGGCTTATTTAATTTTTTTTTAAATATATATATATATATATATATATATATATATATATATATAGGAGTATTAATTAATTAGGTACGTCTATAATGTAAATCGTGCATGTGAATGATTCAATTTTGTATGGAATCCAAATTTGACTAGTATAGTAGTACTCCATGTTAATATATCTACTAATGTCAAATGGCCTATTGAGTGTTTGGTTGAGACAGACATATTGTAGAGTTTAAGTTTTTCTATGCTAGTAGAAACTAGTGTTTTCGAAAAGAACTGACCAACCATATTTCTTGTAACCTATAAGACAAATTAGGATCCTCTCCGTTTCAATTAAATGGGATAGTCTTCATTTCATGATCCAGATTTAAAATATGTTGGAATGTGACATCATGCTCTGCTCTAGTTACAAATAGGAACACATGAAATGGACATGAAATGGACTTGAACTGTATATAAAATTTTAAACTTTACTTCATAAAATATCAATAATTTGTGGCGACTTTTTAAACGAGTTAAGATATCCAACAGTTTATTCCCCTGTCAGCATTAGGGCACCTAACGTACCCTCAAAAAAATAGTCTTCAACATTATTCTGAACCGTGACTAAGAAAATCAGGACAGGTCCACGGCCGGCGGGAAGGATACAAGTTATAAAGTAGGAAAAAGGGGCATGCAAGTGCAAATTAAATAGTTGAGTTGTTTACGGATAAGAAATCAAGGTGGATTAATATAGAAGCTCCTATCAATCCACTTGCAGTGGGTCCAACTTGAGGCCTGATCAAGGCTCAGTTTACTATTCCAAATCAAAATCATAGGTAAATGTTTAGTTTTTTATTGTATTTTCCCTTTTTGCAGGCTAACACATGTGCATATATACTATAACAAATGCAACAAAAAGCATTCAAATTTCGTAAAGATTTTGTAATATTGCTGCTATTAAAGACGTGGACCCATCTCTACATTTAAGTGTATTGTTTGATCTATTAATTTGAGAAGCAATAATCAAGTCAAGTGTTTTGTTTTTATATTAAGCATTGTTTAATAAACATATCCGATCCCTGAATCATCAAGTTATGAATAATATAGAGATAAGGAACAAGTGCAGTTGTGGGTATATATCATCATCATATCTTGTTAAGTTTAGCAAGAAGGAAAACAGTGGCAGAAGTAACACCGGGGATGAAAATATCATTTGGAATTGCTCCGGGTATTAACCTTTGCTTGATAAACAGAGCACTTATTGGAATACCAAAGATGTAAAGGAGCATGTCTTTGGCTCCCATGCCGGAAACTCCCGTATCAAGAATAACAGCCTTCAGAATCTTCTGAAACTCTTCCTTTGTCAAAGATTTTCCTTTTCCCTTGTGGTGATTCTGCAATTCAAAATCCGTTCCGCCCATAAACCTCATGATCAGTCTTGCCAACATCTCTCTCTCTATATATATGCATGTAGCCAAAGCCAAAGGATATCTCCTTGGCCGGCCGTGACAACTGCCCACAACTTAATAATAATTTTCAATTTCAAAATCATTATTTCATCAACCTATTCCAGTACCAGTACCAGTACCAGTACCACTAGTAGTGTCATTGTAAATTTAATTAATTTTGGAGCAACTTAAATATTGACTATATAAATAAAACCTGTATGTATGTATGTATGTATATAATTGCAGGCGGCATATATGAATACAATGCTTACATTGTAGGCTTGCTCTAGTGTGGTAGCACTTGGCAACCGAAGCTGTGTGCTACCAAGCATTTTGTTGATTTCTCTGTACGTCAAAATATTTAATAAGAATATCATATCATATGTATAATGAAACTTGCATGAGAAAGATTAAACAAATTAAACATACTCAACAGTTTGGGACACTGCATAGAGGAACTCAGCTGAGTTCCAGTCTGTATCGGGGTCAGCAAAATGTGTATCGTAACATTTCTCTATTACTAATAATCTCATCTCTTTCTCCTTCATTTCCTCATCATTTCCTGCAAACATGCATAATTAATTAAGGAGCCTATATATATATAAATATTTCTGCAAAATTAATATATAATAATATGCATATATCCTAAACTAAACAGTACTATATATTAAATTAATGGAAAAAGATATGATCAGGGCCAGGGGATGACCTGCAAGTTTCTTCAGGGATTGACCCATCTTGAATTTGTTTGCAGGGATTTTATTTAACCAAATTAAAGCAAGCAAGCATTTATAGGTAGGATATAACGATATATATACATGTATATATTCAAGGAGGAGTTTTGTATTTTTTTTACCTTCTTCTTCTTCTTCTTTCTCTATTGGATATGTTAGGATAGCAGGTGGAAAAGGTATATATATTACTTTTCTTGAGCATGAGGCGAACATATCCAGAGAGTGTGTGTGTGTGGGTGAAATTTGATGCTAAAGTAAAGAATGATTATTATGCAACTCAACTTTCATTTGAAATTCTGCTTAATTCTAAATGTTTTGTACCCTTAACTTATGGCTGTGGGCTAGTATATCAATATAGACACTTGGGTTGTTATTGGAAAGTGTTACGTTTTATCTTAACAATATGCAAGAGAGTTGAAGTTGGGCTTTGCAAGTGTTTGTATCATTGTATATCAATATATTTGTTATTGGAAAATGTGTGTATCATTGTATATCAATATATATTTGGATGATTTACATATTCTATTATATTTTTGAAAAAAATTACAAAAATAGTATACTCATAAAATATTTACACAGTTAATACAATTTTATATTTATTTACAATATTAGTACAATTAGGATTTCTTAATTTAAAGAATTAGTATGCAATTAGGATTTCTTAATTTAGGTTCTTCTCTCTCTCCTCATCTAGAATAAATGTATTAATTAGTCACCCCCCTTCTTCTTCATTCAACGTATTCATGCTTGAAGGTTGCCGACCCACCATGGCCGATATTGTGTTCATGCTTGAAGGTTGCCGAGTGAGTGCCGATATTGTGTTCAATTTTTATTCACTTTCACTTTCTGTCGTGGATTTAATCTTCTATTCCGTATGTTGATTTGTTTGAATTTAGATGCACAAGTTGTGTTTAACGAGATGAAGCGGCTAGGAATTGCACCAACAATGAAGTCCCACATGCTTCTATTATCAGCCTACTCAAAAGTAGGTAATGTACCAAAATGTGAAGAAATTGTTAACCAGATGCACAAATCTGGGCTCGAGTCAGACACTTTTGTTCTTAACAGTATGCTAAACCTATATGGCCGTGTTAGCCAGTTTAAAAAGATGGAAGAAGTCTTAACTGCTATGGAAGATGGGCCATACGCGACTAATATCACCAAATACAACATCATGATCAACACATATGGTCGGGCGGAATTTTTTGAGAAAATGGAGGAACTTTTCCAATCACTTCCAGCCAAAAGATTGAAACCAGACAATGGACTGCTATTGGTGTTTGTGACAGAGAGAAGTGTGCAATGTGTTCCTTCAAATACTGGATGATGGTAACCAAACCTTCATACCAAGGTAACCAAACTGTCATATCAAAGTAACCAATCAACCTCCACACTTTAAATTTTTTCTTAATATAGTTGGTTACCAAACCTTCAGATCAAGGTAAGCAAACTTTCGTACCAAGGTAACAAAACCTTCATACCAAAGTTGTGATACCCCCAAAATAGGTATACATCACTTATTCTGAGTCGCCAAATACATGGTACAAAATACAAATACAAATTTAACTATACAGCTGTCGTGTAAAATACGACAAAACATAAACTGAGAGTTTAAACAAGAATACTGCCTTCTAGACAATATTCATTCTCAATGGAGTCCTCATAGACAGTATACAAACTCAAATTCAGTCCTCGTTAAATTTATTGTCACACTATTTAACATAATAGTGAGGACTACTAATGCTATCATCTGGACCATCACTCCGTTCCTCGACTCGTCCCAGCCATATTCTCATTTCTTGAAGAGAACAGTGAAGGAAAGGGTGAGGTCAACTAGCCCAGTAAGAAATATTATGACTAAGATAATGCAGAATAAATTATCATTAGTCTTCAACAATGTTAAACTGATAAAATACAATAGACATCAAGTTTAACTGCATCGGAACAGCAATCCATTAGAAAAGTCAAGTAGAAAATAAAATCTACTATCTTCTATAATTTAAAAAGGTTTTTGCTGAGACTCAGCTTAATAAATAAGCCACATCATCAAATCATCCCTGCTCTACGAGCCAATGACATTCATTAAATCATCAATGGTCATGACTATACCGAATAATCCATGGTCATAATCATACCAAGTCCATCTCTGCACGTAAGCCAAAGATATACGACAATAAAACCAATAATCAACAATTTATCTTTGCACGTAAGTCAAAGATATACAACAAGAAAATCAATAATCAACAATTCATCTTTGCATGTAAGCCAAAGATATACAATTCAATAATCAACAGTCCATCTTCGCACGTAAGCTAAAGATAACTTTCATCGCCATATAAGCATGAGGATGATAACAATGATATAAGCATTAATCAAACTAAAACAAGGGTAAATATTAAAGACTTTAAATTTATCCAAATATTATCAACCACTCATAATCTAATATTATTAATATCATAACAATATTTTAATCACATCTAAACTTATAAACAATTTATTTCAATTGTTTACACTTTACCAAATAATGCATTTAATCATTCAAAGAATGCCATAATCATAAGATTTCATCGCCAATGATCAAATCCCTTATCAACAATCTACATATACCTTATATAGGATTTTCAAGCCATAAAATCCTATTTTCCAACTTTGTTACTTCACATAACATATTTAACTCATATGTTCGTAATTAAACTATTTTCATAAAAATTCCAAATCAGTCTCAAAAATGTTTCTTTTCTGGGATTTAGAATAATATAGTCCCATAATGAACATATATTTGTCTCGGAATTTTTAAAATTCATTTACTATTTTTCAAAAATTAATTTTTAATTAATTCCTTAAGAAATTAGCTACCTCAAGTTTAACTCCAAAAATTCCCAAATCTTGGCAGGATCTTACACATGTTAACGTGAGTCTCCAGTTTAAATTTTAAGGTCATCGGAGTTATAGAACTCCGATTATAGCGTTTTTCGTCAGAAAACCTAAATATTGAAATGGTCATAACTTGCTCATTTTAAGACGAATGAGCTCATTTTTGGACAGGAGGTTCTTTATACCATATACTTTCATGTCCCAAAAGGCCAGAATTTTTCTCACAATTTAAATGGTCGAAACAGCCCTTCTAAAATCTGGACAGTAGCATTTCGGTAATTTCCAACTTTTGACTCCTTTGCTAAAATCAGTCCACACGAAAATCTACAACATTTTTTCCAGTGATTCCACTTGGAGATGCTACAAAACTCATAGATCTAACTCTAGAACTTGACCACACACAAAAATTCAAAATATAATAGGAAATATGGTCAATTGAATTTCATGTTCCATTTTCACCAAAATCTGATTTTTCAACCCTTTGTGATTTCTCAGAAACTTTCATGTTTTCACACAATAACCAACATAACTCATCATAACACTTACTAATACTTCATATACCCATGATTTTCATCAGTCCAAATCTCTTATTATGACTCTCATCATAATCAACGTAACTAGATCATTTACACAATTTAATAAGGAATGAATATAAAAGATTATTCATTATGCATGTGGTAATCCACATAGACAGATTATTTTAACATAATAATAAAAAATGGAATAACAAAAAGATTCACCATGTATGCGATAGAGACCGCACAGACAGGTTATTCCCAACAGAATAATAAACAAACAGGATATTCCGACAAAATAATAAATACGAAATAATAAATAATGAAACCAGGTCCGGCGTAAACGCACAGATAGGATATTCCGACAGAATAATAGATAATGGAACCAGGTCCGGTTTAAAACGCACAGAATAGATATTTCGACAGAATAATAAAGAATGGAATAACAACAGAATTTCACCATGTATGCAGTACTTCGCATAAACAGGTTATTCCAATAGAATAATAAAGAACGGAACCATGTCAGGCGAAATTCACACAGACATGATATTCCAACAGAATAATAAAGAATGAAATAATAGAAGAATTTTACCATGTATGCGGTACTTCGCATAAACAGGTTATCCCAACATAATAATACAGAATGGAATAATAGAAGAATTTCACCATGTATGCGGTACTTCGCATAAACAGGTTATTCCAACATAATAATGAAGAATGGAATAACAACTCTTACGAGTATTGAAAGAAGTAATTCTCTTCATGAATAAGAAAGAATAATACCCTTTACAGATACAACAAATAATATTTTTTACCTCAAAAGATGACTGGATACTGGAATAGTGAGGGAGCAGACTTCTCTTCTTCTTTCTCTCAATAATTTCTCTCTATAATAATGGCTCTAAAACTTTAAGTGAATTGGTGAAAAGTTGAATGAAGAATGAGCTTCTATTTATAGAAAAATATAGTTTCGATAATTGCACGTTTTGGGGCTCGAAAAATTATAGTACAATACCTTCAACTTTTCTTTCATTTTTAATTCAGTCATCCAAGTATTATCAAACTTGCACCACCTCCCTTAATAGTAAATCATGTGACTCAATAGTTCTAAACATGTGAAAAAATTAATTACAGTATAGTACCTCCATCTATACCTCTATTTTTAATTTAGTCATGCAAGTATCATCAATCTTGCACTAACTCCCCTAATAGTATAAGAATGTGATTCAATAGTACACATATGTGAACAAATAGTTATATAAGCACGTGAATTAGTAGCAATTAATTGCTCATTTATCCGATTAATTAACTGATTTATCAATATAACCCTCAGACATCAATTATCATCGGAATATATGTCGATTTCAACTAACACCAATAATCCCAACACAATGGAACTATCAAATTCATCTTTAATCAACACAAACTTATTCATCATTAATATCATAACTCACAATATTTAACAACCAGGTTGTTCTCAGGAAAGAGGGGTTTTCTAATAAGGATTTCTCCCTATTGGCTTACAATTAGGTGATCAAACCTCTTCTCGACAGAACTTCTAGATATTGTAAATATTATAATTTAATAATATGAATAACTTTGTCGTCTCAATTATTAATTTAATAATATATCATATAATGCAGATGATATTGTGACAATAATCGAATCAATAATATGAGAGATATGATGCAGCAATTACAATAGCAATAATTGAGTATAACTGAGTGACTTCTCACGTAAGCATCAATAATCAAAACCGTGTGTTACTATGCAACCACACGTATTACTGTACTTTTACTACCGGGTAGTTCACCAGTATTAACGGTAAAACCTCCGCCGTTATTTTTGTAAAATATTTTTGTCGTTTTCTAACTACGACGTCAATACTTCCGTTGTGGGGTCCACTAATGATTATGCCATCGAACGAATATTCTCCGACAAAAAGAATATTTCCCGACCAAACGAATATTTTATAACAACTTGCATACTTTGCAGAATTTATAAATACTACCCACAACTATAATATTATCTCAAATTCACATCATAATATTCAAAAAAAAATCGAGAAAATTAAATCTTTATTCGTAAAATATGGGATCTCACAAAAGTAACTAATTCACATCCACACCTGCAGTTTTTTTATAGTGCAGTTAGTAGCCAAACCTTCAGACCAAGGTAACCAATTCAATTTTATTAAGTTATAAATTTCATTTGAATGTGATGCAGTTGGTAGCCAACCATTCATATAAAGGTAATCATTTTATTATTTATGAGTAACAAAATAGTTATAAAAAAAATTCAGAACATTAAAAGTTACATCTATTTATTTTTGAACTTTTTGTAGAGCGAATCTTCTTCTTATTCTCTTTGGCGGTTTAGACAACGGAGATTTGAGGCGGTGTAGCGGCGGAGTATGTGAGGTGTAGCGGCGGACTATTATTTCAAAGTGTATGTGAAGGAGATGAAGATTTGAATTTGAATTATTATTTTGAATTTGATTTTGTCTTTGTTGTTAGATCCAAATATTTGAATTTAAATTATTAATTATGACCGTTATTTGTCCTTGATTTTAAGTTTTCTTATTAATGTGAATTGTATTATTTTGTAATATGGGTCCTAATTACACTCTTTTTATAATTATTTGGTTGATGCACTTTTCTTGTAATTACTTTCTATTTGTTGTATACTTATGTAAAGAACCCTATATATTTATCATTGCAAGAGAGTTGAAGTTGGGCTTTAGTGGGCTAGTATATCAATATTTTTTTTATTTAGCCGATGAATGTTGTATTATGTATCTTTCCTACACCTGACAATATAGTTGGTTAACTGTCGAGTCAACCCATATTAACTGGAACCAAATGGGTTGGTTAACTATTTTTATTTATTTGGGTTGGGCAAAGTTTGGAACCATATTTTAAAAAAGAAATATAGTTCCAACCCGGTTAACCATTTTTTGACTCATATTTTATTCCAAATCTAAATCAAAAGTTCTTTCCACCCATATTTACATATTCAAGAAGTTCAACCACCCACGCACCCACCCCACCCCACCCCACCCACCCCACCCTCTACCCACATACATCCTACCCAGTCACCCCCCACTCCATCCCCCCACAACTCCACCAAAAAAATAATATTATGTGATTATGTATATACCTCTTACCCCCGCCCCACCCCACTATACTCTAACCAAAAATAATAATATTATGTGATTATTTATACATCCCTTACCCCCCTCCATCCCACCCTCACCCCCACCCACACCCACACCCACACCCAAAAAAAATAATGTGTAAACCACTCCATATTATTTTTTTGGGAGGGAGTGTTGGGTGGGGGGGTGGGGGGGTGGGGCGGAGGTGGGGGTGGGGTGGCTGGGTGGGGGTAAGTGGGTAGGGGTGAGTGGGGTATACATAATCGCTTAATATTATTTTTTTTTGGAGGGAGTGTTGAGTTGGTGGGTAGGTAGGTAGGTGGGGTGGGGTGGGGTGGGGTGGGTGAGGTGGGGGTAGAGGGGGGGTGGTGTATACATAATCGCTTAATATTAATTTTTTTTGGGAGAGAGTGGTGGAGAGTGAGTGGGGTGGGGTGGGGATAAGGGGTATATACATAATCACATAATATTAGTGTCAAATCAGGCCTTCATGGAACCCATAACCTATAACAATATTAAAATGGTTAATATGGTTAATATGGTTTTTAACCATAACCATATGGTTCCAACCCACATTATCTATATTAAAAATAGTTAATATGATTTTAGTTCTTAAATGGAACCATATCCATATTTTGAAAACCAAAACCAACTCATAACTATATTTTGCGCGGCCTAATCTTTTCTATGACAAATTTTGGTAAAATTAACAAAATAACAATCCGTTAATATTAGCCACCCTTCTTTACAAATTTTAATAATATTGTTGTAGAAGTCTTTTTTAAGGCCTGATTAATATCTTGATTTTTATTTATTTTTACTTTCAGGATTGTCTCTCAAGTTTTTTAATTAATGGATTAAACTTTTAATTTTTTCCACTTTGGAGATTGTCTTCTCAATTTTTTTAATTAGGGATTAAAATTTTATTTTTTCTAATTACGTCTAATTAATAGTGTCACGTCAGAAAATTGATGGTTGCAATACATGATTTTAAAAAAATTATGTGTAATATTGAGTTTATTTTAATATTTATTTAATTAATTTTTGTACAAAAAAGGATAAATGTAAGATTATTATTAATTTTTAAAATAAAATTAATGACACTTTTACCCTTTTTGATATAAAAATAATTTATTATATTTATTATTGATGGTTATGAAATTAACTTAAAATTAAGGGTATTAATCTATATTTATGTCTTAATTTTTTATACCAAAAAGGGTACAATTGTCATTACATTGATTATTGACGATTATGAAATAACAATATTTTAATTAGTAATACATTTATACATTTAAAAATATTTATCAGTATATTGATTTTTGATAATTTTTTAAAGTTGAGTTTGTAATGTATTAAATTTACTCTAAAATCTTAATAATGGTATTATATTTACTCTTTCTGGTATAAAAAATTAATAAAATAAATGTTAAAATCAGACTCAATATTATATATAAATATTTTTAGCCACATGTCGTTGTCATGTCATCAATTTATAACGTTGTACTATCAATTAGACGTAATAAAAAAAATTTAAAAGTTTAATTTCCTAATTAGAAAAACTGAGAAAACAATTCTTAAAGTGGAAAAAAAATTAAGAGTTTAATTTTTTAATTGAAAAAATTGAGAAGACAATCCTTAGAATGGAAAAAAATAAAAGCTCAGAGTATTAAGTGTTGACATGCCATGATTAAGTGTGTGAATGTGTTTAAATTTCAATAAAAAGTCATAATTAATAATTAACAAAGTCATGAAGAAGGTGAGTTTCTATTACACATGTGATTCCCTTGATTGCTTCTCCTATACTCCTTCTGTGACTTCTTTTTCTCCCTTCTCATCTCCCTTACCCTTGTTTAATCCGTGAACCACTCCTCCTCTTCTTCTCCTATATAAAGGAATGATATACTGAACGAGAGTTAGAAGAAAAACATCTCAGAAGAATTTCTCTCTTTCTCTTGCTTATTCTCTCTAAATTTATGCAGCAATTATAAGAGTATATTTATACATTTCGCTAAAGTTTTATAACACGTTATCAGCACGAGGCTCTAACCAACTGAGACGATAAAATTAAATTCTTGCAATTTATTATTATACTGCCGGTTGGACTATGCCACCAATAATATAATTTTATTCTTATAATTGCATTTAAATTTTGTTATTTACAATGGTACCATCTATCCTTGTTAATCTTACAAGACTTGGTGGAAACTTTTTTACCATTTATTATTCTGTTGGAATATCCTGTCGGTGCGATTTTCGCCTGACCTGGTTCTGTTCTTTATTATTCTGTTGGAATATCCTGTCGGTGCGAATTTCGCCTGACTTGGTTCCGTTCTTTATTATTCTGTTGAGAATAACCTGTCTGTGCGGTCTATCGCATGCATGGTGAAATTCTTCTGTTATTCCATTATTTATTATTCTGTTGGAATAACCTGCCTACGCGGACTACCGTATGCATGGTGAAATTTTATATTATTCCATTATTTATTATTTTATTGGAATAACCTGCCTATGCGAACTACCGTATGTCGGGTGAAGATCCATTTGCATTATGCTAATAACATAAATATAAGAATATTTATATTTGCATTTTATCACCATTTGAGGTCGTGACTTAGTTTATTTTTTATATCATACATGCAATTATTTATTGTTTTAATAAATAATAATTGTGTTTTAACCCAGAATAGATAGCAAACTTGGCAAAAATAGATTTTTTTATTTTAAAAATCTCTGGAGACAACTATTTGGCTTGGGCACTTGATGCAGAATTGCACCTTAGTGCAAATGAGTTAGAAAAGACCATTGAATAAGGAAATACAGCTACTTCGGCACAAAATGCAAAAGTCATAATTTTTCTTCGTCACCATATTAATGAGGATTAAAGACTGAGTATTTAACATTCAAAAATACTTTATCTTTATGGACACAACTGAAAGAAAGATTTGAACCACCAAAATTGGTTGTTCTCCCTAATGCCAAATTTGAGTGGCTTAATTTAAGGCTACAAGATTACAAATCAATTACATAATATAGTTCTAATATTTATAGAATAACCTCTACTTTGGCTTTGTGCGGAGATCCAGTTTCTGAAACCCAAATGTTAGAGAAAACACTCTCAACTTTTTATCCCACCAACATTATTCTGTCACAACAATATAGACAGAGTAAGTTCACAAAATTCAGTGACTTGTTGTCTATCCTCCTTGTTGAAGAAAAAAATAATGAATTGTTGTTGAAAAACCATCAAGTACGGCCAACGGGTGCTACCCCATTGTCGGATATTAACAGCACGTCATTCCAGCAGAATAAACGTGACAAGAGATGGTCATATAATAAGAAGTCTTGGGGACTAAAGAATAAACGAGACCATCATAACAACAAATTCCAGAACCGCGACAATTCAAGCCACCAGAAGTGGCAAGTGTCTGGGTCGGGTAAAAATAAAGAAAATACAACACAGAAAAAGAACAAACCAGATGTTTGTTTTAGGTGTGGAATGAATGGGCATTGGTCGCGTACCTGTCGTACGCCGAGGCATCTGGCTAATTTATTCCAGGAGTCTCAAAAGAACAAAGTAATGGAGACAGAAACAAACTTTGTTAATCATCAATTGAATATTGTTAATGATCCACCAATGACCAATAATGAGGAAAAGATTGTTGATATTATTTAACCTTCTGAAAGTATCTTTTGGGATATCGTTTAATTTCTTGTTTTAATTAAACACCATGCATGTATAATATTATTAGTTTTCATTCTATATGTGGTATGTGTTTCTTATGAATAAAATTATATTTGAGATATAACTTTTCTTATTTATGTTTTTATATGTGTCATACCATTTTTAATGGATATGGAGGATATATATGTTTAGCAGACAGTGCAACAACTCATACAATCCTTCGAAATGAGAAATATTTTTCACAACTGATCAAAGCTAAGGGAAATGTAGGAACTATCTCTGGCACATCAAATTTAATCGAGGGATTTGGAAAAGCTAGTGTCTTGCTACTAAATGAGACACAAGTTTTTATCAAAGATGCTCTATATTCTAGTAAATCAAGAAGAAATTTGCTTAGTTTTAAAGATATTCGACTAAATGGTTTTCACATTGAAACAACCAATGAAAATGAATATCTTCTCATCACTTCTACTATTTCTGGAAAAAAGAATATCCTAGAAAAACTTCATTCAATTTCTTCTGGATTATATACTACGAAAATTAGAGCAATTGAGTCTCATGCTGTTATGATTTCGAAAATCATAGATCCCAAATCCTTTATGCTTTGGCATGAAAGACTCGTCATCCAGGTACTTCTATGATGCGTCGTATTATTGAAAATTCTATTGGTCATCCTCTCAAAGATAAGAAGGTTTTTCTTAGTAGTGAATTTCCTTGTGCTGCGTGTTCTCGAGGAAAATTAATTGTTCGACCATCACCAGTAAAAATTTATAAAGAAGACCCAAAATTCCTAGAGAGAATTCAAGGAGACATATGTGGACCTATTCACCCATTGTCTGTCCCATTTCGATATTTCATGGTTTTAATAGATGCTTCAACTAGATGGTCTCATATTTGTCTTATCTCTTCTCAAAATTTTGCCTTCTCAAAACTTCTTGCTCAAATAATCAAGTTACGGGCTCAGTTCTCGGATCATCCAATCAAGTTAATTCGACTTGATAACGCAACTGAATTTTCATCAATGACTTTTAATGATTTTTGTATGACTATTGGAATCTTCATTGAGCATTTTGTTCCTCATATTCATACACTAAATGGTTTAGCTGAATCTTTAATAAAAAAGACTTCAACTAATTGCACAACCATTAATGTTAAGGGCTAACTTGCCTACCTCAGTTTGGGGTCATGCAATTCTTCATGCTGCAGCCATCATTCGAGTAAGACCAACGGCTCTTCATAAATTTTCTCCTCTACAGTTAGTTCTTGGACAAATACCCAACATATCACACTTTCGAGTTTTTGGAAGTGCAGTATATGTTCCAATTGCACCTCCACAAAGAACTAAGATGAGAGCCCAACGGAGAATAGGTATTTATGTTAGTTTTGATTCTCCTTCTATTATCAGATATCTTGAGCCTTTAACTGGAGATGTTTTTACTACACGTTATGTAGATTGTCATTTTGATGAAACTGTATTTCCTCCATTAGGAGGAGAGAAAGTTTATAATAAAAACCCCTCTGAAATATCATGGAATGCATCAGATTTAAATTCACTTGATCCTCGTACAAGACTATGTGAAATTGAAGTTCAAAGAATTATTCATTTACAAAATATTGCATATCAAATGCCAGATGCATTTAATGATGCTAGAAAAGTGATAAAGTCAAATACACATGCAGTGAATACTCCAGCAATGATAGAAATACCTATTGAAAAATCAATTCCTGGAGAATTGACGAATAAGGTAATAGAAGAATCTAAACCACGCCAGAAGCGTGGAAGACCGGTTGGTGCAAAAGACACTGTACCACAAAAATTAAAAGCAAATAAGGGAATCCCTGAAGGAATACCCGCTCCAGAAGTAGCACTTATTCCAAGAGTGGAAATAGCCCCAGAAGAGGTACAAACTGCTCCAGAAGAAGCACATATTCCAAGAGTGGGAATAGCCCCATGAGAGGTTCAAAATTCAGTGAACGGATAAGATATGAACACCAAGAGATCTCAATAAATTATGTACATGATGAGAAAATATGGGATCGAAGCAAAGTCATAATTGATGACATATTTGCTTTCTTTATAGCATTAGATATTACTTTGATTCCTGACACGGATCCCGAACCACAAAACGTGGAAAAATATTAGAAAAGAAAAGATTGGCCAAAATGGAAAGACTGCTATTCAAACTGAGCTACAATCTCTATTGAAAAGAGAAGTATTTGGACCAGTAGTCCAAACACCGCTGGGTGTAATCCCGGTTAGAAACAAATGGATATTTGTACGAAAGTGAAATGAGAAAAATGAAATTGTGAGATACAAAGCCCGACTTGTAGCTCAAGGGTTTTCAAAAAACCTGGTATTGATTATCAGGATACATACTCTCCAGTAATGGATGGAGTCACTTTTCGCTTTTTGATAGGTATGGCAACCATGGAAGGGTTTGGAAACACGTCTGACGGATGTTATAACAGCATACCTATATGGCTCACTTGATAGTGAGATTTACATGAGAATCCCATAAGGATTGAAAATGGCTGAATCACAAAGGCTATATCACATATATTCAATCAAGTTACAACGCTCATTGTATGGATTGAAACAGTCTGGTCGTATGTGGTATAATCGACTTAGTGATTATTAAATAAAAGATGAATATATAAATGATCAAGTATGTCCATGTGTTTTTATTAAAAAATCATAAAGTTGATTTTCCAGCATTATTGTATATGTGGATGATTTTAATCTTGTAGGTACTCCTGAAGAACTCACAAGAACTGCTACTTATTTAAAAGATGAATTTGAAATAAAAGATCTTGGAAAGACAAAATTCTGTTTGGGAATACAAGCGGAACATTTAGCATCTGGAATTTTTGTTCATCAATCCACATATGCTGAAAAGATTCTCAGTCGTTTTCATATGGATAAAGCTCATCCTTTGACTACCTCGATGGTTGTTCAATCTTTAGAAGTTGATAAAGATCCATTTCGGCCTCTAGAAAGTGGGGAAGAAGTTCTTGGACCTGAAGTTCCATACCTAAGTGCAATAGGTGCTCTTATGTATCTTGCAAACTGTACACAACCTGATATTACTTTTGCTGTCAACTTGTTAGCAAGATACAGTTCTTCTCCGACTAAGAGACATTGGGATGAGATCAAACACATTTTGAGATACCTCCGTGGAAGTATAGATCTTGGGTTATTTTATCCAAGAAATTCAACGTCACAATTGGTTGAATATGCCGATGCAGGATATTTATCAGATCCACATAATAGAAGATCACAAACAGGTTATGTATTTACATATTGTGACACGGCTATATCCTGGAAATCCACAAAGCAAACCAAGACAGCTACATCTTTAAATCACTCAGAGATTCTTGCTATACATGAAGCAAACAAATAGCGTGTTTGGTTGAGATAAATTATTTAGCATATTCAAAAGTTATGTGAATTACCATCAATCAAAGACATTCCTACAATTCTGTATGAGGATAATGTTGCATGCATTGCTCAACTTAGAGGATGTTACATCAAGGGAGATAGAACAAAACACATTTCACCTAAATTATTCTTCACACATGAGCTACAAAAGAATGGTGATATAGATGTGCATCAAATTCGATCATGTGATAATCTAGTCGACTTATTCACAAAGTCGCTACCAAGTGTAACGTTTGCAAAACTTCGAAAAAGGATCGGAATGTGTCGACTGAAAGACTTGTGACATCATTTTATCAAGGAGTAATAAATTTCTTTTGAGGGAAAGACTATACTCTTTTTCTTAATTACGATTTTTATTCCAATGGATTTTTTTTAACGAGACAGTCAATTAAAATATTTATGTAAAAGATATGTACCATTTTTTTTTGTTAAGTTTTTTCCATTTAATTTTTTTAATAAATTTTTAATGAGACATAATATGGATTCATGGAAAGTTCCCTCCCATACTCCTCCCGTGACTTCTTTTTCTCTCATCCGAATTTTTACACGCTCTTGTTAAGTTCTGTCTATACACAAACACACTACTACACTAGTTGATTCCTGGGTTAGGGTTTGAATTTACGAATTGGGAAAAATATGGCTACGAGAGATAAAAAAAATGAGGTGGAGTATTTCTTGGAAAATGACGATGATGATGATAGTTTTGTGGACATTGAAGAAGAAGAAGAAGAAGGTGGTAACGCAGCAGCTGATGATAAGCAGCATTATTCTAGTCATCATAGCACTAGCCGACTTTTGCATTCTTCCTCTTTTGCTTCTAATCAATGGCCTCAAAGTTACAAGTATTCTCCTTACTTCATTATCTCTGTTATATATATATATATATATATATATATATATATATATATATATATATATATATATATATATATATAACGTGGCCTTTTTTTCCTAATTTTTTAATTAGTTTTTTTGGGAGGAAAATTGTGAAATATAATTAGGAGATAATTTTGTTTCATTTTGTGAAATATATATGGAAAAAAGAAGATGAATGGTGTTCAATCTGTTTGATTACGTATGACATTGTAGAAACAGGTTGCTGGTCTACGACTATGGTTATTTGGAATTAGGGGTGCTAAATTTGTTAAATCTCGATCCATATCTAGCTATTTATTTGTTACAACACTATATCCGAGTTTAAAGTGAAGTTTCTCTGTTTTGAGTTTAGACTCTTGTCAAAAGCTCTAGCCTAAAAAGGCTTGCCGGGCTTAAAGCATTTGATAATGTTTTTTTTCCCCTTACAATATGTTTAATTGCTAATTAATAATCTTTTTTCTGTTCCAGGGAAACCATTGATGCTTACACAATTGCCGCGTCGCCAAATTTTGGAGCCCTTCAAGGTGCATTTAGTATTAGTTATTCAAGCTGTGATACTCAGGGTAACTTGGACGCGAATGGGAAGGTTCCATTGCTGTCCGATTCTGAAAACAAATATCGTAAGGGAGACCAGCATGGGAGCTCACAACTACAGTTATCATGGGCAGGAAAGGCTTCATTGCATGAGAAAAGTGACAGAGAGCTTCCCATTAGCCAACAATGTAGCTTTATTCAGACCATATTCAATGGTAAGATTTTAATTGAAGTTTTTGATACAATCAACTTATTGACATTTCTCCACTATCTTTGCAGTAGTATGTAATTTGGAAATTGTGAATCTGTGAAATGAAGTAATGATGTTAAATTCTAAGAAGAAAACAATTCTTATATATTATTTTTTTTTCTTTCTCTTCTTCTTTTGATTCTTATCTGAACTGGAATATCTTGGGGGGGAGGGGGGTCTATGTGAAAAGGCAAAAGTAATAGAGAGGGTATTTCTGTTTTCCTTTTATTTTTGGTGTGTGTGTGTGTGTTTGTTATATTTGCTCAGAAAGGAATGTTCTTTCATTATAATTGTTGATCGTCCTATCTTTTGAAAAACTTATGCTATTATGTGATAGGATTAAATGTCTTGGCTGGAGTTGGGCTTCTTTCCGCGCCTTATGCGGTGAAAGAAGCTGGCTGGGCTAGCTTGGCAGCACTTCTTCTTTTTGCTGTTGTATGTTGTTATACAGCCTCTCTGATGAGATATTGCTTTGAGAACAGAGAAGGTGTTTTAACCTTTCCAGATATGGGAGAAGCAGCATATGGGAAATATGGGCGTATCTTTGTATCTGTAAGTTAATATAATTTCATGCTGAAGCAATTATCTCGTTTTTGAGTACTTCGGTGGTAGTCTAACAAGTGTAAGAAAATTTTCAATACGGTCAATTCCAGAAAATCACTTTTAAAGGATAAAAATCTCTTGTGATTCCATCCTTAAGTCAAGTCGTGAATATTTTTCTGATGCATACTATCCATTTTGGTTACGGTGTGAAGGAGAAGATATCATCATAACCTTATGCTTCTGGGCCAATCGAGCATCTGCGGGGCTTAATAATTTGTAACTAAACCTACCTTGAGATGGTTCACCAATAAATGTAATGTTTTGTAAACAAAGTGATGTTGGAACAACAAGAATATAGTATTCTATCATATTAGTAGGATATTACCAACCTACCAATTCGTTGACATTGAAAAAGTAAATAAGAAAAGAAGTGAATGCAATTATGCAGCATATGTGTTGTCTAGCTATTCTCTTGGTCTTTGTGTATTGGATTTTGGCCTTCTCTGATTTTATCATATTCCTGGTTTTGGTGCAGATCCTTTTGTATGCAGAGCTTTATGTAAGTGACCACTAAATCTGGCTTTGCTAAAATTTCTTTTGAGGATTGTGATGCTCAAGTAGAGTCCTACTAAAGATTTCCATTATTGCAGTCATCTTGTGTGGAATTCATTATTCTGGAAGCAGATAATCTTTCCAGGCTATACCCTGGAACACACTTTGATTGGTCTGGTCTTCAGCTTGACTCCATGCATTTCTTTGGAATTATTGTTGTCCTTATCATTCTACCAACTGTTTGGTTGAGAGATCTTCGGTTGATATCTTATCTTTCAGGTGTTTTTGCTTTTGTCTAGTTCCTCCCTTCTGCTAATATACTCTGATATAGAAGGACTACATATGCATTTCATCTGAATATCTTTTAATTATTTGCAGCTGGTGGAGTAATTGCAACAATTACCATAGTTCTATGCTGTGCTTATTCTTGGGACAGTAAATGGGATTGGATTTCACCATAGTGCTCCAGTGGTGAACTGGAGTGGTGTTCCTTTTGCCATTGGTGTGTATGGGTATTGCTTTTCAGGGCATTCCGTTTTCCCAAATATTTACCACTCAATGGCCGATAAAGCCAAATTTACTAAGGCATTGATAATATGGTACAGACATTTGCTGTCATGTAGCATACTCACACTTGCATTTGGTTTCTCAAAGCATTAGGTTGTAGAAAATCAATTTTATGACTTTTTATCTAAAATTCCTTATAATGTCTTTTCTTTCAGTTTTATTTTATGCATCTTGATATTCGGGGGTACTGCGATCATGGGCTTTCTCATGTTTGGTCAAGGTACATTGTCTCAGATAACTTTGAATATGCCACCGGATTATGCTGCTTCCAAAGTTGCATTGTGGACAACAGTGAGTATCAGATTCTTAAGTTCGTATTTGTTATACTCAAGTTTATTATGTGCTAGGTAGTTTGTGCTCATGTTTTTAAAACTTTCTGGTTAATTATCATTTATTCTTCTTTGGGAGGGTAGGGTGGGGTGGGGTGGGGTGGGGTGGGGTGGGGTTGGGTGTGTTGGTGGTAAAAATTTAGGGGTTTTACCGACTAATCGTTCATTTTTTCCCTTATTTATTTAGTAACTGTTTGTACTTGCGGCAGGTTATCACCCCATTCACTAAATATGCTTTGTTGATGAACCCATTGGCCAGAAGTATAGAGGAACTGCTACCTATTGACTTATCTAATAGTTTTTGGAGTTTTATTCTTCTACGAACAGCACTCGTCATATCGTCACTTGCTGTTGCATTTCTTCTTCCTTTCTTTGGTAAGTCCTTGCATCTAGTCACATGATTTCAATATTTCATTTAGTATAAAATCATCATCTCCGGACCATATTCTTATCATTAGAGTTTGTACCTCACATTTATTAGCTCATGCTTATTCAAATATATAGTCCAAATAAGTACCTTCTGTTACAAATATTTTCTGATAAGTGGTTGTTACTGCAACACATGTTGTCAGCACAGACCTTAAAACTTTAAGGGAACTTTTGTTTAGTTTCATTTGTACCAAGGAGTGTTTAAGAGAAGTGGTTTCAGGCTTTAAGGATTTATGATTATGCATATACTTCATAATTCATTTATATTTTTCTTTTTGGCAATCTTCTGGAGAAATTGTTATGAGACCATGCGAGGTAGTCAATCATTACTGCTCAATAGTCCTTTCTTCTTATAGATGCTTTTTTACTTTGCACACTGCTTGAGCACTATATGCATAATGAAGTTTCTTGAGTCTCCTGGACCTCTGGTACTCTCAAACCAATAAATTAAACAGTAGATGGTTTCTTTCTCTTTCCTTCCATCCTCTTCCTATGCAATTGATTAAAGGTCTGACATAAATTGATGTTGTATACTTAAAGATGAGGGAAATTTTAGTTCTTACAATTTGTGCATGCAACTAATTCTCACTGAAATGCAGCATCACTTACTTCTCAAGTGTAGATACCTAAGTGAAACTCTACTTCATGGTTGAAGTTGAAATTGCCTATAGGGGTAGATTGCCTTTAAAATGACTCGGTGACTATTGTAGCCATAGGGAAATATTAGAATCATCATCAGATCAAGATACAATAGCTGTCCTCAGTATTGAGAAATAGACTTTAGCAGCGAAATAGATGTAAGGAGTAGGGACAGCTTCACATTTTGGTTTGATTGCTTGGATCTGTTAGGGTTTTATGTACAAGTATTAATGCTTCTTTGAGCATAGTCTATTGATATAATAATGGATTAAGTTTTGGTTCATCCTATATTCTTGCTTTAAGTGAACTAGATTTACTTGAACATGTTGAGCTTTGATGGAGGTTCTGAGGCAATATACTTGATCAAAATTTTAGCTTTTAGTAAAATAGCCGTACAAAGGCTATATAATTATCATTATTTCTGTTATGTTATTTCAATTGTTGTTTAGATTCATAACTTTAGTGGTATTGAAACTGAGAGAACATCTGCATTTTGTTTCTATTGCAGGTCTTTTGATGGCTTTAATTGGTTCTCTTTTGAGTGTAGTTATGGTACACCACTCCTCCCATATATTTAGTTTATGCTTGTGCCTTATTGGGAAAACTGTAAATGAATATTAATTTGCACTTATAAAGTTATAATCTGCTACAATGGTTTTCTTGGTAGTTTCATCTGATTGAATAAGAAAACTTGAAATAATTCTACCTTGGTCTGCCTATTTATGTTGTCAGTTTACATACTTCAATCCTAACTTCATAATTATAACCATCTTTTTCCAAGCATACCAGCATTACGTTGTTCTCATAGTTAATGCTTGAAACTTTGCAGAAAAGAAAGTAATCAAGTTATCCTTCAATATTTCATTTCTTCTCTTTGCTTTCTTTATCAAGTTCATTGTGATTTCTATAAGGTCTTAGATATACTTACATCTGGTTTATGCTTTGATACAGGCAGTAATAGTGCCAGCTTTGTGTTTTCTTAAAGTTGTGGGGAAGAAAGCTACAACAACACAGGTAAGAATAGCTTAATTCCGTAATACTTCAATTATTGTGGGTGGTAGAACTTTTATTTGATATCTTTAAATAGTTCAAGAAAATTGTGGAAAGTTCCAATAGATAGAACGAATTTACGTTCAAGTGCAAAACACACAATATATGTGTATATGTATATAATACAAAATATGATATAAGAGTTATCCAAATGTTGGTCAAATCCTCACCCAATTGTTGCCTTCACCATTTTCCATTTCCCATAGACCTTTGATTTTTGCCTTCCCCATTTTCATTACCTCCCCTCATATTTTTGCTATAAAAGGCAACTGAATAAGTTTAATAGAAAGGAGGGAGAGAGAAAAGCTTCTTTTGAAACGTAAGGAAAAATAGAGAGAAACATATTTCAAATAAATAGGTGTTTTGTTTGGGTTCCATCACATAGTTATTGTGGTGAATTAATTTGAGTTTGTACTCAAATTAAGATATTTTTTGTATTCTCTCAAATTATTATAGTGGATTTTTCGGAGATCGTCCTTGGTTTTTACCTCTTAGTTTTAGAGGGTTTTCCACGTAAAATCTTGGTGTCTCGTGGTTGGATATTTTCTACTCATTATTTCCTGCAGTGGTCATTATTTTGGTGGAACTGCGGATTTAATCTGTTTGGCATATACTGATATTTTTGCCATTAAATTTATAAAAGACAACAGTATTTGGGAGGTAATTTTTTCCCACAAGTGGTATCAAAGCTAAGGTTATTTGCTCGGTTGTTTTTTGATAAATTTTAGGGAGGAATCAGTCGGAGCCATGATTAAATTGACCTCTTCAAATTTTTCGATCTGGAAGCCCAGAATGGAGGATATCCTTTATTGCAAGGATTTGTATGATCCGTTGGAGCTCGAGGGAAAGAAGCAAAAATCACAGGAGCAAGTCAAAGACCAGACAAGATGAAACGTATAGATGCTTCCATTGTAATAAGGAAGGTCATTACAAAAGAAATTGCAGAATCTGGTTAGACGAGCAAAAAAATAGTTAGCAGGTAAAGGTTGAGGAAAAGAACACTGCAGCCACAATCACTGAAGATGTTGTGATTCGTTCATTTGGAGAAGAAGAATGCTTGCATGTTGATGATCAGGAAGTTTATTGGGTGGTTGATACTGGTGCCTCGTATCATGCTACACAGAATTCTTCACAACTTACAAAGCTGGAGACTTTGGGTACGTGGGAATGAGAAATACTGATCAGTCCAAGATTACTGGAATTGATGATGTTTGTATTCAGACAGGTGTTGGTTGCACTATTACCTTGAGGGATGTTAGACACGTTCCTAATTTACGTCTCAGGCATGGCCTTGGACAGAGAAAGGCTATAAGAATCATTTCGGCAGTGGAAAGTGGAAACTTACCAAGGGCTCTATGGTGATTGTAAGAGGTGATGCTTGTTACTCGTTGTACAAGACTCACGTGAAGGTGTGTTCTAATGAGTTGAATGCAGTTGAGGATGACTCTTCACCAAATTTATGACATAAGAGGCTTGGCCACATGAGTGAGAAAGGGTTGCAGTTATTTGCACAAATGTCACTCATTCCTTTTGCTAAAGGTATTGTTTTAAGTCCTTGTGATTATTGTCGGTTTGGGAAACAACACAGTTTATTTTAGTAATTCCGATAAAAAAAAATAGAGTTACTAGAGAGAGTATATTATGATGTATGTGGGCCCATTGAGGTTGAGTCTTTGGGTGGAAATAGGTATTTTATTACCTTTACTGATGATGATTCGCGGAAGGTGTGGGTATTTTTGTTGAGAACAAAAGACAAGATATTCCAGCATTTTTAGAGTTTTCATGCTATGGTTGAAAGGGAGACTGGAAAATTGTTGAAATGTCTTCGTAGCGACAACGGAGGGGAATACATTTCAAAGGAATTTGCAGATTATTATAGTAAGCATGACATTCGACATGAGCAAACTGTTCCTGGTACCCCACAACATAATGGTGTGGCTGAGAGAATGAACCGTACTATTATTGAGAGAATGCAATGCATGTTGAGAATGGCTAAATTGCCTACGTCATTCTGGAGTGAAGTTGTCTGTATAGCATGTTACCTGATTAATAGATCTCCGTCATTGTTAAATTTTCAGATTCCAGAGAAGATTTGGAGTGGTAAGGATGTATCTTATTATTATTTGAGGGTATTTGGGTGCAAGGCTTTTTCACATATACCCAAGGAACAAAGAACGAAACTTGATGATAAGTCTACTCCATGTGTGTTTGTTGGTTATGGAGATGCAGAGTTTGAATACCAGTTATGGGATTCAGTGCAGAGAAAATTATTTAAGAGCAGAGATGTGGTGTTTCATGAGCACCAGAATTATGAGTATTTTATAATGTTGCACAACCCAGAGATAATAGAATTTCAGATCTCGGCAGAGTTCCTTCTCCAGTACAGAATATCACAGTTGGAGAAAGAGATCAGAATGAAGATATGACTAATACAAATTTGCACGATGGTGATGGGTCAGATGCAAAAAGTGTTGATTATGGGGAACAACCTAATATTGAAGAACCTCAGCTAAGAAGATCCACAAGAGAACGTGTGCCATCAGTCAGGTATTCTTCATTAAATATCTTTTAGTTGCTGAGGAAGGGGAATCAAAGAATTTTTAGGAAATCAAGACTAATAAAGAGAAGAGCAATTGGTTGAGAGCTATGTAGGATGAGATGAATTTTTTGCACAAGAATCACACCTATGAGTTGATTACTTCCGAAGGGCAGGAAATCATTGAAGAACAAATGGGTATTCAAGCTTAAGAACGATGGTGAAAAACTAGTGAAGTACAAGGTTTGGTTAGTCGTCAAGGGTTTTGCTCAAAAGTAAGGTATTGACTTTGATGAGATTTTTTCTCTAGTTGTGAAAATGACTTCTATTCGAGTAGTGCTCGGGTTAGTAGCTAGTATGGATCTTGAGCTTGAGCAATTGGATGTTAAGACTGCTTTTCTTCATGGAGATTTGAAAAAGGAAATCTACATGGAGCAACCAGAAGGATTTAAAGTTAAAGGAAAAGAACATTTGGTTTGCAAGTTGAAAAAAAGTTTGTATGGCCTGAAACAAGCCCTAAGGCAGTGGTACATGAAATTTGATTCATTTATGGTGTATCAAGGTTATAGTAGAACAGTTGCAGATCACCGTGTGTATGTGAAAAAATTCTAAGATGGTAACTTCGTTATTCTGTTGTTATATGTAGATGATATGTTAATAGTTGGGCAAGATGCTAACATGATTCGCAGGCTCAAGGGTGAGTTATTCAAGTTCTTCGATATGAAGGATTTAGGTCCAGCTAAACAAATTTTGGGTATGAAGATTGTTCGTGACAGGAAAGCCAATAGGTTGTGGTTATCATAAAAGAAGTATGTTGAACGGATACTTACAAGGTTCAACATGGGTGATGTTAGGCCAGTTAGCACACCACCGGCTAGTCATATTAAGTTGACAAAGTACATTTGTCCTTCTACTAAGGAAAGAGAGATGATATGACAACAGTCCCTACTCATCTACTGTAGGGAGTCTTATGTATGCACTGGTTTGTATGCGGCTAGATATTGCTCATGCAGTTGGCGTTGTGAGCAGGTATTTGTCAAATCCTGGTAGAGAACATTGGGAAGCAGTTAAGTGGATTCTCAGATACTTGAAAGTCACTTCCAGTTTGTGTTTTGGTTTTGTTGGTACGAGTCTAGTCTTGGAGGGTTTTACAGATGCAAACATGGCAGGTTCTGAAAAGAAGAAGTCTACTTCAGGGTATTTGTTTACTTTTGCAGGGGGAGTAGTATCATGACAGTCCAAGTTATAAAAGTGTGTTGCTTTGTCTACAACTGAGTCAGAATACATCGCTGTTACGGAACCATGCAAGGAGATGTTGTGGTTAAAACGGTTTCTCCAAGAGCTAGGTTTGAAACAAGATGAGTACGTGGTTTATTGTGATAGTTAGAGTGCAATTGACTTGGCCAAAAACGCCATTTATCATAATCGTACTAAGCACATTGATGTTCGTTATCACTGGCTTCGAGGATGGAAAAAGAGTTGATGAAAGCGAAGATTCATACGGATGAAGATCCATCTGATATGATGAGGAAGGTTGTGACTCGAGATAAGCTAGAGCTTTGCGAAGAGTTTACCAAGATGGAGTCCAATTGGCAAAGTCATGGTGAATACCTCCTCTAATAGGTTCGAAGGGAGAGATTGTTGGTCAAATCCTCAACCAATTGTTGCCTTCACCATTTTCCATTCCCCATAGCCTTTGATTTTTGCCTTCCCCATTTTCATTCCCTCCCCTCAGATTTTTGCTATTAAAGGCAGCCAAATGAGAAGTGAAAAACACAAAAATATATAGAGTTTAAGAGAAAGGAGGGAGAGAGAAAAACTTCTTATGAAGCTTAAGGAAAAATAGAGAGAAACATAATTCAAATAAATAGGTGTTTTGTTTGGATTCCATCACATAGTTGTTGTGGTGAAGTAATTTGAATTTGTACTCAAATTAAGATATTTTTTGTATTCTCTCAAATTATTATAGTGGATTATTCGAAGATCGTCCCGTGGTTTTTACCTCTTAGTTTTAGAGGATTTTTCGCGTAAAATCTTGGTGTCTCGTGGTTAGATATTTTCTACTCATTATTTCCTGCAGTAGTTATTATTTTGGTGAAATTGCAGATTTAATCTGTTTGGCATATTTTTGGCATTAAATTTATCAAAGACAACAGTATTTGAGAGGTGATTTGTTGGCTACAACATTTTTTTTCTGGACTTTAAAAATTAATAGCACGCTCTGCTATTAGAAATAGTGGATGACTCACAAACTTTCTTTCTTTTCTCTTCTCTTTTCTCTGTGGCACATATAAACACAAAAGTTCAGTAAAACAATCAATGGATTCAAATCCATACACAGTTGTAGTGCATATGGCACGCTCAAAGAATGACATTTTGTTAAATCCCGTCAGACCGACACCCAAATGTTTTTTTAGATATTCCTCAATCCCCTACTATTCATCAAAAGTGAACAGCAGATTTCAATACAGTCGGACTCCAGAGATATTGAATAAATTCCAAAAATGGCATTCCTCACGTTCTGTAAATTTCCTCCTCCTATTGATTCCTTGGTGATTTCTGTAGCTGTTTTTGCGGAGTTTGTGTGCAAGAGAGAAAGAAAGAAAGTTTGTGTCATCCTTTACTTAAAATAGCGAAGAATATAAAAAGCTGCCAATGTGCAGATTGCAATGCTAATTTCATGTACAACACTAGTTCAACTTTATAATTGATTGCCAGACTAGATAAAGCAGAGATGATACTATGATAGTATTTGTAAAGGATAGATCTTGTTAGATAGCCATCCATTTTCTTAAGATTGCTTAGGTTTTGACAGCGTCCATGAATTATATTGTGATGTGTCAGTTGTGTGCTACACAAATTCCTGTAATTTACGATATACTCTCCTTAAATCTTTTATATGAGCATCATTTTTCTTGTAACTGTATTTGTGGACCTGTCTATTTATATGCTTTTAACCTTTTCAGATTGTTCTCAGTAATGCAATTGTTGCATTGGGATTCGTCAGTGCAGTCCTGGGAACATACTCTTCGCTATCAGGTCTTGTGGATCAGTACTGATATGCAATTGATGTCAGCATTTTCTTTGGTGCTATCAAATTCTGTGTTGCATTTCCAACTATCTAATTATTTTCTTCATTAGTAAAGGCCCTTTTGAATATGAAATCACAAAGCTTCATCCCAAGTTTGGTGGCTTTGAACACAAATATAGGTAATTGCAGTTCATCCATTTTTGCATCTTAGTTTTTCTCTACAATATTCTTGTTGATCCAACTTTGAATTGATTGTGATACATGCCAAATTAAATTAGTGAAGAGAAGGTCAGTTTTTCTCAGTTTTACAAGGTTGAGTTAACATCTTTTTTTCTGTTTTTACTATTGGACTTGTATATGTGCTTGATCATCTCAAGATTCTCAACTCCTTGATTAGTTTCAAGGTTACATCTCAAAATTTTGTTAAATTATCCAGTAGGCATTCACATAGGGATGAGAGTTTCTTCCTTAGCATCTCAATCTCAATTTTCCGAGGTCCTTGCACCTATAAAAATATAAAACCCACAATTATTTTAGAAATTACCATAATATATATATATATAAAGACAACTTTTGATGGAGCATAGTTGAAAGTTTTTATTTAGTTTGGTCTATGGACGGCTCCTGGCTAAAATCTTAAGGATTAATGAAATCAATCCTAGAGAGTAGTAGTAGTAGGTACCTGAAGATGCAAGTTATAGAAAACTCTCCCTCCAAAATATTGGAAAGACGATGCATTTATTAAGCAAATCCCTTCCTCCTCTAGAATTTGTATAACCTCAAATAACAAACTCTTATTGGACTTAACCGCGTCGGATATCTGGATCATTACATCACCGCCCATCAGACTAGCTGAAACAGTATATAAAGAGTTGGGAATCCTTTGCTGTTGAAGATGAATTAGTTGTTGTCCTTGTTTAGAGATCTTTGATGATAGCTCTTCCTTTTTTCCAACAAGTCTCTCAACTTGTTTTTGTAGCTCTGGTATGTATTTCAGCACACGTGATACCGTGTTTGGAATGCTTAGTTTCTTCTTGGTTTGATCAGAAGCCGGTAGTAGTGAACCAAGGGTAGAAAACAAGCTGTTAATTTTCTTACGACGATCTCGTTCACTTGCATTATGGTTCATCTTTTTCACGGCTATCACATTTGGATCAAAAACAGATGAAGATTTTTCATGCTCAACTTGTGGATAATGAAGAAACGAGTCTAGAAGTTCTGTTTCTCTGCTGCTGGTGATGTTTTGGTCATGGTTTATGGGGTGGTCCTCTAAGGCCCATCCAAAGCTTGAAGATGAAGGAGGAGAAAGTGGTAGCAGCATTTTGTTATAGATTGGATTGGATTGGAATTCTGTTTGATAAGAGAGTGAGATGATCATCACAAACCTTTATATTAAATGACACTCAAAAAACACACAGAAAGAGGTGGTTAAATGGTAGGTGTTGAAACATGATGCACGAGTGTAGTGTGTGGGATGCACAAACCAAGGACGAGGTTTGTTACTAACATGCACGTGGAACCACACTCTACCCTTGTGCTCAGCCCTCCAGAGCCTAGGACGATCACCGAACGTTCTCGATCTCAAATACTAATTAATTAATTAATAAGCAGCTTAATCCTATACCCATGTAGGAATCTTTTCTTCTTCTTTTTTTTTTAATCCAATTCATTACAACTTGTCTTCATATATATACACACACATATGCTACTAGTTGGGTTCATCTCTAATTTTCAACATATATATATATATATATATATATATATATATATATATATATATATATATATATATATATATCTAAAGAGTACTTAATTCATAAGGAATCTCATCCATCGCCAATATCATCTTGGACCCGTTCAAATTGTAAATTTAAATGCAAAACCATCAGGATACAACCCGTACCACTCCTAATGAATATGAATCTAACCAGTACACAATTTTATCTGGGTCCATTCTTGTGAGACAAAGAAACATCCCGTCATAAATTGGGCCACAGAGTGAAAGCCCAAATGGGTAGTCTCTGGTATTTGGTCCCGTACCAATACTTTGTGGGCTTCTTTATTCAAATGTTTTCAGTAGTAATTAAGCACTCAAATCAAAATAATAAATTATAGTTTTTCGAAATTTCAACTCTTTTTGTACTAGCAGGTGTAAATTTGTTGTGTATGTATTAATAAAGATGAAAAGAGTGGGTAGGTTTCCACAAACATCTTGTGAAAATATTTACTTTTTGTACCAAGGACATAATACAAATCTTATAATTTTGATATGTATTATCATAAATTTATGCTAAATTATAATTTAAAAATTTATTAATATTTATTTTACTTTTTTCTAAAAAAATTATTATCAATACTTATTCACATAATTGATAATTAAAAATATTTAGTATAATATTCATAATATATATTTTCCGGAATATGAATATTCATGCCTCCTCGTGAAGTAGTTGGGTAAAAGTTTTGAGCTTGATTCCCGTGAATTGTCTCTGTTATCACATAAAAAAATTACATAATACTCGCATACACAGGTGAAATTGTCTCTGTTTTATCAATAATATTGCTATCACATAAAAAAATTACATAATACTCGCATACACATGTATGCATACTGTTATCCTCATGTAGTTCACAGTATATATGTGTACATATAAGTATTATGTGACCATTTTTTATACAATAGTATATAAGTATAATGTCATTCTTTTTTATATAATAATAATATTATGTATGTTTTATTTATGTTGGAGAAAGAACCACAGAACCTAACCACACATGTGCCAGCATTATCATTCGGTTATACAATTATTATTATTATTATAAAACACCCAAGCTCTGTACAAATAAATAAGTGGCGTACATGTTTGGATTCAGATTCAGTATTCACATAATAACATATTCTTAACATTTGGTTAATTTTGAATGGCTTTGGATCCACACGTTACCACCCCAGCTGTACAAAAACAAAAGCATGTTTCTTTTTGGATTATGCGCCTTTTCTAAATATTTACTCTACATTTATACAATAATAAAGTGATTATTTTACAATTATAAAATGACTTAATATTTTAAATTATATACATTTAAAATTATACACCCAAAATTATATGTGTGAATTTATTCATCAAGTCAATTCAACATGCACTACACGGGATTATAAATGCAAGTTTTCTCTTGATTTTTTTAAGTTTTCTCTCTGACCGCTTACTCATGTCCTCTTAAACAATGTATTTTACAAGAGCAGATACTCTGTCTTTAAATTCTTGTGTCTTCACACTTAAATTTTAATTTATATTTTTTATTTAATTTTAAAAATAATTAATGTTAAATATGATTTTATGTATCAAAATTTAAGTGGTAGGATAGGGAGACAGAAAATTTAAAGAGAGAAGGTCTGCTCTAGTATTTTACTAATATGGGTTGTTTTTAAAAATAAAAATAAAAATAAAAATGGGGGGAGAATAATCTGGTCAGTCGACAGTTAATGGGGCGTCATGTTTGTTTATTAATGGGTCCATGGAATTCTGACGATGGTCCAAACTCCAATCCACAATCAAACAAACTTGTCAATCTATCTAGTCCTCCTTTTTCTTAAATTTCTGGAGCTTCACTTATACATACTACTACTACTCGCTAACTTGGAGTTGAGTGATAATTGTGCAGCTTCCTTTTCTACTGCTCTGTGTACAGTATATTGTCGGAGGATTTTGTGGTTCAGAGTACATAAGAATGAGGGAGGAGAAAGAAAACGGATCATCAGACTATTTTTTCTTAGAGAATAATGAAAATGAATTCAATGATTTAGAAGACAATAACAACAATAATATAGACGGTACTAGTAGTGATGACGATGATGAAGCTGGTCATGATTATGAAGCTTCTAGAAAATCCTCTTCTCCTTTCTCTTCTCATCAATGGCCTCGCAGTTACAGGTAATTTAATTTTCTGCAACGCTTTTTTCTGTCGTTGCACAGAGGCACTATTTTCCTTACAATTTCAACATACATATAGGGAAATGGGTGGTGGTTGATAGCGGGTTTGGTAACTATTGGGAATTGGGAAATTATGCCTAAATCGGCTTTTGCATCTCTTTATGAGCTTTAATGGGGAACTATTGCAAATTTATTCATATTTTTCCTGAACATGGTTCTCCCTATATGCTTATGAGAACTCTGTCTACAAAGAAAATTTTCAGTTATTTTAGTCGGAGAAAATAAGGTGCAAGGTACTCCCTCCCTTTGACAAAATCCCATTTGTAAAATTTGCAAATTTTAAAGATATATATTTCTTATATGTTTATTCTTAAATATTAAATTGTGATGTTAAACGTAAAGATATTGAAATTGGATTCTATTTGTGAAACATTTTTTTTATAGTATTTACAAATGTTACTCTTTTTGTGTAACAGAGGGAGTAAGTTGTAGAGGTAGTTCAGTAGTATTTATGGAATTCAGTTCTTATACCATTTTCTTCGTGACAGGGAGGCAATCGATTCATACACAATTGCTGCATCGCCAAATTTTGGACTCCTTCGACGTTCATCCACTTCTAGATATTCACCTTGTGATATTAGCGGTAGACCTAGCTTGGATAATGATTCAAAGACCTCGTTGTTGTCTGAATATGAAAAAAATTACAAGAGCCAAGATTTGGATGGGATAACAAGATCTTCGTGGTCACAGAAGGCTTCACTGCATGAGGATTTTACTGGAGAACTTCCTATTGGCCGTGGATGTAGCTTTACTCAGACCATATTCAATGGTAATTGATTCTTCACAATTTTGCCCTGCAATCATTATGGATATTTTATGGATATATCATTTGATAAGTTAAATTTGTTCAAAATGATGAAACTCAAAATTTAGTAAGTATATGTTATCTAGAGGAAATACAACAAAACGTTACTTAGTTGAAGATTAGGAAATAAATAGTACAAATTTATCTTTCCCTTTTTCTCAAATATTAATGTTCAGATAGTTAAAGAAGAAAATTTCTCAGAAGGCATATATATGGTAACTAGAATATATTTATTTTCAGATTGGTCCGATATAAATTCAAGTACTTATGCTGTAGTTGTACAGGACTAAATGTGTTGGCTGGAGTTGGGCTTCTTTCTACACCTAATACTGTGAAAGAAGCTGGCTGGGCAAGCTTGGTAGTGCTAGTTCTGTTTGCAGTTATATGTTGCTATACTGCTTCGCTCATGAGACATTGCTTTGAGAGCAAAGAAGGCATAGTCACCTACCCTGACATAGGAGAAGCTGCATTTGGAAAATATGGACGCCTTTTCATATCTGTAAGTATCAATATTCGAAAATTTGCATCAAAAATCTTCTTTGAAAGACCTAATTAATGAATAGTTGGCCAAAGAAACTTTTATGTGTCATTGTTCAAGTATTATATATTCTCCCTCTTTTGCACCTCGATAATTAGTTGCGAGATGAATTTTTTTTATCTTTTGTTTTGCATTGATTTGGCAAATTGTACACATAACATGCAGCTGTAGACCTACTGATCTTTTTTAAAGTTTGTTAAATGACCTGCTGTGCTATTTATTGATCAATGTTTGGTATAAAGTTTTCTCATGATATCATACTCTTGGTTTTGGTGCAGATCATTTTGTACGCAGAATTATATGTAAGTGGACCATCCATTCTAATAGATGTCTTGTTCCATAATTGGTTCTAAAGCAAATTCCTCATATTTATTCCATGCTTGCAGTCCTACTGTGTGGAATTTATTATTTTGGAAGGGGATAATCTTACCAGGCTATTCCCTGGAACATCCTTGAATTGGGCTGGTTTCAATCTGGACTCTATGCACTTCTTTGGAATTCTCACTGCTGTTGTGGTTTTACCGACTGTTTGGTTGAGAGATCTACGAGTAATTTCATACCTTTCAGGTGGTTTTAAATATCTATTCAGGTGCCTCCTTTGTGCTAACGTTTTTTTTAAATCATTAAATTGATTACCATGTTCTCTAATCTTTGCAGCTGGTGGAGTCCTTGCAACGATTGTGATTGTTCTCTGTGTGATTTTTCTTGGTACAGTTGATGGGATTGGATTTCATCAAACTGGTCAAGTAGTAAACTGGAGCGGGATTCCTTTTGCAATTGGTGTATACGGATTTTGCTATTCTGGACATGCTGTGTTTCCCAATATTTACCAATCAATGGCTGATAAAACAAAATTTAGCAAGGCACTTATAACATGGTACATCACCTTCATTTCATAGCAGCATATGAATTATCATGCTTTTTCCCTCAAATCCATTGCACTTTCTTGTTTGCAGTTTTCTTCTGTGCGTTATAGTATATGGGAGTGTTGCAATCATGGGATTTCTCATGTTCGGTCAAAGCACCATGTCTCAGATTACTTTAAATATGCCGGGGAAGGCATTTGCTTCAAAAGTTGCACTGTGGACAACCGTAAGCTTCAATTTCTTCTTTTCAGTTTGAGTTTGAAGGTAGATTTAATACTATAGTTTGGTTTTATTTTATATTGATAATTTAATTTTACTTTTCTACAGGTTATCAATCCATTCACTAAATATCCTTTTTTGCAGTTAATCGTGATCATAACTTGATATTAATTTTCCCACCCATTTTATCATTTATTCCATTTTTCTTCCTTAACACTGCACAAGTATGCCCTGTTGATGAACCCGTTGGCGCGGAGTATAGAAGAGTTGCTGCCTGTTGGAGTTTCCAGTAGTTTATGGTGCTACATTCTTCTCAGGACAACACTTGTCATCTCTTCCGTCTGTGTTGCATTTCTTCTTCCATTCTTTGGTATGTCTTGAGACACAGTTTTTACTCTGTTTCAGTATAAACATATAATCTTCTGCACTCAGCCCTACTTAAATTTGTTTTTCATAACTTAAGCATTCTCTTCTATTGCTTGTATGTATATAAACTACGTAGTTTATGATAAGTCCCTATGGCGGAGAAGATTTACCATATTGATTGGGAGCCTAATATAGAAACAGAGTAACTTTCTTTAGTGGCATTGACAATTAGAAATAAATGGGCATAAGTGATGCTGATTTTTATGTTAACTGGGATGACTCAACAATTGTTTAAATATGGGTGCATCAGTTTCTGATTATGAAGTCATTTGTGGACATATAAAAAGAACCGGTGTGATTTAGATAATTCTGGACTTTGCCTATCTATTTTCATAGTAATCATTCAAGGACATAATTCTTCATAGTGATTGTTCTTTGAAATACTCTCTCCGTCCTAAATTAGAGATACATTTCTATTTTTAGGCTGTAAAATGGCATGAACTTCCTAATATGCCATTACTTTTCTTTTCGTATCGTAATACCACCGCTATTACATTTCTAGCTAAAGTTAAGGATAAGTTTGGAAAAATAAAATTTTCTTTTAAAGTCGTCATTTTATAAATGTGTATCTAATTTTGGAACGGAGAGAGTATAAACTGGGGACCCCATGCCTAATACAACCTTCAGAAAACAAAAACGTGAAATCTACCTTTTATTTTACCAATGCATTTTACATTTGAAGCACAAGTAGCATGAGCCGATAACTATTTTGCAACTGATATGCAACTTCACCAACTTGGTAGTGGTAGATATATGATGCAATCTACCTCATATTTTGTGCATTGCAGGTCTTGTGATGGCTTTGATTGGCTCTCTTCTTAGTGTTCTTGTGGTAAGAATTCACCTTCCTCCAGTTAAAACACATCTTGACAGATGGCTAGATTCAGCGCATAAAGTTTTGTTCGGGCATGGAATCTATCAAAATTTCTTTTAATCTAGTTTTTAATATATACATGTGATTCAGGCAATCATAATGCCAGCTTTGTGTTTCCTGAAAATCATAGGGAAGAAATCCACAACTACGCAGGTACGAATAGCTCAATTATCTTCAGTATAACAATGTCAAGTATTTCGTTTTGCAAGAACCTACTACTAAAGTCTAATAATATATGTGAATTTCTTTGTTTTACACTTGTTTTCACCTGTTCAGACAATTTTAAGTATTACAATTGTTGCCGTGGGTATCGCCAGTGCAGTCCTCGGAACGTACTCTTCGCTGTCGGAAATCATTAAGAAGTATTAGGACGCTGAAATGCTTTCAACATTGACATTTTCGGTGAATTGTGCCATTATAATGTATCTGCACTGCATGGATTTTTTAACTTTATTTTTTCTGGCTGGTAATATGGACCTTCATTATTAGGTTATTGAAATTTCCTTCATCTTTAGAGGGAATCGTAACTTATAGTCTAATGACGATTATCATAAGTAATCAATTTTGTTCTGGTCATTTAAGATGTAGATGCTTGAATTATTAATTGCTTTTCCAAAATCAGGACATATGTTTGATAGCAGGATTTGAGGGTGGCCATTGTTTTACAAGGAAGTTGAAATATGTCTGTACGTACTGCAGGGATAAAGGTTGGAATGAAATGAATTGTTTTTATGGAATGAAAAAAAATTGTGTAGTTGTTTTAATGGAATGGAATGAAGCATTTCAATTCCTGACAAATTAAGGTTAATAACATTACAATTAGACTTCCTAGCTTGATTAACCAAAAAGGTTGCTCGATTGACTAATCTTTTAGGTACCTAAAATACCATACAAATCTCAAACCAAACCTACCCTTGATAAAATGGCCAATTTGTTCACTTCTCGTTTCTTAATTTTATGTGGACTAAAGTTTATAAAATAATAATTACAATTTTTTGAATGCTTTCCTAGACAGATTGCATAATCAATATCAAGAGCCCCTCAATTACAATGCAAGTAAACCTTGCATATTACAATACAAGACTTACAAAAAAATATCAAAAAAAAAGAAAGAAAAGAAAGTCTCAAATTATAAAATATATATATATATATATATATATATATATATATATATATATATATATATATATATATATATATATATATATATACAGATTTGATCAGGTCCGGACTCCCGGACCCAAATTTTTTTTTTTTTTTTTTGTAGAACAACTAAAAAAAAAATTTATGGAACTGAAAATTTTCCATAATACAGTGTTTTGGGTGTGTTTTTAATACCTACACCAACCAATGTATGTACAGTCTACCCAGACTGTACAGACATGTTTTGTTATAGGCATCCAAATCACGTCCAAAACACTGTATTATGGAAAATTTTCAATTTCATAAAATATATATATATATATATATATATATAGGGAGCCCTTCCATAGCAACCGGTTGCTGTGAGTACTGTGCAACACCCTCTTTTTGTACCGTTGATCAACTTATTGGAAGGCTAAGATTGGGATATATTAATACCAAACCGTGAGAAGCTCTGCCGGTTTCTATTTAAATAAGAGGGACCCACATTTTAACACATTGTCAGTCTAGTTAAACAAAATGAATATTTAATATTAAAATATTTCGACCGGTACAAGTTGTACCGGCCTATTCTTTTTTTTTTACGCATTGATGCTTTATCAGTTTTTAATCAAATACAAAGAGATTGCACATAATATTAAAATATTAAAATATTTAAAAATATTCCGGCCGGTACAAGTTGTACCGGCCTACTCATTTTTTTTTTAACACATTCATGTTTTCTCACTTTTAATCAAATATAAAGATATTGCACAAAATTTATTTTAACTTACAAATATAATGTTAAAAATAAATATTAGTAATATAAAAATAAAAATAATTATATTATAAATAAATAAATATATAAATATAAATATTATTTTTAATATTAATATATTAAAAATAAATATAATAAATATATAATTATGCAAGATATATAATTATATTATTAATAATTATGCAAGATGTAATAAAATATTTAAAAATATTCCGGCCGGTACAAGTTGTACCGGCCTACTCTTTTTTTTTTTTAACACATTCATGTTTTCTCACTTTTTAATCAAATATAAAGATATTGCACAAAATTTATTTTAACTTACAAATATAATGTTAAAAATAAATATTAGTAATATAAAAATAAAAATAATTATATTATAAATAAATAAATATATAAATATAAATATTATTTTTAATATTAATATATTAAAAATAAATATAATAAATATATAATCATGCAAGATATATAATTATATTATTAATAATTATTACATTAGTGCAGGAGAATTAGTGTCATGTTAATTGTTGCAGGAGAATTAGTGCTAAGCTGGCTGATCTCATGGCTGTTATTCATGATTGGAAGAGGTTTAAGAGTTTGCCCAACATTAAAAATTGGGGTTCATTTTTTAAAATTAGAAAAAGTTCCATATTTTGTTAATGGAGATTTAATTAGTTTTACATGGTGAAGATTTACTAATGCTATTGTTGACAAGAATGTGTTAAAAAAAAAAAAGAGTAGGCCGGTACAACTTGTACCGGCCGGAATATTTTTAAATATTTTATTATATCTTGCATAATTATTAATAATATAATTATATATCTTGCATAATTATATATTTATTATATTTATTTTTAATATATTAATATTAAAAATAATATTTATATTTATATATTTATTTATTTATAATATAATTATTTTTATTTTTATATTACTAATATTTATTTTTAACATTATATTTGTAAGTTAAAATAAATTTTGTGCAATATCTTTATATTTGATTAAAAAGTGAGAAAACATGAATGTGTTAAAAAAAAAATGAGTAGGCCGGTACAACTTGTACCGGCCGGAATATTTTTAAATATTTTAATATTTTAATATTATGTGCAATCTCTTTGTATTTGATTAAAAACTGATAAAGCATCAATGCGTAAAAAAAAAAGAATAGGCCGGTACAACTTGTACCGGTCGAAATATTTTAATATTAAATATTCATTTTGTTTAACTAGACTGACAATGTGTTAAAATGTGGGTCCCTCTTATTTAAATAGAAACCGGCAGAGCTTCTCACGGTTTGGTATTAATATATCCCAATCTTAGCCTTCCAATAAGTTGATCAACGGTACAAAAAGAGGGTGTTGCACAGTACTCACAGCAACCGGTTGCTATGGAAGGGCTCCCATATATATATATATATATATATATATATATATATATATATATATATATATATATATTACAAACTCACACTATAACAAAGATGAAATTGAAAGTGTGACCAACGATTATAAACCTAACTAATCATAAATAAATAAAAAGTCAAATAAAATCTAAATAACCCTTCACATTACAATTTCAAGGGTATATCCTTAGTCAAGCATGTGAGTATTTGAGTCATTTGACTTTGTGGTGCAAATAATAAGTCACATGCCAAGGGAAAAAATAAATAAATAAAAATAATAGGAAGAAAAAATGGATTAAAAGTAATCTTATCTTTGTTCGTTATGATTACATTTGCGATTAAGGGTGTAAATGGGTCGAGTCAAGTTGAATATTCTGTTGCTCAGATTTGATTTACAAAATTTATCAATAATAAAGTTTGATTGAGACTCATTTAACTACCGAGTTGAGTCCGATCTCGAATTGTAGTGCTCACTTTAAAAATTTGCTCATATTTAAATTATTTATATTTCGAGTCGAGTTCGAATTGAACTTTTAGTCGAGCGAGTGCGAATCAAGTCCAAATTGTTTACTCATTTTACAGTCTTACTTCCGATAGAATTGTGAAATCCCAGATTTTATGAATAAAGAATTAATTTTCTCGAAATATTTTTTTAATATTATGGTGTGAATTTGAGATAATATTATAGTTGTGGGTAGTATTTATAAATTTTGCAAAGTATGCAAGTTGTTATATTATATTCGATTGGTCAGGGAATATTCTTTGTGTCGGAAAAATATTCGTACGACGGTACAATTATTGGTGGACCCCACAACAGAATTATTGTCGGATTGAGAAAACGACAAAAATATTTTATTGAAAATAACGGCGGAAGTTTTACCGTTGATACTGTTGAACTACTGGGTAGTAAAAGTACAGTAATACGCTTTGTTGCATAGTAGCACACGGTATTGATTATTGATATTTATGTGAGAAGTCGCTCAGTTTAATTCAATTATTGTCGATTAATAATATGAATTATTATAGCGATGATGACGTTTTGTTTTATTCGTATTATTAACGTAATAAAACAGAAACATCTTTTTATATAAAACAGAATACTTTATTAAAGTTATTCTATAAATAGAATATATTATATTTTATTATGCATAATGTTGCATAGTGTTTTGCATAGTGTTACATAGTGTTTTGCATAGTGTTTGCATAGTAAAAATCTTTTTATATAAATAGAATATATTATATTTTATTTAAAAGATTTTTCTTTAAATATGGACCGTCAGATTAAAGTAAATCAATCTGGACCGTTCATGGATTAGTTACTATGCATTCCATTTTCCTATAAATAGAAGCTCATTCCTTCATTATTTTCTTACGAATTCACTGAACTCTAGAGAGAGAAACTATAGAGAGATAGAAGAAAAGCTTTTGCTACTTAACTTTTCTTCTCCTATATCCAGTTTCTGTTACGGTAAGGGGTGTTATTCTTTCTTATTCATGAAGAGAACTATTGTTATTCCATTTCTTATTATTCTGTTGGAATAACCTGTATACGCGATCTACCCTATACTTGGTGACATTCTTCTATCATTCTGTTGGAACATCCTGTCTGTGTGTTTTACACCGGACCTGGTTCCGTCTTTATTATTATTCCGTTGGAACATCCTGTCTGTGTGTTTTACACCGGACCTGGTTCCGTCTTTATTATTCTGTCGGAATATCCTGTCTGTGCTATACGCCGGACCTGGTTCCATCATTTATTATTCCGTATTTATTATTCTGTTGGAACATCCTGTCGGTGTGAATTTCACCTGACCTGGTTCCGTTATTTAGTATTCTGTTGGAATAACCTGCCTGTGCGAAGTTCCGCATGCATGGTGATTTCTGTTGTTATTCCATTCTTTATTATACTCAGTTGGTTAAAGTTTTGACTTCTATACTCCATGAAATTAATAGAATATCCTTGATATTTGCGCTTCATCCAGTATCTTTTCAGGAAAATATTCTTCTGAGCATTCTTGAATTTTACACCACAAAACAGTATCGTGTGGACAATTTGGACGTTATTGGTTCATGGATAAATTAATTCTTGAACTTGTTTTATTAAATTCTTATATCATTGTCATCATCCTCATGTTTATGTTATGTTGAAAGTCATCTGTGGCCTGTAGTGCATAGATGGACTTGGTATGATTATGACCAGGGATTATGCGGTGTAATCATGACCGTAATATTACAAATGATGTGGAAAAAGTCCTTATTGGCCCGTAGTGCATTGATGGACAGTTTTTGGTATGATTATGGCTATGGATTCTCTTCGGCCGTAGTGCAAAGATAATTGTTTTATGGCATGATCAGGACCGTTGATGAAAACACGATTATCTTTGGCCCGTAGTGCATGGATAATTCGTGGTCGTGATACTAAAGAATATCCTTAGCCTGTAGTGAAGGGATGATTTAATGATGTGGATTATTTATTGAGCTGAGTCTCAGCGATAAAAGTGATGAAAAACTTTTTAAATCATAAAAGATAGTAGATTCAATTCTCTCTACTTGACTCTTTTAATGGATTGCTTATTCCGCTGCAGTTAAACTTGATGTCTATTATATTTTATCAGTTTAACATTGTTGGAGACTAATGATAATTTATTCTGCATTATCTTAGTTATAATATTTCTTACTCGGCTAGTTGAGCTCACCCTTTCTTTCACTGTTCTCTTCAGGAAATGAGAACATAGCAGGGACTAGTCGGGGAATGGAGTGACGGTCCAGAGGATAGCATTAGTAGTCCTCACTATTCTGAGAAATAGTGTATTAATAATTGTAATGAGGACTCCTTTTGAGTTTGTATGATCTCTAGTAGACAATTATTGTATTCAAACTCACAGTTGTATTTTGTTGTATTATACACGACAGTGATATTAGTAAGTTGTATTTGAATTCTGTACCATGTATCTGACGACTCAAGATGGGTGATGTATATCTAATTTTGGGGGCGTCACAAGAATTATTAATCTCAAGTGTCTTTTTTATTTTTAAATTTAAACTTGAGATTATTAGTCAAACAATTATAAAACGACTTAATATAGATGATTACTTAATACTGTGTTCCACCAAGTATTATAATTCTCACCATTGGGCCTAAAAATTTTAGACAAAATTATCCTCATTTTTTTAAATGACCATAATTTTCTATTATATCTATTTATCAGCCTAAATATACGCATTATTGTATTATTACAGTGCAAGTATCATGTACAACATGGTAAAGAATAAGGAGTGGTTAACATGAAGTTAATTTTAGTCAATTGAACAATATAATATCGACACTCAAGTCAAAATTTGTATTTTCTATTTGCGTGTCAATATTATATTGATCAAGAACAAATTTTTGTGAAATGGGGGACATATTATAGATAAATATTTAGGGAAGGCATTGTCTGTCAAAACTTATTTAAATAGATTATTGGTAAACAATCATGTCATTTACATTATGAACTGGTTTAAATATTTACATATTGACTTCTTTGTTTGTCAAAATTTATTTAAGTAGCTTATTATTTAAACAACTTATTGATAAATAGTTTACTCTCTTCGTCTCAAGATAAAAATCTTTATTACTATTTTGGATAGTCCGAGGTTAAATGTCCATTTTTCTTTAATAACCAAACTTTTACACAATTTTTTCTCTTATACCCTTAACATTAAATATCTCATATTTTTTTAATTCTAGTTCTCTCTCCATATATTTAATAAGTATAATTAGTTATGTGCTAAAAATATTTTGAATCGAAAAACTAGAAAGTCACTCTCTCACCTACATTGAAAATAATTAATGAAATATTATTATGGGCAATTTTGTTATTTCATTCATCTTCTTAATATGTGTTAAAAGTCCACTTTTATCCTGTGACAGATGGAGTATTATTTAAACAATTTATTGGTAAACAACTTATTAGTCTTAGTCATATTTAAATATTAACTTTTTATTTGTCAAAACTAATTTAAATAGTTTATTGGTAAACAACTTATTGTTCATTATTTTTTGATATATAAATAAGTTTAAATTGTAGTTTAAAATATGTTATTATTAGTAATAATATAATAGTCCTATAAAAAAACAAACATAATATAAGATTATTTTTAATTATTCTATAAGTAATCCTAAACATAATAATCTTAAATTAATAATTTTAAAATTATAACCCATAAATTATAATTTTATGAATTATAATCTAGTGTTATAATTCTTACCTGACCTAAAAGAGAGCGAAGGAATTACAATAGGAGGTTTGTAGGAGAGAAGCAGTAGTATGTCGGTTTTGTGTGGGGGCGATAAATACTAGGCGGTTTGATTTTGTGTGTGAGAAATTAAAATTAGTAACCCTCTCTTTATTAGAAGGAAGGAAGGAAGGAAGGAAGGAAGCAGCAATAAACTTGACTCCTTCTCAACCAAAAACAACCAACCCTTTATTCTGTGCGCTTCCTTTTTACCTCTTTCTCTCTCCTTAATTTCTTTTCTCTCTCAACAAAAGAAGGAAACCAAAATGATGGCGCTGAGATAACACATTGTAGAAGGATTTTGATCTTGATTTTCTTTCTTTTTTGACAAATTTGGAAACAGAAGACAGGAGGAGGATAATGGGTATGATTCTGATTCATCTCCCCAAGAAAGTAGAGATGATAAAAAGCTGGTTTTGAAGTTGAAAGTTGCGAATTTTCAATTTTGATAGTGAAATGTCTGAATTGGTGGCCCGCACTGGTCGTCATCAGCAGCGCTATGAGGACGGCTACCGTCTCATCGCCGGGTATTCCCTATTTCTTTCTCTAGAAATCATTTTTTCCTTTTTTTTGGATGAGGGGAAAATTGGGGGAAATTGTGGGCAAATGCTCAACAAGTCTTTTGTAACAACTCTCTCACTCCAGTCCACACTTTTCTTTTGTTCCTCTCGAAATGTGGTTCTAAGGGGTGGTTATAAATTTAGGGTCTTTTTTGGTTATTTTGTTGACATTGTTGCACGGTGGTTTATTTATGGCATACATTGGTTTACTCTTGGGTTATGATGTTAGCATTGATTAATTTTCTTTTATTTGTTTGGAATTATTAGAACTGTTGCTACCTATTTGGAGATTTTGGAACAATTAGCAAAGATATGTTTATCTAGCCTGGATATATTTAGAAATATAATCAAGAATTTAATCCTTTCATTTATAGAGAAAGTATTTCATGCCATTAAATACTAAAGTATGCTTTTTTATCTTACTTTTTTTGTAAATTAAAATGTAAAAAGAATGTTTATCGGCATGTCTACGGGAAGGGGGAGATGTGCGCTATTGATGAGAGCTATGTTGGAGGTTGTGAGTTTGTTGTTGAGCATGATCTTGTGAATTTGCCTATCAAGGTGAATAATTTGCTCTACTTAAAGGCCAAGGTTACTCATTGATGTCATTGATTGATTGCTTATTGATTTCATACCCATGGAAGGTCTTATTTCTGAATGTGTTGAAGCCATGTCTCCCCCATCAGGATTTGAATTATATATATATATATATGTATATATATTACCATTTGATTGTCATGGTATTTCTTTTGGTTGAGGCCCATTCAAATTTAAAGCAGTGGTTGGATAATAAGGTATATGTGGATAGAGTTCAGGAGGGTCGGTATTAGTTTGACAGTGGAGGGTCAATCAAGTTGGACTCCAAAATCAACTGTGTGTGGTATTTGAGAGGCTGATAAATAGAGCTAAGTCAAGCCGAGCCGGGTTTTAATTTGTCAAGTTTGAGCTCGTTTAAAAGTTAAATGAGTCTAGTTGAGTCCGACTTTAAGTGAGTATGAGATTTGGTGTACAAACTCAGCCCTTTTAGCGGGCTTTAGCGAGCGGAGCCTAGTTGAGCTTAAGCTCACTCGTTTAACTTTTTATTATAAAAATAAGAAAAAGTAATTAATTAAATGTTACCCAAGCTTACTATAGCCAAACACCATATTGTTCGAGCTTGGCCTGTTTAACTAAACGGGTAAAGGAGTTTGTTCAAGCTCAACTCATTTAACGAGCTCAAGTCGGGCTTAGTGGAGCCAAACCGGCCTGGGCTCGTGGGCAGCTTTTGAACTTCTTCCGGAAATGTTGGGCGTGCAGTTTTGTAGGATTCTGGCATTTTTAAAGGATTGCTACACTTTAGACCTGTTTGGTATAGATCCACTGCTTCCTTTGTAGCACTAGGGTGTGCATTGAAATTGTTTGGTTTTCCAACCTGTTATTCTGGTAGGAGTATCTAACTGTAAATTGTAGAACGTTAAACTTCAGATGGCAGTGAGAAGTTATATTTGTGATTTACAGCACTTCTTTAGATACAGGTAGATTTTGAATTGCATTATAATTGTACCAATGAGCTTTAGCTCAAGTAGTATCATACTCTCTCTATATGAGAGTGGTCATGGTTTCGAATATCAGCGGAGGTATTAGTTGCTATCATCAATGGAGACACTTCTCTGTAGCCGTTATGGCCCCAGTTATAGTCTCAGTAGAGAATAGAGACTAGAGACATTATCCTTTGGCTGCTATAGCCTTTATTTCCTTGTAGGATTTGAGGTTAGGTTCTATACCCCCTCTACCTACTATGAAATAATACAAAATAAATTAGAAGAATAATTCCAATATATTGGCAGAAGTTCTCCTGAGGAGTTGATTGGAGAAACTAATGACAAACTTCACCTGAAGAGATTAGAAATTTAAATATCATTTTGTATGGAGTTGTTAAGGGGGTGTTTGATAAAAATTAAATCAATCTGAATGAGCTGAATCTGAATGAAAAAAATTGTTTGATAATTGACATGTCTGAAACATCTGGATAACAAATATTTATTATTTTATCCCTCTAAAAAAATTCAAAAAATTGTAGTAAATTTATTTAATATTACTTAATATAATAGTTAATATTGTAAAAAAAAAATCGTTCAGTCAAAAAATGGGACTAAACCATTCAGCCCAAATCGTCTGAATGGCTGACCAGTTCAGCCATTCAGACGATTTTTTCAAAAAACAAACGCACTGAATGGCTGAATCGGTCAGCCATTCAGCAGAAAACAAACAGTCCGTAAGTTACTCAAGAAAGAGTAAGATCAAATTGTGCAACTTCTAGAGCGGGGTCGTAGAGAGTTTACTTATGGCATTGATTCAAATAATCTAGGGTGGTGTTATGTATAATTTGATGTTAAATAATCTACATCTTTTTATATTTTAAAGTCTCTAGAATGGCCAAAGAAGCAACTAATATTTCAAATATAATTAATTTGAGTTTCTAAAATGGTCTATTAGTATGTCATTCATATTATGGCATTGATTTAAATAATCTAGGGTGTTCTTATGTATAATTTGATGTTAAAATAATCTACAACTTTTTATATTTAAAGTCTCTAGAATGTCCAAAGAAGCAGCTAATATTTCAAATAGAATTAATTTGACTTTCTAAAATGGTCTATTAGTATGTCATTCATATAAACAAGTAGACTGGAGCTTCTTCCTTAGTCCTTCGATCAAATTATCCTCTATAATGTCTGTCCTCTAGCTATATGTGAATTTCTTCTGAACAGTTAATGTGCATGTGCTATCCACCTATCCATGGAAATATTGTCATAAAATGTCATATTCTTAGAACTATTGTTATTAAAGTATTACATATTAACATCAGAATTTTAATCAAAATGATCAGATATGGATTTCTATTCATATTCAAGATTTCCTATCATTATCAATTATCGCTTTTGAATGATATTCTAGTCTGATAATTTAGAGTTTGCGTATTTGCTTCCTTCATGTGTTTGACTACTTGTCATTGACACAGGTGTATACCCTTTAAGTATCGGTCTTCTGAAGAGAACACAGGTGAAACGTCCGAGAAGATTGTTGAGGTACTAATGATCAACTCAACTAGTGGACCTGGCCTTCTGTTTCCAAAGGTACAGATCTGGTTCTTAGTTTTGGAATGAATATGTTTTCTGAAGTTTTGAATAATACTGCAGCAGATCCATCACTATTAATGGTGTTTACTGTGTCTTCTCATGGAAGTGTTTTATTAATAAACTCCCTCCCCCCTCCCACCTCCCAATTCAGATGTGTACCTTCCTTTTTCTGGATGTCCAAAAATCATGTCAACTTAGTTTTTAACTTATTCAAGCATTACCACTTTACCCTTGTTTTGGAAAAGAGTTCATCACTTTCCATCTGCTTTACCTCCTATGAAGCATATGAAATTGTATCTACCCTTCCATTCTTCCCTTCCCCTATGGCCCTATTCTTTCCATTCTTCCATCCTAAGAAACAGGATGGCAAGTGTTGATGTGCACAAGTGATAATAGTTGATACTCCCTCCGTCCTCATAAGCATATCCAAAAGGATGTCTAAAACTACACAAACCAAATGTAAAATATGACATATAAATACGAATTTACCCCAAAGTGCACATATCTCCGTACTAGCACTGCACTCCCAAGTTAATTATGGTATTTGTAGAGGTCCAAACAAAGGGTGTATCTGAACAAATTTTATACTCTCCCCTCTAATTTGTGAGCCTTATTTGTGTGCCTATTGAACTCTTACACATCCTTTTGAGGACAGAGGTAGTATTTGACATGCATTCTTGACTTGTTGTGATCTTTTGCCAATTTGGTTACAAAATTGTAAATTTGATTGTAAGATAACAGTTCTGTTTTGGCTATGCTTTCTTGTTTTTCTTTCTTCTTTATAGGGGGGGTGGGAAAATGATGAAACAGTTGAGGAGGCAGCAGCACGCGAAGCTTTGGAAGAGGCTGGAGTTCGAGGAGATTTAATGGTAAGTGTGAAAAGTCATGTTTGATTAGTTGGATGAGATTTGTACTAAGTTCTTGGTATATAATCTTACTTTGAAGTCATTCACATTTCACATGTTAGTCATGTTTCTGTGCCTGTCGGTACTGTTAATTTGGATGAGCATACCACAAGTCCATGCTAAAGATGAGTAGGATAAATATTATATGTTTTAATATCCTTCTCTTACTTATAATCTGAATACATGCATGATTATTTGAATTTGTTACGACAACTTCAAAGCAAATATTACAGTGGACATCTATCTGTTATTAGAAGGTAGTCTTAGTTAACGTATGATTACAGGTCATTGTCATGGGCGGATCTACCTTAGGGCAGTGGGGTCAATTGACCCACCCTGAATTTTTGGGAGTTAATTTTTAATTTGATTTTGATTTTGATTTTATAAAGTGTTTAGTGAAAATAAAAAATTCAGACTAAAAGATTATTAAATGTCTCAAATTTTTACTAATACCAACACTCCACTCTTTTATATTGTTTAGTAACTTACATTGAACATGATATTTTTGCCACTATTGAAATGAGAATATTATCACGATAGTTTCAAACAATGAAATCTCGAAAAATGTTATTATAAATAATATTTTAACAATATTATTTAGTTTTGTAATTTATTTTAGAGGACACGAGAAGTGTCTCTTATAATAACAGTGTTTTAAAAAATTATAAAATATCATTTTATATATAACATAAGATCGAGGAAGTGTATTAAATTACATAAAATGATATCAATTTTATATGATAGCTCATACAATTATTTGCATTATCCCTCGTATTCTGCCTTTATTTTATTGTTTTTTATTTTTTTTATAAATTTTTATTTTAAAAAGATTGACCCCACTGAACTACGGGCTGGATCCGCCCCTGGTCATTGTTCAGTATTAGGGGTGAACTTAATTTCATTTTGTTTTTTGTGGGATTAATGAACAAAGAAAATAGTAATTTGATTATTTATTTATTTTTTGGGTTAAGAAAAATAACTTAATTGGAGTATTTTTCGTCTTGTTTTTTAACTTAGTAATAGTTAGATAATTATAAAGTGAAATTTAAATATATTTTCTCACTTTTCAAGTCAAATAATAAGTTTGATTTGATAAAAATATATATTATAAAGTTGGGGGTAACATTGGCTGCCTCGAATTCAAAACTGTTGAATAGTTTGAATATATTTGGATCCGAGTCGAATCGAATCCAACTAATGAGTATTTGAGACGTTTTGAATTTGACTGGAGTTTTTAAAATACAATTTAATTTGAGTCCAATTTGAATTGGGTTTTTGAATCCGTACAACTTTTCGGTTTAGTTCAACTCGTTTTCAGCCCTAGGGAAATGTGCAAGGAGGTTGGACAAGAGGTGAAAATATTGTACATCTTGAGATGCATATGAAATCTTACATACTTTTAACATGTGGTAATGATCTGTAATGGGTGGTAGTTCTCATAAAGCTTGGTGATTATGTCTACTTGAGAATCCTTTGGATGTGTAAATCACATGTTTAGTATTATGGTATTAAGTTCTCAATACTTGGAACCATGGAACGAACTCAGTTTGTGTATATAGGAAAATTCTGAAAAGTTAATTGACCAAATGCTGTATATCGGCACTCAAAAGGTTTAGCGTATATACTTCTAGAAAATCTAATATCAAATGTAATTGCAAAAACCAAGTGGGGAATGATTTGTCAGCGATGTTCTTGTCTTTTCGATAATTCATTTTCTTTTCCTTTCGTTTCTTTTTATCGCTCTTTACCATATCCAAATTGAGGTTCCATGGTCACTGGTGGTTTCCAGCAGTGCTGTGATTACCTCAAGTAAAACTCTTCAAGACAATTAAGTACAAATGTAGGTGTAATTTATATGAATATTTTCAGTTTGTTTGATGTTTATCTTTTGTTCTCAGCATTTCTTGGGCGACTATTACTTCAAAAGTAAAACTCTTCAAGACGAGTCTAGTCCTGAAGGTTTGTGTAAAGCCGCCATGTATGCTTTGTTTGTGAAGGAGGAGCTTGATTCATGGCCAGAGCAGAATCTTCGTCAAAGAAGTTGGCTAACAGTTTCTGATGCTGGAGAATGTTGTCGTCATTCATGGATGAAAAAGGCCCTCAGCGAGGGTTTTTCAGAGTGGCTTGCCGATGGTATGATAAACACCATGAAAGATACCAATCCTCTTCTTCTCACTCTTCCGGCTACTTCCTCTCCTGACGACGACTGATTAGCCCTTTATTTTCTGGAAGGCACTTTTTGAAGCCGATTTTGTTCTCCTATTTCTTTTTTCAAGTTCTTGAGGGAGGGTTGTTAGGAGGTAAGAAATTGATATGAATAGTTGTATTGTTTTAGATGTTCAATGAGAATTGTTGGTTCTATTTCCTTTCCTTCCAGAATTTAGGATAGGCTCTGATCAAATTTATAAACTAACGTAGGTAGGTTTCTCAATTGGTGGGAAAATATGAAATCCAGTTTTAGCAAATACTCCCTCCATTCCTTAATATAAATAGTTTTAGAGTTGTACTAATTGTATAACATTAGATATAATATTAATTGTCTATATTTTCTTGTATCTAAAAAAAATAATGTTATTTATTGGATAAAAAATAGTGAGAGAACTAAAGTTATATTTTATAATTGGGGTAATATTGAAAACTATACAATTAATATTTATTTAAAATTCTTAAACGACTTGTATTAAAAAATAAAAACACTACTTTAAAACGATTTATATTAAGGAACAAATTTTATCCATGTATTAGAGATATTTTTCTTTTTGGTTAAATCATTAATGTTAAAATTTAAAATCGTTACAAAATTTTGGTACCAACAATTATAAAAAAAAGATTATAATCCAAGTAGAAGGTGTTATTAATTATTATATTTATTATCTAATTTTCCAAATTGACTATAAAAAGTCCGAACGCATCTCAAACAAGTAGAGTATTATTGAACACTTCGAAAGAAAAAAAAACGTAACACTGAGAAACGAACAAGTTATTTTATTTTTGAATTTTTTTAAAGTCCTATTTTTTAGGAAAAAATAAACTCACAATTAAATAAATAAAATTTTAGGTAAAAAGAAAACAAATATTCACATAAAAAAAATAAATTTATTCGAATAAAATTAGAATTAAATAAAAAATTTAAAAATCATAATACCTCAGTCTTTACTAGACTAATACCAACAATACGTGATTACTAAAAAAAGTAAAACTTTAGACATGTAAAAGAATTAAGAGTAATGCTAGTAGTCCAAATTTGATTTTCAAATATGTGTCACTCTTTGAGAGCTCAAATTTGCAACCTTCGTACCACTCAAACTATAATTAAGAATCTTTTAACATAAATTTAACCGTTATTAATAAGTTACTCCCTCAATTTTAAATTAGAAATACAATTTAATTTTTAAGGTCAAAAGACAACATATTAAATTATACACATAATTTGAGAGCTCAAATTTACAACCTTCGTACCGCTCAAACTATAATTAAGAATCTTTTAACATAAATTTAACCAGTATTAATAAGTTACTCCCTCAATTTCAAAATTAGAAATACAATTTGACTTTAAAAAACGACGACATATTAAATTTTAAAATCGGTATGACTCATAAAAGTTTAAAATAAAATAAATTTTGTGCGATTATAATTACTGTATTGTTAACGTCAAGTTTCGCCGGCGCGTCCAATCACAGAATCCATGCGCTAGAACCTGCACAATACAGATCACACGGAAGCTTGATGGCTTGTGCCGCCAGGGGATAGCTCCAGTGTGAGAATAAGTACAGGCCATTACAAGGTTTAACAATGGAGGCTGAATATTTAGTGCTCAAAAATAGGTATTTCCTGTTAATTGTGACCTTGGCCTTGTATTTATAATGCTTTCCCACCTTAGAATTCTCCTCCGAGTCGGATTAGGACTCCTAAATATGGTAAGTTACCAATATTTGGGTCCAACACAATCTCCTTAAAAGGTGCAAGTGAAATCCAATCCAACGACTACCTTTGGAGTTACCTTATTCAATTATGATTAGGATTCTGAACTCTACACGCAGAAAAACTCATTGTGCAGACCCAAACAATCCCACCATCAGGTCTGGGCCTCGGCCCAAAGGACTAGAGGACCCGATCCCGAACACCACATATCAGGATGGGGCTCCGGCCCAAAAAGGACTCGAATGCCGACCCGATCACCCCCAACCTCTTCATGGGCTTCAGCCCATCGGCCTCCTAAAGCTCTTCTGATGTCGGGACTTCGGCCCACGTGAAGGTCGGTAAAATGCTCCCGAACATTGCCCCCAGTCTCCGATTATAATGTACTTATAATTGGAGACTTGGAAGGTCGGATATCCGAACTGTCACGGCAGCTAATGATGAGCTGCCTAGGGAATCCAAACAGTCTAATCTTGTTCCATGAAACGTTGCATATCTTCCCATACCTGGGCCCATCATTTACATTTAATAGCCACCCTTGGGTTCCGTGCCGCACGCCTTATAAACCCCCCCCCCCCCGTCAATCACTGTCACTTTTTCCAAACATCTTCATTTTAAAACCTCTGCTAGAATTTTTCGACAAGGCGATTTCCGGCCAGTTCATCTCCTCCTAATTCTCCACTGGCTCTCCATCTTCTGGTTAAAAATCCCCATATTTCCAACTCTCTCTACTTCAATTTAGCCTTTGAAACTCTGCATTGTCATCTTCTTCCCCTCAAATGGCAGATTCTAATGTCCTCCCGGCTACAGATCCAATTCCCCCCTCTATCACCACCGGTGACCTAGTCCCAGTCGAGTTGCCGGCGGCTCCCTCCGATGCTACACCCTCCTCAGCCCTTCCGATAAGTGCTGAGGCCAAAATTCGAAATGCCTACCACTCCGAGACGGAGTTCTCTTACATCAATACTCCATCTTCCATCACATCCTCTCAAATCTCCGACATCCGAACCATTTTCAAAATTTCCCAAGAATATAAGCTTCGGGCACCAAAATTCGATGAAAAAATGTTTTGGAGACCCGAAGGCGAATGGGTAGCCGTCCCCCTATACCTTCTGAGATATGGGGTGCGATTCCCCCTTCATGAATTCATCTCTTCCTTTCTCTGTTTTGCCGGGATCGGGTTCGCATAGCTTGTGCCGAACTCATACATCCAATTAGTTTCTTTTATTGCCTTATGTCAAGAGATCGGGATCACCCCTGGTCTCGACTTTTTCTTCGCCCTATTCACCGTCGGTGGGTCTAAAGAGCCTGGCCTTCGGCAATTAAACAAGCGACCCAACCGATCCGTTCTGATCAATACTCCTTCAAGCAACAAGGGGTGGCATGACAAGTGGCTCTTTGCCAAGGGAACCGACCTCCACCTCCTTCCTCACTGGGCCCTTCCCGAGGACCCCGTTGCTAAAGTTGCCAAATTTCCCAAGGATCGGGTCGACGCCTTCAAGGCCTTTTATAGGACGCTGAGCAAAACCGAATGGAGTCTGGCCGTCTTATCCAACGAAGCCTGGTTATACAAGCATGGATGTAAGCACCTTCCCCATTAAACTCCCCTCTTCGCTTTCTAATATTTTATACGTTAACCCCTCCCCTTCTGTGCAGTAACCATTTTCAAACCTGACGATGCCGATAACTCTCTGGCACCTCCTCCTAATGCCACCGGACAAATCCGACCCCCGGTGACTGACGATGTTCCTGACGAGGATACCATCCCGATCACCGAACTCTCTCTGGGTTCCACCTCGGGGCCCGACCCTCCCACTACAACCAAAAATGCCCTGAAGATGAGTCAGGCCGAAAAGGCGGTTCAATTAAAAAAAGCCAAGAAATCCTCGATGCCCTTGGTGAAAGCCTCTGCCAAGGCCACTTCCGCAGTGCCCCCAAAACCAACTCCTCCTCCTCTAACCCCAGTCGAGCTAGTCGTAGACTCGGAGGACACTAAAGAGGAACGCCTTGAGCCCCGATCCAAGAAACCGCGACTTGCCGACGACCCCAAGCAACCACATTCCGAACAGCCAGTGGTCGAAGTCAATCCTATCGTCGAGTCCACGCCCTCCTCCAAACCGAGCTCTTCTAACGGATCGCTGACCACTTGTTGGCCGAAGAGTCCCTCTGAAGTGTTCCCTTTCCATCTGTTCGATCACTTCAAATTATCGGGTGATGATGACCGTTTCGAAGGGTTCACTTCGGAGGACTACCTGGTAGCCTACATCCGAGCCCAGTGTCAGGTAACTCCTAAATCAAATAACTTTCATCAGTTTCCCCATTTTATGCTTCAAAACTGACCAATTTCTTATATTATAGGCCAACGTTGTCCTTTCCCGAGCCATCCCGCCTTTAGCTCGAACAACCAAAAAGGAAATTCAGCTGAAGTCAGATGTGATGCTGCTCGAGGCTGAGATTCGAGGTCTTAATTCGGACCTGAAGAGAGAGAAATATTCTCACGCCGAGACCCGGAATAAGGCGACCCAAGCCGAGCGTCAGGCCAATGAACTCAGGTCACAATACTCCCTCCTGCAAGAAGAGTTCGTCGGTTTGAACAATCATGCTAAGAAGCTTCTCTGGGAGAAGGAGCATCTGATCGAGGACGTCAAGGATCGGGAGAAGGCCATCACTGCCATGATCGAAAAACTCTCCGGGATGTATGACAAAATGATGCATTTGATCCGAGACAACAATACTTTGACGGCTGAAGTAGGCGTCTTGCAAGGAGAGCTTGCCGAGTCCAAGCAGATAGCTATCGCTGAATATGAAGAGTCCGAAGCTTTGAACGAGAAAGTCATATATGGCCCAGTTTGGAGAAGGGTACGAGACTTATCGTGAAAAGGCTAAGGCAAAGTTAATAGCTGCTGGGCTCGATGCCGCCCTTCTTGACTCGTCAGATGAAGAATCCGAAGCCGGCGGTTATCCTCCCCCGGAATAGCCTTTTTAAGACTTGTAAATTTTTTTACTTCTTCCATTTTCCTTCTTGTTTGTAAGTCACCCGAATCGTGAGCGATCGGGTTCTGTAAAAATTTCACAACTATGAATGAAGTATAAAAGTTTTCTATTTATAAATTTTTGTTATCAGTTATACTCGTGACTAATCTCGATCAGTTATGCCCTCCCGAACCTTTTGATCGGATTGTGCTTGAAGTTTATCTGATTTAAAAAATTTACAGTTGTCTCGATCAATTATACTCGTGATTTATCTCGATCAGAGGTGTCTTTCTGAACCTTTTGATCGGATTGAGTCCGAAGTTTATCCGTTCGAGTATTAAGTGTCATATGAATATAGATGAAGTTAAGCATCTCCAAAGGAAACTTTCATTTATTTCATTTAAGATTAAAAGGTTACATGGATAAAGAAAAGAATGACATAACTATTACTGGTAAAAAAATTTAAGTCTTCCAGCATGCCATGTATTCTTTACTTCCGAACCATCTATGGCTCGAAGACGGTATGTACATGGCTTCGGTACCTCCACCACCTCATAAGGTCCCTCCTAGTTAGGCATTAACTTGCCGGTGTTCTGGGGGGTTGATGCCTCCGACTCCCAGAGAACCAAATCGCCTACTGCAAACTTCACCGGCTTCATCTTTTGATTGTAGTGTCGAGCTGTTCTCTACTGATAGACAGCCAACCTCAACATAGCAGATAGGGGTGCTCATCGGTAAAAAACCGAACCGAAACCGAAAAAACCGAACCGGTACCGATCCAAAAAAACCGAAAAACCAAGAACCGAAACCGGTACCGAATTACCGGTTTCGGTACCGGTTCGGTACATAATCGGTACCGGTTTTTTTGGTTCGGTTTTCGGTTTATACCGCATGCATGACAATATTTATAATTATTAATAAATAATTGAGATTATAATAATTGAACAATTGTTAATCTGTTAATCTTATTGTTTGAGTTAATCTGCTAATCTGCTTATCTAGTCAAGGGCGCAAGGCTCTAATCTGCTAATGTGTTATGTCATGTGTGCAGACTGCAGTTGTTTGAGACTATGAGTTATGTGTGCACTGTACAGACTGTTAATCTGCTTATCTAGTTAGCTGCAGGTTTACGCCATTTATGCTTGTTCAGTTGTTTATTTGTTTGTATACTTGTTGTCTGTTGACTTGTAAATTGTAATGTTGTATCAGTTTCAGACTTTCAGTTGTATCATTTATTGAGTCTTTTGACACTTGACAATATATTGTTTAATGTTTATGCCTTTCGATTTGTTGGTTTATTAATTATTATATGCTTGTTTAATTATTGAAAGTACATGAAATGAAACCAACAAATCCAACAATCTGTTAACACCAACTTAGATATTTATTCATAACACCTGTGACTGTGAGTCTGTGACTGTGAGATAACACCTGTGAGATATTTATTCATTACAAATCCAACATTCACAAAAGTATTCATAACACGTGTGAGATATACTAAAAACTTCACCTGTTATACACTGTAAGTCTGTAACATAACAACTAAAGTATTCATAACTCATAAGTCATAACATTCTGCAGCATATTCCTTGTGATAAAGAAATGCATTACCATCAACTGCAGTAAACCATATTACCGATTACATATCCAAATTAAATATCACATGATCAAAGTTGAAATAAGTTGTGCTGCAGTAGAAACTAGGCACTAGGCCACTAGCCAGTAGGTAGTTCAAAGTTCAATCAACCATATTATTATTACAACTCCTCTTCATTAATATGAATTGGATTTTCAGCATTCGATTCCACGTTGATGGGTGACTCAGACCGCTGCTCAGCCATTATAACCTACACAATATCAAACAACCATAATTACTACAAAGAATTGACAAACCATCTTCTCTCTGTGTGTCACAAATCAGAGTTTTAGTAAATCTCATAAAATTGCAGTGTTAGGGACTAAAGGGCAAGCATTTCAGTTACAAGCTCAAATTAGAATGCAATTACAAGCTCAGCTTAGAATTGCAGTGTCAATGTGTCATACATTCCCTTTTTCTTTGTGTGTCATAAATTCAGAGCAGATTTAAATTCTTTGTGTAAATAGGCAAATTCAAGTTACAGACTTACAGGCTTAAAGGGTAAGCATTTCAGACTCTTTCAGTTACAAGCTCAAATTAGAATGCAATTACAAGCTCATATTAGAATGCAATAAAACTGTACTATTGAAATCCTGCGACCAGATTGCTCAGCCTCGAAGTCTAATCAATGGCATATAGATACAGGAATAGGAAACACATACAAAAATCAGCAATGAGAAAACATTAGCAGTTTCTATTATTATGCTTATCATGAATTTTTTTAAAGACTTGCTCCCTCCTTCAAAGAAAATAAAAGGGAGTTGCATTTATTGCAGAATTCTAATGACAACAATAGCTGGCAAAAGGAAAGATGCAGAAAATAGAAGGGAGTTGCAATAGGAGGCTGGTATTTATAAAGTAAACACTGACCCCAGTCCCCAAATATAGAAATCACTCATCAAGCAGGATGTAAGGGCCACAAATTGGAAGAAGAGATAATGGAATTGCAAAATAAACACGAATTTTAGAAATGTAGAATTTTAGAAATCAGCAGACTAGCAGAGAATAGGAAACACATACAAAAATTAGAAATCTCAAACACACATTCAAACACGAATTTTAGAAATGTAGAATTTTAGAAATCGCAAACACACATTCAACCACAAATAAGAAATCCTCCATTTTTGGAGAAGGGTTTAGGACAGAGTAATTTTTTTTTATTAGTATACAAAATTACAGATCTCAGATCTCATACTCATAGTGCAAAAATCTCAAATCAGATATCAGATATGTTGGTGGTCAGAAATCTTAAATCTCACGACTTACCGTCGGCGACTCGGCGCTAGTCGGAGACGACGGTCGTTGGTTGGCGCAGTCACGCAGACGCCAGAGTCCAGACGGTGAGCTTCAGAGCTTTAGCCTTTAATGAAGGACTGAGGACTGAGGAGAAGCCGAGAAGGTGAAGCACGGACTACAGAGTGTAGAAGAGTATAGAGACTAGAGAGAAGACTAAAGAAGGAAGGAGAAGTGGAGAACTGAAGAGTAAAGTTACTAAATAAACTTTGAGATGCAGACATTAAAGTACTCAGAAAGTAATAAAGACTAAAGAGACTAAGAGAGTAAAGTAAATAAAGTTCGGTTTTTTTCGGTATTTCGGTTCTTACCGAATGCTAAAAGACTAGTACCGTTACCGAAACCGAAAAATAAAAAAAAAACCGAAAAAACCGGTACCGAAAAAACCGATATCGAAAAAAACCGGTACCGCCGGTACCGGTTTCAACCGGTTCGGTAAAAAAACCGAAAAACCGATTTTTTTGAGCACCCCTAATAGCAGAGTCCCGAACCTCTTCCATCAGATCCAGATTTATTTTTAGACCGTCATCATTGTATAGCTCTTTGTACCGACTGACCCTAAGAGTGGGGGATCCGATCTCAACTGGTATGAGTGTGTCGGTCCCATTTGCCAATCGGAACGGAGAGTCTCCGGTTATTGTCCTCGGAGTAGTCCGATATGCCCACAAAACACTTAGTAGCTCTTCAGGCCACCGACCCTTTAATTCATCCAACCTTCGTTTTATCCCATTGAGCAGAGTTCGGTTTGTCACTTCTGTGACGCCCCCAAAATAGGTATACATCACCCATTCTGAGTCATCAATAACATGGTACAGAAATAACTACAACTTTATTAATACAACCCATAAACTGTGAGTTTAAATACAAATATTGTCATCTAGACAATATGCATACCCAACTAAGTCCTCATTACAATTATTGATACAATACTTTACAAAAATGGTGAGAACTACTAAAACAACTTCCTAGAACCTTCATTCCGTACCCCGACAAGTACTCTCTACATTCTCGTCTCCTGAGAAGAAAAATGGAACAAAAAAGAAAATGGTGAGCTCAACTAGCCCAGTAAAGAATATTATGACTAAGATAATATAGAACAAATTATCGTTAGTCTTCAACAAGAAAAAATCTGATAGAATACAATAGATAACAAGTTTCAGATCAGCAGCGGAAATAATAATTCATAGATGAGTTACGTAGAGAATGAAATCTACTATTATCTATGAATTTAAAAGTCCATCGTCAATATTTTATCCCTGTAACATCAATCAATATTCATCTTGAATCAAATTTTCATCTTTGCACTACAAGTCAAAGATATTCATCAGTCGGTCATGTTCATCTCAACACATATTCATCTTTGCACTACGGACCAAAGATATTCATTATAAAATCATTTATCTTTGTACTACAGGCCAAAGATATTCAATAATATCATCATTTAGGACTGAGGATGATGAAAAATATTTTAAAGGAAACGAATCCAGTGAAATAAAAGAATAAATATCAAAGATTCGTATTTCAGCTATTCATGTCCAAAAATACCTCATAAATAATCATAGTGAAGTAAAATTTAAGAATGATCAAAATATGGATACAATCAAAGCTAGTATCCATAATAGATATTTTGGACAAAAAGGAAAAAATTTCATTTTTCGATGAATAGTGTCGTATTCGTGAATAGTGCCATATACGTGAATAGTAACTCCGACATAAAAAGTTCTAAATTTGATTAAAAGTTCAAACCAATATTTTGGCATAATGATATTGAAGAAAATAATATCATTTAAAAAGAAAATAACATCCCTTACCTCGAAAAGACGGTACTCCAAACTGGAATACTAGATATAGTGCTGAAGAGAACTTGCACCGTATAGCAACACTCAAGGTATCAAAATACTCACAAGAATACGCTCAATATATCGAGAGAGAAATAGAGAGAAAACTTTAGTTTCTGGTGTGATTTTCAATTTTAACCTAAGCACCCTATTTATAGAAAAATGCTTAGAACATCAAAGCAGAAAATTTAATATAATATTAATATGTTTATCAAATTTTCCTTAGCCAACCTCCAGACATCTAATTTCAGCACTTTGCACATGTTAATGATGTCCACAAAATACAAAAAAATGTTTTTTTATCAAAAAAAATAAATAAAACTTTCAAAAATCAATTATTTTGGAACTTCGGAACTTCAATAATTCATAATAATTAGCCCTTTTATCAGAAAAATTCAAACCACATGTCCTTTCCATAGAAAATTTCATTCTCTACAACTTTGCAAAAGAAAGTTTTCCCAAATTCCAAACAGAAATTGACCGAAATCCACAAACAGACAATTTTACAGGCTATAATCAAATTTCGGTCAAGAATTGGGGTCTACCGACACACAAAATATGTGTTAATCATTTAATACAACAAAAATACTCTTCCTCTTCATATACTCATATATCCCACATTTATTATAAAAATATCACCATTATTATATTATTAAAATAAAATATTTAAATGAATTATTTTATCAGAAAAAGATAAAATATTAATTTTCAACAATTGTCACATTAAAAATTTTTTCCATCTATATCCACATAAAATTAATATTTTTCTCATCATATGAATCAATAATTAATTATTCACAAATAATATTACAGAATCACAGTACTGGCAACCAGGCCGTTCCCAGGAAAGAGGGGGCTTTCCAATAAGAATTTCTCCTTACTGGCGCAATTAGGTGACCAAACCTCTCCTTAGACAGAACTTTCTAGACATTGTCAATAATGTTATCTAATAATATTATTCAGATAATATGAATTATTGCTTCGATAATGAAAAATACTGTGTAGTGACCATTATTGAAATAACAGTAATATAAAAAAATCAACGCAACAATTATTGAATCAATAAAATAAAATACTGAACAGTAATTACTATAACCATTATTGAGTAGTGCCTTCTTACGTAAGAATCAATAATTGGTGCAATACCGTGTGCTACTGTGTTTTAACACCCGAGTATTTTAACAGTATTAATGGAAACAACTACGCTGTTATTTTTAAACAACTTATATTTGTCGTTTTCTTCATCCAATCGCTTTTCGTTATGGGGCCCACAAAAGACTGCGCCGTCGTAAGAATATTCCCCGACAGCAAGAATATTCCACGACCAAACGAATATTCCCTGACAACAATGAATATTTTATAATCACTTGCTTATTTTGAAAAATTTGCGTATTTTACCCATAACTATCCACATTAATCAAATCAACCCCTACTATTTCAAAATAATAAATAGAAAAAAATTAAATTTTATTAATATTAAGTTGGGGTCTTACATACAATTCAATAATCAACAGTCCATCTTCGCACGTAAGTCAAAGATAAGGATGATATAAATAAGGATAAATATTAAAGACTTTAATTTTATCCAAATATTATCTATCACTTAAATAACTCATAATATAATATTGTTAATATTATAACAATATTTTAATCACTTCTTAAACTTATAAACAATTTATTTCAATTGTTTACACTTTATCAAATAATGCATTTAATCATTAAAAAATGCCATACTCATAAGATTTCATCACCAATGATCAAATTCTTTATCAGCAATCTACATATACCTTATATAGAATTTCCAAACCATAAAATCCTATTTTCCAACTTTGTTACTTCACATAACATATTTAACTCATATGTTTGAAACTAAACTATTTTCATGAAAAATACCAAATCAGTCCAAAAAATATTTTTTTTCTGGGATTTAGCATAGTATAGTCCCATAAAGAACATATATTTTTTTCGGAATTTTTAAAATTCATTTACTATTTTTCAAAAATCAATTTTAATTAATTCCTTATGAAATTAGCTACCTCAAGTTTAACTCCAAAAATTCCCAAATCTTGGCAGGATCTTACAAATGTTAACGTGAGCCTCCAATTTAAATTTCATGGTCATCGGAGTTATAGAACTCCGGTTATAGCATTTGTCGTCGAAAAAACCTAAATATTAAAATGGTCATAACTTGCTCATTTTAAGTCAGAATGAGCTCATTTTTGGACAGGAGGTTCTTTATACCATATACTTTCATGTCCCAAAAGATCAAAAAATTTTCTCACAAATTAAGTGGCCAAAACAGCCCTTCTAAAATTTGGACAGTAGCATTTTGGTAATTTCCAGCTTTTGACTCCTTTGCTAAAATCAGTCCACACGAAAATCTTCAGCACCTTTTCTAGTAATTCCACTTGGAGATGCTACAAAACTCATAGATCTAACTCTAGAACTTGACCACACTCAAAAATTCAAAATATAATAGCCAAAATCTAATTTTTCAACCCTTTGTGATTTCTAAGAAACTTTCATGTTTTCACATAATAACCAATATAACTCATCATAACACTTACTAATACTTCATATACCCATGATTTTCATCAGTCCAATGCTTTTATTATGACTCTCATCATAATCAAAGTAACCAAATCATTTCCACAATTTAATAAAGAATGAATATAAAAGATCATTCATCATGCATGTGGTAATCCATATAGACAGGTTATTCAAACAGAATAATAAAGAATGGAATAACAGAAAGATTCACCATGCATGCGATAGACACCGCACAGATAGGTTATTCCCAACAGAATAATAAAGACGGAACCAGGTCCGGCGTAAAACGTTCAGACAAGATGTTCCAACAGAATAATAAAGAATGGAATAACAACAGAAATCACCATGCATGCGGTACGTCGCATAGATAGGTTATTCCAACAGAATAATAAATAACGGAACCAGATCAGGCGAAATTCGCACCGACAGGATATTCCAACAGAATAATAAAGAATGGAATAACAACAGAAATCACCATGCATGCTGTACTTCGCATAAACAGGTTATTCCAACAGGATAATAAATGATAGAACCAGGTCCGGCGTAAAACCCACAGCCAGGATATTCTGACAGAGTAATAAATAATGGAACCAGGTCCGGCGTAAAACGCACAGACGGGATATTCCGACAGAATAGTAAAGAATAGAATAATAGAATAATTTCACTATGTATGCAGTACTTTGCATATACAGGTTATTCCAACATAATAATAAAGAATGGAATAACAGAAGAATTTTACCATGTATGCGGTACTTCGTATAAACAGGTTATTCTAATATAATAATGAAGAATGGAATAACAACTCTTATGAGTATTGAAAGAAAATAATTCTCTTCATGAATACGAAAAAATAATACCCTTACAGGTACAACAAATAATATCCCTTACCTTAGAATGAAGCTGGATACTTCTTTCTCTCTATAATTTTTCTCTATAATAATGGCTCTAAAGTTTTAGTGAATTGGTGAAAAATAAAGGAAGAATGAGCTTCTATTTATTGGAAAATATAATTTTGATAATTGAACATTTTTGGGGTCAAAAAATTACAGTACAATACCTCTAACTTTTCTTTCATTTATAATTCAGTCATCCAAGTATTATCAAACTTGCACCACCTCCCCTAATATTAAATCATGTGAATCAATAGTAAATCATGTGACTCAATAGTTCTAAACATGTGAAAAAATTAATTACAATATAGTACATCCATCTGTACCTCCATCTTTAACTTAGACATTCAAGTATTATCAATCTTGCACCAACTCCCCTAATAGTAAGTGAATGTGACTCAATAGTACACACATGTGAACAAATAGTTATATAAACATGTGAATAAGTAGCAATAAATTGCTCATTTATCCAATAAATTACCCGATTTATCAATAAAACCCCAGACATCAATTATCATCGCAATAGATGTCAATTTCTACTAACACAAATAATCCCAACATAATGAAACTATCAAATTCATCTTTAATCCACACAAATGTTAGTAGCCAGATAATTATCATAGATAGTTACAAGCTTGTTAGTAACCAGATAATTATAAGCTTGTATCAAGACTGTTATAAAGCTTGTATATGTTTACTTTATATTGATCATGATGGAATTAAAAATTAAAATATTAATCAACATCAATTTTGTTTACTGTACACCATCAAAAATATTACCAACCATGTGGTTAATGGTTACTAACAATAAATAATTATATATTCTTGTAAATAATTAAATTTGTTGTATTGGTTACTGTCAATCTCCATTTTCTAACAACTGAATAAACATTATAAAGTAATCAAATCAATATTAGACAGTAACCAAATTACATAATCTTAGTAACCAGAATATAAACCACATTTTTACATGCAGTTTTGAAGGCCTAAATGATGGAATTTGATCAAAAAACCATGCAGTTCACCAGCAAAGCTGGTGATTTTTGATCGTTGACTCGTTTCTAATGAAATTAGGCTTTGAAAACGCCAAAATTTGACACTCCAAACTTGTCAAAAATTACCAAATTCTCACTGAATCAAATCTTTACATAAATTGACACGCCTATTCTTCAACCGCATCAGTTTGTTACCACCTAAAGACTAACAGTTGTACGAAGTTAAGCAATGTAGTCAATAAGTAATCATCAATATAAAACAAACAAGTATAAAACACACTAATATTATACAGTAATCATAATAACATTATACAGTAACCAAATTTAGATTAGACAGTAACCAACATATGTCTATGTAGTAACCAGAACATAAACACATTTTTTATTGCATTTTACAGTAAAAAAACAACCAGTATAATTTGTTTGTTACCAACTAAAGGCAGACTTTTGTAAGAATGTAACCAATTTGGCTAACAATGTAACCATTAATATAAAAAATATAAGTAGAAGTGTACATTAATATGCTTCAGCAACCAATAATACAGTAACCCATTAATCACTGCAGTAATTAAGTTTGCATTAGTCTGTAACCAAGTCAGCATGAGTCACTAAATAATATTTTTCCACAGTAACCAAGTCAGCATTTTAATTTTATACAAGTAACCAATTCAGAATTAGTCAATAACCATTATAGTATTACACAGTAAGCAAGTCAGCATTAGTCAGCAACCAATATAATATTACTTAGTAACCAAATCAGTATTAGTCAGTAACCAAGTCAGAATTAATTAGTAATATTATGCAGTATCCAAGTCAGCATTAGTCAGTAACCAAGTCAGCATTAGTCAGTAATATTATGCAGTAACCAAGACAGCATTAGTCAGTAACTAAGACAGCATTAGACAATATAATGTTACACAATCAGTATACTAACTTTGCTATCAAAACGGTCAGCATACTGACTTTGTTAATCATCATCAATTTTGGTTATTGTACACCATCAAAAATGTTACCAACCATGTGGTTAATGGTTACTAACATTAAACAATTATATATTCATGTAAATAATTAAATTTGTTGTATTGATTATTGTCAGTCTCCATTGTCTGACAACTGAATAAACATTATAAAGTAACCAAATCAATATTAAACAGTAACCAAACTACATAATCTTAGTAACCAAAAAATAAACCAAATTTTTACATGCAGTTTTGAAGGCCTAAATGATAGAATTTGTCCAAAAAACCATGCAGTTCACCAGCAATGCTAGTGATTTTTGATCGTTGATCCGTTTCTAATGAAATTAGGCTCCGAAAACGCCAAAATCTGACACTCCAAACTTGACAACAGTATACAGTAATATGCTTCAGCAACCAATATTACAGTAACCAATTAATCTCTGCAGTAATTAAGTTTGCATTAGTCAGTAACCAATTCAGCATTGGTCAGTAACCAATTAAGTCAGCATTAGTCACTAGATAATTTTACACAGTAACCAAGTCAGGAATATAATTTTACACAGTAACCAAGTCAGCATTAGTCAGTAACCATTATAGTTTTACACAGTAAACAAGTCAGCAATAGTCAGTAACCATTATAGTTTTACACAATAAACAAGTCAGCAATAGTCAGTAACCAAAACAACATTAGACAGTAACCAATATAATCTTAAACAGTAACCAAATAAAAATTAGTCAGTAACCAAGTCATCATTTTCCAATAATCGATCAGCAATGTTCAGTAATATTATTCACTAGTCATTATAATTTTACACAGCAACCAACTCAGCAATATTCAGTAACAATATAATGCTACACAGTAACCGAATCAGCATTAATTAGTAACCAATATATTGTTATATAGAATCCAATATATCATTAGATAGTAACCAAGTCAGCATTAGACAGTAACCAAAATAATATTAGAGAGTAAACAACAGTTGCATGAAGGTAACTAATTTATTTGATGAGTAACCATTAATATAAAAAATCAGGAGAACTCATTTAAAAATTATAAAGCCATCAAATAAATATTATTTAGCATATAAATAGACAATAAACAGTAACCAATTTATATCTATTTAGTAACCATAATATAAAACATATCAATGAATAAAACAATCGTTATAGGTATTTGTAGTAACCATTTTAAACGTGAAAAACTTAAGAAAAGTTATCAATATAGGAATTCGTAGAAAACAGAGGTAACTATATGCATATGAATCACTTACCTCAGTATTCAGATTTTATCGAAGTTGCTGCGATTTTGTTACTGAACTTCAACAATCACGGTAGTTCGATTATTTTTGGTTACTGAACTTGAAGTTGCTGTTGATTTTGTATGCTATTTTGTGATCTCAGCGTGCCGTCGCGAGGAAAAGTTCTGTCTTCTCTGATCTCAGTGCTATGTCGCGCCAGAAGATTTGAATTTCTCCGATATCAAAGTTGCATGTTTTGTTCAGTTGCTTGAATGTAAGAGATTAGGAGCGGTTTTTTGCGTATAAAAGAGTCTGTAACTAACGTATATACGTGATTTTAGCAACTTAATATTGTGTTAGTTTTATTTTTGTAATTATTTTGCTTGTGTTTTATTTTTGTAAATACTTTCTAATTGTTGTATATTAATGTTAAGGACCCTAAAAAAGAGGAAGAAGCCCGCGGGCCGGCCCGCGCCCAGTCTGGCCACCAAAACCCGGGCCAACTCGGCCCGGCCCGGTCCGGCCCTCCCGTTTGTCAGGTCTAATTAACGATGTCTAGAAGTTCTGTCAAGGAGAGGTTTGGTCACCTAATTGCGCGCCAATAGGGAGAAATCTTTATTGGAAAACCCCTTCTATCCTGGGAACGACCTGGACGATTAATATTGTGAATTATAATAATGATGATAAATGTGGTTAAAAATATTGAAAGAATTTTTTTTATGAAGTCTTTGATGTAAATTTTGTTTATTATTTCGACCCTCATTTACCTATTTTTCAAAATAACTGATACAAAATTATTCATTTTATATATATATATATAGACTTTCAACATGTGTGTGTGTGTGTGTATATATATATATATATATATATATATATATATATATATATATATATATATATATATATAGCTTATATGTTTATATGCCTTTGTCGTAGGGCAAATGTTATGTAATTATATATATATATATATATATATATATATATATATTTATATAATTTATAAGTTTTTTTATTAGATATATATTAAATAGAATATATTTTATTTTATTTAAAGTTTTTGTTTTATTAGAATATTTTATTGCACAGTAATGAATAGTAAAAATCAAAAAATCAACGAATTCACCAAATTCGTTCGCCCGTGAATTCTTCTGCGGATCCGTGATTTTATAAAAAATTCAAATAGTATCTTTTCCATTCTCCTATAAATAGGATGCTTAGTTAGAATTGAAATCACACCAGAAATTTAGAGAATTCTCTTCTATAATCTTGAGCGTATTTCTTTAGAGTTTTAAGAAGCTTTGAGCATAGTGCAAGTTTTCTTCAAGAATATCCTCGCCCTACCAGTCGGAATACTCTTCTTTTACGGTAAGGGGTATTATTTCTTTCGTATTCATGAAGAGAACTTATGTTCTTCCATTCTTTATTATTCTGTTGGAATAACATGTATACGCGGACTACCCTATACTTGGTGAAATTCTTCTGTTATTCCATTCTTTATTATTATGTTGGAATAACTTGTCTATGCGAAGTACCGCATACATGGTGAAATTATTCTGTTATTCCATTCTTTATTATTCTGTTGGAACATCCTTTCGGTGTGAATTTCACCTGACCTGGTTCCGTTATTTATTATTCTGTTGGAATATCCTGTCTGTGCGTTTACGCATGACCTGGTTCCGTTATTTATTATTCTGTTGAAATATCCTATCTATGCGTTTACGCATAACCTGATTCCGTTATTTATCATTCTGTTGGAATAACCTGTCTGTGCGGTCTATCGCATGCCTGGTGATTTTTTTTGTTATTCAATTTTTTATTATACTCAGTTGGTTAATGTTTGATTTTTATACTCCATGAAATTAGTGAAATATCCTTGATATTTGCGCTTCATCCAGTATCTTTTCATGGAAATATTCTTCTGAGCATTCTTGAGTTTTACCCCACAAAGCAGTATCATGTTGACAATTTGGACGTTATTGGTTCCTGGATAAATTAATTCTTGAACTTATTTTATTGAATTCTTATATCATTGTCATTATCCTCATGTTTATATTATGTTGAAAGTCATATGTGGCCTGTAGTGCATAGATGGACTTGGTATAATTATGACCAGGGATTATTCGGTATAATCATGACCGTAATATTATAAATGATGTGGTAAAAGTCCTCATTGGCCCGTAGTGCATTGATGGACAGTTGTTGGCATGATCATGACCATTGATGAATACACGAATATCCTTGACCCATAGTGCATGGATAATTTGTGGTCGTGATACTAATGAATATCCTTGGCCGTAATGCAGGGATGATGTGGATTATTTATTAAGCTAAGTCTTAGCGATAAAAGTGATAAAAAATCTTTTTAAATCATAAAAGATAGTATATTTTATTCTCTACTTGACTCTTTTAATGTATTGCTTGTTCGCGCCATTCGCTCCTCATTATCGACCAAATGGGATGCAAACCGGGACAACTCCGCAAACTTAGCCTCGTACTGCAACACGGTCATATTGTTTTGCTCCAGCTTGATAAACTCTATCTCCTTCATGTGACGAATACTTTCGGGAAAGTACTTGTCGTTGAACAGCTCTTGGAACTTCTCCCAAGACATCTTGAGTGCGTCAGTCTGGGTACGTTTTACAGATTCCCACCAATGATCTCCTTCTTCACGCAACATAAAGGTGGCGAATGGAACCTTTTGCTCCTCTGAGCATCCCAAGACATCAAATATCTTGGTGATCTGCTTTAACCACGTCTCCGCCTTAAGTGGTTCTGGCTTTTCCAAAAACTCTGGTGGTCCCAGCTCCTTGAATTGCTTAGCGGTGACCAACCGTGGGTTGCCATTGTCTTTACCTGCATTATGAACAGGAGCCGCCTTCTCCCGTTGTTGCATGAATTGCATAAAGTCTCTGACCATCCCATCATTCACCATTTCATCGGTGTTATTATTTTCATGAGGAGTATTGTCCTCTAGTTGCACATTATCCTGATTATTGATCTGTGGAGACTCAACGATCTCCTGTGCTCCATTGATAATCTCAACATTCTCGGATGCCATTTTCAAACACTGCCACAAAACAAAGATTAATTGACATGTAACATAATATCTCTAAACTTTGACCAACTAATTTAAATACAAAATAAATTTAAGTAGGTCATACTAGCGAAGAAATTCCCCGTCTCTCCCCTCCTAGTTCTAGTCTCACATCTTAGCCAGAGATCATATCCCTAAGCTCTGATACCAACTGTGACGCCCCCAAAATTAGGTATACATCACCCATCTTGAGTCGTCAGATACATGGTACAGAATTCAAATACAACTTACTAATACCACTGTCGTGTATAATACGACAAAATACAACTGTGAGTTTGAATACAATAATTGTCTACTAGAGATCATACAAACTCAAAAGGAGTCCTCAATACAATTATTGTTACACTATTTAACAGAATAATGAGGACTACTAATACTATTCTTTGGTCCATCACTCCGTTCCCTGACTCGTCCCAGCTATATTCTCTTTTCCTGAAGAGAACAGTGAAAGAAAGGGTGAGCTCAACTAGCCCAGTAAGAAATATTATGACTAAGATAATGCAGAATAAATTATCATTAGCCTTCAACAATGTTAAACTGATAAAATATAATAGGCATCAAGTTTAACTGCATCGGAATAAGCAATCCATTAAAAGAGTCAAGTAGAGAGAATTGAATCTACTATCTTTTATGATTTAAAAAGTTTTTCATCACTTTTATCGCTGAGACTCAGCTCAATAAATAATCCACATCATTAAATCATCCCTGCACTACAGGCTAAGGATATTCATTAGTATCACGACCACGAATTATCCATGCACTACGGGCCAAAGATAATCGTGTTTTCATCAACGGTCCTGATCATGCCATAAAACAATTATCTTTGCACTACGGCCGAAGAGAATCCATAGCCATAATCATACCAAAAACTGTCCATCAATGCACTACGGGCCAATGAGGACTTTTTCTACATCATTTGTAATATTACGGTCATGATTACACCGCATAATCCCTGGTCATAATCATACCAAGTCCATCTATGCACTACAGGCCACAGATGACTTTCAACGTAACATAAACATGAGGATGATGACAATGATATAAGAATTTAATAAAACAAGTTCAAGAATTAATTTGTCCATGAACCAATAACGTCCAAATTGTCCACACGATACTGTTTTGTGGTGTAAAATTCAAGAATGCTCAGAAAAATATTTTTCCTAAAAAGATACTGGATGAAGCGCAAATATCAAGGATATTCTACTAATTTCATGGAGTATAGAAGTCAAAACTTTAACCAACTGAGTATAATAAAGAATGGAATAACAACAGAAATCACCATGCATGCGGAACTTCGCACAGGCAGGTTATTCCAACAGAATACTAAATAACGGAACCAGGTCAGGTGAAATTCACACTGACAGGATGTTCCAACAGAATAATAAATGCGGAACAATAAATGATGGATCCAGGTCCGGCGTATAGCACAGACAGGATATTCTGACAGAATAATAAAGACGGAACCAGGTCCGGTGTAAAACACACAGACAGGATGTTCCAACGGAATAATAATAAAGACGGAACCAGGTCCGGTGTAAAACACACAGACAGGATGTTCCAACGGAATAATAATAAAGACGGAACCAGGTCCGGTGTAAAACACACAGACAGGATGTTCCAACAGAATGATAGAAGAATGTCACCAAGTATAGGGTAGACCGCGTATACAGGTTATTCCAACAGAATAATAAGAAATGAAATAACAATAGTTCTCTTCATGAATAAGAAAGAATAACACCCCTTACCGTAACAAAAACTGGATATAGAAGTAGTGAAGTAGCAGAACACTCTTCTTCTTTCTTTCTATAATTTTCTCTATAGCTTCTCTCTATAATTTCTCTCTCTAGAGTTTCAATGAATTCATAAGAAAATAATGAAGGAATGAGCTTCTATTTATAGGAAAATGGAATGCATAGTAACTAATCCATGAACGGTCCAGATTGATTTACTTTAATCTGACGGTCCATATTTAAAGAAAAATCTTTTAAATATAATATATTCTATTTATATAAAAAGATTTTTACTATGCAACACTATGAAAAACACTATGCGTCACTATGCATAATAAAATATAATATATTCTATTTATAAAATAACTTTAATAAAATATTCTGTTTTATATAAAAAGATGTTTCTGTTTTATTACGTTAATAATACGAATAAAACAAAACGTCATCATCGCTATAATAATTCATATTATTAATCGACAATAATTGAATTAAATTGAGCGACTTCTCACATAAATATCAATAATCAATACCGTGTGCTACTATGCAACAACGCGTATTACTGTACTTTTACTACCCAGTAGTTCAACAGTATCAACGGTAAAACTTCCGTCGTTATTTTCAATAAAATATTTTTGTCGTTTTCTCAATCCGACAATAATTCTGTTGTGGGGTACACCAATAATTGTACCGTCGTACGAATATTTTTCCGACACAAAGAATATTCCCTGACCAATCGAATATAATATAACAATTTGCATACTTTGCAAAATTTATAAATACTACCCACAACTATACTATTATCTCAAATTCACACCATAATATAAAAAAATTATTTCGAGAAAGTTAATTCTTTATTCATAAAATCTGGGGTTTTACAATCTCCCCTCCTTATGGAATTTTGCCCTCGAAATTTACGTACGTACCTGGTATGCCAAACAGGTGAGGATACCTTGACTCCACTTCAAATTCTAACTCTTGAGATATAACCTTTGAGTGTTGAATACGATTCTTCTTATCCAAGATTGTAACACGTATCTCTTCAAACGTTAAATCATCCGCTATCTCGTCCGGTTCTAAATTAATAATGTGGTTCGGGTCGTCCACATATTTACGTAACATCGATACGAAAAAAAAACGTTATGAACACGCAATATATTTGGCGGTAAAACGAGTCTATAAGCCACAGTTCCTACTCAATCGAGGATTTCAAATGGGCCAATTAAATCGAGGGTTGAGTTTTTCGCTCTTCAGCAACTCTTGCTTCTAAAATAACACCCTCTTGAACCTTCTTCTTCACATTCATCAGATTCGGGTATGTAGCTTGAACGTCTTTAACTTTATCGATTAAAGTCAATTTTACTCGTATATTCGTTATCTTCACGTGAGTTCCTAGAGTCTTTAACTCTATCTTCATCATTTGCAAGTTATACGAAATGAGTCTTTGTGTTAACAACATCGCACTTGTAAACGCATACGATCTTCTACTCAGCACGTCAGCTACCATGTTCGCTTTCCCACGATAATATTGCATGGTGCGATCGTAATCTTCAACAGCTCGAGCCAACATCTTTGGCACGTTATACGTTCGTTTTAGGTGAAGAAAATATTTGAGGGTTTAAGAAATGAGTTTTGTACTGGTGTCAATACCAAATTCGATTTCACGCTCTGGGGTAAGCTAAGAAGTCTTCAGGAATACATCAAGAAATTTATTAATGATAAAAATATCATTCAAAACTGTTACTCCCATTCAAGACTTGGATAGTACGTCACATTGATACCGACTGTGACTTTTATCCCTTAACCTAGATAGCACCTCACAATGATACCTATCAACTTGTTATCGTTATTCACGACGTCGCCTACAGAAAGTCCGGCTTCGGTCCATTCCACACAAGGAAGTCATCAACAAAAGGATCGGGGCTCTTTACTTATGGCTTGATATGACAATGATTGAATTTAGTAGTTTGGTTGCTTAAATTCGCATAATAGGTTGGTTAGGAATACGAAAGCTAACAACCTTACGAAAAACATGATGAGTAGTTAACCAATCGTTTCCTAAAATAGCATCAAAGACAAGTATTTTCAAAGAGACAAGATCAACACGTAACGTGAAAGTGTCGATTTGAATCAAATAAGATTTATAAACAGTGGAGGTAACGAAGGTTTCTCCCAATGGAGTTTCAATAGATAAATCAAAGTTTAACTTCTCTGGAGTTAAGTACAAACATTGAACACAACTAGGTGAAATAAAAGAGTGAGTAGAACCGGTATCTAACACAGTATAAACTTCGTAAGAGCTTATGATTAACTTACCCGTGATAATTTTATTCAGGTTCCTCGTCACGAGAGAAAAAAAACGCTCTCTCTTAAACTACCGGCTTTGGCTTGTCTGGGACATCCTTTGGCATCATTATCCCAGCTGGAATTGACTTCATCATACGACAGAATCGAGCTAGGTGACCTTCTCTTCCGCAATTAAAGCATGCTTTGGACTGCTGCGTACAGTTTGGACGGATGTGTCCCTCCTGTCCGCATCTGAAACATACGACCGGTGGTCGTTCTTCTTCCTTAACAACGGTTGCTGGTGCTGATGTCTTTACGTCATTGTTGAACCTTCTCTTCTTGAAATGTCCATTCTTATTATTTTGGCCATGATTACCACCGAAGTGGTTACCATTCTTGGTATGATAATTTCCCCCGCGATGGTTATCATTGTTCCAATGGTCGTTGCCACCGGTATGATTATTATCGTGTTGCTGGTCATTACCTTTTGGTTGTGATAACTCATTATCGCGCTCCACTAACTGAGCTCTATTCACAATATCTGAATATAAACAAAGTTTATGAGAAATGAGGTATTGACGTATATCGGGTTTCAAACCTCGCAGAAACATTCGCGCCATTCGCTCCTCATTATCGACCAAATGGGATGCAAACCGGGACAACTCCGCAAACTTAGCCTCGTACTGCAACACGGTCATATTGTTTTGCTCCAGCTTGATAAACTCTACCTCCTTCATGTGACGAATACTTTCGGGAAAGTACTTGTCGTTGAACAGCTCTTGGAACTTCTCCCAAGACATCTTGAGTGCGTCAGTCTGGGTACGTTTTACAGATTCCCACCAATGATCTCCTTCTTCACGCAACATAAAGGTGGCGAATGGAACCTTTTGCTCCTCTGAGCATCCCAAGACATCAAATATCTTGGTGATCTGCTTTAACCACGTCTCCGCCTTAAGTGGTTCTGGCTTTTCCAAAAACTCTGGTGGTCCCAGCTCCTTGAATTGCTTAGCGGTGACCAACCGTGGGTTGCCATTGTCTTTACCTGCATTATGAACAGGAGCCGCCTTCTCCCGTTGTTGCATGAATTGCATAAAGTCTCTGACCATCCCATCATTCACCATTTCATCGGTGTTATTATTTTCATGAGGAGTATTGTCCTCTAGTTGCACATTATCCTGATTATTGATCTGTGGAGACTCAACGATCTCCTGTGCTCCATTGATAATCTCAACATTCTCGGATGCCATTTTCAAACACTGCCACAAAACAAAGATTAATTGACATGTAACATAATATCTCTAAACTTTGACCAACTAATTTAAATACAAAATAAATTTAAGTAGGTCATACTAGCGAAGAAATTCCCCGTCTCTCCCCTCCTAGTTCTAGTCTCACATCTTAGCCAGGGATCATATCCCTAAGCTCTGATACCAACTGTGACGCCCCCAAAATTAGGTATACATCACCCATCTTGAGTCGTCAGATACATGGTACAGAATTCAAATACAACTTACTAATACCACTGTCGTGTATAATACGACAAAATACAACTGTGAGTTTGAATACAATAATTGTCTACTAGAGATCATACAAACTCAAAAGGAGTCCTCAATACAATTATTGTTACACTATTTAACAGAATAATGAGGACTACTAATACTATTCTTTGGTCCATCACTCCGTTCCCTGACTCGTCCCAGCTATATTCTCTTTTCCTGAAGAGAACAGTGAAAGAAAGGGTGAGCTCAACTAGCCCAGTAAGAAATATTATGACTAAGATAATGCAGAATAAATTATCATTAGCCTTCAACAATGTTAAACTGATAAAATATAATAGGCATCAAGTTTAACTGCATCGGAATAAGCAATCCATTAAAAGAGTCAAGTAGAGAGAATTGAATCTACTATCTTTTATGATTTAAAAAGTTTTTCATCACTTTTATCGCTGAGACTCAGCTCAATAAATAATCCACATCATTAAATCATCCCTGCACTACAGGCTAAGGATATTCATTAGTATCACGACCACGAATTATCCATGCACTACGGGCCAAAGATAATCGTGTTTTCATCAACGGTCCTGATCATGCCATAAAACAATTATCTTTGCACTACGGCCGAAGAGAATCCATAGCCATAATCATACCAAAAACTGTCCATCAATGCACTACGGGCCAATGAGGACTTTTTCTACATCATTTGTAATATTACGGTCATGATTACACCGCATAATCCCTGGTCATAATCATACCAAGTCCATCTATGCACTACAGGACCACAGATGACTTTCAACGTAACATAAACATGAGGATGATGACAATGATATAAGAATTTAATAAAACAAGTTCAAGAATTAATTTGTCCATGAACCAATAACGTCCAAATTGTCCACACGATACTGTTTTGTGGTGTAAAATTCAAGAATGCTCAGAAGAATATTTTCCTAAAAAGATACTGGATGAAGCGCAAATATCAAGGATATTCTACTAATTTCATGGAGTATAGAAGTCAAAACTTTAACCAACTGAGTATAATAAAGAATGGAATAACAACAGAAATCACCATGCATGCGGAACTTCGCACAGGCAGGTTATTCCAACAGAATACTAAATAACGGAACCAGGTCAGGTGAAATTCACACTGACAGGATGTTCCAACAGAATAATAAATGCGGAACAATAAATGATGGAACCAGGTCCGGCGTATAGCACAGACAGGATATTCCGACAGAATAATAAAGACGGAACCAGGTCCGGTGTAAAACACACAGACAGAATGTTCCAACGGAATAATAATAAAGACGGAACCAGGTCCGGTGTAAAACACACAGACAGGATGTTCCAACAGAATGATAGAAGAATGTCACCAAGTATAGGGTAGACCGCGTATACAGGTTATTCCAACAGAATAATAAGAAATGGAATAACAATAGTTCTCTTCATGAATAAGAAAGAATAACACCCCTTACCGTAACAAAAATTGGATATAGAAGTAGTGAAGTAGCAGAACACTCTTCTTCTTTCTTTCTATAATTTTCTCTCTATAGCTTCTCTCTATAATTTCTCTCTCTAGAGTTTCAATGAATTCATAAGAAAATAATGAAGGAATGAGTTTCTATTTATAGGAAAATGGAATGCATAGTAACTAATCCATGAACGGTCCAGATTGATTTACTTTAATCTGACGGTCCATATTTAAAGAAAAATCTTTTAAATATAATATATTCTATTTATATAAAAAGATTTTTACTATGCAAACACATATGCAACACTATGCAAAACATAGCTGGGAATATATCTTAGTGGGCTAGTTGAGCTCACCCTTTCTTTCACTGTGCAACATTATCTTAGTCATAATATTTCTTACTGGGCTAGTTGAGCTCACCCTTTCTTTCACTGTTCTCTTCAGGAAATGAGAATATAGCTGGGACGAGTCAGGGAACGGAGTGATGGACCAAAGAATAGTATTAGTAGTCCTCATTATTCTGTTAAATAGTGTAACAATAATTGTATTGAGGACTCCTTTTGAGTTTGTATGATCTCTAGTAGACAATTATTGTATTCAAACTCACAGTTGTATTTTGTCGTATTATACACGACAGTGGTATTAGTAAGTTGTATTTGAATTCTGTACCATGTATCTGACGACTCAAGATGGGTGATGTATACCTAATTTTGGGGGCGTCATAAGCTGGGCATAGATCAAGGTGGAGTACAACTGTATTGTGATAATCAGAGCGCCATTTACTTGGCAAAGCATCAAGTGTATCTCGTAAGGACCAATCATATTAGCGTAAGGTTTCACAAGGTGAGGGAGCTGATAGCCACTGGGGATGTGATATTAGAGAAGGTGCACACTTCTGAGAATGCAACTGACATGTTGACAAAGACTGTGACCGCGGACAAGTTCAAGCATTGCTTGGACTTGATTAATATCTCTGAATGTTAGTTTGGAGGATTCCCCCCAAGATCGGATTGGACAAGTGACTTATCTTCGAAATGGATGAGGTTATTCGTCAAGGTGAAGATTTGTTGGAAACTTGTGACTCATAATATGGAAACCGCTGAAAAAGGCTAGTGCGGAGCCTAGCGGAGCGGAGCGAAGCGACGCACTAGCCCATCAGGGTTGACCCGAAGGTCGTGGGGGATGCGAGGGGGCGAAGCCTCCCCGCGGTACGGTACAGGTTGTTTTATTAGAGGGACATTATAGGTAATTGAGACATAATATGAAGTAGGGTTGGAATAAGATTAGTAGTTATAAATACTATCTATTGTAAAGCCCTAAGGGACTAAGGAATCATCAATAAACAATCAGCCGCCTGTGGAGTACCCAAATTGAAAAACCATGTAAATCTCGTGTTTTTTCTTAATTCTCTATCGTTTGTGTGCGTGTGTGTGATCTCATATTCTAACAAACCTCTAGCGACATGTCAAAATGACAACGTTTTGTTCGTGCCGCTATAAATTTTAAATTGAAGAGCACTACAGTAATTCCTCCATCGAGCCATGCTCCAGAAATAATAGTCTTGCCTTTACTCCTAGCGACAGGGTTCAATCTCTATTTAATCCCAACTGTTGAATATCATGACAAATGGTGTTAAATATAATCGTTAAAATAGTACTTCTAGCAACAAGTTATATGACAAGTTATATGAATGGAACCCCTATATGTGTTATATGTGTGTGTGAGAGAGAGATTACCAATTGATATATATGAATGAACCCCTATATATGTGTATTTGTGTGTGTTTGAGAGAGAGAGAGAGAGAGAGAGAGAGAGAGAGAGAGAGACGACCAACAATTGGTACTAGTTGTGGAACTATTTTGAGTTGGTTCATCTTAGACTATCCAAAATCTATTTTGATCCATCTAAAATAATAGACGATGTTGAGATTTAACTTTTTGGAAAATATCTGAAAAAAATTATTGCGGAATGTTTAAAAAAGTTTGCGCAACTATTTATTGAAACAATTAACCAAGCTCAAAATTAATTCAAACATCAAACATATATAATCAAAGCAAAATCATTAAAGATCGGTTAATTACATATACATTTGATAACAAATATTATCATCGTAATGATAAATTAAGCCAGTAAATTTATTCAATTTGTAATAATTAAGTTACACACTTGTACTTCATATATCCGACCCAATATAGGTAGATTCATACCAAAAGTTTGACGGCAAGAAGTCGGGATATTTGTCGAGCATCTGAGGCATAAAAACATCATCATCAAATGAAAGATCCGACCCGTTACCCAATTCACTGCTAGATTGAACTGGTACTTTATCTGTAACTAGTGCATGCTCCTCTTCTTTGACCTTATCCACTGCATGAGGAACCATCAACTCTTGATGGTAACAGCCTCCGTCGCCGACCCGATCCGTGGCGCAGTACGTTCGGTCCAGCGTCGTATCGGCGTCTCGGCCGGTAAGTTGTTGGACTAGGGCTCGGAATTGTGAGGCACTAGTCTTGACTTTCATAGGGTTGGAGATGTACACAACTTTCACTGCTACTTTTTTCTTGGGTTTGAGGGGGTGTTTGGTTGCCTTTTTTTGATGTACGGGGAGTACTTTATCCATGGTATATAATACTAGTATAATGCTTGGATTGGAAAGAGCTGGAGTATTTTATTGGTTTAGGGTTTTGATTTTAAAGGGAAAAATGGGAATCCCTGAGATCGGGATTAGGAAATAGGGATTGGACCAAGTAGAGACTTCGGAGGAGAACAATAAATTAATGCTAAGAGTTGAGATGGAGCTAGGAATGCAAATCTCAAACCCAGCTGAAGCGCGTATAGTGAGTGGATCGCATCACATAAACTAATGTCTTCCAAATTTTACCATCATCATCAATTACAAATTCACATAAAAAATGGTATATCTTCTGACTTTATGCATTGAAATTTTTTATTATCAATTACGTTTTTAATATAATATTTTAATGATATAATAGGTCAATTTTATAATTTTATTAGATCGCAATTCTAAGTAGATATAAAACTTATATGCATCAAGAAATGAAAAGAAGCATATGGTGCAAAAACTAAGTTTTTGAGTTTTACATAGCATGCATGTGACATGAAACTATTGTTGTAACATGTTTCGTAGTTTGATGTACGTATTACAATAATTTTATCGCATAAATCGAATGATTGAATATTTCTTCTTTAAGACTATATTCGCCCTTTATTTTTATTACATAGAGTTATTGTGAATTAGTCTCCAAAAATACCAGATTTAATTTATTATGTATTAGAATTTGTTGTGTAGAACTCGAGAATGATTTGGAATGATTTGAAGTAAAAAATTTGGGTGGATTTACAACTTATTTATAGGTTTCCAAGTACCATTTTGAAGATATATATTTCCTTTTGATCAATAGTTACATCCATTTGAAAATGTATTTAAATATTAGAGATATATTCTTTTGAAAATGTATATCGAACCATTGTAATTAATGATTCATCCAACAATCTTACCCATTTGAACCATTGCATCGATTTAATTGTTTCATCCCGAACAATTGCATTAGTTTAATTGCCCGAATCAATATATCTCTTGTTCGAATAGATTCCTCTTGTTCAAAAAATTATAATTTTTCAAACCAAACCAATTAAAACCAACACATATATCTGTTGAATTTAATTGTAACATATAATATATTTATTATATACTTTTCAAATTTGAAAATATCTAACAACTCCTCATTTAAATAAAAAGAGAAAAACTCTCTTTAGTTTACTTTTTAGTGTGGTAAATAATATTTTAAAAATAATTGCAACTGATTAAAATAAAATAACATAATTATAAGTGACATTCTAGATATACACCAAAAGTACTTCTTAATGATTTTTAACAATCTGCATATATTTTTGCATTAAGAGGGTTCTCTGAATAGTTTAGACTCATATAATTTGTATCTTAAATATTCAGATGATTTCTTAATATAAAAACGTGGACTATTAAAATATATTAAGAGGTAAACTTTTAAGTCCTTGATTTCAATACGAGTGTTATGGTACAAAAGTTTAATTCATTTAGGAAACATTTAAGTAAATACTACGTAAGGTTACTAATTGAAAGTTTGAAACATGTAAACATCACATGATAAAATTATACTACATTTTTCAAAAAATCATCTTGAAATAAATTTTGGGAACTAAAGAAACAATAATACATAATACATTTCAATAATAATAATAATAATAATAATAATAATATATACTCATTACTAAATTGGATTCTAATTAATGTATGTGTAATTCTAAGCGACAAAATATAATAATAATGTGTATATTTTTTTTATATTTACATTATGTTTAAATTTAATATATATTAACATAAATTTATCGTGATATATAATATGATTCAACTTAATTTTATAGCCTACCACTTTTTTCCCTTTTTGGGTGATAAATTAAAGTGATCAGCAAAACTTTGATCAAATTATTGGATTAACCTCTAATATTTAACAGTCTTCTGTTTTTCGTGTTGTTAAAGATTAACTTCAAAGAACGTCGTCTTCCGTTCAATAAAAAGTGGACAAATGTGATAGATTAATTAATGGTAAATATATATATATATATAGTATTTTTTTTACTGTGTAGTAATAGGTTTGAGTCTAGTCGCCCCTTTCCCAATTTTTTGGGCTTTTCCTATTGAAATGTACTTGTAGATTTACTGTATTGTATATTTATACCTATTTTTTGAAATTTAATAAACGGTATACGTGCAAGTTTTTTTATAAAAAAAAAAATCGATAAAAAGTTAGTATATGTTTGCACGCGCAACATAATGCGTGAGCTAAGCTGTAGCTGAGAGATGTGCGAATCAGAAGTTTGCGACGACAGAATTAAAAAGGTATTCCCACGTCATGCATGCGTAATCAGGTAACGTCATAATACGTACCGACGTTACAGCTGGGTCGGCTTACACCGGCATGGCTATGACTTGGATGAAACCCGGCTTTTCTAGAGAGAGAAAGAGAGAGAGAGGGTGAAAATCTATTTTTGTCCCTACTATCTCTTCTCATCCGTAATTTCAATTTTTATTTTAATAGTTTAATTTTTTTTTAATTACACAAATATTATGTGTCACACGTACTAGTATAATTAATTGCATTACATTTCAATGTAATACTCCATGCGTACATTGGTTTAAAATACTATACACAATGTATATTAAACATTTATAAAATAATCGGGGTAATAAAAAATAAATTAATTTTTCTAAACATAGAATAATATTAATTATGATAGCACTCAATCAATTAAAAATAAAATTAATTATAGTAGGTTACGAACTTCATCAAAATTAGAATTATAAAACGACCATTTTAAAAATGAAAAAATAATACTAGTAATAATATAAGCTTCTATCTTATTTTCTCTACTTTTCCCTATCTATGTATTCGTGTACGGAATTCATTTCATTGGTACGGTTGGACTAAAAGTGTAAATATTCAATATTTCTGCACCTACTGGCTGCTACTGCTGCATAGACCTTCTGGCTGCTACTACTACTGCTACCATGCAAGTCTGATCAAATCTTGACCATTAGACCAACACTTGGCCTAAAATGATTCAATAAGTCTTGTCGGCGGATATTTTTATTGGACCGGATAATTGAACATTTCTAATTTTTTTATTTTTTATTTTAAAAAAATATATAATATTTATTCTAACTAAATTTTTTATAGAATATAATATTTTAAGTGTAATTTAGATACATATACGAGAACATGATTGAAAAAACTCTACAACTTTATTATTATATATGTATCTAAATTATACCTAAAATACTATATATTTTATAAAAATTCTAATTAAAATAAATAATATATATTTTTTGAAAATCACAAGAAAAAAAACAAATAAAATTAAAAATATCCAATTATCTACTCCAATAAAAATGTTCTCGTAGAAGGACTCAAAATGACTAAGTTGTCAAAATCTATTGTCCAAATCTTTGAAGATATATTTATAAGAAAATCATATTTTTACGTGTTAAATTATAAGAGTCTCTTTCGCATATAGGTGAGATATATTCACTTACTATATATTTATGTGATAGTAATCTTGTGAAAATATTAATTTTTTTATGTTTTATATTAGTTGTCTATTTATAATTTAGGTCAAATAATTGTTTATTAACTAATTTCTATAATGCTACATTTAGATTGGAGTAATGAAGACGGAATGAATAATTAATTTTTATAAAATGAAAAAAAATTGTGTTTAGTTGCGATTAGAATGGATTGAACCATTTTTATTCCTTCCAAATTTATGAATTTTATTCCTTGGGGAGTAATAGTATGGAATAACTCATTCAAACTAGAATGAATGAATCATTCTACTCTTATTTCATTCATTCAATCCAAACGTAACATAAGTTATCCTCTAAACTTTAAGATTGAAATAGGGTTAAATCCACTTCTCTCCAGTCTCCACTAGACTCGATCCTCGGATTACAAATTCATCAGTGAACTGAAGTTTTTTACAATCGACTCATTGAACTACAAATTATTACAAAATTCGTTAAATGAGTTCTTTTAACAGAACTTCCTTGACACTTTTAAATTAACATCTACGTCAACTGCTTCATGTGCCTAGCTGTTGCCATATTGGAAAGTAAATGGGTGAAATTATTAAATAAGATAAATTTTGGTAAATTTTGAATTTTAGTAATGTCTAACATTATTATTTGTAATAATATTATTATTTATAAGTATTAACATTAAAAATTAAAAACCCACAAATTATTGTCTTTAACATTATTCACAAGTATTTTCATAATAAACACAAATAAAAATTAAAATTCATAAAAATAAATTCAAATTAAAAAATATAACTTAAATTTTGAAAATTAATTATTATTTTGATTTTTGAAAATTAACATAATTATTATTTATATTATGAATCTAGGTTTAAATATAAAAGAAATAAATACTAAAACACTTTAAACATCAATTATTATTATTATTATTATTATCTCTTTTTATTTTTCCTTAAAAATCCTAAATATCATCAACAAACCCAAATTAAGTAACACAGAGTTCTTCATCTCCAAATTTTGGAGAAAATAGATAACCCAAAATTCTTTCGCAATAGCTAATTTATAATTAAGAGATCAATGAAACATATTGTGTATAAAATTTAAGATTACATAATCAAGCTAGAGTAACAAAAATTAATAAAGAGATCTTCAATAATACTGTTGAGATAGTACAGTACAGTACCTAGATTTAAGACGTAATTTGAACTTGAGATGGATCGAGTTATTATAAATCCATCTATAGTAGTATGTACGTATCAAAACAATAGTCATTGATGATGATAGGTGGGGAGCTCATTCTCTTAATTATTGCTATTAACTAAGATAGTGATTTAATTTATGTAATCTTACTTGTAATAAATATTTATAATTCAAACTAAAAAAAAAATTAAATAAAAAAAATTTAGATACAATTTAGAAACTTTTTTCAGTTATTTGTCATAATTCAATTTGAATGATTCTCCAAATGCTCAAAGTCTCAAACCAAATCTTATTCTATATTCAAACAAAACTATGAATTAATTTCAAAGCATAAACTAGTTTTGATATCTTTTTATAGGTTTCAAATAAATTTTACTTGTATTTAGAATTAGTTTATCATTTTTTTTATCCCTCTAAATTTAACTCTTCCATTAATCTATGTTGCCCCTTGTTAGATCCGCCACTGTGGGTGAAGAAGATGATTCGATGATACTTTTAGAATAATATATAAATTTTAAACTTTACATGAAAATTAAGAAAAGTAATTATAACACTCAAATCGGACAATATAATCTAATATTTTAAATTAAAAAAAAATCATTAGAAAGGGAAAGAGATATTATTTTATTTAATCAGCATTACTATTGTAATTTGTATTTTATTGACTGCGTGCATGCACTATACATATATAAAAATCAATTTGAGTGTGGTTATAATTTCACACCCAAATCTGAATAATTTTATCTTATAAATTCATGTAAATTAAATCTTCTTCTTCGGGCAGAGAGCATAAACTTGAAAAAACCAATCAAACAAAAGGATTCATAAAAGGAAAAACAAGAACAATCAAACGAAAGAATGTATAGTAATCTATCTAATAAAATACAAATGATTTTGAATTTCCCGCTCACTTAATAAATCATCTGGGCCGTCCAAAATTTGGGATAAATCCCACCGTTCATACATCTATCTAATAAAATACATCTATCTATCTAATAATCTAATAATAATTTAATAAAATACAAATGACTTTAAATTTTTCGCTCACTCAATAAATTATTTTGGTCGTTCAAAGTTTGAGATAAATAATATTGTCCATACAGTGCCGGAGTCACGGGACCCAGCTAGTATCAAATATTGAGTTAAGAAGGTTAGCTGAACTTTGATACTATATCTTTTAACTTATAAGGTTTCGTTTAGTTTAGAGATTGTGATTTAATATGAATTTAGCATCTAAACCTTAATTTAAAGAAACAATATGATTTACTAAAATTGAAAGAAAACAAACTTCACCTCTAATGTGAAAATTGAATATAAAATCTAAATATCTTAATACATCAATCATAATCAGTACGGCTTGAATCCGTGATTAAATGCATAGAAAATTACCCTTTTTAATAGCAAAGAAAGAGAGTCCCACAATAAAAATAAAACATAAATTCATTCGGTTAGAGAATCGATTAGTGGTAGAGTTTCTTATCCACAAGAAAAACTTATTCGCAAAAAAAAAATGATCAAAGGGCGGCTAATAGTTATGTAATTGTGTTGGTCCACAAGATTTTGAAATCCTAATACTCCTTCCTTCCCAAATTTTTTATATAATTTATATAATTTATGATCATATTAATGTATATTTGAAATTTAAAAACATTTGAAATTAACTTTTTAAAAGCCAGAATTGATATTCTAATTTAGAACAAATGGATTATTTTATTAATAAGGGAGAACTATTTTCACATAAATTTTTGATATTTTCACACACCAGCGAAGTTACATAGAAGGTTGTGGGGTCAATTGATGTCAGATCTCAGATTTTATGAATAAAGATTTAAATTTCTCAAAATATTTTTTTTAATATTATGGAGTAGATTTGATATAATGTTATAGTTGTGGGTAATATTTATAAATTTTGCAAAGTATGCAAGTTATCATATTATATTCGATTGGTCAGGGAATATTCTTTTTGTCAGGGAATATCCGTACGACGGTACAATCATTGATGGACCCCACAACAGAATTATTGTCGGATTGAGAAAACGACAAAAATATTTTTATGAAAATAACGACGGAAGTTTTACCGTTAATACTGTTAAACTACTCGGTAGTAAAAGTACAGTAATACGAGTTGTTGCATAGTAGCACACGGTATTGATTATTGATGCTTACGTAAGAAGTCACTCAGTTTTGTTCAATTATTGATATAGTAATTGTTGCATAGTATCTCACGTTATTTGATTCAATTATTGTCGATATTTTATATATTATTAAATCAATAATTAAAATGACAGAGTTATTAATATTATAAATTACAATATTAACGATGTCTAGAAGTTCTGTCATGGAGAGGTTTGGTCACCTAATTGCGCGCCAATAGGGAGATATCCTTATTGGAAAGCCCCTTCTTTCCTGGAAACGACCTGGTCGATTAATATTGTGAATTATAATAAAGGTGATAAATGTTGTTAAAATTATTAAAGTGATTTTTATAAAAATTTGCTTATTTTATAGACCCCTATTTACCCATTTTTAAAATATTCGGTAGAATTTTTTTATAAAGGTGGGGCCCATTTGTGTTGGAAAAATAATTTTGGAAATAAAAAAGTATACGTATGGAAGTATATATATGTATTGAGTGTATGGTAGGAGAAAATGATATGTGAAAGTGATAGGTGTGTGATGTATGTGTGAGTGGAAAATGGTAAAAAAGTGGTAGTGTGATAGTGATGTGTAAGAGTGTAGTGAAATTGATTTTTGGGTGGGTGGGTGATTGATGTTGGTTATGGGAGAGAAAAATTAAGTGGGAGATATTATATTATATATATATATATATATATATATATATTTAGCATGTATTTATATATATATATATATATATATATATATATGTCTTATATTTTATTTTTGCTTGGATCCTATTGGTTAGTTGATTGACATTTGCATTGATATGATATCAAAACCTTGATACGTAAATCTGCAGAATTATTTCATCTATGAACGCCCTTCCATTCTCCTATAAATAAAGGTTCATTCCTTCATTATTTTCTTACGAATTCACTGAAACTCTAGAGAGAGAAATTATAGAGAGAAAGAAGAAGAGTTTTTTTGTTACTTCACTACTCTTATATTTATTTCTTTTACGGTAAAAATATTATTTGTTGTACTCGTAAGAGGTATTTTTTTTATATTCATGAAAAGAACTTCTGTTATTTCATTCTTTATTATTCTGTTGGAATAACCTGTATACGCGGTCTACCTTATAATTGGTGATTTCTGTTGTTATTCTATTCATTATTATTTTGTTGGAACATCCTGTCTGTGCGTTATACACCGGACCTGGTTCCGTCTTTATTATTCTGTTGGAATATCATGTCTGTGCGTTATACGTCGGACCTAGTTCCGTCTTTATTATTCTGTTGGAATATCCTGTCTGTGCCGGACCTGATTCTGTTTTTATTATTCTGTTGAAATATTCTGTCTGTGCGTTTTACGCCGGACCTGATTCCACTATTTATTATTCTATTGGAATATCCTGTCGGTGCGAATTTCGCCTGACCTGGTTCCGTTACTTTTTATTCTGTTGGAATAACCTGTCTATGCGAAGTACCGCATATATGGTGATTTCTTTTGTTATTCTATTCTTTAATATACTCAGTTGGTTAAAGTTTTGACTTCTATACTCCATCAAATTAGTGGAATATCCTTGATATTTGCGCTTCATCCAATATCTTTTCATGGAAATATTCTTCTGAACATTCTTGAATTTTACTCTACAAAGCAGTATCATGTTGACAATTTGAACGTTATTGGTTCTTGGACAAATTAATTCGTGAACTTGTTTTATTGAATTCTTATATCATTGTCATCATCCTCATGTTTATATTATGTTGAAAGTCATCTGTGGCCTGTAGTGCATAGATGGACTTGGTATGATTATGACCAGAGATTATTCGGTATAATCATGACCGCAATGTTACAAATGATGTGATAAAAGTTTTCATTGGCCCGTAGTGCATTGATGGACAGTTGTTGGCATGATCATGAACATTGATGAATACACGAATATCCTTGGCCCGTAGTGCATGGCTAATTTATGGTCGTGACCCTAATGAATATCCTTGGCCGTAGTGCAGGGATGATGTAGATTATTTATTAAGTTGAGTTTCAGCTATAAAAATTGATGAAAACGTTTTACATCATAAAAGATAGTAGATTTTATTCTCTACTAGACTCTTTTAATGGATTGTATGTTCCGCTGCAGTTAAACTTGATGTCTATTGTATTGTATCAGTTTAACATTGTTGAAGACTAATGATATTTTATTCTGCATTATCTTAGTCATAATATTTCTAAATAACTTATACTTGTCGTTTTCTTCATTCAATCGCTTTCCGTTATGGGGCCCACACAAAGCTGCTCCGTCGTACGAATATTCTCCGACAGTAAGAATATTCCACGACCAAACTAATATTTTCGACAACAATGAATATTTTATTAACTACTTGCTTATTTGAAATATTTGCGCATTTTACCCATAACTAACCACATTAATCAAATCAACCCTTACTATTTCAAAAATAATAAATAGAGGAAATTCAATTTCATTTATAATAAGTTGGGGTCTTACAATAATGACCAGGGATAATTCGGTATAATCATGACATGTAATGTTACAAATGATAAAAGTCCTAATTGGCTCATAGTGCATTGATGGACAGTTGTTGGCATGATCATGACCATTGATGATTACAGGAATATCCTTGGCCCTGTTGTACAGGGATAATTCGTGGACGTGATACTAATGAATATCATTGGCCTGTAGTGTAGTGATGATTCGATGATGTGATTTATTTATTAAGCTGAGTCGCAGCGATAAAATTGATGATAAACTTTTTAAATCATAGAAGATAGTATATCATGCTCTACTTGACTCTTCTAATGGATTGCTTGTTCCGCTGCACTTAAACTTGATGTCTATTATATTTTTTCAGTTTAATAATGTTTAAGGCTAATAATAATTTATTCTGCATTATCTTAGTCATAATATTTCTTAGTGGGCTAGTCGAGCTCACCCTTTTGCTTTCATTATTTTCTTCAGAAAATGAGAATGTAGCCGGAACTAGTCGGAAAACGGAGTGATGGTCCGAGATGATTGTTTTAATTGTCCTCAGCTATTTATTGTAATAATAAATGTAATGAGGATTGAATTTGAGTTTGAATATTGTCTATGAGATAATATTCGTGTAAAAACTCTCAGCTCATGTTGTATAATTAAGTTTGTATTTGTATTCAGTACCATATATTTAGCGACCCAAGATGGGTGATGTATACCTATTTTGGAGACATCGCAGTAGCTAAATGAACTTCAATTAAATATTATTTTATACTTTATAAATTTTATGAACCAAATTTGAACAACTCAATACTCAATTTAATTCATTTACATCCTTACCTATCACGTGAAAATGAGACTCTCTCTCTCAAGAAAGAGAAATATATAAAATAAAAATATCAATTTCCTTAATTATAATATCTCCGTCTAGAAAATGAAAATGAAAGTCCTCTTCTTTATCTTATTCTTTCTCTCTCTTATTGCTCTTTCTTTTTGAATATTTAGGTCTATATTTATTATTTAATACACTTATACATAGTTCTTTCCCAATAATTTTTTATGTTTATTAAATTTTACTCTTTATATCTTTTTAGTCCGTTTTAAAAATAAAAATATATTTATATTTTAAGATTATAAAGTTACATAATATTTCTAATTTATCATTATTTTTTTTAATATCACTTTAACTGAGTTCTTAATTAATACTAAAACTATTTAAGAACATGAAATTATTCTTAAAAGCCATCATTTTATAAATAAATCTTTAATTTTAAAATAAAAAATATATATTAGTAATAAAAATATAACAATTTCAATACTATCTATCATCAGCCAAGATTATAATTTAATTGTATGTTTTAAAGTGTTTTTATAAAAATGTTAAAAATTGAAATAATGAAAGAAAAGAAAACATTCTATGTTTAGCGGTGGAGAAAAGGAAAAGAATCGGTGAGTTTGGAAAATGACAAAAGCTTTTAGAACAAAATGACGTATGAACCAGCTTGGATGGGAAGAAACCCAACGTCACTCCTCTTTCTTTCTAATCTCTATTTTATTTATATTTCCCCTAATATTCTACCAGGGGGAAAAATCTTTTTTATTTTATTTTTATCTATAATTCTATATAAAGATTAAAGAAAGAAGCTCAAAAATAGAGGCAGAACTTGTTGAATTTTGTACAGAGATCTATACAAAGAAAATCAAGAGTAGATCTTAATAGTAGTATAGTACTGCTACTATTACTCTGTAAATTGTCAAACCAAGTAGTCAAAAGTCAATCCAAAGCTTCAAAGGTAAGAGATTTCCTGGATGCTTCCACAATTTTAACTTCTGGTTATTGCTCAATTGTTGTCTATAACCACTTTACAGAGTCTATATATGATGAGGTAAGATTTGGGTTCCTTCAAAATTTCAAGTTTCCTGAAAAATTATTGGGGTTCTAGAACCAGATACAGAGATATTACAAAGTTTTATGATAGCAGGTTATAAACTGTACGGACAGCAATGATGTTTTGCTTTTAAAAAGAGTTTCTTTTGTGCTTTTGATTTGTATTAATTGGAGCTGGGTTTGCTGTAAAATGGTGTGGAGTTTGTGGAATGAAAAGTACTTTTGGTTCTAAATTTTATTTCTGGGTATTGGGTTTTGTTAATAGGTTTTAGGAATCCTTTCCATATAGTGATTGTGATGGTGATTAATGGGTAGTAAAAAAGTGAAGATTGGTGCAGAAGACTATACAAATTGTACTGCCGTCATGCCGAGCTTCAATCCTCAAATACCCATCTCCTCTTCCAAGTAATTTCATACTCTCAATTTTTTGTTTCATCTTTCCTGTTACTATAGCTTTTCTGTAAATTGTAGATGAACACTGATACTAATGTCGGGTTTCATTGCTTTGCCATGATCCTCACTAGATTATTTATTCTGAATATTATGGATCAGTCATTGGTGATAGACTCCACGGCACGCTTGCGTGAGGTGGTCGTCGCCCCGATCGTTTCTAGCACAGTTGTTGAGTGAATTGCTTGCAACACCTTAATCCCTCGCCTATATGTAGACGGTAATCTTGGTACAATTGCTCGCGTTCGGAATTCTGCGTTGAATGGACACCAACGACACCTTGACCCCTCGCTTATATTGAAGCGGTAATCTCGGTACAATCGACGATTGATGCGGTAGAAGACGCCACACACAATTATGAATTGTTGTATGATAAGTCAAATTGAATCTCAAAGAAATAACTAAGAAAAATACTTGGGAATTCTTCAAAGAACCAAAAGAAGAGAATTAGCTCACAAATATATTGAATAATGAATAATGTATAATGTATTTGATTACATAACTTGAAACCTCTATTTATACTACTCAAAACAATCCAAATCCTAATAGGAATTTATAAACTATAACCCTAATTTCTATAAGGAAATAGAAATTAATTTGGAAAAGAAATCCTAATTATAATAGAATTTAAAATTAATTCTAAACCCCAAAGATTTTCAGCCCGTGTGCCACTTATTATGATATTTTCCAAGTTACGTTTGGAATTGTGTCAAAACTGATATTCTGTTATAAGCCAATCCGTGTACTGCTAGGAAACTAAATAATCCTAGCTTGATGATGGTAACGTGGCCCACGAAGACAATAAGCTGTTGACCCATGCATTACAAGCTGCTGATCTCCTTGATTGCTAGCCCACACGTGACATATCCCATATGAATATTAGTAATATAATTAAAACTAATCCGGCCCACATCTGCTAAATTGATTTTGTCCTTAATTGTGAGATTGGACTTTAATTTGGGCTTGTATTAAATGGACCCAAATTTGTGTCTCATCCTTCCTTGCGTTATCTTCAGCCCAAACATCTTGGAATTATTTGTTGAACACTTGACACTTGAGTCAATAATTGACTGAAAAATTCTGACCCGGTCAATCTGTCATCAATTGGTCAACAATTTAATTATACGAAATGCTTGCATGTTCTATTGTGAAATTGAGTCTTAAGACTTGATTGATAATTTGTTTGCTTTGCTTACAGAACAAAATTAGTTGATTTAAAATGTACTGTTTGCTAGGGAAAATTAGTTTCTTTAATGAATGAAGTACAGAAAAAATATATTTATTTTTTATGGCCATCATCATATATCCTAAATAGTTGAAAGGAAAACTATATATTGGTTGTTCAGGATTTACCCATTTCGGTGATGACAACCAGTATTTGTTTTGGTCGGAATTCATAGGGTAGCCCAACAAAGTTGTTAACTTAACCATGTTTTGTTTTTTAGAGAATACACGGTTGATAAAAGTTTGGTTTTCTGAATTATGTTTGTGGGGTTTTTGTTATTTAGGGTTCTGATCAATTTTTCCTTTCAGTGGCACACAGCGTAACACTTCCCATACCACTCAAAATTCCAATTTTAAGGTGCCTGAGCAATCTCATGGATTTCGCATAATGGATGCCGCTAATGCTCGTAGAAGTATGTATACATAAGTTTATTCTGCCTGCAATAATCTGTCCTGTTGGTATAATTTGTATCTACTGCTCTGCACATAAATGCTTTGTTAAATTCTGTTCATTTTTTTGATTGTTTAAGCTCTAATTGAAAGTTATGTAGAATACATTATCAGTCTTGCCTATTGAATTTTTCCTGAGAATATATCCCCTATTTTATATAATTATGGGAAATGTATTTAGCTGTACATTTTATTGGGTAGAGAATGCTTGTGGCTTTATATCAATGGTCATTAATCCTTAAATGATTTGGTCTCTCTTCTGCAAAAGTAACAAGGAATGAACCACATGAAGCTTATTCTATGCACCTTTCGGATATCTTGGGGCATACTGCTCACCATAAGTCCATAACCATGCCAAGTTCCTTTCATAAAACAAAATTTCATCGTAAAATTTGTTTGTGCTTTCTATCTTTCATTGCCTATTACATTCTTTGGTGAAATACATCATGAAGCTTACAACTGTACTTTGCAGAAGCATTAGCCTCAACACTATGATAAGCCTCAATAGGTAAAGGAAGCAAAGCAATTTGCGTTCCATGGAAGTAGGTGTCCTACTTTTAAAAGTGTTGTAAACTAACTTCAACTTACTGAGCTTAACAGAATTCGGTCATGTTAACCAATTAGGAGCAGACTCAGTCAGTCAAATTTGGAGGTCCATAACCTTCATTTTACTGTTGGTTTAAAAATGGAGGATGAAGAAAACATCAATCATGTATTAACTATGTAACCCAAGGAAATTGTACAGTTTTTCAAGAAGACTGGTAATATGAACAGGGTCGGAGTTCTCAACAAGGAATAAAGTGAGCAAAGTTTAAGAAGGAATTCGTGGGCAAAGTTTATGTTTAGGTTTTGCTACGGTTCATGTGTTACAGCTCATTTTATGTACATCCATATCTGTTCTTTGGTAATCATTTATTCACATTTAATTTGAAATTCATTCACTTGTGAAATAAAACATCATGCGTTAGCAGTTAAATTCGTTATCTTTCTGATTAACAGTTTTTCTTATTTACAATGTGCCTTTCTTTTGTGTTTTGTTTTCTAGGTGGTTTTATTGTATCTTGTGTTGAAAAGAAAAGAGAGATTAATGTTTTTTTAATTTTATACTCTCTCTTCTCCCACATCCTTGTACATTACTTTTTCCTTTAATTTATTATTTTGTGTTGTAGATCCAGTGTTTAATCCAACAAATATAACTAGCTCAACAGTGGGCCCTGCCTTCCAATTTGGGACATTTGATAAGGTATAGTTGTGTTTGTTATTGTAAAGAATTGATTCGAACTTAATATTTTACTTTCAGTATTTCTGTCTATATTGGTCATTCTGTCTCTTGCTTCCTGTAATTCAACTAATTCTGCTATTTGGAGTTTTCAGGTCTTACAGTTGCAAAAGGAACCGCAATCAAATCTTGTTTCCATGTCTGGTTCTCATCATGAGAACTGGGGAGAATCAAATACAAGTCCGCAGACTGACACCTCCACAGATGTGGAGACGGATGACAAAAATCAAAGGGTGATATATCTTACACAAATCTCATCTATGAGTTAATTTTGACTATTTGTGTTTCTTTGTCTTGCAGCATAAATGCTTTAGTGTCAGCAGTATAATTTCTTATTTATTACACGTGACCTTTAAGAATATTTTGTTTGTTATGGTTTGGATTTTGGAAGAGAGGTGTTCATACATTGCAATAGCGAACTGATTTTTGTATTTCCATGTGCAGTTTGAAATGGACCAGTCCACTGCAATTGTCGCTTTCGATTCTAGCGATAGATCAAAAGAAAAATCTCTGGACCAGAAGGTTACATGGTTTTTCTCTAGTTACATTTCAAGCTAAATGACTGTATATCTTCTTGTTAATCTATTATTCTCAACTACAACTTTTAGACACTACGAAGGCTTGCTCAAAATCGTGAAGCTGCCAGAAAAAGCCGATTGAGAAAAAAGGTATGTCACTTACTCTTGAATTTAGTTGTCCTTGCTTGTATCATGATTTCTCTTATGTTGCATGAGCTCGATGACGTGTACTCTCACATTTTGCTTTGGTGGTTATCGAATAATCTATTCATTTTTGAAGGCAATAGCAAAAGCATGTCCATTAAAACTTTCAATTCAACTTACGAAGTCCTTTTCTCGCTTACTCTGCAGGCCTATGTGCAACAGCTGGAGAGTAGTCGGCTGAAGTTGACCCAACTTGAGCAAGAGGTCCAGCAATCCCGACATCAGGTTTGATCAGTCACCCTTGTGATTTATTAATGTATCATTTCTTCAGTGCTTGTGTCTGTGAGGGTATATATTGAAAATTTGGCCCGGAAGTTAATGCCATATGGTTCAATATTTTGATTCTGAATTTATTATGTTATTCTAGGGCACATTAACCTCGAGCACTGGAGATCACTCCCATGCAATGGGTGGAAATGGTATGCATTCTTCTTTACAGCAACTTATCCCGTTGTATTTGATTTGTGCTCTAGGATATGTTGGTCCTTGCATTGAAGTATTAAGGATTTCGTATTGTTTTAATTCTCTATGAATAACTCTTAGAGAAAAATGCACAATATAGACTTTGTTATTTTCTATTTACTTCAACTGAATTTTTTGCTTTATTTCTCCCTTTATTAATGCTAATTTATTTTGTCATTTTGATTCTAATAATTGCATTCCAAGTAAATGTTTTGTATGGGGTACAATTTTTAATTGCATACTTCTGCAGGGGCCTTAGCATTTGATGTGGAATATGCACGATGGAGGGAAGAGCAAAACAGGCAAATAAATGAGCTAAGGGCTGCGGTCAATTCACATGCAAGCGACACTGAACTTCGCACTGTCGTGGGTAATGTCATCGCACATTTTGATGACATCTTCAGGCTGAAAGGCACTGCAGCAAAGGCTGACGTCTTCCATATATTGTCGGGAATGTGGAAAACACCTGCAGAGCGGTGTTTTATGTGGATTGGCGGCTTCCGCTCATCTGAACTTCTAAAGGTGAGAGCCTTGCATCTATTTTCTTAATTGTGTTTTCTCAAGATGTTGCACCCTTTTCTGATATTATGGTAACCTATTATAACTTTAACTCTACTATAGAACCCTATAAGTAAGCTGACTACAATAAAATAAAATGGATAAATAAATAATTTCCTCCCCCAAGGCCCCAACTAATTTGGGACAAAAAGCATATTTAAGTTGAGTTGAGTTGAGTTGCGTAGCATAAATAATTAATTAAAAATAGGAACTAAATAATTTCTTGTGCAGGATGTAGACATCTTGTCCACATCAGTATGTCATATATGAATATTCCATACACTTGCATTTTATATACTTGTTTCGTAAATAAAAGGTCTCAATAGCTCTACTATGACATTTGTAATAGTTTATTTTCTTTTATTTTCATGATTAGAATACTATTTAAAAACTGTTGGTTTTTTCTCCTTGAGGTTTATTGGCATGGGATGTTTTTAATTAATTTGAGTTTGCAAATGTATTTAATATATTAACTTGGGTATATAACTGTGTGGTTAAACTAAATTTTGCTAACAACTCTTGTAGCTCTTTCACCTTTATTTTTTTGCGTGGCTAAATTGTAGCTCTTTCACTGTTGTAGCTTCAAATCCTTACTCGTTCTGTTGTCCAACTCAAACTGAAATTGATGCAGCTTCTTGTGAATCATTTGGAGCCTCTAACCGAGCAACAGTTGTCAGGCATTTACAACTTGCAACAATCATCACAGCAGGCAGAAGATGCCCTCACACAGGGGATGGAAGCATTGCAGCAGTCACTGTCTGAGACGTTAGTTAGTGGCTCTCCTGGCCCTGCAGGTTCATCTAGAAATGTGGTAAATTACATGGGTCAAATGGCAATGGCCATGGGAAAGTTGGGGACTCTCGAAAGTTTCCTCCGCCAGGTATTTTCCTTAATTGAGTTGATTGTTCTTATGTTTCCTATTCTCATGCTCTTATTTTTTATTGATCAAGAGCATACAAACATTTGATATGTAACCCATTGCTTCCTTTTTACCAAGGATCTCCAGGTCAGGTTTGTGCCTTTGAGGTCCTTGGAAGTATTTCATGTTCACTACATCCTTGCAGTTTATTTTGTTGATCAAAATCACCGTCTATGTTTTGCACTTCCTATATCTAAAGTGCACGTTCGTGATCAATTTTTTGTGTTCTAGTTTATGGCAGATGGAATGGTCCATTCTGTCATAGGCATTCACACATCTGTGACTATCCTGTTGTTGGTGTAGTTTAAGTTGCACTGAGCTGTCAACCTCATATTTTCCTCTAAATTCTAATGATATATGACCACGCAAAATGTGCGCATCCTCTCAGTATGTATAATTAAATTTTATTAACTATTTTTTTTTTTTGCAATTACCAGGCTGATAATTTAAGACTACAGACACTCCAACAAATGCACCGTGTATTGACAACCAGACAATCAGCTCGTGCCCTTCTTGCAATAAATGACTATTTTTCAAGGCTTCGAGCTCTCAGTTCTCTCTGGCTTGCACGGCCACGAGAATAACAATCTAAAAGGTGAAATGCCACCTTGAAGGTTAGCTCCAAGAAGCAAAGCAAAACAGAACTACACACTGGAGAGATGTGAACAATACTACTATTCCTTCTTTGGCGCTTGCGCTGAATGGGATAATGCTGTTGGAATGTGCAGTGAAAGCCACATTAGTAACCCTTTTCACTTTTTTCATATATGTCAAATATACATGTCCTGTATTTGGTGTATACCATTTTTTTTTCTTTTTGTATGTTTAAACCATAGGTGTTAATAATAGTGTTATGTTGGGGTTCAGCTTGGATAAATAAATGCACACAACCCAGATGAGATCATGAGATGATGTATCGATCTGATGTGTTTGTTTGCAAAGATAACAAACATTGGACTGTTAATTAACAAGATTATTGGTCTCAGGATTAAATATTTTTGGACAAAATTAACAAATAATTTTTGTAATATGACTAAGCATATCCTTAAGCTGTAATTATTCGTGAGTTTATTTTGTAGGAAACTCACTGAGTGACCAAATAATGCTCGTGAGTTATGACCAAACTGTAATTATCTTACAAAATAGTAAATTGTATATGACTAAGCTATGAATTTAAAGATCTATGGGAGGAACGATGAATACATTAATCGCAAATTGAACTGTATGTTCATCTGTTTTTTTTGTCTAGTAATTATAATGAATACAAAGATGAACATTGAATACAGTGTATTATGACCCGTTTCTTATTTTGTTTATATTATTATTATTATTATTTTCTCTATTAAATATAATGAATACAATCTGAATTGTTTGTCAATTTTTTTAATGTCCAAGCAAGTTAAATTATAATTTAAAATATGTTAATATTGGTAATAATTCAAATGATAAATGTGAGACTCCGAATTTTATGAAATAAAAGTATTCAATTTTTCTATTTTGGTGAATAGTTAAATTGATAAAAGTTTAAAGTCAAGGGTGACATTTGAAAAAATTTCAAAGTAAGTGATGATGAAGTTTTGTTTTATTAGTATTATTAATGTAATAAAATAGAAAAGTTTTTTATATAAAACAGAATACTTTTATAAAGTTATTATATTCTATTATGCATAGTATTTTGCATAGTAAAATCTTTTTATATAAATCAGAATACTTTTATAAAGTTATTCTATAAATAGAATATATTATATTCTATTATAAATAGTGTTTTGCATAGTAAAATCTTTTTATATAAAACAGAATACTTTTATAAAGTTATTCGTTTTATTAGATTATAAATAGAATATATTATATTTTATTTAAAAGATTTTTCTTTAAATATGGACCGTCTGATTAAAAGTAAATCAATCTGGATCGTTCATGAATGAGTTACTATGCAGTTCATTCTTCTATAAATAGAAGCTCATTCCTTCATTATTTCTTACGAATTCACTGAAACTCTAGAGAGAGAAACTATAGAGAGAATTCTTCTTCTATAATCTTGAGCGTATTTTTTTAGAGTTTTAGAAAGCTTTGAGCGTAGAAGATAGTGCAAGTTTTCTTCAAGTATATTCCCGTCCTACCGGTCGGAATACTTTTCTTTCAAAGGTAAGGGATATTATGTGTTGTACCTGTAAGGGTATTATTTCTTTTGTATTCATGAAGAGAATTTCTGTTATTCCATTATTTATTATTCTATTGGAATAACCTGTATACGCGGTCTACCCTATACTTGGTAAAATTTTTCTGTTATTCCATTATTTATTATTCTGTTGGAATAACCTGTATATGCGATCTACCCTATACTTGGTGAAATTCTTCTGTTATTCCATTATTTATTATTCTGTTGGAATAACCTGTATACGCGGGCTACCCTATACTTGGTGAAATTCTTATGTTATTTCATTCTTTATTATTCTGTTGAAATATCCTGTCTGTGCGTTTTACGCCGGACCTGGTTCCGTTATTTATTATTCTGTTGGAATAACCTGTCTATGCGAAGTACCGCATGCATGGTGATTTCTGTTGTTATTCCATTCTTTATAATTCTGTTGGAACATCCTGTCGGTGCGAATTTCGCCTAACCTGGTTCCGTTATTTATTATTCTGTTGGAATAATCTGTCTATGCGACGTACCGCATGCATGATAATTTCTGTTGTTATTTCATTCTTTATTATTTTGTTAGAATATCCCGTCGGTGCGTATTACGTTTGACCTTGTTCCGTTCTTTATTATTTTATTAGAATATCCTGTCGGTATGGATTACGCCTGACTTGGTTCCATTCTTTATTATTCTGTTGATAATAACCTGTCTGTGCGATCTATCGCATGCATGGTGAATTCTGTTGTTATTCCATTTCTTTATTATTCTGATGGAATAACCTGTCTATGTGGATTACCACATGCATGGTGAATGATCCTTTGTATTCATTCTTTATTAAATTGTGGAAATGATCTGTTTACGTTGATTATGATGAGAGTCATAATAAAAATATTGGACTGATAAAAATTATGAGTATATGTAGTATTAGTAAGTGTTATGATGAGTTATGTTGGTTATTATGTGAAAACATGAAAGTTTCTTAGAAATCACAAAGGGTTAAAAAATCATATTTTGGTGAAAATAGAACATAAAATTCAATTGACCATATCTCCTATTATATTTGAATTTTTGGGTGAAGTCAAGTTCTAGAGTTAGATCTATGAGTTTTCTAATTTATCCAAGTGGAATTACTGAAAAAGGTGTTGTAGTTTTTTGTGTGGACTGATTTTAGCAAAGGAGTCAAAAATCGAAATTTCCAAAAAGGCTACTGTCCAAAATTTTAAAAGGGCGTTTTCGATCTCTTAAATTGTGAGAAAAATTTTGGCCTTTTGGGACATGAAAATATATGGTATAAAGTATCTCCTGTCCAAAAATGAGCTCATTCTGAGTCAAAATGAGCAAGTTATGACCAATTCAATATTTAGATTTTTCCGACGAAAAAATGCTATAACCGGAGTTTTATAACTCCGATGACCATGAAATTTAAACTGGAAGCTCATGTTAACATGTGTAAGATCCTGCTAAGATTTGAGAATTTCTGGAGTAAACCTTGAGGTAGCTAATTTCTTAAGAAATTAATTAGAAATTGATTTTTAAAAAATAGTAAATGAATTTTAAAAATTACGAGAAAAATATATGTTTATTATGGGACTATATTCTACTAAATCCCAAAAAAAAAATATTTTTGGGACTGATTTGGTATTTTTCATGAAAATAGTTTAGTTACGAGTATATGAGTTAAATATGTTATGTGAAGTAATAAAGTTGAAAAATAGGATTTTATGGCTTGAAAATCCTATATAAGGTATATGCATATTTTTTATGAGGGATTTAATCATTGGTGATGAAATCTTATGAGTATGACATTTTTAAATGATTAAATGTATTATTTGGTAAAGTATAAACAATTGAAATAAATTGTTTATAAGTTTAAGAAGTGATTAAAATATTGTTATGATATTAATAATATTAGATTATAAGTGGTTGATAATATTTGGATAAATTTAAAATCTTTAATATTTATCCTTGTTTTTACTTGATTAATACATATATTATTGTCGTCATCCTCATGTATATATTATGTTGAAAGTCATCTGTGGCCTGTAGTGCATAGATGGACTTGGTATGATTATGACCAGTGATTATTCGGTATAATCATGACCGTAATATTACAAATGATGTGAAAAAAGTCTTCATTGACCGTAGTGCATTGATAGACAGCTTTTGGTATGATTATGGCTATGGATTTTCTTCGGTCAAGGGTGAAAGATGAATTATTTTATGGCAGAACCGTTGATGAAAACACAATTATCTTTGGCCAGTAGTGCATGAATAATTCATGGTCGTGATACTAAAAGAATATCTTTGGCCTATAATGTAAGACCCCAACTTATTATAAATAAATTAAATTTTTCTCTATTCATTATTCTAAATTAATAAAGGATTAATTTGATATAATGCTTTAGTTATGAGTGAAATGTAAAAATTTTACAAAATAAGCAAGTGGTTATAAAATATTTATTTCTGTCGGGGAATATTCGTTTGGTCGTGGAATATTCTTTTTGTCTGGAATCTCCGTACGACGGCGCAGTCATTTGTGGGCCCCATAACGGAAAACGGTTGGATGAAAGAAAACGATAAAGTTTGAGTTTTATAAATAACGGCGTAATTGTTATCGTTAACACTGTTGAATTACCTGATGGTTGAAATACAGTAATACGCGTGGTTGCACAGTAACACACGGTATTGCACAGTATTGTTGAATTATTGATTCGTACGTAAGAAGACACTACTCAATAATTATTACAGTAGTTACTGTTCAATATTTTATTTTATTGATTCAATAATTGTTGCGTTGTTAGTTTATATTATTATTGTTTCAATAATTGTCATTGCACAGTATTTTCTATTATCAGATCAATAATTCATATTATTTGAATAATATTATTAGATAACATTATTGGTAATGTCTAGAAAGTTCCGTCAAGGAGAGGTTAGGTCATCTAATTATGCGCCAGTAAGGAAAAATCTTTATTGAAAAGCCCCCTCTTTCCTGGGAACGCACTGGTTGTCATAATTGTGATTCGGTAATATTATTTGTGAATAATTGATTATTGATTTATATGATAAGAAAATATTTATTTGATGTGGATATAAATAAAAGATTTATTTATGTGGTTATAAATGAAGGAATTAATGCTAAGGTATTTTATCAGTATTTTGTCGGACTAGAAGTATTAAAAATCATCCGTTTGTGGATTTTGAATATTTTTGGTTTAGAATTTGGAAAAACTCAAAGCTACAGAGTTGTAGAGAATTCAATTTCAGGCAGAATGGACATAAAATTCATATTTTTCTGATAACCGGACTATTTTCTATGAATTATTGAAGTTTCAGAAAATAAAATAATTTTTATTAAATTATGAGTGGGACTCACTTGTGTTGAATACACATGGGCTGCTAATTTTGGTTCAAAGAAGGCTGCCTAATTGATCAAGAGAGGTGGCGTAGGAAATTTGAAAAGAATTAATATTATTTTATTATTTTAATCTCCTATGGCGTTCTAACATTTTTCTATAAATAGAGGGCTAAGTTAGAATTGAAAATCACACCAGAAATAAGTTTTCTCTCTTTCTCTCTCTATATTATCGAGTGTATTCTTGTGAGTATTTTTTGAGTGTTGCTATACGGTACAAGTTTTTATCAGTACTATATCCAAAATTCAGTCAGAAATACGATTATTTTGAGGTAAGGGATGCTATTTTCTTTTTAAATGATATTATTTTCTTCAATATCATTATGCCAAAATATTGGTGAACTTTTTAATCAAATTTACAACTTTTTGTGTCGGAGTTACTATTCACGTATATGACACTATTCACGAATACGACACTATTCACCGAAAAATAAAATTTCTTCTTTTTGTCTAAGATGTCTATTATGGTTACTATTTTTTATTGTATCCATGTTTTGATCGTTATTTTTGAATTCTGCTTAAAAATTTGTTATTATGAAGTATTATTGATCTTAAATAAACTGTTATACGAATCCCTAATATTTGTCCTTTTGTCTCACTGGATTCGTTCTCTAAAATATTTTTCATCATCCTCAGTCCTTAATGATGATATTGTTGAATATCTTTGGCTTGTAGTGCAAAGATGAATGATTAGTGAATATCTTTGGCCCGTAGTGCAAAGGTGAACAGGTGTTGAGATGAACATGACCAACTGGTGATACTTGATGAATATCTTTGGCTTGTAGTGAAAAAATGAATATTTGATTAAAAGATGTATATTGATTAATGTTACAGAGATAAAATATTGATGATGGACTCTTAAATCTTAGAAGGTAGTAGAATTCATTCTCTACGTGACTCTTCTAATGGATTGTTATTTCCGCTGTGTTTGTTGATCTAAAACTTGTTGTCTATTATATTCTATCAGATTTTTTCCTGTTGAAGACTAATGATAATTTGTTGTATATTATCTTAGTCATAATATTCTTTACTGGGCTAGTTGAGCTCACCCTTTTCCTTTTTGTTCTATTTTTCTTCTCAGGATGTGAGAACATAGCAGGATCGAGTCAGGGTATGGAGTGATGTTTCTAGAAAGATATTTTAGCAGTCCTCATTATTTCTGTAAAATAGTGTATGAATAATTATAATGAGAACTTATTTGGGTGTTGATATTGTCTAGAAGACAATATTTGTATTTAAACTCACAGTATGTGTTGTCGTATTCTGCACGACAATTGTATTAATGAAGTTGTAGTTTACTTTCTGTACCATGTATTTGACAACTCAGAATGAGTGTTGTATACCTATTTTGGGGGCGTCACATATAGTGCATGAATGAATTGATGATGTGGATTAATTATTGAGTTGAGTCTCAGCAATGAAATATTAATTCATGAATGTGATAATAATGAATATCATTGGCCGTAATGCATGGATAATTCATGAATGTGATATTAACGAATATCCTTGGCCGTAGTGCAGGAGTGATTCGATGATGTGGATTATTTATTAAGCTGAGTCTCAGCGATAAAATATTGATAATAAGTTTTTAAATTCGTAGAAGATAGTAGATATCATGCTCTACTTGACTCTTCTAAAATACAGTTGTATGTCTTTGGCTTGTAGTACAAAGATGAATTGTTAATGAATATCTTTGGCCGTAGTGCAAAGATGAATTTATTAGTATGATTATCAGCAAAAATTATGATTTGGTATAACCATGATTTTTGATGTTTCAGGTGAAGATAGGTGATGAAAATTATCTTCGTCCTGGGTGCGAAAAGGAATTCAGACTCACAATTATGATTATGAGTTATTCATATGATTGTGGACAGGAATTGTTGATTGACGTTACAGGGATAAAACATTATTGGTGGACTTTTAACATGGAGATGATAATAGACCAGATGGTCTATTTGACTCTTCTAATGGATTGCTCGTTCCGCTGCAACTATAGTTGAAAAGTTTTATCATCTACCATATGTTCTAAATCTCTGATTTATTATTGACAAAAGCTATTGATAATTTAATTATCTTTAGTTATGATATTCTTTACTGGGCTAGTTGTGCTCACCCTTTTGCTTCACAATTCCTTTCAGGTAATAAGAGTGTAGCTGGGTCGAGCGAGGATAACAGGGGAATAAAACGGTGGTGTATAGCTGTTGAGGTTCTCCCTAAATAGTATGAAAATAATTTTATTAAGAACTTTAGATAATGTGTCGTATTGTATATGTCATTTGATATTTAATTTTGGTGAACCAAATAGGGTGAGGCGAACCCAACTTTGGAATGGTATTTTATCACTATCATACCAAATGTCTAATGGCATACAATCTCGGGTTATCATAAGACATGGTTGTGCACACCTACTTGCTGAGTATATGTACGAGCACTACCTATATGATCTTGGAGTTTATTTGAAATATAATTTTCACTTGAAGACAGTGGAGATAATTATATGTCAAGAGAAGACTCACCATTAGAAGAAACATGATAGTAATCTTCTCGTTTTTGTTTGGGGTCTATTGGGTCAACCAAGGATAATTCTCTGGACATGTGATATCTATCATAACTTAGATTCATGACCTCCTATGTACGAAGGTTTCCTTGAGCACTTTCCAAAGATTTTAATTTCTAAAATAATTTTTGACTGTACCTTTATGTAAGGTGCAATTGTGACATGATTCAGTGTTGGTATATGTATTTGTATTTAAACTCACAGTATACATGTCGTCGTATTTTGCACGACAGTTGTATAAATGAAGTTGTAAATGATTTTTATAGTGTATTTTCTGACGACTCAGAATGTGTCGTGTATTCCTATTTTGGAGTGTCACAATAAATTTTTTATCCGATCTTTTAAATAATTCTAAATAAAACAAAGCAAAACAAATACGAGAGATTTAATCTTAAAATTAATTAATTGTCTTTGATATTATAATTTATAAAAATATACTCCGGACATTATAATCTTCGCAAATATAACCTTTAGAATCGATAACTTTCTTAGTATTGCAAAAACTTTGGAAACAAAGACCTGAGGCTGAGACCAGGAAGTTGTTTAATGAGCCGACCTTATCAATTTTGAGAAAATGTGCAAAAGTAATGTTTTATCAATTTAAATTTTCAATCGAAATTAACATTGAACCCTACCTTTCTGAAATTTCCCTTGCATATAATTTCGTGAATCGTCATTTTCAGGTTGTGGTGGCATTAACAAGCAACGGCACACGGTGAAACGAAGAAGAAACGCAAGCAACTCGAAGATCTTTATATCCTTTTTCCTGGTAACATTGAACCCTACCTTTCTGCAATTTCCCTTGCATATAATTTCTGATATACACACAAACTTGGTTTTTTTTTCTCTGCTCAGTTGAAAATAGGCAGGGACTTAGCAAAAAAAATTCCTGTATTATAACTCCAAATTTCTTGTCACCCCTTTATATTTCCACGGTAACAAAACAAATTAGTGGGTTTTGATTCATGCGTTTACCGTGCTATTGCCGGTTGTAGGAGGCTTTAAGATATTTCATTTGTTTTGTAATTGTATGAATGTTAACATTCCTGAAAATTCCTCGGTGAACAAGTCAAAAGACGGGATGCTATTAGTTTCTGTTTATATGCATTTTAGTTCCCTTTTCTTTTTATTGATTCTCATTGAACATAGTCTGCAGTTACAGTTATTTATGTGTAGTCGGTGATTGATTGCTAAAGACTGGGTTTTATTTTCTACAGAGATTGAAGCTTAATCATATAGAAATGCTGCACAGAACTCGGCCTATGGCTGCAGTCTTGTTGTTTATTGTTTCTTCCATCTGCACTTATATTAAGTTGAGATAAGTAAGAATATAAACCTTTGTTGTGCTCACAAGTTTAACCTTGCAACCCTTTAGGCTTGGCTTATTTATGCAATGACCTTCAATACTCTGGATTGATAACATTTTGCTTATTATTTGGAGGGACCTGAATGGAATTCTTATGAGCCTGTCCTAAGCCAATCATTTGTAGCCTTTATAACAGCTTGTGTCTCTGACAGACTTCTATATTGAGTTTATGTTATTTTTCTGACTGAAATGCATTTTTCTGATAAACCTACATCACTGAGGCGTTTTCCAGACTTCACATTTCAGATGAAGTGGTCACTTAAGCAAAATATTGCCTGTAATTATGTTTGAAAAACTGGATATACAATTAAAAAAAGCAGTTTAGATGTCCAAAATTTAGAACTTATTGTCTGCTAAACTTTTTTTATTGTGAATTACTGTTGTGATGTATTCAAGAGTATCCATAAGTATCACCAAAATCCAAAACGGTTAAAGTTTTGATAAAAGCATTTGTACTATGTAGGAATGTATTTTGTATTTTTCTGTGTGGTATTAGCTAATTAAATGGAAACAAATATATGTTGCAGAACATGATTTTTTTTTTTTTGACATTTTGTGTTTGTTATTTTATCTTTGTTTTCTTTATGTTTAATTGCTCTTATTATATTTTTTCCAGAGAGAACGCCGGCGTCAATAACGTGAAGCTAATTTGGCAAGGAGTTCTACGAACATGAATTGACCACAAGGTCAGGGCTTTGTAGTAACAGGCTTTTTATACATGTCTTATCATTATCCACTGTTTTAAGAGGCAAGGAGTTGAAGAGGCAAGGAGTTGAAAAGTTTGGATTATTTGTCTGGATAAGAATTTCTGTATCCCTGAACCGGGAAAAGATAATCACTTGAATGGAATTAATATATTATTTTCCATTCTTGAAAATAGAGAATATTATGGTTGTTCATGTTCACACTGTTACAACAGAACGACGACAAGTTATGACATTACCCAACACTTAATTTTCCTTTTTGCAACACCTCGGAAATTTTAGATTTTTCCTCATTCATTTTATTTTTTTGGCTAAATAAAAAGAAATGAAATAAAATGAACATGCCAATTTCAATAGGAGAATCAACATGCTTACATTCTAACATGCCAATTTCTGTTAAAAGATCAAGGACATACTTCCATTGAGATAGAAAAATTCCACTGGAAGATCTTGCAACTTCAATACCAAAGAAATATTTCAAAGGACCAAGATCCTTAATCTCAAATTCTTTGGCCAGCCTTGCTTTGAGATTAACTGGCTCTTTATTATCCCCCGTTATCACAATGTCAACAACATAAACAATAAGAATGGTAATCTTACCCTTTATTTGTTTGACAAATAGAGTATAATCTGCTCGACTCTGTTTGTACTCAAACCTTATCATTGCTCTGTGGAGTCTACTAAACCAGGCTCTAGGAGATTGCTTTAGACCATACAAGGCCTTTCGTAGCTTACAAACCTTAACCGAAGTGACAGATGAAGCAAAACCAGGTGGTATATCCATGCACACTTCTTCTTCCAAGTTACCGTGAAGGAATGCATTTTTTACTGTCTAATTGCTGAAGATCCCAACCAAAGTTTGTTGCACACTGAGATTATGGTACGAACAGAGTTCATCTTCGCTATAGGAGCAAATGTCTCCTGGTAATCAAGTTCATAGGTTTGAGTGTACTCTTTTGCAACTAGTTTGACTTTGAGTCTCTCAACTGTCCTATCAGAATTTTGTTTGACTATATATACCCACTTGCATCCAACTGATTTTTTCCCATAAGGAAGAGTGACTAGTTCCCATGTATCATTTCTTTTTAGGGCATTTATATCTTGTTTCCAATTCTTATCACTAATTGCTTCTCTCCACCCCTAAGGAACAGTTATTGAAGACAATGAAGAAACAAAGGAGTGGTATGATGCAGATAAATTGCTATAGGCTAGGAAATTAGAAATAGGATGTTGAGCACAAGCTCTAACCCCTTTTCTAAGGGCAATTGCAACGTCGGTATCATCAGAAGAACAAGTAGGAATGTCAGTATCATCAAAAAAAGAACAGGTAGGATTAAGATTTTCACCATTAACATTATCAAGACTAAATTCTGAGCAAGGTTGCTTTTCCTTTTACTTTTCCTATTCCTCTTCCTGTTGTTACACAGTGGGGGAGTTACAGTGTACTAGACAGAATTAGTCTGAGCAAGGTTGGTGTAGTGGTGCAGAAATTGTAACTTTATTCTTGTTTTTTCAAGCATAGGTTCTCAACTCAGGCTCATTCTAGTCTAATAACTCCCCATGTGTAGAATTATCAGAAACAACTATAGAAACAGGAAAAGTAAAACTTGTAATACCAGCCTCAGAAAGGAAGCTTCTCCTCATCAATAACATTCTCCCCCTAAGGAGAAGGTGAAGAAGAATAAAAAGGTTCCAATTCTCAAAAAGTGACATCTCGAGTGACAAAGACTTTGTTAGAAGGACGGTGATAACATTTATAACTTGTTTGGGTACCCAATGAAAACACACCTAAGAGCCTTAAGATCTAATTTTCTCCGAGTGGGAGATTTATCATGAACATGACACACACAACCAAAAACTCGAGGTGAAGGAGAAGGATTGGTTGTGTGTTGGAGAAAAGAGATGGAACTTTTGTTCCCAAGAATTCTAGAAGGAAGGCGGTTTATAAGAAATATAGCAGTTAGAACCGCATCTTCCCAAAGAAATTTAAGGATTAACATAGTGAACATAAGAGTGCGGGCTACTTCTAGTAAGTATTAATTTTTTCTTTCCGCTATTCCATTTTGTTCTGGGGTTTTGACATAAGAGGTTTGAAGAATAATGCCATATTGAGAGAGGTAAGATGCAAAGAATATTATTATTACTATATTCACGACCATTATCACTATGGAGAATTTTGACTTTAGCGTCAAATTGAGTTTGAATCATTTTATGAAAGTTTTGAAAACAATCAAACACCTAATTTTTGGACCACAAAATTGAAATCCAAGTGACACGAAAATAACAGTCAATAAAGCTAACAAACTATCTATGACCAGAACGGGAGACAATTCGAGAGGGTCCCCACACATCAGTATGAATAATGGCAAAAGGTTTAGAATGTCGACTGTTAATGGTAGAATAAGTAGAACGTTTGTGTTTACCCAATTCACATGATTTACACAAAAATTGAGTTCTGTTACATTGTTTAACTAATGATGGAAATAAAGACTCCAATATTGAAAAAGAAGGATGTCCCAAACATCGATGTCATTGATGGAGGAAGGTCAGACATGGGTGAGAAGTAGAATGAAGAGCTTGACAAGAGGACATGTTAGGCGAGAGAACATTTAAATAATAGAGACCATCAACTGCACTACCACTGCCAATCCTTTGCCCCATCACCGAGTCTTGAAAAACACAATGATTTGGAAAAAAAAAATGATTGAGCAGTGTAGAGATTCAGAAAGACGTTAGACGGATAATAAATTTACAATAAATGAAGGAATATGAAGAACAGATGATAGTGTTAATAAAAGAGTACAAACTACAGAACCACGCCCAAAGATAGAAGATAGAGATCCATCAACGACTCGAACATTGTCTTTTCCAGAACAAGTCGTGTATGGCGTAAAGAGATTGGAGGATATGACTATGATCTGAAGCACCTGTGTTAATGATCCAACTAGGGAAAGTAGATTAGACATTAAGAGCACAAGAGTGTATATCTGATTGTGCATAATGAGAAGTAAATTTGGAACCTTGTTGTCTCATACTATTGTTATGAACCCTACTACTAGTACCAATTTGTTTCGTCATATAAAAGGTAGGTACGATATATATCCGAGGAGGATAAACTTTTCAAAGGATATCAAAGAATTGCACTACACTTAGAAACATAATTTATGGAGGAGTAACAATAATATCCAAGGAAATATAACAAGATATGGATTTACTGAATTACCAGGGAGATACAATTTATACCAAAGAAAATAAACTTTTCGAATGATATCAAGAGATTGTAAAACACTCCAAAACACATGATAGTTAGGAAAAAAACAGTAATTTAGAGCAACATAAAATATCCGAAAGAATATCAACAAGTATAATTTAAAGGCTCAAAGGAGGCAGAGAGTTATTCCAGAAAGAAACCAAATTAATGCAGCTAATTTGTTCTTTATAATTCACTCCAATATTAGTCCACTTAAATAGCAGTAAAAGAAGCTTTTAAGGAACTAACAACATGCATCAGCAAGAGAACTACCGAGCAAAGACAAGTCTGAACGACAAAACAACCCACACAGCCCAGTTGTAGAAACGCAATAACCAGCAAAACAGTGCACCAGTGAAGGAAACAAAGCCAAGATCAAAGCAAGCAAAACAAATAGTATATTCAATATCACGTTGCTGATTAAGCCTAACTGGAGAAAATAAAGGGTGCAATCTTGATCAAAACATCTCAATACCACTGTAGATGGAAAGAGGAGAGAGAATTGACCGGACTGGAAGAAGTTGTGCCAGAAAAATTAGTCGGAAAGTGGCTCATGCGTCGGTAGAAGTCGACGCGTGGCGTCGGCAGTCGGCGAGTGGGACTACACATGGGGGGGCGGTGGGTCGAAAAATGGAAAATTCTGGTCTGATCGCATGGCATTGTAGAACTCTAATATGGTCTCAATTTCTCCAACAAAACTAATCATGCAAGGTTTCTATGAGAATCTATGATCGGCAGTTGACAAAGAAAGCATGTGTGTTAATAGATCAAGCTATGATACCATGTAAGAATGTAATAACATGTATATTCTTATTGTCATTTTTCTGTTTGCTAGTAGTTACATTTAAACACAAATGATAACCTAACTCTAAAGGATAAATAGGGAGGAAAAAACAGGAAAACATAAACAGGGAAATGCCTAACACCTGCTAACATAGATCGGGAAATGCTTAACACCTAACAAGGAAACATGTTTTCCTTATTATCAGGAAAACATGTAATACAAGAAATACATGTTATAGTTGCTGTCTTCCAACATATACTATAGGTTGTGAAGCACTTAAATGTCGAAGTTGCCTTCAGCACTATCTGATCCATCATTATCTAACATTACCCAACATCTATCACCAAGAAGCAAAAAAGACAAATAGAAGGAATTATTCAAAATGTGTCGTTAGTTAAAATTTGGTCGGAAAAGCCAACACTATCATCACATTGAACAATGTAACCTACCAACATTGATTTCATTGAAAATTCTGGTCCTCATTGGACATAATTTCACATATGTAATGGTTTCCTTGGAAAATGCTCATAATGCTCCTTGTGATTTTTCTTTTAAAGGCTACGCATACTAAGGAATCTGATTGTTCTATTTCTTGTTACAAAGTTTTGATGGTGTTGTTATATTCACCTGTCATATGACAGCTTATACTGTAGTCTCTATGAGTTCCTCCTACAATTAGATGAGTTCTTATTTATAGAATTTCCATTTGTCTGCTATTTTTATGTGGTGCCCAATAGTTGAGACAGCCTATAGCTTGGAATTGTTGAACACCACACTGAAAATTGCTTGCGAGGACAACCAAGTTCTATAAGCGAAATATTGGGAACCATATCACTTTCTCTATGCACACTGGTGGGGCAGTGCAATTAGCTATCGAATTTTAGCCACAAGTCTGTTCTGAATAACTGGTGAAGAGGATTTCTGTATTGTCATTTGGGTAAATACAGGATACACGAAGATCGTGGAAGTTCTGGTGATTGGTTATTTGTCCTTTCATCAAAGAGCTTCTTCATCACATGGGTCATTGGGTTCATTTGTGAGCTGTGGTGGTCCTCGCTTCATCCTGTATTGTTTAAAAATAGGTTGGCTTGGCTGTTAGCTAGTGCAGGGAGTGGTGACTGAGCTTCTATGTGTTAACCTTTTCGGTTTTTTTCCTATAGTTTGAATGATTGCTCTCATCCTTTCCTTGTCTCATTTGTACGTTCTCCAAGTGACATTTCTATCAAAGACAACTACAGTTGAGGTTGTTAGTCCACCAGAATTCGCAAAGAGAAAATCAAAGATATTGAAGAGAAAAAAATCTAAAGAAAAGAGTGGATTGATGAAAAGCTCCTTTTATACTACTCTAGCCAACTAAATGTCTTTGTTATTACTTGAAGCATATGTCTAATCCATTATTTATTACCCACCGTACAGTTTTTGAAATGTTGTGTGTGCATTTTTGTGCATGTTGGGGACAAATTATGGCCTTTTGGAAGGAAAAGGATCCACTTGCTGTCTGTGCACGGGGGGCACTAGTTTGTGTGGGGGATGATTAGAATAATATAGGTTGGTTGGGAGGGAGGGATAATGTGATCCAAGGAGAGTCAACTAAAGCAAAAGTACAGCCTGCAATGGCAGCCTATACAAGTTGTTGCATTGGTCCAACTCCAGTGTCCTCTAGATTTGGACATTAGAACTACCTTGTATCTATTATGCTGTGGTTTAATGGTTTAAGGTGTAATTATGCTACCAACTTTTCTTTTCAGTCATTGTGCTTCGGGTAGGTAGATTTGATAGGCATTAATTTCCCATTTAATTTAAGATAAAGACACGGTGATTTTAGAGTATCTGATTTTCTTTAGCCGTCAAAGCCCACAAATCAAACTAATCTCTCTCTCTCGGTTTTAAAATATGAGAGAGATTTTTAAGTTTTGTGAAAAGTTAAATTGATATGAATTTATATATATATATATATGAAACTGATCCAGTCCGGGAGTCCGGACTGGATCAAAATCCGGTCCAATTTTTTTTTTTTTTTTTTACTTTTTTTTTTTGAAACAACTAAAAAAAAAAAAAAAAATTTATGGAACTGAAATTTTTCAATAATACAGTGTTTTGGGTGTGTTTTTAATACATACCCCAACCAATGTATGTACAGTCTGCCCAGACTGTACAGACATGTTTCGTTATAGGCATCCAAATCACACCCAAAACACTGTATAATGTAAAAATTCCAATTCCATAATATTTTTTTTTTTTGGTTGTTTCAAAAAAAAAAAAAAAAAAAAGTCCGGATTTTAACAAAATCCGGGAGTCCGGACTGGATCCGGACTCTATATATATATATATATATATATATATATATATATATATATATAGCCAGCGGATCCCGGACTGGCACAAAATATGGACTCAATTTTTTTTTTTTAAAAACAACTAAAAAAAATAAAAATTATGAAACTGAAATTTTTACATAATACAGTGTTTTGGGTGTGATTTGGATACATATAACAAAATATGTTTGTACAGACTGTATATGTCTGCATTTTAAGAAAATGCGGGAGTCCGGATATGAACTACTATATATATATATATATATATATATATATATATATATATATATATATATATGGGGTTCAATCCACAGCAACCGGTTGCTGTGGAGCAACCCCTTTTTTAGCCTTGTGTTGTAGCAGTTGGAGCAAAAAAAAATAAAAATAAAAATTGACACAAGGCTAAAAAAAGAATTGCTCCACAGCAATCGGTTGTTGTGGATGGAACCCCTATATATATATACAGTAAGGATCTTAAGCTCACCCAACTCACCTATATATACCCTCTCTTTTTTTATCTCTCCTCATTACACAAGTCAGTCAAAAAAACAGAAACGCGGATGGGAAAATTCTCGCTCCCTCTCTCATCTCAAAAACTGGCTCGCTCCCTCTCATCTCAAAAACTGGTAATTGATCTATTGAAAGAGAATTGACCCCTTCTCGATCTCTAAGCCTCGGGAATCTCTGCCTTTTTCCCTCTCTCTTCGCTAGCAATCGACGGCTTCGCGAGAATCATCCAGTTCTCCCTTCCTCGTCGATTCTAGACTAAGGTAACAAAATCAGAACTTTGGGTGATGATTTTCTTGTTTTATGAGTTGAAATTAGGCTTAGATTCGTTCCAAGTTGTGATTTGGTGTTCAATAATAGCTTTTTTAGGGCTTTTACTTAAAAAGGGCCAAACCCTATAATCTGCACAATTATTTTGTTCTCAAGATTAGGGCTTTTTGACTCTTAATTATAATTTCAGTGACAATATTTTATTTTATGAACAAGGTGTTAAACAAAAATCAGTAAGTATATGAATTGACTCACTTTCGCAGCATTGCGAATTTTTTCCAAAACAGGGGCACGCATATGGAGCAATAGTTGTGGTAATAGTTTTTCACTTCAAAGATAATAAGATGGAACAAAATTTCTTTATATCACAACTGAGATAAAATGTGGAGTGCTATTATAATCAACTAAATAATGAAGTGTGTTTGTGGTATTAATATCAAAATTATTTCCACATGTAATAAAAAAAATATTTTTTATTTTTATCATTTTCAATAGAACAGGCAGTACTGCTAATTATTAAGCAGGCTCCAATTTAGTGTGCACTGGGTGTTGAGGTGCATTTAATAGAAAAAAACAAGTGAACTCATCCCTCATGTCTTGTTCGTGTAGCACACATTCCATGTTAATATGTTATATGCATTTATAGTGCATATAAATGAAAATGTTTTTTAAAATATTATCAAAATATTATCTTTTGTGCCTTACTGTATTAATGCTTGTTACATTATTTCTATTGAGTGTGTACCTAATTATTTATTTAAATTTATTATGGGCAGAATTTTTAAAAATAGGATGTCATGAACCATGAAATAGTTAGTTTTGGGGATAATGCAGAAATAGAAATGAAAATGGAGAGGGATGACTTGAGTGAAGAGGGTTGGATGTAAACAATGTTAAAACGGTTGTCTACTATCCTCAAGTAGCCGATGAGTTTACGCCTAAGCTAGGTCAAGAATTTCAAACATTAGACGACGCTCACACTTTTTACAATACATATGTAATGCATGCTGGTTTTAGTGTGCGAAAGCATACTGAGAAAAAAAGGAGGGAAGCGGTGAGATTTGTAGGAAGTCGTATGTGTGTTATAAGCAAGGAAAGGGCAAACTATTTGTCGATGTGGATACAAAAAGAAAACGTGGATCTATTAAAGAAGGTTGTAGTGCAAGAATGATAGTGGTTAAAAGAAATGACTTGTACGTAGTTACCATAACTGATGAGAGCCATTGTCACCCATTGTCAACTCTATATAAGAGACATTTTTTACGATCGCATCGTAATGTGTCATTTGTCCAAAAATGTTTGAGTCAACAACTTGGCATGGTGAATATACCACAATGCCAACAATTCAACTTTCTTGCAGTGCAGGCGGGAGGTATTGAAAATATTGGGTGCACGCAACGAGATTTGTATAACTTTGAAAGAGACAATCGTAATGAACTGAAGGGACAAGATGGCGATATGTTGAATGAGTACTTGAAGTTAGAACAACAAAAGAATCCTGCATTCACTTTTACAATTGACACAGACGTTGAAAAAAGGATTACTCGTTGTTTTTGGGCCGATGCAACTTCTAGACGGGTTTATAGATTTTATGGCGATGTTGTCATTTTTGATACCACGTACAACACTAATCGTTATGGAATGATATTTGCACCACTACTGGGGGTTAATAACCACAGTCAAACTATTGTATTTGGTTGTGCTTTCTTAAGTGATGAGACCATAGATACTTTTGTTTGGCTATTCAAGTGCTTTTTGGAAGCAATGCCAGGTGATGCACCTAAGATGATTATCACTGATCAGGATCCGGCTATGACAAATGCCATTTTACAGATCATGCCTAATACATTTTATAGGTATTGTAGTTGGCACATTTTGACCAAATTTTCAGAGAAGATTGACTTCAGTAAAATACAATACTTATTATAAAGAGTTTTCAGATTGCATTTGGAATTTAGAGACAGTGGAAAAGTTTGACTCAACTCGGGTGGAGCTGGTGGAGAAAAGTGGGTTGACTACTAATAAATGGCTACAATCAATGTATGACATCCGTTGTAGATGGGTACCCGCATATGTTAATCATATTTTCTCAACCGGCATGTGAAGTAGTTAACGAGCGGAGAGTTCTCATTCATTTTTTAAATGATTTATTTCTAAAGGAAATTCATTAGTGGATTTTATGATTCAATTTGGTCGGGGCCTTCAACATCAACGACAATTAGAGTTGGAATCAGATAACAAAGATTTGATTGAGAGACCGAAAATGAAAATTGCCAATCATTTCTTAAGTCAAATGGTTGACATTTATACATACTCTATGTATTATAAATTTGAATATGAGATGTTTGAGACCTTGAATTATAAGTTTGAACTTTTGAAGGAGGATGTCAACTACCATGTATATAAGATTTGGCGAAGGGATGCCACAAAATGTAATGTAAGAGAAATTCATTATGACAAATCTTGGGATTATGCAACATGCACTTGCAAAAAGTTTGAGAGTTTGGGAATCCTATGTTTGCATGTACTAGCTTACTTAAATAAGTTTCATGATCTTGACAAGTTACCGACAAAATACATTTTAAATAGGTGGACAAAGATAGCAAAATCAAGTGGTGTAATTGATGATAATGGTGTGGCGATAAAAGATGACAAGTCATACTTACTCTTGCGGAGTCAATTGATTCAACGTTCTTTAGATTTGATTGATAGTGCTCTCACAAGTGAAGAAACCACAAATGTATTAAAAGAATATTTAGATAATGGATATGAAAAGATCAAGCAAATTATACGTAAGAATGATTCCGAAAGAAACAAGGAAATGGAGTGTGGTGGAATTAGTGCATCCAAGTCAGTTAACATGACTTCTACTTATGAACATAGTTATATTGAGCCGAACCACGTGCGAGCAAAAGGGTGTGGCAAAAGGTTGAAGGGTGGCAAAGAAAAGGCTTTGGGGAAAGCAAAAAAAGCAAAGAGTAAACGTTGTCATGTATGTGGCCTAATTGGGGTGACACACGATAAAAGAAATATTCCGATGCTTAATAATTTGTAAGCAAATTTACTTATTTTAACTTTGTTATTTATTTAAAATTGATTTTGGTATTTGTTTAATTTTAACTTTGCTAATTGTTTAAATGTAGAACTAGAGAATCAAATGATGATCCTACTCATGATCCAAGTGTAGCTAATGATTATAGTGATCCAACAGAGATTTCTAAATTCTGAGGTAATGATAATATTCATCCAAGTGTATTAAATTTATATCAATATCAATGAATTATGCGAATTGGTTCACTTTTTCATCACATTTGGTATTTACTTGGTTATTTTTTTTGTTGTTGCTCATGACAGGATCTGGATCTGTAGCAATTATGGGATAAAAATATTGCTGATTTTTGTACTGCTGTCATTTTAGTTATTATTTATGGACTGCTAGATTTTGCTGCCTTCTGGAACCTGATGTTAGTGCTATTTGGCATTTCCTTTGTCTCGGGAAAAACTATCCACATTTAGTATTGTCGGCTGAACTGAAAAGAAGTTTGTGTTATGTAACTTTCAGATCTGCAAATTATCTATTTATAATGTCAGCAGCTAATTTAGTTCTTCATTTAATAATAATTGAATTGAATTGGTTTTGTATTTTTTGGTATATGGTTGAATGCCATGTTGCATATTTTCTTTGGATTTTCAAATTTTGGGAAGAAAGGTGCGGGTATGGAACAAAAAAAAAACATGATAGAGAAGGGAAAGTGTAGTGTTATATTTTTGGTAAATACATATATAACAAAAAAAATATGCTGGAATAAAACTGGGTCATATCAGTTTTATAAACCGCTCTCTTATCAAATACTAAGTTTTTGTTTCAAATAACTGTCGCAGACCAAATTAGATATCTGCCCTGTCAAGTTTAGGTTGGGGAATTTAACCTCTTGCTCTGGTGATGATATAAACTTAGTTAGAACAAACCACATGCTCTCACAACTTCGTATTGGCATGTGTAAATTTCTAAAGACTTGTATTCAATTGATTTAAGCTTGAAACCATCTGATAATAATAATATAATGTTCATGACATCTCTTCCAAAGTGAGAAATGTTGATACTCATTGACTGGAGAAGGTCAAAAAATTGCGTATCAACTCAGTAATGTTATAATTCCACAATATAAACTCGAAAGCATATCATGATTACATGTCCTTCTTGGACAAATTTACAATAAACTAACACCAAAATTTAATGAACCCAAATAACAATATTTGTTCCATCTACAATAACATGTTTAAAATTAATAACCAAGAATCCAGGCTTGTCTTGTAACATGATTAATAAACTCTTCGACATCTAGCTAAAAGGCTTGTCTCGTGACTGGTTACCTAAAAATCACAAGTTGGGCAAATGTCAATGCCATATATTGCATATAGTCAGAAAAAGACATTGAAATGGAATAGAACCAATTAGCAAGTTCATAATACCAATAGAGCTAGAAGAATCCTTATAAAACAACCATGGATACTTCTTATAAATGACAAAATTAATATTAGATAAATTGAAGTTGATCAAAATTATCTTTGAAGTGAAAAACTATTACCACAACTATTGCTCCATATGCGTGCCCCTGTTTTGGAAAAAATTCGCAATGCTGCGAAAGTGAGTCAATTCATATACTTACTGATTTTTGTTTAACACCTTGTTCATAAAATAAAATATTGTCACTGAAATTATAATTAAGAGTCAAAAAGCCCTAATCTTGAGAACACAATAATTGTGCAGATTATAGGGTTTGGCCCTTTTTAAGTAAAAGTCCTAAAAAAACTATTATTAAACACCAAATCACAACTTAAAACGAATCTAAGCCTAATTTCAACTCATAAAACAAGAAAATCATCACCCAAAGTTCTGATTTTGTTACCTTGGTCTAGAATCGACGAGGAAGGGAGAACTGGCTGATTCTCGCGAAGCCGTCGATTGCTAGCAAAGAGAGAGGGAAAAGGCAGAGATTCCTGAGGCTTAGAGAGTGAGAAGGGGCCAATTCTCTTTCAATAGATCAATTACCAGTTTTTGAGATGAGAGAGGGAGCAAGAATTTTCCCATTCGCGTTTCTGTTTTTTCTAATGAGGAGAGAGAAAAAGAGAGAGGGTATACATAGGTAAGTTGAGTGAATCTTTTATTGAGTGAGCTTAAAATCCTTACTGTATATATATGTATATATATATATATTCGTGATGACAAAGTTAAATTGAGACCAACTATTAGGTGGGTATGTGGTACTTGAAAATTTTAGCATGACTTTAATTTTTTATAATTTTAATCAATAAAATTATGAAATATCATGTAATTGAGGTAGTATTAAATAATGTTTAGTGCTCTTAATTAATTATTATGTAATTGAGGTAGTATTAAATAATGTTTAGTGCTCTTAATTAAGAATTTATTAATAATTGTGTGACGTTATAAATAATAATAGTAAAATAATGACAAATTAAAGATATAATGTCAAACGTTGTAATCTTAAAATTAAAATATATTTTTCTTTATTTATTAAATCGAAAACAATAGGAAACTAATCATTCTCAAGATTTGACATTAAGTCTATGAATGAAATCATCAAATTCTGTGTTATTTGCCTGCCAGCCGGCCTCACAAGTGGCCGACTTTTCTTCTCCATTGGATTAAGTTTTATTTAATCAGTTTTATTAACTTATTAGTAACTAATACTAATAATATATTTATATTTAAAATAAAAAATTAATCTTAAAAATGAAAGTACTGGTCGTATCTTTTTGTTTGACAACGGTAAATCAATCAATTAAATTAAAGTTGGCTTTACTTTCTACTTACTACTTATTTCTGTCCGTTGGGAGTTGGGACCATACACTATCCGGCCGTTGGATACCGTAGGAGGCAAAGGGAAATATGAGGTTTACTTTTTTTTCTTCTAAAGTACTAGTATTTCTTTTCATGTATTAAAGAATTTCATCGGTTTTCTAATTTTTGTGAAATATTTTTTTAAATCGATTATTTTGTATAATGAAGGGAGTATACAATTGCTCTTAATAAACCACCTATCTGAGATCAATTATTTAAATTAAATTAACTCATAAATAAGTCGAGATTGATAACATTATTTTTTTGAATGATACACAAAAAATGACTATAAAAATATGGATACAAAATGACGTGTCAGATTATAATTAGTAGATATTTTGTCTTTTATGGACGGATCTAATTGTTATAATTAATAACTATCATCCACGTCATTTTATATTTTTTTCCTTTATATATACACTAAAATATTATTGTTTTTGAAATAACTAACATAACAAAGGCATGTTTAAAATTTAATTCCACATAATATATGTTAATAAACAATTGAGTAATGTTATGGTGTAAGAAAATAAATTTTTTTTGGTAGTATTGGAGTATAATTAGTTGATTATTCAATAATTATAAGCAATCATTGTTATACACTTGTCATGTTTTTGTAACTACTACTAATATTTTGTCCACACAATTTTCACAAATCTTGTGATTTAAAATATTGGACTTTTTGTTTTTGTTGCGGATCGGTTATCAGTATTGTGTGTGAATGCATATACGATATACGCGATATAATAAATAACCTCATAATAGCATTAAATTAATATGCGTACTTCATTCCAATTAAACCCCGCCTAAACCCCTACTAATCCATCCATATATCCTATTTAAATGCTACAGAGACCACCATTTGTCTATCTCCTGAAAAAGGTAAATAACTCTTCTTTCTCTAGATTTGTATGAGAGGGAAGAATTGCTTATAACTGAACTGAAGCCTCAAGATCTCTGATGTCAAGCGTTCAAGTTAGAAACGGCGAAGCTGGGTCGAGCTCGGACTACCATAAGCCGTCGGTACTTACTTCAACGGCGTCGTTCAAGTATCGGAAGAAGCCGCCGGCAGCCACCATTTCTCGAACCGGCTTCGAAGTCGACGACATAGTCACCCTAATGCACGGTTCCGATCCTGTCAGGGTCGAGCTCAATCGCCTCGAAAACGAACTCCGAGGTTCACAGTTTCTCTCTCTATGTATGTGTTTGTGTTTTGTTAGACGGCAATATTTTCGTCTATGTATTTTTCAGTGTGAGCATGTCTCCCTTTTTAGTTTTCATTCCGTTGATTACTATTTCCTATTGGGAATCATAAATAGTAAGTTAGATTTCTCTAATTTTTAAGTTAAAGTTCGTTCTGGTGGTTTTATTAGAGTTAATTATAGTTGGACCTCATTCGAAATATGTCCAGAAAGGACAGTTAATTGGTGGTCTTCTGAAATTGCTGAATTAGAATAATGCAATAATGATTGATTCTTATGCTAAGTTTGGAGTGAGGGAATGGAATAAAGGAATGAATGAAATAAAAATAGTGTATTTGATCATTTGCCATTCCAATATAATGAAAATTCACTCCCTTTATTTTTTTATTCCATGTAGAAAAGGAATGGAATGGATATATGTGCCATTATATGATAACACCTACCACTACCAACAACCAAACATACACTTAAAATATCTTAAAATCATTCAATTTCGTCCTTCATTCCATTATTTCAATCCAAACACAACATTAGGCACAAGCTTGTTTCCAAAGCTTATGCACGCATACACTAGCTGCAAATGGTGACAAAAGTTTGTTTGATCTCCTTGAAATTTTGGAGTCAAATGAAAGCAAATCTGACACTTAGGGGTTTTTCTTTGGTTGCTATATGTTTAAACAATATTTTTTCCTCTGCAAAAGACAAGTTTAATTTGGATTTTTTGTTTAAATATTATACTTGTTTTTTTCTTCTTAATTATAATTCAAGTTATTATAAGTTTATGTCTTTTTGTTTTGATGGAAAGTATTTCCTCTAGACTCCCCCTCCAGAATGTTAAGGAGTTTGAATAATTTTGTACAGTATGACCTTAGTTTAACTTTTAAAGAATATGTATATATACTTTTATGTAGAAATATGATATAAATCTATTTTATTGTGTATTCGAACATTGAGATTGGCTGAAAGGAGTCACACCTAAAGCCTGATGGATATTAACTAGAGAAAAAGATTTGAGTTTATAAATTTTTTTTTGTGACGGTCATTATTGGCCAGACTCAATTCTTTTCAACAGTATATATTTATATAATGAAGATAGTTATGGGGTTTTCTAGTTCTAGTGGTATCTTCAAAATTTTTTTATCCTGGATCCCACTACAAATAATTTCCTTTTTTTGCAGATAAAGATAGGGACTTGGCAGATGCACATGCAGAAATCAAGGCACTGAAGTACTCCGATCGCCTCAAAGAGAAGGCAGTTGAAGAGGTACTTTCTATTATTTTGAACATGTGCAACTATACTTTCCTTTTAGCATAAACCTTTTTCATCTGCATATTGTATTCATGCAAGAGTTGCTAAATGTGAAAGAAGTATGAAATTGTCTCGTTTCCTTCCATCTCCATAACAAATGCAATGACATCCAATTTCTCATCTTTCAAATTTTCTCATCTTCATGTGGTTGAAAGCATTTGTTGCCAGTAAAGATAAACAAATTCATCTATTATTTGGTCGGCTATTAAACGGGTTCATCTTTATATATTGCTATGCATCATTACATCTTTCATATATTTAATTAATAAATATTGGCTTTGTGAAGCAGTTTTTGAGCTTGAGTTTTAGCTTAACATGCACAATTTCATATACTGATCTTTATCACGTATACAACAGTTTAAGTAAAACTAATTTTAGTACCATTTAAGAACTTAGCTTGGGAGGGAGTGAGGGGAGGCGAGGAAGGAGTGAAGCTGGAAATAATGCCTGACATAGCAGAGTACTTGAATCCCCCTTATGTTAAATGTACAATTTGATACTTGTTTTGTCCAGGTAACCACTTGTAAGTAATTATGAAGATAAGACAATATGTTTAGAGCTGTCATTTTTATTGACATTTTCTGTTTAAGTTGTTTATGTTAAGAGATCTTCGTATTAGTTAGAGTTAACCTTACTAAAGTGTGCATCTCTGTTGATGCAAGATTGAATATTTAAAGTTCTTATTTCTTTTACCAGTCTTTTCAATCTCTAAATTACCGGCAATATCCGTTATATACATGATGGTATAGATACTTTTACTAGAAGTCTTTTTTCTCATAAACATTCTCTGTGGATGCGATTCTAGCTAACTGATGAGCTACATAAAGTGGATGAAAAGCTAAAACTGACTGAAGCCCTCTTGGAAAGCAAGGTATCATTAATAGATAAGTTTTGCTTTGTTGAATAACATTTGTTCCTCTGTATATCGTTTAGCGGAATTATTTTGCATGAACTAATCATTCGTTGTTTTTTTACAGAACTTAGAGGTTAAGAAGGTAAATGAGGAGAAAAAAGCAGCTTTGGCTGCACAATATGCTGCAGAAGCCACCCTACGAAGAGTTCATGCTGCCCAGAAAGATGATGAGATGCCTCCTATTGAGGCCATCATTGCTCCATTGGAGGCAGAGCTAAAGTTGGCTAGGCTGGAGGTAATGCCAATAGTAACTTAAATCCTCCTTTGACCCTCATGAAAATTGCTGCCAGTATTAGTGGTTTGCTAGTATTAGCACATGAAGAGTAATAAGGATGAGTTAACTTAGGTCAAAAGAAACAAAAGGTAGAATATAAAATTATAGAGTGAATACAAAAATTTTGTTTTCTTCATTTAATAATGAGCTATTTGGCTTGTTAGGTAGCAAAGTTGCAGGATGACAATAAAGCTCTAGACCGGCTTACTAAATCTAAGGAGGCAGCTTTGCTGGAAGCTGAGAAAACTGTTCAAATGGCTATGGCAAAAGCGTCCTTGGTTGATGATTTGCAGAACAAAAACCAGGAGCTAACAAAGCAGATTGTGATATGCCAGGTTTAATACTTTTTTGTAATTTTCTATTGCAGCTTACTAATTAAGTTACTGAAGGTAGGTCTGGTCGTCCATACTTGGTCTAGTATAAAATGTTGTGACCAATTTCAGGAGGAGAATAGAATCTTGGATAAAATGCATCGACAAAAGGTTATAGAGGTCGAAAAGCTTACCCAAACTGTTCGTGAGCTTGAGGAGGCAGTTTTGGCTGGTGGGGCTGCTGCAAATGCTGTGCGTGATTACCAACGGAAAGTGCAAGAGATGAATGTAAGAGCCTATCATTTTTGAATAATTGTTGTTAACATCTTTTAACAATTTCGTTAGAAAATGTTTCTTGTTGATACTAACTGCAAAGGTTTCGTAGGAGGAGAGGAAAATTTTGGACCGGGAACTGGCTCGTGCAAAGGTTACTGCAAACCGGGTTGCCACTGTTGTTGCAAATGAGTGGAAAGATTCCAATGACAAAGTAATGCCAGTAAAGCAATGGCTTGAGGAAAGAAGATTTTTTCAGGCATGCTTGTTCGACTACATGTTATCATGTCCTTTGAGAATTCAATGTCCCTTGATTGATCCAAATTAGATTTCTACCAAACTGCAACTCAAATTAATATGGTATGTTTTGGTAAAGGAACTTATAGATTGTTGCATTTCACTGCTCTCAGCAAGTGGCGACAGTTAGGATGGTCAAACCCTAAAATACAACACTCGTTTGAAAGATGAGAGCAATTCCCTAAATGCACCATACCCGAAAATGGAATTACAAATATATAAAAGGCATAATCTCACTTTTGTAACTAGTCTTATAACTTATTTGTCATCAAGATTTGGTACGGTCTCTTTTGAATTATTATGAGCGTATATATTAATGTATGAATATAGCTTCACTGGCTCTCCGTCTGTGGGTGTGTGGTGTTTGCATAGTCCTGATAACAAACAAGTACATGACTAAATGAAGTACTTATTATAAACTTATAAACGGTATTACTTTTATATCATTGATTTCCTTGCAGTGAGTTATATAAGAGGGGAGGGGGGAGGGGGGAGGGGGGGGGGAGAGGGGGAAAACTGTTCTCCTGAATCATGTACTACCTACCTTGGTGGGAACCTATGCTCTTTTGAATTATTATGAGCTTATATATTAATGTATGATTATAGCTTCACTGGCTCTCCGTCTGTGGGTGTGTGGTGTTTGCATCGTCCTGATGACAAGTACATGACTAAATGAAGTACTTGTTATAAACTTGAAAACGGTATTACTTTTATATCATCGATTTCCTCGCAGTGAAGTTATATAAGAGGGGGGAGGGGGAAAACTGTTCTCCTGAATCATGTACTACCTACCTTGGCGGGAACCTATGCTCTCAGAATTTGCCTTGATTATTAACTGAATATCAACATTTTGTTGCAATACAGCAAATGGCATGAAAAACTGACTATTATTCTTTTTGCTACAAGTTGCTGTGATCCGTTCTCCACCTCTCTCATTGTTTCTCTCCCCCCCCCCTTCTCTTGTGGTGACTTGATGAATCTATATAAATATATTTATATAGATTCATATTCAAGATAATTTAGGCATTTCAAAGACAACGTCTAACAGTTCTGTATATTCTTGAAGGGAGAAACGCAGCAACTTAGAGACAAACTGGCTGTAGCAGAGCGTACTGCAAAGGCAGAAGCACATCTAAAAGTGAGGAAGTTGATGTTATTTATGTTTCCTGTTTTTACTAATTTTAGTTTTGAAACTTATCTTGATCAGGTGTGAATTGAACCCTTTGTATAGGAAAAGTACCAATTGCGTTTTAAAGTTTTGGAAGAAAGGATTAGTAAAGTACCCTCTAATGGCGTTGCCCGCACAAACTCAGTTGGTAGAAGTATGAGTAATGGTCCTTCACGACGCCAGTCTCTTGGCGGGGCTGAAAATTTCTCTAGATCGCCTTCAAATGGGTATTTGTCAAGGAGAAAAAGTTCGCAAACTGTGTCTGTACGATCCAATAGTGTTATCACTCTACTAAAGCAAGCAAAGATCTCCTCGGGATCATTCGACGGTGGTAACACATTGGATAGAAATGAGTTAGTTTCAAATGCAACTGACCAAGATAATGGACCTACCAGTGCTGGTGAGCATATTCAAAATGGCATGCTAAGTTGCATATTTGAGGAGAATGGTAATAGGGTTGTGAATGAAAAACCAAAAAGGGAACATGAGGATTATGTTTCTGGAATGTTGTATGATATGTTACAGAAAGAGGTCATTGCCTTGCGGAAGGCTTGTCATGAGAAAGTTCAGAGCCTTAAGGACAAGGATGATGCAATCGAGGTTGGTTAACATTCAATTTGATAAATCTTTTCTCTCTCCTCTCCCCACTCTCTCCCCTTTCTCACACTCACACACAATTGTTGTTTGACTTGCATTTTTCCAGATGTTGGCAAAGAAAGTTGAAACATTGAACAAAGCTATGGAAGTCGAGTCAAAAAAGATGCGGAGAGATATGTCTGCCATGGAAAAGGAAGTTGCTGCAATCCGTACTGTAAAGGAGCGAGATCAAAGGCACAGCATGTCTTAGCTCCCAGGGGAGCTGTTAATGGCACTAGATCAGTTGCAATGAGGTGAAAATCTTTATGCATTAATAGGGTTTCAGTTGCTTTTATTTTTATTGACTGCATATAAATTTCTAGGAAACATTTTATAACGTGTATGTGCATGTGCATATATACTTGTCCTTGTTTGGAGAGAAAGCAAGAGTAGATCACAACACCTGTTTGAACATCCTTCTCTTTTGAAATCAGATGCCCTGTTAGTGATTATAAGGTTTATTAGCTGTCTCACCAGTAACCTATTACATAACAATTAAAATCAACCGTTAATGCATTCATACTGGTACTTATGACCTCAAAGATTGTTTTTTACTGAAATTTAATGTCTGTTTATCCTATTCTATTCTTGTACAAGCAAACTGGTAATCCCACGAGTGTTGGTATTAGTTCCCCCCCCCTCAATTTTTTGGTCTATAGAAAGCCTTGTGCCCCTCTGGTACAACCCTATACACTTCACTCTAGTCCTAGGGGATGGCCAGAAGGGGGAATTGCTGCATTTTGATGAGACTCAACCATGCTCAACTAGTAATTATTGGTTTTACAGGTTGTTTCTTGAGTAGTAAAGCAAATGTTTTTGATGTTGTCACTTTTACCTTACTGTTATACTCACTCCAATCCTTGGGGAAGGGGTAATTGCTGCATTTTGATGGGACTCTCTAACCATGCTATTGAGCGTGGTGCGTGTGTGGCAACAACAACAGTCGCTCTAGTAGTTATTAGTTGAATAGGTTGTTTCTCTAGTAGAAAATGGTTTGTGGTTATATTTTGATGAATTTGTTTCCACTTTTACCTTGGTGTTATATTTCCATGGCATTTCTATAAGCTTATGTCTCGACTTATTAGAATTAGTTTTTGGCCAACTCATTTTGTTATTTGAAATATTACAAGGTTGAGTAACCATATATAAACACAACTGACTCTAAATTTGCTTACTTTTTTCAGGAATGGAACTCCTCATAGGCAGTAGAAAAGCTAGTTCAACACAATTACCAGACAGACAGACAGACAGACGGGCAACATCTGCAGTAGATTTTTGTTCATATAAATTAATTTACCATTTCCATTTTGCTTCACCTGCCCATTTATATTTTTCCTCATTGCCTCGGCTAATAAGCTAATCTGTAAAGAACTGACCTTTAGATCTTGTAAATTTTGTATTAACATAATTATTAAGGAATCATCCTCAAGTGTGTTTTGAAATTGGTAGAGAGTTGGTTATAATGTTGGGATTGTTATATATATTCTATCTATTGGTCAACTGATTAAATGAGAATGCTTATATATTTTGACTGAATTATTTTTTTACATAAATTTCAAGGCTAATAAGAGACTTCGGTGGGAGTGCCTATATAAATTGAGATCTTCATCTAAAAATCAACCTTCTTTTCTCAATTTTTTTTTATGCCATTAAGATTACATTTTAACTCTGAGAGGGGAGATTTGAACCCACAATTTATGCTATATATTGGCAAGGTGAGAAACCATTTGGACTATCTCTATCCTTTCCTTTTTATCTTTATTTTTTATTTTTTATTTTTTATCTACTGACTTTTCCTCCAATCATATAACATCCTAGTAATTATGGAGTAATGTGTTAGGGTTATAATTTGACTCAAATAATGTGTTATTATTATATTAAATTAATTATACAAAATGTCAATGACCAATAATATATTAAAACTCATGACGCAATATTTGAGATATCAAACCCCTATCATCTCCTCTCTAATTCATGTGCCGCAATATTAGCCCTAGTAGCAGAATGTATGCATGGATTTATGAATTTTATTATTTGAGAGATAAAATATAGAATAATTTATTTTAATTAAAATAAAATGAATTATTTCACTTTTTATTTCATTACTTAACTTTACATTAACTGTAATAACAGTTAAGAAATACAATGAGCAATATTATATATATATATATATATATAAATTTAGGATTTTAATTATCTTTTTCAATATCCAATCATATAAATTATAATAACATAACATAATTAGAGGGACTATCATTTTTCATGTAATTATGTAAAGTTTTACCCCTTAATTTATACCTGCCACCCTTTGACAGTTACGTATATAAATTATATAGGATAAAATAAAAAATTTATAAAATTTGAATGACCAAATAAAAACAAAAAAAAATTAATATTAAAAGGACAATATAGTAATATAATTAAATTTGCGAGGGTAAAAGAGAAAAAAAAATACTACTCCGTACGTAGAGATTAAAATTTCAATTACAAATGAATTGATTTTCCTCATTTTAAATAAAAGAAATAAATTATTCAATTTCCTAATGTTAGGAGTAATAGACTACTAAATGTTTAAAAATCTATAACCAAATTTATCCAAGTCATGTCCTTTTATCATATAAACATATTTGTTTTCACATAAAGAAATAATATTAGAAATTGCAGTGATAACCCTGAATTTCACCGGGCATCTCAATTCTCAATCTTGACAGAAGGCTATGGACTAGGGTTTAAGTCGAGGGAAGGTAAACACAGTTGGGAACAAGAGGGTTTTAGAAGAGAAAACTCTCTTTTACAATTTTATTATCTTCTTCGAGCAAAACAAAAGAAAACACAAATCCTCCTCTCTTTTTCCCACTTGAATGGCTCTTCTTCTTCTCAAACCCCGTCCTCTCAGATTATGTTCTCTTGGATTAATGGCGTCCTCACGTTTATTCTCATGCTGCTCTTCTTCTCTTCACTCTCATTCTTGTTCTCTACGTTCTTTGTCGTCTTCTATTCTCTCTCCTCCATCCCTGCTCCTCCTCAATTCCAGGTATTCCCATGAAAAGACAACAGAGAACAAGCGCTAAATTTCATAATCAGCTATAAATAGTGGAATTGAAAAAGTAGGGTTATGCGTTGTAGGGTTTATGCTGTATTTTCTTGCATTTTCTCATCTGTCAAGCAGTTCAAAGTGTTTCAAGTGCTAAGTTAATCTATAAATTTAGCCTTTGCTGTCTGTTTCACATCTTTGTTTTCAGTTTTTTTTTAGAAATCATAGGAATTTTATGAAATTTTCCATGCATTTGATTTCTGAATTATAGCTAAGTGGGGAAAAGGGTAACATAAATTCCTTTCAAAATGTTTCCACCAAAAAACAAAATACCGAAAATTCTGTTCACCTAAAAGTATCTGAGTAGGAGTCTTTGGGTGGTTCTTTTATTCATGCATCTCTAGGTGACTTTTTGGGGCTTTTAGAAGGCTCTGAATTTCCGATTGTTGATAGAATACTGTTAATGACTTGTGTTGTTATTGTTTCAGGACAAGTTTTAATTTGAGAATAGTGTCCAGTCGGAATTTGATTCAAAATGCAGAGTCTCCAAGGGCTTTCATGTCATCAAGCATTGCAGCTGATGCTTTTCAAGAGAGTGCAAGCTCAAAAGCTTATGGGTCTGACCAGATTCAGGTAAATGAATAACTATATAGTATTATTTTTTTTGCATTGATAAGAATATGACAGTGTTTCACATCATGTAAATGCCTTCTATTCTTACTGAAACTATTGTTTAGTGTTGTAGCTTACATATACATGGAAGAGGGGTTGTCAGACCAAATTCTTCATTAACAATGGGTGAATACTTTCTTCTGATTGAACATGATTGAGTGATGTGAGGCTACTGTGATCATAGAAAAATTACCACTAAGAAGTTCAAATAAATCAAGCTTGAATTTGACTTAATTTTGACTACCCACTGAAAAACAAAGGGAAAATTTACCTACTAAAATATCACCCGTCTCTACCCAAGATCCCAGCATTACAATTCCGTTTTTGTCTAAATTGCGGAGTAAATGGGCTTCTAAATGCGGCATTTCATTAGTGACCCTTTCGGGGCCTTGGCTTGTCACATGAGTCTTAATTTCATATTTTCGTATGTGAAAAAAAGTATAAATATCTTCATATACCAAGCGATCGCTAATGAGTACTGCATCTTCAAACTTGTAAGCTTCCCATGGCATATAAGCTACTAATACGTTTTTCCCCAAAGCGAGTTCGCCACCAACTGTAGCGGCGCCATGAGCTAAAATTTGTCCCTTTTTTATGCATTTACCCCGTTGAACCTGGGGTTTTTGATGCATACAAGTATTTTTGTTGGAGCGTTGATATATACCTAATGGAATGCACAATGGGTTTATTGTCTTTATAATATTGTCCTTTATCATATTTTATACATAGATTAGAAAAACAGAATAAACAAGGGAAAATTCTTATGAAACCCTCGGTACGAATAACTCGTATAGCGGATTAGCAATCCGCCGCTTTAGTCCACTCAGCCATCTCTCCCAATTGAAAAAGATAATTATTATCTTTCTTTCTCTGTTTTTATCTATATTATATATCTACAACTTTTTTTAGCAATTAATTGCTTAAAGATTTGATTTTCTTTTGAGCTATTTGAGAATTATCCAACTTGAGTTATGATTACAAATGATTTTTTCTTTTTTTTTTTCAAGAAGAACGAAGAAAAAAATGAGTGAAATCCTAGTCTAATAGATTTTATCAACCCTTTTGTCATTCATTAGAATTCTATACATAGACAAAACCTCGAATCATTTTTTCTCGAGCCGTACGAGGAGAAAACTTCCTATACGTTTCTAGGGGGGTCTTGTTCATTTACTTACATCTATCCCAATGAGCCGAGAAACACGATTTAAATAACGGAAAATCCAAAATTTAAAAAGTATATCTAGAATGACTGGAAAAGTAGAAACAAGACCAGATAAAATTTGATCATTATGAACAAATCCAAAATCTTTGTAGACAGAGCCAATAATTAGTTCCCAACCATGGGGCGAATGGAATCCGATACATAAATCAGTTAATAAAAGAATAGAAAAAACTTTTATTGTGTCACTTAAGTTATATAGGAATTCCTGAGCCCAATAGTTAAGAATAATAAGTTCTTCATTACCCCAAATAGAATAACCACTTAGAATAACGAAACAGATTATATTTGTCGAGAAGTGCAAAATCGTATGCAAAATCGTATGGATACGATCCTCATTGTGTATCTTGATGAATTGGATCGTTTCTTTGTGGATTCGTATAGCCAAATTATGGAGTTTGCATGTTGACCACATTAAGACACTTTTGAGCAAATGTTAATAATAATGAAAGTAATGAACACATCTTCTACTTGCTATTAATGAGTTATAACATTGACCTTTCAAACCCTTAGAATATTGAATTAATCTGTATTCAGATTTTTGTCAAGGGATTAGTGCTTTTTGGTGGTTGTGATATTCATTTTTTTAAGAAGTCACGGTTTTACTTGATCTAATTTTTTTATATAAAAAGGAACGAAGAAAAAGGAAGAATTCCCATCCATTATGGTTAGTTGACATTGGGTATTGGAACTTGGAAGTCGTATTGCTTCGTCTTTCATATTTAAACCTATTGTTAATTTACTTATCAAGCAAAAAAAGAGAGTAAAAAGTTATGGTTAGTAGAACACCTTCTGTTAACCTGCTACCACTTTTGATTTATGTGTGTATAAAATGTATTACGATGTATTTGTTTATCTTTTTTGTATTGACCTCCTGTACATTTTTTCCCAGGTATGTAAACTAACCAGTTTTGTCTTATTAGGTACTGGAAGGTTTAGAAGCTGTTAGGAAAAGACCAGCAATGTACATTGGGAGCACTGGACCTCGTGGGTTGCACCATTTGGTATTATGTTTTTCTCTGTATGACTTGTCAAAAAAATAATCTTGATCCGTCTTTGTCGCATTGATTCTTCCTATTAACTGATATGCTGTTTGTTAACCTCTTAAAATCCTTTATAGTGGAAAAATTAAGTTGTTTCTTTAAAATTAGATCAAATGAAGGATGTGAGGAAGAGATTTGATCATTTGCTTGTCCACTGCGAATAGTCTTTGGATCTTGGTGTTCTCGCTGTGTGGCATTTCTTGGGTGGTGCAAGTTTGGTTAGTGGGATGTCACAATCTGGGCGTTGGATGAAGCTGAGAAAGGAATGGAGAAGGTGACTCATAGTAATTAGTGGGCGATTTGAATGGAGCCGAATAACTAATATTGTGTAGAATAGAGTGAGGGCGGTTTCACATATTCGGATTCTTTTCCTAAGACTTCTCTTCTTTTTCCTTAGTGAAGTTTATCGAATATCCATTGTAAATTTTGTGGATTATTTGGGAGATTTTTGGGCTAGGGACCTAATATAGGTTGTTTTTTGAAGGTTTTTTGTATCAAGAGGGGTTTTGCTTGTACGCGGGTTTGCGCCATTTTCAGTGCTTTACTGAAATTATACATGTAAAAAAAAGTGTGTATGGTAGCTAGTACAAATTATCACTTGAAAATAGAATAACCGCTAAAATTATTTTATCAAGATGACTCATCACTAAAAAAGCTAAATAGAGAAATTATATTTTCTTTGATTGTAAGTTGAACACTCATTACTAGTTACTCAATACTATTAACTTGTATTTATTTATTTATAGGTTCTTGAAGCATTGATTACTAGTTAACTGATACTTGATTTTCAGTTATATCAGATAGGCTTTAATATATTTGCATTAAAGTAAGTTTCCCAGTTTAATGATTGTATTTTGTTTTAGGTTTATGAAATATTGGATAATGCTGTTGATGAAGCGCAAGCAGGATTTGCTTCAAAGGTAGATGTCGTCTTATGTGCAGACAATTCAGTGAGCATCATGGACAATGGGCGTGGGGTATGAGATGTCTTATGCTTTTGTTGTCAAATGGAAATTCTCTACTTTAAAGATTTGTCATACAGAATAATACTTCTTAATTTGTTAACAGGAGTTATATAGTTCCCTTGGTGTGAGCACATAAATTAGTATTCCCTACTGCGAATTAATAGTTATTACTTGCTATTCAATCTCATGGGACCATTGCATTCATCCTACCTATATGTCCCAGTTTCTTCTTTGGCTCTTTGCACATTGTTAAATATCATACTGTTTGTTGTATATGCAACATAAAGTGAAGGTAGGTACGTACCATGATATAAGACAGATGCTACAGACTATGGTTATTCAGTGAACTTTAATTATTTACATATGGTATGTTATGATATTATAAGCTGCAGTATTCTATATTTTCTTGAGCAAATGTTTGTTCCATTTGGGATGGCAAAGTTTGGAAACCTTGGGCTTTTCTTGTTGAATCATAACAAACAAAATAACAGGAGATTATTTGTTATGTTAAAGTGTTTTTGCAGGTTGATTTTCATTTGCTTCGGCATACTTATATTGCAAGAATTTTCTTAAATGTCACTTCTTCAGCTTTCAGCATGTTCCTAACTATTTTACTTGCTTCAATTTTTATTTTGCATTGCAGATTCCGACCGACTTGCACCCTGCGACAAAAAAATCTTCTTTAGAGACTGTCTTGACGGTATGGATGTCTACCACAAAATTTTAATTTGTTATTGTCTATCGTAGCTTTCTTTGGTAAGTGAATCAGGTATTATTGATCAGCCAAAGAAGGAGTTGAATCCCATGTACAGATGGTGTATATTCAAAAGCATAATAAACAAAAATAGGACATGTTAGTAGATAAAAATTAGCTCCTCTACTTCCAGAAAGAAAGCTACATATTGTTCCGCAAACAAACGTGCTCATTGTAAACAAACATGCTCATTAAAAACAAACGTGCTTATAGAACTTTCACTCATATGTGTAATTCCATTAATATATGGATATTAGCGATTATATATTCACAAGTCATAATTAAATATTTAGTGATGTATACTAGAACAAGAATTGTTTCAAGTTTTATTTGAAACGTTGCAATTGACGTATGAATATCAAATGATGCAGGTCTTGCATGCCGGTGGAAAATTTGGTGGCTCAAGCAGCGGTTATAGAGTCTCAGGTGGATTACATGGTGTTGGCTTATCTGTTGTCAATGCATTGTCTGAGGTGCTTATGTCATAACTGTAACTTTATCCATTCACATAGCATAGTATTAAATCTGGGGGAAAAAATTTTTGTTTGTGGTTTGCAATAGAATTTTGCATCCTCTTTGAGTGAGGGCTTTTAAGTTTCTCTTTCCCATTGAGCAGCTTTTAATATCTTGAAGTTTGATAAACTAATCTTTATGGTGTGACCCTTTCTCCTTCACTCATTTAAGGGTTACGGTTCTGGAAGTATTTTTCCGTAAAACATGCGCTTTATAGGCTGGCACTTTTATCCTGAGATTCCTTACAGATGTTTGCCCATTCTAAGTCTTTTAAGGACTAGCCACTATGTTTTGAGTTAGGCTGCTTTTGATTCTTTGGGCTTATCATCTAACTCAGTAATTGCGTTTCTGCTTTTCAACCAGCATGCTATTAGTTTTCAGCATTTTGCATGCTAAGGCTGATGAATTAATTTTTGGAACTTAAAAACATTCCAGAGCATGTGATCTTTTGTTGTTTCTTTGTTTAAGGTTTGACACTACATTTTCTACTTTTCCTTGTAATCTAATTCTGCAATGTGCTGGGTCACAGGTACTAGAAGTTACTGTAATGCGTGATGGAAAGGAATACCAGCAGAAATATTCCCGTGGGAAGCCTATGACAACTTTAATGTGTCGTGAGCTTAAAACCAAAGAAAAAGATCACAACGGGACTCAGCATACATTTTTGGCCTGATAAAGAGAGTAGTCTTGACACCTTACACACCTGTTTATTGTAATCTTGTACCGTTCATGAACGTATCCTAGTTTGTTAATGATAAATTGATAATTGCATCAGTTGAATTTGATATCCTCTCTCTTATGATTGTCTTCTATGCAGTGTTTGCTGAAATCCAGCTTGACTACAATACTATAGCTGGAAGAATCAGGGAGCTCGCTTTTCTAAACCCTGAGGTAAAATCATTTCTACTAGTTTGTGATTCTACAAGATTATTAAAATTATTAGTTATGCTTCTGTCATGTTTTTCTTTTTAATAAATGTTCTTAGCCTGATATACATTTTATGCATTTTAAAGAGAGCTCCCATGCATTTGATGATGATTGCGTATTATACAAGTAATTATGGCATTTTAACCTTGTACTTCCTCCATCCAATAAAAGTTGTCTCAAGTACATCACACAATTTAAGAAAAAACAAAAGTAGAGGAGAGTATAAATAAGTTTCCATTTAACCCACAATGGGGCCCCCAAATACTAAAGATTCTCTCTTTTTTCTAAAGGTAGTGGACCTACTTAAGTACTTTTTGAGTGTAGAATAGACTTTATGTAATATTTTACATTTGAATTGTGTACTTTAGATATCTTTTATAAGTAAAAAAAAATTGTACTTCAGTCATCTTTCATGGGATGGAGGGAGTAATATATTGCTTGAATTAATAATAAATTACCACAATACTGAATTTTATGTCCATGGTGTCTAAAATGTGTGAAGACAAGTGAACTTTTTTTGTAGGATAAGATGACTTAGGAGTGGTTTCACTTTTAATAGTTATACATTTTTTAGGAAATAGCAATTTAGTGACTAATTTTTGGTGATAATTATTGCTTTTTCCTCCCGTGGAGAACTCTTTCAGTTTCTTAAGAATCTACTCTCCTCCATCCTCAAAAATATGTCTGAAAGTACCCTAACATTTCGTCAATGTTCTAAAAGGCGCTAGGCCGGCAGGCGGCCGGGGGGCCTAGGCGGATTTTTTTTATTTTAAGCTAATTTTAATATTTTATCTTACATTTATCCAAGCAAAACAATAATATAAAGCAAAATAATTCATAATAAAGATAGTAAAAGTCTGCTTAAAGTTCAAACACATCCATATTGTCAATGTCAAAATTCAAACATAGACATGCAATTTTTCAAAGTTCAAACATATCTTTAACGTATTAGTTTTATTCATAAACAATATTGCTATTAAATAATAAAATTTAAAATTTTAAGAATTCAATTCAATATTAAACTTAAGAAACTAAACATAAAATAAACTAAATATTATAAATGTATCATCATTTATATAATTTGAAGTTGATACAAGTTCAAAAAATTACAACTATAATAAAATTATCCATTTTGGCTTGATCTTGTTCACTCATTGTTGTGATTTTATATGCTACTAACATGCATTATGAATATGATAAATCATTAGAAAAATAAATATATTAAGATCTGGTTTAGGTAGTTATTAAAATAAAAAAAATCTCTCCGTCTAGGCCCTGCCTAATTTTCTGGAGCTACTTTTTTGCCGCCATGGGCCTAGATGAGGTGCCAGGTGGCCTAGCGCCTAGGCGTGGCGCCAGGGGGGCCTAATGCCTAGGCGGGGAATTTTTAGAACATTGCATTAGTGCATTTCATCCTCAAAAGAATTTTCAAAAGTACACAAACCAAATGTAAAATGGGACATAAATACTAATTTACCCCAAAGTGCACATATCCCCATATAAGGGCTATTCCCCAGTTAATTTTGGTATTTGTGTGGGTCCAAACAAAGGGTATAATTGAAACAAATTTTATACTCTCTCCCTTTATTTGTGTGCCCATTGTAATTTTAGACATACTTTTGAGGACGAAGGTAATATTAAATGTTTTCTGATTAGCTTTATGTGTCCTTATAATCCACCCTACTGGTCAAAGCTAGACCTTTTGCATTTGAGTGTGTATATTGAAAACTCGTATTATTTTCTTCATTTTTTAGTGTAATGAAGCTTTCTTGTTTACATTTTACTTGCAGTGTGCAATTCATTAGTTATTTCTTTTGCAGCTAACTATTACTCTCTTGAAAGAGGTTCCAGACCTTGAGAAGAACCAATATAATGAATACTGTTATGCAGGGGGCTTGATAGAGTACGTGAGATGGCTAAATAGTGATAAGGTGGGTCTGATTTCATCCTTTGCTTTTCATACTTGAAGCCCCTTATTTGCATTGTTATTGCTTTGCTGTTTTTCTCTATCATAATGAAATCTGGGGACTTTTTAGATTGGAATTGCTGATACTGCTCCTACCTCTCATGTATCTAAATTTTGAGCTGAGGGTTCAGAATTTTTTGTTTCAGTTCATTTATTCTGTTTTGCCATACACACTTTGCTTTGGACTTAATATTGTTGGTCCCCGGGGGTATGCTTTACCTATATCATAAGCAACAATAATTGGAACTTATCAAAAGAAAAAAGAACAAAAACTATTGGAAAACTGCAACAATGAAAACCTTGTAAGCAACTAGGTCATCTTGGTCTACCATAAGCACACCCAAAAGTGGTGAGAAGTTATATGTACTTTTGGTAATAGAGTAAAGACCTTGTATGCAATTCGGTCCATCCCACACGTTTTGATATTGGGTTTGAGGTATTTCGATATCACCAATGTTCTAAAAGGCGCTAGGCAGAGCCTAGGCGGGATTTTTTATTCTAAGCCAATTTTAATATTTTATCTTACACTTATCCAAACAAAACAATAATATAAAGCAAAACAATCTATAATAAAGATAATAAAGGTCTTTGCTTAAAGTTTAAACACATCCATTTTGTTAATGTCAAAGTTCAAACACAAACATGCAATTGTTCAAAGTTCAAACATATTTTTAAAGTATTAGTTTTATTTATAAACAAGATTGCTATTAAATAATAAAATTTAAAATTTCAAGAATTTAATTCAATATTAAAACTTAAGAAACTAAACATAAATTTAAGAATTATATTGAATTAAATTAAATATTACAAATGTATCATCATTTATATAATTTGAAGCTGGTACAAGTTCAAAAAATTACAACTATAATAAAATTATCTTTTTTGACTTCCACTTCTTGTTGTGATTTGATATGCTACAACCTGTATTATGAATATGATAAATCATTAGAAAAATAAATATATTAAGATCTGGTTTGGGAAGTTATTAAAAAAAACTCTTTACCTAGATCCCGCCTAATTTTTTGGAGGAATTTTTTTGCCACCTTGGGCCTAGGTGAGGCGTCAGGGGGCCTAGCGCCTAGGCGAGGTGCTAAGGGAGGGCCTAGCTTCTAGGCGGGGCGCCTAGGGGGCTTAACGTCTAGGCGGGGCCTAAGCGGCGATTTTTAGAACACTGGATATCATATCACCCACTTAAATTTTGCAAGGGTCCACTTGGTCCTTAAGATCAACACCGGGACTTCAAACTACGCTCCTGCTTCACTCGAGCAGCAAATTGTGAGGTGGCTCCCACCTCTCATATGGTGTAACACTTGGCCTCACATAACACATGGTTCCCACACTAGGTTAGTGGTTTTGCTCTAATACGTTTCTAACGACCCAAACCCGAAACCAGACAGTGTGTCAGAAGTACCTGTTTCAAGATGATATTTTGATTACTTTACTATTTTGTACATGCCACTTGATTAATGCTTTACTGAACAGTGAACTGATAATTCTCTGATACAGAATCCACTTCATGACGTCTTGGGTTTTAGAAAAGAAGCAGATGGAATCACCATTGATGTAGCTCTGCAGTGGTAAAACATTGAACTCTTTTATCTCCATAATTTACATTGTACCCCACATGCTTGCTAGGGGTGCGGCATGCTTTGGAATTCATAGAGCACCACCAGATATAGAAAGATAATTGTAATATATATATATATATATATATATATATATATGGTGTTAAATTTTGAATCATGTTTTTTTATTTTAAAGTTAATGTGACATTCATATAATTCCAAACTTTCATTGAGTTTTGTTCTTTGTTTTCAATTGTTACTACAGGTGCTCAGATGCATATTCAGACACATTGCTAGGATATGCTAACAGCATACGTACAATTGATGGTGGTACTCACATAGATGGAGTGAAGGCTTCACTAACAAGAACTCTCAATAACCTCGGGAAAAAGTCAAAGATAATTAAGGTATGTGTACTTCACATTGTCTTTTTTAAGTATTTGCTTATTTGTCAACAATCTTCTCTGTTTTTTCATTTTTGTAATTGATGTGAAGATACATCAATTGTGATTACATTGAGGTTTTAGGTTGTGATTCCATCTTCTTTTTTTAAGGTTGTCATTCGAGAGCTTTTGACTGGTATTAACAAGCTTATATTCCTGTTCAGGATAAAGATATCAATTTAAGTGGCGAGCATGTAAGAGAGGGATTAACATGTGTAGTGTCAGTCAAAGTTCCAAATCCAGAGTTTGAAGGACAAACAAAGGTAGGCTCTTTTCATATTTATGTTCATTGAGATGAGGTATCAATAATCCTTTCTCCAACATGGAATTTGTGCGGTTACATTCTTTTGTCGTTCATATTGGAAAGTTATGCACTCCTATTTTATATTTCCCAAAAGACAAGGTTGGGAAATCAAGAAGTGCGGAAGGTGGTTGATCAATCCATTCAGGAGTATCTTACTGAATACTTGGAGTTGCATCCAGATGTACTAGATTCAATCCTTTCCAAGTCCCTTAATGCTCTTAAGGTATCGTTATGATTAATCATGACATTTTTGTTACTCATATGGTTGTTTCATATATAAGGCAGTTTTTTACGAGTCATTTTGTTTTTGCCGTATTTAGGCAGCTCTAGCAGCAAAAAGGGCAAGGGAATTAGTTAGACAAAAGAGTGTCTTGAGATCTTCATCTCTTCCTGGAAAGCTTGCTGATTGTTCTGCTACAAATCCTGAAGAATCTGGTATGTTTAATTTGCTTTTATGAAGCATACAAGATGATAAGTTATATGTAGCAATGATACTTATAATTGTTTTGTATTAACATTGGATCCCAAGTTTCCTCTATCATTTGAACATTATAAATGTTAAAGCACGGATCTTGGACATATTTTGATATTTGAACAAGATGTGATCTTAAACACTTTTTTCTGGTAGTTTACCGTCTTTTTACAATTGTTTTGAATAACATGACTACATAATTTTTAAAATGCTTCTTAAGTGCTTGTTGCATTTCTTTTAAAAGTGGCCTATGACAAGGGTTGGCTTAACTCTCGTCTATTCTTGCTTCCACGCTAATGCAGCAAGACCTTTGTTATTGTTTTAAAAACTCGGCGTGTTCTAATTACTCCATCCATTCCACAAAGAGTACAAAATTTGTGAATATTAAGGATATATCTTACTTGCATGTATACCACTAAAAATAATAAGTAGTTAGTTTAGTAGTGTGGTATGATATGGTAATGAAACTATAATGGAAAACTTGAGGACATTTTAGTCATTTTAAACTGATATCACTAATAAGTGGTCTCTTTTTGTTAACAAAGTAAAAATTGGTAAATGGTATTCTTTCTATGGAACTGAGAGGGTAATAAGTATCACAATGTTATGTTCTAATTATGGAACAATATTTGGTATTCTTGTATCCCTAAGAACTTGGCCATTCAATTTCCTTCGTGTTTTCCAGGATCATTGAAAATACTCATCATAATAACACATGTGCCATGATGATCTTTCAAGCAAACACATCTCCCATGAAAGTTAGATATGGACTTAAAACAATAATGCTGCAATATATGTCATTGGCATTTCTCCATGTAATTGAGCATTTTTTCTTTTGTTTCAATTAAATATTAATAAGTAAAATTTTACTCCTTAGATTGTTAGATTTATAATATGCTAATTATAGGGTGGTTTGACTGGTTTCTAGTATACATTTGGACAGCGTTTATAGTCAGCAACTAGTTAGAACTAAATTGGCTAATGCTAGATGCAGGAAGACTGTCCAGTTTGAATTATGAATATTTTTGGCTGTATATTATATAATGTTCCTACAGCAGTTCAAACAAACAATTTTCTAGAATGGTGAAACAGTGTAACTATTTACAGATGGTAGCCATTATGTATAGCTTAATTCACGTGCTACTTTGAAGTCAAATAATCATTCTCTTAATAATCTCTCTGTTTCCAAATATTAGCTTTGTATTGTTCAAAAGATCAAAAAAGCCTCAAAACTATTTGTTAGGATCTGTTAGGCATGATTTATTTGAAGGTTATTTTCCTTTATCTTAAGATGCTTCACATTACACAAGTTTGAGCATGATTTTTCCCCAAAATTTGCAGAAATTTTTATAGTTGAAGGAGATTCAGCCGGTGGAAGTACAAAACAAGGCCGTGATAGGCGCTTTCAGGTGAAAAGCTGATTTTAAATTGGGTCGCTAGCCAATGGTGTTAAATATCCCCCAACATGCATCACTCATAGTCGGCTAAAATATGGATTTTCCATGTTAAACATTTCAGACTTCATTTTTGTACATTGGTCACAACAAATCGTTATGCACTTTCATATAAATGACCTATTTGTGCGACTTAAGTTTGGATTGCAACACTAATTATGTGGAATTTTCTTCATTAAAGGGTCTCGAGTGTGTCTTGGATTCTTGACCCGGATTAGAGGAGGTAGGTTTAGTGGTGGAAGCGGATGGTTTCTGTTCTGTTTTTGGGCCTCGCTAAATATATGATAGCGTAGGGTTGATTTTATTCTCTTCGGCTGTCCTTGTGAGATTGGATGCGTTGGGGATTAGGGTTTGAGCGATCTACATCTTTGGACTATTCAGATTGTGTACATCTTTGGACTATTCAGATTGTGTATATCTTTGGACTATTCAGATTGTGAAGTGAATTTCTTTTGCCTCTCGCCCGTGGTTTTTCTGGCTTTGAATTTTCATGTAAATTTGTCATGTTTATTTTTTAAGATTTCTGTGGTTTGTCATAACAAAGAGGATTTATTCTGGTTGGATGTGATTATTTGGGTTTAGCCAAGGTGTAGCCCAATTTATTTAATGGTCCGGATCTGGTGTTGGTCCATATCCATTTATTTTGATAGCTTGCTCAAATAGTGAGAGAGTATTTATTAAAGTAAGATTGAGTTTCTTTATTTAGAGGAGATAAGGAGATCTAATTTGGGAAGGAAGGAATCGATCAATCATTAATTGCTGTTATAAGGTGATTTTAAAAAGGACTTCTACTTTTAGTTGGATTCGGGTGGACAAGACGGGTACAAATACAACAAGAAGCAAGGGTTTGGAGAACACAATAATATACGACACAAATAAACAATTTGTACTCCGATATTATTTTAGCGTATTTCTTATCTCTCTCCGTGGTTTTTTTCCAATTGGGTTTTCACGTAAATTCTTGTGTCCATATTTTATATCTCTTACAATGATGTGTGTATATTTATTCGTGAGTTTGATTTCACAACAATACAATAACTATTCCATCAACTGTTAGCGTTGTTTTGGCATGCTATTTTGGTAATTTCGTCATGCATACAAAATCAGGCGTTAACAATTCACAAAGAGTTAACTTTTGAGACTACAATATTTGGTCAAAGTTTTCACGTCTTAAGTTGAATTTTGGTGACTAGGCAATCCAAGATTTCATACCGAGTTTATATTTGAAATGCAAAGTTGATACTAAAGAATAACATGGATCAGAGGTTTCAATTATTTATTGAAGGATTAGAAGCTTAGTTATTTAGAATTCCAGTAAATCTAAGTGATGCATTTTGCTTTTGTTATGTTCATTAATTACAATTTAAACTTTCTGACTTGAAGCCCATATATTACTTTCATTAATTGCAGTATGTCAAGTAATAGTGGTGCATTATTTGTATATTTGTTTAACTAGACTAATCTTTTACAATATGACATAGATCTAGTGGTACTGTGAGCCTGATAGATCAATGCAGGACCACCTGGTGTTTTTACTTTCGCTTTCCTGAAATCACAAGATGTTTGCATTTAAGTTTATGATTTAGAACACAATGATGTTAAGAACAATATGATACTTTTTTGTGCAGGCTGTTCTTCCTTTAAGAGGTAAGATTTTGAACGTCGAAAGAAGAGACGAGGCAGCTATGTACAAGAACGAAGAGATCCAGAATCTTATCCTTGGTCTGGGACTTGGAGTGAAGGTTATTCCGTCACACATTAGCTTACTTAATTGAAACTGCTTGGCATATTTGTTTCAATCTTTTTTGTTTCAGGGGGAGGATTTCAATAAGGAAGCTCTTCGTTATCATAAAATCATAATTTTAACTGATGCTGATGTTGATGGTGCTCACATTCGAACGCTTTTATTGACCTTTTTCTTTAGATACCAGGTACATAGTGGAGCCTGTCATCTGTAATATCATTTTATATAAATATTAGAAAAATTATCTGGAAATTTAGTAAAAATATAAAATTGTAATTGACACCTGTGAATGTCTGCAGAGGGCTTTATTTGATGAAGGCTGCATTTATGTTGGTGTGCCACCTCTGTATAAGGTATAAGGTTCACCTCCAGATATGTTAATTTCAAAGCATCTGTCCTTGTTATTTTATCAGTTCTTTAATTTTCTCTTTGCTGAAAAATTCACAGGTTGAGAGGGGAAAGCAAGCATTCTATTGCTACAGTGAAGCGGAACTTGGACAACTTCAGAGTTCCTTACCTGCAAATGCATCATACAACATTCAGAGGTTTAAAGGTAAGATCAGAGAATATATATATATATATATATATATATATATATATATATATATATATATATATATATATTCTTTCTGTTCCCCGGCCCCGTTTCCTCCGTTTGCTTCTCTGTATGCTCATGTTATATATATATATATATATATATATATATATATATATATATATGGATGAAATGCAGGGTTGGGCGAGATGATGCCTTTACAACTATGGGAAACAACTCTGGATCCAGAAAGAAGACTGCTAAAGCAATTAGTGGTAGAGGATGCAGCTGAAGCGAATGTTGTTTTCTCCTCGCTTATGGGTGCCCGGGTAAGAAGATTGTACATAAGCGTGGTTTGAAAGTTACCATGGTAGTGTGTTTGAGATATATGCGGTTTGGTCAGTCTTTTACATAGTAGTAACAGGCCTAAATGATTCTAATACTCATTGCCAAAGTTCTAATATGTGCCCTTTTTTCAGGTGGATGTCCGGAAGCAACTTATAAAGAACTCTGCAAGCATGATGAACCTTGAGCAGCTGGATATATGAGTGTAGAAGGAAAATGTTCTTTGTACAGGATAGCTTACAACAAATGCACTATAATGGAAGTTTTCCGATGGTGGGGGCTTTTGTTGCATCTTGTTTACTATCTTCTTCTGATTTGGTGGTTGATGCCTTGCCGAATCATCCAATTTATATTCATTATGAGCTCTGTGCAGAAGGGGTTATTTAAATTGACAAACTCGTTACATGCAAGTTGATCTTTATTTTCCTTCGTCAGTCCTTGTTTTCTCGGGATGTGTAATATTTTGTTCGCCTGGTTAAGTGGAAAAATAGCAGCATATCATTGATGAATGTTGTTAAATGTCTTGGTTGTATCTTTCCTGCTATTTTGTTTAATGCAAGTACATATGCTTTGAAGAAGACTTTTATACTATGATGCTGATGCTGCTTTTGGATTGAAATTGGTGATGGAATGGACGGAAATGGTGAGCGGAAAGATTCATTTCATTCATAGCTGGAATGAGTTATGGAAGAATAAAATTCACAAGTCAAATACAATTGTTTTCATTCAATGGGAATGAGTTATGATTTGTGATTCTTACAATCCATCTAAACGTAACATGATTGTTACATTCTGAATAAGTGGGTGGGGCATATTATAATCAATTATGTATGAAGTACTCGATTGATTTTATTTTGAACCTTCATACAGGCCCTCTAGAAAACGAACTAACAAATCACTAAAATGGGGGGTGGTGGGGATTAACTGATATCTATTGTTCGCATTCAGCACTTGTTCGCCTTCTGGTCTATGGAAATTTTTTAAAATGCACTTGCCTAGAAATAATTATTATCACAGTTGGGGCTGTAAATGGTAACTTAAAAATTCATATTCGTTTGCATCCGTATTAAAAAAATAGATATTATTTGTATTAAAAAAATAGATATATTCGTATTCGGTTTAAAGGTATCCGCAAATAAACTGATATAAATAAGGATGTATGCGTATTCGTTTTCGTTTAATATCCGATCGTAAATATATTCAGTAGACAGCGGATATTCGAATCCGTATCTAGAATTCGTATTCAAATTATATATATATATATATATATAGAGAGAGAGAGAGAGAGCTTGGTTCCAGTCCGGACTCCCAGACCTTGTTAAAATACAACTTTATTTTTTTGGCTTTTTTTTAAAAAATAACTAAAAAAAATTAATATTTAATGGAATTGGAATTTTTCCATAATACAGACCTGTTTTATTATATGTATCCAAATCACACCCAAAACACTGTATTATGGAAAAATTCTAATTTCATAAAATATTAAAAAAAATTTAGTTGTTTTAAAAAAAAGTAATAAATAAATAAATAAATAAATTCCGTATTTTAATCAGGCCCGGGAGTTCGGACCTGATCCTGTGTGTGTATATATATTTTATATAATAAACAAAATAATTTTTTTAAAGTGGTTTTCCTTATATAATAATTAGTTTTCACTATCATATAAAAATTATTTTAAAAATATATCATTTCACTTCTAAAAATAAGAAATAACACTTATTATAATATTAATAAATTGATTCAATTATAGTTAATGAATTTTTATTATAATAAAGTTAAAATATCTAAAATGAATCATTTAACAAGAAAATTATATACTAGAAGAATAAAACTATAACTATTAGCTTGTTATAAGTTTTTTACTTTCAAAACTTACTTGCAATGCTGAGAGGCAGGAACAATGAACAATATAATTTTATTGTTAAAATGTGTTGAGTCCAAATTAATTTAGAATTAATCTAGAAGGGGGTTGAATAATTAATTCACGTTTATGAATTTTCAAGTGGAGGGAGTATTTATCACTTTTATTTGCTCAATTATTTAAAAATTAGAAGTCTAAATATTTAAAGTAAGTCCAAAGTAATTTTGGATCAAGTTGAATTAACTAGTTGTTAGTTGTCGCATATTCACATATACATTATAACTCGCACTCTCCATAAATATAATGAAATAAAATAAACTTTTTATAACTATGTAAATTATAATCTATGTATTGAGGATAAATTATAAATAAAAGTCCATATAAACATATTTTTAAAGTTTTAATCAAATATTTGAGAAAAAATAATTAAATATTCATTGTAAAATTTTGAATCTAATTATAAATTATAAATATTCATACACGCTACAATATCACTCCACACGCATAAAATAGACATGTACTAATTAATGGACATCTAAACATTAATAAGTAAAACATTCATTTTGAAATTTAGGATTTCAAAAATGATGAAAACTTATTTGAAGTGTAATTTAGAACATTGGTTATTGTATTTAAATATTTATTAAAAATAAATAAATAAACATTCATTCATTAAAAAAACTATATTTTAAAACTCATTATTATTTTTAGGGTTGTAAATGGTAACCAAAAAATTCGTATTCGTCCGCATCCATATTCGGAAAAAAAGCGGATATTATTCATATTCGGAAAAAGCGTATATTATCCGTATTCAGTTTAAAAGAATTTGCAAATAAACGGATACGGATACGAAACATATACTACTGTATTCGTATCCGTATATATCCGTTTACACCCCTAATCACAGTTTATTTTATTTTTAAAAGAATCTCTAAATATATGTTATTTAATAGAGTTATACTATTTAAGAGGATTCGTCCTCTCTATATATAGGGGATCGATCCATAGCTAACGTTGTAAAAAAGGGTTTAGTCTTGCAACAAATTCTGATCGTCTATCCGAATATCTAATTACTAATATTGCTCCCGTCTGTAATTTAATTTCTAGTATTTCGCAGTTTAATACTAGACGAAAAAATATCCTAAATGTCCCTCCTTTACATATTCTCCGTCCGCAATATTAAATTGCGATTTGCGAACGGTAAGTATGGTTGTCCAATTGGCCAAACGATATTATATTGGCCAAATTTATTTATTTTTTTAATTTTCTAAAGCTCTGCAGTATTAATCTACGAATGCCAAATAATAGACATGAGTTCTTAAAGAGTTGCAAACTAATCTTCTTAACTGCTTCAATTTGGAATACTTTAGGATGATTGGAGAAAAATAAAACATGATACAAAATCCTATATTTGGTAATTCGATTGTGGGCAAAATCTATTAACTCTGCAATTAAAAAAAGGTTAAATACTATTTTTATCCACTCGACTAGGGATCGGTTTACAAATACATCACTGAAGTGAATTTTTTTACAGTCATTGACACTCATTGAGTTATAATTCTTTTACAAAAATTGAAATTTCTTTCTAAAAGTGTTAAAAGTTAACGGAATGTTTATGTAGCACCACGTCAGATGATGGACACATCAAATATTTAGGTGGATATTCAACAATTAAAAAACACAATAATTGTCAATTCTATAACAAATAGTTAACCAAAATATAAATCAAATTAATGTACATAACAAATAATTAAATTAATTAAATATATTAATGTATAATTTTTATAAATATATTTATATAAATTAATGAGTTCATATTATTTTTTTAATTTTTAAATATTTAAGTTTATTTTAAAAATATAAAATTATCTAATATTTTGAAAATGAGAGATTATTATTGTTATTATTATTATTATTAGTGGAGAATTAACAACCCAAACATCAGAGCACAATTAAAAATCACAACCACCGCCACCATCGTCCATAACCACCGCCACCATCATCCATAAACTATCAGAATCAATTTCCATCAGAGTACTAATATTACTCAAGCTCAACAGACCTTACCCTTTGGTTTAAAATATTCATGAATAGGTTCCATATGAACGCCAATGAATGTTAAGAAAATGTATATTCTACAAATATTCAATTTCAGTCCCAAATCAAAACTGAAATGCATGAGGTGGACCTCCGATCACAACCATCGCCACGTTCCACCCGCTGCCGCCGCCGCCACTACGCCTATGCCGAACCACCTCATCCTCTGTCGTTAACACCAGATCTAGTCTACTTAAATCGGATCTGGTCAGATCCAACTTGATTAACGCCATCAGAGTACATGAAATCAGAAGCAACAAACCAAACCACCATGGAATCCGGCGAAAAGGAGAGAATATCAACAAACCAAGCCAAATCTGATTATTCGTGGAGAATTCGAGTTCTCAAGGTCAGAATTCGAAGAGCTAAATAGAGATTTTTTCGACGAAGATGGAGATAATAAAGGAGAGAGAGAATTCAATTGAGAATTCCTTGTTTTGATACCAAAATCCCCAGGGGACATCGGAGGATCAACATTAGGGGAATTAACAGAGGGAGGCAGGTCTGAAGATGAAGATGGGTTAATTAAATTAATAAATTTAATGAGTTATTTAAATTTTAAAAAATTATATATTTATGTGTAATTTATATAATTTATTTAAAATTATACCAAAGTGAAAAAAAGAAGATTTTTTGTATGCTATAATACCAAAGTTTTACCATACCAAATAACTATTAATGATTAAAATAAATTTTTAAAAAATATTTTTATTGCACTTTTATTTTGAATAGATTATTTTATTTTATTTATTTGATTTTAATTAATTTATCATTAAATTTATACAAGTTTCCATCTAAGCATGTCACAAAGAAAAATGTTTGACATGTAAATTTTCTCTCTTACGTGGCAGCTCGTGTAATTTTGTCGTCCAAAGTCAAACAATTTAACAGAATTTGTAACGGTTTATAAAAAAATTAAAGTTCAGGTGAATCGAATGTAAAAAAAGTTAGTTCGATGATATATTTATAATCCGACCCTAGTAGAATGAGAAAAATATATTTAGCCCAATTTAAAAATCCCATCTTTAGGGAGAAACTTCAAGTATGCAACAAGCATTATTAAACTCATATATCCATAATAAAAACAAAAGCAATTGCATAAACATGAGCTAACAAGAACTGGGGATCGAATTAACTCACTTGGAAGATAGCTCAAATCTTTGTGAAACCCACTTGATTCAGTGTTCTGGGTTTGATCAATTCCAGCAGAAGAACTTAACGCTAGTGCCAATGGCTTCTCATCTTCAACGGGGGATTTTGCCCCTTACGCCGACAAAGCAAAACACTCCCATTTTCTACACTTACCAAAATCAATCCTCAAATTAAAAGGAGACTCAGAACGTTTATGAACCAAATCTGAAACACCGAATTGAGAATGAGAGTAATTGGCACAAATTCAGATTGGACAACTTTCAGAGACATATTTTGCACCAATCTGAAACAATTTCAAAATGTGCAGTCATGACTTTGAGAACTTCTGGTGAGTTTAGAAAATATCTCAAATCAAGATGAAGATGGTAGAGTGAATCGATGAAATCCTTAAATTGATAACATTATCAATAGATCCCTATATATATATTTATATATATAGGGTAATAATCCATAACATGCATTTGTTATTGATCAAAAAGGGACATGACAAATCTTTTGTTGGACACCTTGAAAAAAACAGCATGCGAATGTGGTAAAGACTGAAGGATCGTTAGAGCTGAATGGTGTTTCAAATGTCTGGTGTGTGTTTGTATAATATTAAAATCTGGTAGCCCTGTCTATGAGATATATTGTGTAATTATTAAGAGTTGCAAAATAACTTGTAGCGGTGTAATATATTGAGCTTGGAAATAAAAAGATTCAATTCTACCTTCTATTACAATTATGAACAGATGGGATTAAAAAACCAAACTCATCATACGCTAGTTCTACTAATACTAGAGTACGTTGTTGTCAAGTATACGCTGCCAAGTATGCCAATGCAATGCATGCTAGCTAGGTCAATAGGCATCCTGTTTAAGTAGCATCAACTATGAAGATATTCCAATTCCCTTTTCATTGACATCTAAACAACGGCTAGCAAATGGAATGCTTCAAATAACAAATTTATATTCCTTTCCGGGATGCTGCTTGACACAACATACGACCCAATTGGCCTCCTCCCAAAACACCCACAATTGTTTCCAACATACCATGAACTGTTTCAGTATCCTTTCTATATAAACATTATTAAGTTAAAGAATGCAGTTAAAGGCCTTTTGTTATTTGTACTTCTCCATTATTCTTCTTGCTTCTTTCAGGGAGTCTTCTGTAGAAGTGGTGTCGTCTCACCCTTTCGGGCCTTCATCCTTGTTCAAGGCTAGAAATGTGAAATAACTGAGTCCCATCACGGCCTGTCGTCAAATGGAAAACACAAGTTATCTCCTTAATAGTAGACTTGGCATAACATTCTACAAATTCATAAGGGCATCTAAGCAAGCAAAATATTTTAATTAGAGAATATACAGACCTCAAATTACAGGATTGATGTATTGATACCACTGGATTCACAGGGGTTGGAGAAGTATGAATACATTTTAAAAAGGGAAACTATAATAATCTTATGTGTTTCTATAACACTCTCAAACAAATGTTTCTTCTTTGAATACACTATTTACTGAATTGAATGTCCATTTAACAGTATTAATGGGGACATTGGCAGAACTAAGTTCTATGTCACATATTCAATAGTCATAAAAAAATATATCACATTGACATCTTTAACTCCTAGTGCTCCACTTTCTTTATCTAAGATTTTCCTAGGGAAGTAACTCAAGTCACTCAACCAATATGTTGAGGGAGTCGAGCAGGTTTGTCTGGTGACTCCTAAGAGATATTGATAATTGCACCATGAAAGATCAATGCCTGCATCTGGATATCAATGCATCCGCAAAAGACGGAAAAAAACTCCTTAAAAATTGAACCGGAAAAGGAGTACAAATAAAAAACCAGGATCTCCTATGAAATATAAAATATTATTCAGACATAGGACATTTTACAGTTAAAATCTTTCCATTGTCTATCCATTCCTTTAGTTTGTTGTTTTTAAATTTCCAGTTCACCTTATAGAGTTGCAGGTGCTATATAAACTGGGTTGATTGGAAATTTTAATATGACAAAGTTCTACTCAAACGCAATCAATATATCTGTCCACATTGTTCAATTTTCCTTTTTTATATACTAGAAATTTCGTGGAAACAAAAAATTCTATTGGATGTAAGAATCTGCGACTTTTCTGCACAAAATCATCAAGAGTTGATATATTATAATGAGCTGACAAGAAGCTTTATTCAGATAGCAAGTATGGATGGCACTACCTATATCAAAATTGCAATAGGATAGGATTTTCGTGAAAACACACAGACCCCATCTCTAACTAACATATACCATGATATTTGGATAGAACACTCTCACATTTTACAATGAACACTTCATGTATCAGTAAAATACATCAAGTTCATAAGCAGAACCATGGGATACATAGAAAATAGATTGATGCAGCAACATGCTGATGACAATTAAGCACCTAACAACTTACCCTATCGGTATTTGCCCCAATTCAACTTTGCCACAATTCAACTTTGTCACAATTTTTTTGGATTTTGAATTTCACTATTCTAAGATATTTTATCCCTTTTGTAACCCCTCAAACCATAAGAAATGTTCCAACTATTTGGCTTAGAAGATTGGCAACCACTGGATAGTTTTACTAATATTTAACACCCCAAAAGAAGAAGAAAAAAACACCAAGTGAATTGATAATAATATCCAGATGACTCCTGATGATTCCAAAATATCGAAATGGATTTACTTATCTATATATTACATTGTTCTTGATTCACCTTGGTATCTGTTAGTCAATTAGAACTGCATACTCATGTAAACATTTCAACAAGCACATTATGAGCTTAATTTACAATAACATCTTAATAAAAAAATCTTGCTTTCTTTGTTTTCTAATAATAATACATGCCTTTTTATATAAGCTCTTATTTCCCCTTCTTTTGGGAGTTGAATAGGTGGTATGTGGTATTTTTCTTTCTTTCTTTCAAACTAATTTCTCATTCTTCTAGATGAATTGATGTCATGAATAAGTACTCAAAAATAGCTATAACTAAAAGCCCATAAACTTCTATATGATTAAGAAATCATCAAACTAGATATGTATATATACGAGGAACAAAATCAAAACCAATTCAAACCAAGAACATGCTAATATTAGAAATTGGGACCAACCCATCAAAGAACAAAGAAAATTGTAAACATTATACAGAAAGAACAGGGTAAAAAAAGGAAATTAACCCAGTTGAGAAAAAAGACCTGTAACAATGGCAACAAGGCCAGATCCCATCAACTCATTTGGTAACATTCTAAGCAGTGGTGCTGGCAGAGAACCCAGATTTACCAGACCGGTATTTGCCCCGATTCAACTTTGCCGATCTGCGATCGCGAAGTAGGTTCCAATTCCAAATTGTAGAAATCGATTAAATCGTAGCAGAGAGAAATCGGAGCAGGCCCCAATTCCTTCACTTTCACAGAATATACATATGCTAGAATTTCTACCAGAGTCGGTGTTTTTTTTACTGATGCTTTGCTTTGGCCTGATGGGGTATTTTCGACCAAAATTGTGGTTATTCCGGTCTGCTAGTATGTTAAATAAAAGGTATGCACTTGATTTTTTTATATATGTATATATATATATAAAGTCCAAAGGTTTTAACGCATGAGTATAAATAAATAAACAGTCCCACACTCCGACGTGAAATGAGAGCGAATATCCCGCATCGTATCCGAATCAGTTATATTTAACTGTCGTACGGAACAAGTCTGGAAAAAGCTCAAACAAATGACAAGCCCCTGTATTCAGATCTTGGTCTGTCTCAATCTCAATCTCACTTCATTCTTTTGCTACGAAGCTTTTCCAATTTTCTTTCGAAAGGTGAGTTTCCTTCAGCCAAGTTATATAACAATTTTTCTTCAGTGCCCCAAATAAGTTAGCTCATTCTACTTTTCAGTTTTTAAATTTTGAAGAAAGAACAAGATCACAAGAAGAAAGATGCGATAGTAGCTCTTTTTTTCAATCAGATTGGTCATAAATAGTGTCCTTTTGTGTTTTAGCAAGTTTACTATCTATTTTACTTTATGGGTTTGACCAATTAACTGCTTCTTGAGAAATTAGAATGATTGTTATTATTGAATTTCCTTATATGGGGGATTCGTGTTTATAATTTGAATTGTTGGGTGTCAAATTTTGGTCAATTAGAAGCAGCTTTCAGAGGAAAAGAAGTCTTCTTGATTGATACATGAAGATGTTTGTTACTTTGTTTTAATGCCTGAAGAAGTATTCTTGATTGATACACGAAGATGTTTGTTTTAATGTCTGAATGGTGCTGAATTTTTATGCAGGAACCTCCGAGATTATAGGCTGTTGATCATTAACTAATTACTTTGCAAGTACATAATGATACTGATATAGCAAAAACTGAAATAATTACACTGTACAGATTATTTGGATTGTACAACCAATTGTAATCTAACATACAAAAATATAACTTCTGGCTTGCTGCATACAAGGATGGGAGCACCTACAATCTTGAAAAGTTGACAACTATATTCTGATGTATACATCTTTGTGGATACTTCTTTACAAAATATTGAATTCTATTAGTTTTTGCATAAAGGTCTCTCCAATAACCGAGCCATCCTTAATAAAAACCGCAGGATAACCAATTGGAGCTTCGACCCATGCTTCTGAACCTTGTTCTTCGTATAGATTTCCTGTCCAAATATGTTTCCATGGATACCTTTCTCCTATTGGAAAATAGGCCTTAACATTCTTTTTGCCTTTGTCAAGAACAGGCACTACTAGAATCTCTGTACCAACAAGAAATTGCTCATATGTCAAGCTATGCACATGTTCATCATCTGGGTAGTGAAGAAATAGGTGGCGGCAAACAGGGAGGCCTTTCTGAGAAGCTTCCTGATAGATGAAACATGCAAATTCAGAGCATATAAAGAAAAATTATATTGTTTGTGCATTGTAGACTTTGTATGTCAAGAGTAAATAGAATATCAATTGAGTTCTAGCATCACCTTAACAAGTTGTATCCTGTAAAACTTCCAAGCTTTATACACATTTGCTAAACGTGCAAAATGCGATAAAGTTTTGTGGTTCGAGTAAAACTGGCTGTTGCAAGATGGCTTGTTTCCCTGTTTACAGAACCACAAAACTTGTTATATAACTTGGCTGAAGTAAATTTCATGAAATAAATAGCATTATTGTATTTCTTTCAAGGTAAAAATGGACCTCATGGTTTAAACCTGTCTTCGAATGCAATATATTACTTAGCATATTAATATATTAGGACGTTGAGAATCACAAGTGATTTTACTGCTTTAAATTCTTCGACAATTATTAATGTATATGGTCTATATCTTTTAAGGGACTACTCTAAACCAGGAAGAAAATAGATTGTTACTTATGAATCACAAAGTTGATGTTATCTGAGAACAGGACATTTAAAATTACCACAATATTAAACAGTTAGACTTTTCAATTCATAGAGCTGCTATAAGTGTCACAGACTCACAATAGCCTAATATATTTAACTGTATTTGATTATGTGGACGATATTTCATAATTATGCATTTCAGGTGGCAGACTTATAACTTACTTCATGAGTCCGAAATACAGTGGTGAAGGCATTTAACTCCATCCATCGCAATAGCAACTCCTCGCTTCTTTGATACTTCAAAAATGGTAAGTTTACTGCACAGTATCCTCCAATATCACTATGGTTAAAAGCATAGCCAGAAAGTCCACCACTCAGCAACCCGACAACTGAACTTTTTATCCCATCATTAGCCTGCCAACTTACCATTTGGTCCCCTTCCCAAAATAACATAGCATATTTAGGACTGTTCCTAAAACCTGCTCTCATGAAGAAAACTAAGGCCTCCTCTGGGTCTTCCTTCTCCTTACCTATACGTGTACTTTTCCATTCTTCCACAAACTCGTGGTTTATCTTGGCCCATAGCTCTGGGTATCTATTATGGGCAGAGATAGGATCTTCACCTGAAGGAATAGTAAAACATGTCCTTAATTTAAGTATCTTGTAATTTTTAACCATAATATTACTAAAATTCTTCTCGTTTTTGCATTGAAGAGAAACTAAATATGCAGTGTGTATAAATTTTGTTGTTGTGGAAATCCAGTTAAATGATTCTGAAGGGGAAAAAAATTAGTTGAAAAATAATGTGCTTCTTTAAAGTCATGGCTGAACCTTGGATGTCCATTTCTAAAATATCAATCTATTTGACAGTTGACAAAAAAAATACAGAATGTCAAGGTAAACGTATTTTGTCATAATTGATGTTGAGAACTAAAAATTGGAGTGGAAACCACCCCCCCCCCTCCCCCGCTCTTCTCTTACGCTTGTTAGAAGTCTCTTACAGAAGTCTTTATGGATGAATTTTGATGTCAGTACTATCTTTACTATAAGAGAGTAGGAACGGAAATAGTGGAAAGTTGTTAATACTTTTGCACAACTTATTACACTACAGAAGATGGATTTTATTCCTTAGCACCATAAAAGATACAATATGATCTTAGATCCAATTGGGGAGGCATTATCAAAAATTCAAAATCATTCAAGAAAGCAGTTTGCATAATCAAACCTGAATAGAGGAAGGCATCCACGGGCAGGCCTTCACCAAAATCAGCCATCCATCCCCTGACTCCATCATCCACCATTTCCTGTAAAACCTGCTTGAACCAACTACTTGCATGTGGGTGTGTCAAATCCAACATTCCCACATTGAAGGCTGTGTTGGGAACCATGTATGGTTTTCCATTCTTGTCTCTCACTAAGATGTCTAACTTTTTTGCCTCCTCAAAGAGGTTTCTCCTTATATTTGTCTTTTTATCCATCTGTTGTTACAAGTAAGAGCTTCAAAACATACTCGCATATTCTAATTCTATCATTTTTTTCAAAAATAACAGCACATGTATCATGTTGTATAGTTTTAATAATTGCTCCTAAAATTGTTCTAGAGATTTACCGGAGCTAAACAAGGGTTGCAGTATGTCATCACTTTAATGTGTTGAGCACAGAGGTCTTTAGTTAGTTTCTGCCATCCTCTATACCTTGTAGTGTCCACTTCCCAATTCCACCAAAGTTGGGATCCGATCACAGTCTCCCTCTGGCCTACCCAGTCCTGCACAACAATACAATCGTAGTTTTATGCTTTATTTTCCCAAAATGTTCCCAGAAGAATGAAATTCATTTGATTGATACATGCACCTATCGATTTGATATGGATTTAAAATATTTTATTGAATCATCTGATGAAGAGATTCTACTTGTCCCTGAATTAAATTCTTATAGAATCAGAAAAGAGAAGGAGAAGATTAGGATACAGAGGCAGAAGTTCTCATCTTTGTTGAAAGTTCAAATCCTAATTATGAAAAGGATGTGTTTTTTTTTTATTATTATTAAAAAAACTACTACTAATCAAATATAAAACTCAAATCTTAAAACTTGTAAAATTTGAGAAAATCTGTATGCTTAACAGTGACAGGATATTAGAATTTCCAAATGTTTGTTGTGAAGGGAAAACATTTCCATTGGAAGTATTTTTTGTATGATTCTCTATAACAAAATTTACCTGCAACCAAAATGCTGAAACAGGGACATCATATGTTTTCAGTTCATCCCAAATACGGCGTACAGTATCTGTACCACCTTGCATTCCCACCACAGCACCTGAAATTATCCAATTAGGAAGCTCTGGAGGTCTCCCAATAGTTTCTGTAAAGCATTCAATGAGCTCAGAAGGTGAATTCCCATGCAATATTCTACCTTCAACTGAATCTCCATGTATCTGCCAACATGCCATAATTCCAGAGTCCGAGGTTAGTTTGTAATACGAGTAAATCCCAAATCTATTCTACAAGTACTAAAGAGATTATTATTTCATTTTATTGTACTTTCTCCGGAGATGAACGTACCCCTATTCATGAGGAAAAAAATCTTATTTAGCTTTTCGTTAAGTTGAAATTGTTAAAAAAATAATAATAATAATCACAAAATAATGATAATAGAATACTTTTGTATGGTTATTATTTCCCCCTCAAATTTGCAATACTATTAGTTCCTGTAAACACTGGCCTCAGTTATATTGCAATTATCAAAATAAATATTGAATTATAAACATGTAATTTTTGAATCTCAAACTGCCTGGACAAGTCTAACAAGCAACAATAAGAATTACCTGTATTTGAACTCTATCGAGTCTTGTTAGATCAAAAACTGAATAATTATAACCTTCAAGGTAAAGCGACCTCATCTTCGATGTCATATAGAATGGAGAAGGAGCAAAAGTTGTACTCCAATCACCACCAGACCTGCAGTAGACAGTAAATTTTCTAGGTACTGATAACTTGCAAATATATTATTAGTTCAAGGACTTGTGTTTTGTGTACGGTGTACCTGTAACTAATCAAATTAGCTGCAAATGTGATTGGTTGGTCTCCTCTACCAATTCCTTGTTCTTGAACCAAAATAGGCACCCTTTTCCCTTTGAAGTCCATATGAGAGAATTGCTCTCCAAAACCATAGAATCTCTCATTTCTTTCACTTGAATATGTAAGGCAGACTCTATTGAACTCTGCGGCCTTGACCACTACATTTTCCTCCTCCGCTGATGTAACAGTGACAAATCCTCTTCTCCTTGTATACCATCCAAACAGCTCAACTCGGCGTCTCCTAATTCGACCCAGTTTCCGGGCAAAACCTCTGTAAATTCTCGATGAAACCCTATTCGGAGATTGGAAATTGGGCTTTCCAAGTCTCAATCGAAACCCAATTTGATTACTATTTTTTTGATCAAACAAAAGCCAATACCTTGCAGAGGTGGAGGCTTCTCTTTCCAAAAAGTGTTGATGAACTTCAGTAATAGGAGTCTTCTTCTTTTTCTTGACACTGAAAATCCTACCTGTTATCAACAAGGCAGGGGAATTGATGCTCTTGAACTCCAATTTCTGATCCAGTCCAGAAAACCCAGATGGAAATTCTTGATTTTTTGCTTCAAAACTGAAATCAGACTGATTGATCACCCTTATATCATCAACAGTCTGATAATTACACACCAAATGAACATCTCTGTCCTTGATGACAAATGATCCCCTGCTTTCTTCCACCTCTGTTTCAGCCAATGCTGCAGAGACAAAGGCTTGTCCAGGAATGGTAGACCAAATGGGTCTGGTAGGCTGAGAATTGTGAGATATGGAGACTGACCACCCGCCATACTTTGATTCCCATGTCAGCTGAAAATCCTGACCGATAGGCAAGATTTTGTGGGAAGGGATTGTTTGGGTAAAGAACAGAGCTCCATGAATGAAAGGAAGAGATGTTGAGTTGGAAGGGAAGGGATTATTAAGATGTTTATGGTGTTTTTTGGTGATTCTTAGGAGGGTTGTCATATTTGAGATGAATGACTCCTGATCCATGTATATAGATACAGGTTTTAGGTGTAAATTAAATTTTGTAATGGTTTTTGAAAGATCTATCCGCTTTCCTCTTTTGGAGGTATATTAATATTAATATTATTTATTGTAGTGAAGTATACGGGAAGGAAAACTCATTCATCAACTTTTCCGGATGAAGAACAAAAAAAAATACACGGGCCACTGGAATTTTCCTTAAAAATACTCGTCTTTAAAGCAATTAAACAAAAAAAATTGGAGCATAATAATAGCATTGTTCATAAAAGAAAGGCCTAACAAAGCAAAATACTCCGTCTCCGTAGTTAATACCTGCAGCAATAAATCTAAGAGCCATCCGTCCTCCCCATTACCATGTTAACTCTTATAAACCATTTTAACTATTTTTTAGAAATTTAAGTTTTATGTAAGACGCATTTTGATATAATTATTTATGAAATACGAATATGCCTAAGAGCTTGTTATTATTACTTTTATTTGAAACTTGTTTAATTTTCTTTACCAACAGTGTTAGTTTCATGTAATTGTAAAACAGATGATATTATTGATTATGAAATTTTATTATGTGTACTTATAATTTCTCACCAAGTGTAAGTTTCAAATAAAGCAAATTATTGTACTCCATTCGTAGTTAACCTAATTTTTCGAACAACTGGATAAAATAAAGAATTAGTTATTATTAAGAGTAAAATACAGTGACACTCTCTTTAGATAACCATAATAACATTCACTTTCCCTCTAATTTTTTAAGTAACTGTAAAATCCCAAATTTTATGAATAAAGATTTAATTTTCTCGAAATATTTTTTTTCAAAATTATGGTGTGGATTTGAGATAATGTTATAGTTGTGGGTAATATTTATAAATTTTACAAAGTATGCAAGTTGTTATATAATATTCGATTGGTCGGGGAATATTCGTTTTAGCAGGGAATATTCGTACAACGGCACAATCATTGGTGGACTCCGCAACGGAATTATTGTCGGATTGAAAAAATGACAAAAATATTTTATAAAAATAACGGCGGAGGTGTTACCGTTAAAACTGTTGAACTACTCGGTAGTAAAAGTACAGTAATACACGTGGTTGCATAGTAGCACACGGTATTGATTATTGATGCTTACGTAAGAAATTACTCAATTTTGTTCAATTATTACTTCAGTAATTGTTGTATAGTATCTCACGTTATATGATTCAATTATTGTCGATATTTTATATATTATTAAATCAATAATAGAGAAGACAGAGTTATTAATATTATTATTTGTAATATTAACGATGTATAGAAATTCTGCCAATGAGAGATTTAGTCACCTAATTGCACGCCAATAGGGAGAAATCCTTATTAGAAAGCTCTCTCTTTCCTGCGAACAACCTAGTCGATTAATATTGTGAATTATAATAATGATGATAAATGTTGTTAATTATATTGAGGTGTCTTTTTATGAAGTCATGGAAGTTTTTTTTTATATATATATATATATATATATATATATATATATATATATATATAAATTTTGTTTTATTAGTATTATTAATGTAATAAAACAGAAAAACTTTTTATATAAAATAAAATACTTTTATAAAGTTATTCGTTTTATTACACTATAAATATAATATATAATATTCTATTATGCATAGTGTTTTGCATAGTAAAATCTTTTTATATAAAACAGAATACTCTTATAAAGTTATTTATTTTATTAGACTATAAATAGAATATATTATATTTTATTATGCATAGTGTTGCATAGTGCCTGCATAGTATTTTATATAGTAAAATCTTTTTTTATAAAACAGAATACTTTTATAAAGTTATTCGTTTTATTAGATTATAAATAGAATATATTATATTTTATTTAAAAGATTTTGTTTTATTAGAATATTTTATTATTACTGCATAATAAATTAATATGGATCGTCCGTTTAAAAGTAAATCAATCTGGACCGTTCATGAATTAGTTACTATTCAGTCCATTCTCCAATAAATAAAAGTTCATTCCTTCATTATTTCTTACGAATTCACTGAAACTCTAGAGAGAGAAACTATAGAGAGAGTTCTTCTCTTGTAATCTCGAGCGTATTTCTTTAGAGTTTAAGAAAGCTTTGAGCGTAGAAGATAGTGCAAGTTTTCTTTAAGTATATTTCCACCCTACCTGTGACACCCCCAAAATAGGTATACATCACCCATTTTGAGTCGTCAATAACATGGTACAGAAATAACTACAACTTTATTAATACAACATAAAAACTGTGAGTTTAAATACAAATATTGCCATCTAGACAATATTTACACCCAAATAAGTTCTCATTACAATTATTGGTATATTATTTTACAAAAATGATGAGGACTACTAAACAACTTTTTAGAACCTACATTCCATACCCCGACTAGTACTCGCAACATTCTCGCCTCCTGAGAAGAAAAATGGAACAAAAATAAAAAGGGTGAGCTCAACTAGCCCAGTAAAGAATATTATGACTAAGATAATATATAACAAATTATCGTTAGTCTTCAACAGGAAAAAATCTGATAAAATACAATAGACAACAAGTTTCAGATCAATATTCGCAGCGGAAATAATAATTCCTAGAAGAGTTACGTAGATAATGAAATCTACTATTATCTATGAATTTAAAAGTCCATCATCAATATTTTATCCATGTAACATCAATCAATATACATCTTGAATCAAATATTCATCTTTACACTACAGGCCAAAGATATTCATTAGTTGGTCATGTTCATCTCAACACCTGTTCATCTTTGCACTACGGCCAAAGATATTTGTTACGCCCCCAAAATAGGTTCAATCCATCCAACCTATTCTGAGTTGCTAAATACATGGTATAGAAAACAATTACAACTTTAATACTACAATTGTCGTAAAAAATACAACAACACATATACTGTGAGTTTTAATACCATCTGTGACTTATGTCCCAACTATGAACAGCACCTCTGTGAGACCCCAGATTTTATGAATAAAGATTTAATTTTTTCGAAATATTTTTTCAAAATTTTGGTGTGGATTTGAGATAACGTTATATTTGTGGGTAATATTTATAAATTTTATAAAGTACGCAAGTTGTTATATAATAATTGATTGGTCGGTGAATATTCGTTTTAACAGAAAATATTTGTACGACGACACAATCATTGGTTAACCCACAACGGAAGTATTGTCGTAGTAATAAAACGACAGAATTATTTTTATGAAAATAATCGCGGAAGTTTTACCGTTAAAACTGGTGAACTACTCGGTAGTAAAAGTACAGTAATACACGTGGTTGCGTAGTAGCACACGATATTGGTTATTGATGCTTACGTAATAAGTCACTCAGTTATACTCAATTATTGTTATAGTAATTATTGCATCATATCTCTCATATTATTGATTCGATTATTGTCACAGTATCATCTGCATTATATGTTATATTATTAAATCAATAAGTGAGACGACAAAGTTATTCATATTATTAAATTGTAATATTTACAATGTCTAGAAGTTCTGTCAAAGAGAGGTTTGGTCACCTAATTGCGCGCCAATAAGGAAAAATCCTTATTGGAAAGCCTACTCTTTCCTGGGAACGACCTGGTTGTTAAATATTGTGAGTTATGATATTAATGATGAATGTTATTATAATCGAATTTGAGTTCGGAGTTGAATTTGGAGACGCATATGTGATATTTGAGTCCGAAATGATGAAATTAGTAGAAACAGACTATAAAACAAAATTTTTCGAGGTTGACTTTTTGGTCAAAAAAGTCAACAGTTGCCTTTTTTAGAAAAAGTCAAACTTTGAAATTTCAAAAATAAAATTTTTGAGAAAAATATTTCCATTGTGTTGGGATTGTTAGTGTTAGTGAAAATCGATATTTATTTCGATAGTAATTGATGTCTGAAAGTTATATTGACCAATCAGGTAATTAATCGGGTAAATGAGCAATTAATTGCTATTAATTCACATGCTCATATAACTGTTTGTTCACATGTGTGTACTATTGAATCACATTCTTATACTATTAGGGGAGTTGGTGCAAGATTGATGATACTTACATGACTAAGTTAAAAATGGAAGTATAGATGGAGGTACTATACTGTAATTAATTTTTTCACATGTTTAGGACTATTGAGTCACATGATTTACTATTGATTCACATGATTTACTATTAGGGGAGGTGATGCAAGTTTGATAATACTTGGATGACTGAATTAAAAATGGAGGTATAGATGAAGGTACTATACTATTGTTTGTTCCACGCGTATTATTGTATTTTAACCACCGGATATTTTAACAGTGTTAACGGTAACAACTACGCCGTTATTTATAAAAATTCAAACTTGTCGTTTTCTTCATCCGACAGTCATTCTGTTATGGGGCCCATAAATGGCTGCGCCGTCGTACGAATATTTCCTGACAACAAGAATATTCCACGACCAAACGAATATTCCCCAATAAAAATGAGTATTTTATAACCACTTGCGTATTTTGAAAATTTTATATATATCACCCTTAACTTTACTTCTTATCAATTTAATCATCTACTGAATAATAATTATAAGAAAAATTAAATACTTTTATTTCATAAAATTCGAGGTCTTACAATATTCATAATTGCACTATAGGCCAAAGATATTCAGTAACACCATCATTTAGGACTGACGATGATGAAAATATTTTAAAGAAAACGAATCCAGTGAAACAAAAGAACAAATATTAAGGATTCGTACTTTAAACAATCCGAGTTCAAAAATACTTCATAAATAATCATAGTGAAGTAAAATTCAAGAATGATCAAAACATGGATACAATCAAAGCTAATATCCATAATAGATATTTTGGACAAAGAAACGAAAATTTAATTTTTCTGTGAATAGTGCCGTATACGTGAATAGTGTCGTATACGTGAATAGTAACCCCGACTGTAAGACCCCAAATTATTAATAAATGAAATTTAATTTCCTCTATTTATCATTTTGAAATAGTAAGGGGTTGATTTGATTAATGTGGTTAGTTATGGGTAAAATGCGCAAATATTTTAAAATAAGTAGGTGGTTATAAAATATTCATTGTTGTCGGAGAATATTCATTTGGTCGTTAAATATTCTTGATGTCGGGGAATATTCGTACGACGGCGCAGTCTTTTGTGGGCCCCATAACGGAAAGCGATTGGATGAAGAAAACGACAAGTATAAGTTGTTTAAAAATAACGGCGCAGTTGTTACCGTTAATACTGTTAAAATACTCGGTGGTTAAAACACAGTAGCACACAGTTTTGCACCAATTATTGATTCTTACGTAAGAAGGCACTACTCAATAATGGTTACAGTAATTACTATTCATTATTTTATTTTATTGATTTAAAAATTACTGTGTTGATATTTTATATTGTTGTTATTTCAATAATTGTCATTACACAGTATTTTTCATTATCGAAGCAATAATTCATATTATCTGAATAATATTATTAGATAACATTATTGGCAATGTCTAGAAAGTTCTGTCTAAGGAGAGGTTTGGTCACCTAATTGCGCGCCAGTAAGGAGAAATTCTTATTGGAAAGCCCCCTCTTTCCTGGGAACTGTCTGGTTGTCAATATTGTGATTTTGTAATATTATTTGTGAATAGTTAATTATTGATTCATATGATGAAAAAAATATTGATTTTATGTGGATATAGATGGAGAAATTTTTTTTAATGTGACAATTGTTGAAAATTGAAATTTTATCTTTTTCTGATAAAATAATTTATTTAAATATATTATTATATTTTAATAATATAATAATGATGATATTGTTACGATGAATGTGGGATATATGAGTATATGTGGAGGAGGAGTATTTTTGTTACCAAAAATATTTAAAACATATTTTTCATGTCGGTGGACCCCATTTATTGACTGAAATTTAATTATAGCTTGTAAAATCGCCTGTTTGTGGATTTCGGTCAATTTTTGTTTAGAATTTGAAAAAACTTTCTTCTGCAAATTTGTAGAGAATTGAATTTTCTATAAAAACTCGCGTGATTCGAATTTTTCTGACAAAAGGGCTATTTATTGTGAATTATTAAAGTTTCGAAGCTTCGAAATAATTGATTTTTGGAAGTATAAAATATTTAAAATAACAAAAATGTTTTTTGTCATTATTGTGGGTCTTGCATGTGTTAGAAGTGACTGAATTCAGATCTCTAAATGTGGGCGTAGGAATAAAATTTATTAAATTAATATTTTATTAAATTTTCTGCTTTGGTGTTCTAAGTATTTTTCTATAAATAGGGTGCTTAGGTTAGAACTGAAAATCACACTAGAAACTGAAGTTTTCTCTCTCTATATTATCGAGCGTATTCTTGTGAGTATTTTGAGTATACTTTGAGTATTGCTATACGGTGCAAGTTCAAGTCATAGCCTATATCCGGTGTTTCAACTAGAAGTACTGTCTTTCGAGGTAAGGGATGTTATTTTATTCGAAAATGATATTATTTCTTCAATATCATTATGCCGAATTATTGGTTAGAAATTTTATCAAATTTGGAACTTTTTCATGTCGGGGTTACTATTCATGAGTTATTATTCATGAGTTACTATTCACGAGTTACTATTCATGAGTTACTATTCACGAGTACTATTCATGAAGCATGATGATGTTTTTTGTGAAATTTCTATCTTTTGATGTCGGAGTTACTAATCACGTATACGGCACTATTCACCGAAAAATAAAATTTTTTCTTTTTGTCCAAAATATCTATTCTGGATACTAGCTTTGATTGTATCTATGTTTTGATCATTCTTGAATTTTACTCCACTCTGATTACTTATGAAGTATTTTTGAAATTGGATTGTTTAAAATATGAATCCTTAATATTTGTTCTTTTGTTTCACTGGATTCGTTTCCTTTAAAATATTTTTCATCAGTCCTAAATGATGATATTACTGAATATCTTTGGCCTGTAGTGCAAAGATGAATGATTTCTTGATGAATATCTTTGACCCGTCGTGCAAAGATGAATGGATTTTGAGATGAACATAACCGACTGATTAATATCTTTAGCCCGTAGTGCAAAGATGAACAGGTGTTTAGATGAACATGACCAACTGATGAATATCTTTGGCCTGTAGTGCAAAGATGAATATTTAATTCCAGATATATATTGATTGATGTTACAGGGATAAAATATCGATTTTAAATTCATATATAGAAGATAGTAGTTTGCATTCTCTACTTAACTCTTCTAATGAATTGTTGTTTTCGCTGCAGTTGTTGATTTAAAACTGGTTGTCTATTGTATTCTATTAGATTTTTCCCTGTTGAAGACTAACGATAATTTGTTGTATATTATCTTAGTCATAATATTCTTTACTGGGCTAGTTGAGCTCACCTTTTTCCTTTTTGCTCCATTTTTCTTCTCAGGAGGCGAGAATGTAGCGAGTACTAGTCGGGGTATGGAATGAAGGTTCTAGAGAGAGTTGTTTAGTAGTCCTCACCATTTTTATAAAATAATGTATCAATAATTATGATGGGGATTTATTGCGTGTGGATATTGTCTAGACGGCAATATCTGTATTTAAACTCACAGTTTATATGTTGTAATAATAAAGTTGTAGTTATTTCTGTACCATGTATTTGGCGACTCAGAATGGGTTGGATGGAATGGACCTATTTTGGGGGCGTCACACCGACACTAAAAGACAAGAATTTTACAAGAAAAATCTTAGCAATATTCCGGCATAATGATATTAGAAGAAATAATATCATTTAAAAATAATAATATTTCTTACCTCGAAAAAACGGTACTTCTGACTGGAATACTAGATATAGTGCTGAAGGGAACTTGCACCGTATAACAACACTCAAAATATCAAAATACTCACAAGAATACGCTCGATAATATAGAGAGAGAAAGGGAAAGAAAATTTCAGTTTCTGGTGTGTTTTTTAATTCTAACCTAAGCACCCTATTTATAGGAAATTGCTTAGAACACCAGAGCAGAAAATTTAATAAAATAATAATATTATTAAACAAATTCAAGCCCACCTTAGACCAACTGAATTCAGCATATTTATATCACATGTGGGATTGCAAAAAATGTTTTCTTAAACAAAACAATTAAAACTTTCAAAAACCAATTATTCTGAAACTTCGGAGCTTCAATAATTCATAATAAATAGCCCTTTTATCAAAAAAATTCGAATCTTATGTCCTTTCCATAAAAAATTTCATTCTCTACAACTTTGTAAGTATAAGTTTTTCTAAATTCCAAGTAAAAATTGACCGAAATTCACAAACGGACGATTTTATGGGCTATAATCCAATTTCAGTCACAAAGTGGGACCCACAAACATGTTTAACATATTTTAAATATTTTTTATAGCAAAAATACTCTTCCTCCTCATTTATTATTATATCCCATATTCATTGTAAAAATATCACCATTATTATATTATTAAAATATAATAATATATTTAAATGAATTATTTTATTAGAAAAGATAAAATAACAATTTTCAACAATTTTCACATTAAAAATTTTCTCCATCTATATCCACATAAAATAAATATTTCTCTTATCATATAAATTAATAATTAATTATTCACAAATAATATTATAGAATCACAATATTGGCAACCAGTCTGTTCCCAAGAAAGAGGGGACTTTTCAATAAGGATTTCTCCTTACTGATGTGCAATTAGATGACCAAATCTCTCCTTAGACAGAATTTTCTAGACATTGCCTATAATGTTATCTAATAATATTATTCAAATAATATGAATTATTGATCTGATAATAAAAATATTGTGCAGTGACAATTATTAAACAACAATAATATAAAATATCAACGTAGCAATTATTGAATCAATAAAATATAATATTGAATAGTAATTATTGTAATAATTATTGAGTAGTGCCTTCTTACGTAAGAATCAATAATTGGTGCAATACCGTGTGCTACTGTGTTTTAACCACCAGGTATTCCAACAGTATTAACGGTAACAACTACGCCGTTATTTATAACCAACTTATATTTGTCGTTTTCTTCATCCAATCGCTTTCCGTTATGGGCCCACACAAGGCTACGCCGTCGTACGAATATTCCCCGACAGTAAGAATATTCCCCGACAATAATGAATATTTTATAACCACTTGCTTATTTGAAATATTTGCGCATTTTACCCATAACTAACTACATTAATCAAATCAACCCTTACTATTTCAAAATAACAAATAGAAGAAATTAAATTTTATTTATAATAAGTTGGGGTCTTACACTACCTATCGGAATACTCTTCTTTCAAAGGTAAGGGATATTATTTGTTGTATCTGTAAGGGGTATTATTTTTTTGTATTCATGAAGAGAATTATTTTCTTTCAGTACTCGTAAGAGCTGTTATTCCATTCTTCATTATTATGTTGGAATAACCTGTTTATGCGAAGTACCGCATACATGATGAAATTCTTCTGTTATTTCATTCTTTATTATTCTGTTGGAATATCCGTATTACGTCTGACCTGGTTTCATTATTTATTATTCTGTTGGAATAACCCGTCTGTGCGGTCTATCGCATGCATAGTGATTTCTGTTATTATTTCATTCTTTATTATTCTGTTAAATATCCTATCGGTGCGAATTTTGCCTGACCTGTTTTCGTTTTTTATTATTCTGTCGGAATATCCTGTCTGTGCGTTTACGCATGACCTGTTTCCATTCTTTATTATTCTGTTGGAATAACCTGTCTGTACGGTCTATCGCATGCATGGTGATTTCTTCTGTTATTCCATTCTTTATTATGTTGTTGGAATAACCTGTCTATGTGGATTATCACATGCATGGTAAATGACCTTTCGTATTCATTTCTTATTAAATTGTGGAAATGATCTGTCTACGTGGATTACCGCATGGCGGGTGAAAATTCATTACAGTTTCATATATTCTATGATACTCATTTGGTTAAAATTTTGGCTTCTATACTCCATGAAATTAGTGGAATATCCTTGATATTTGCACTTCATCAAGTATCTTTTCATGGAAATATTCTTCTAAGCATTCTTTAATTTTACTCTACAAAGAAGTATCATGTTGACAATTTGGACGTTATTGATTCCTGGATAAATTAATTCTTGAACTTGTTTTATTGAATTATTATGTCATTGTCATCATCCTCATGTTTATATTATGTTGAAAGTCATTTGTGGCCTGTAGTGCATAGACGGACTTGGTATGATTATGACCAGGGATTATTCGGTATAATCATGACCGTAATTTACAAACAATGTGAAAAAAGTTCTCATTTCCCGTAATGCATTGATGGACAGTTTTTGGTATGATTATGGTTATGGATTCTCTTCGGCCAAGGGTGCAAAGATGAATTATTTTATGGCATGATCAGGACCGTTGATGAAAACACGATTATCTTTGGCTCATAGTGCATGGATAATTCGTGCTTGTGATACTAAAGAATATCCTTGGCCTGTAGTGCAGGGATGATTTGATGATATAAATTATTTATTGAGTTAAGTCTCAGCGATAAAAGTGATGAAAAACCTTTTAAATCATAGAAGATAGTAGATTTTATTCTCTACTTGACTCTTCTAATGTTTTGCTTGTTCCGCTGCAGTTAAACTTGATGTTTGTTATATTGTATCAGTTTAACATTGTTGAAGGCTAATGATAATTTATTTTGCATTATCTTAGTCATAATATTTTTTACTGGGCTAGTTGAGCTCACCCTTTCTTTCATTGTCCTCTTCAGAAAATGAGAACGTAGCTGGGACTAGTCGGGGAACAGAGTGACGGTTCTAGATAGTGCATTAGTAGTTCTCACTATTATGTGAAATAGTGTAATAATAAATGTAATGAGGACTCTATTGAGTGTTGATATTGTCTATATTATAATATTTGTATTAAAACTCACAGCATATGTTATGTCGTATTTTGCACGACTGTTGTATAATTAGTTTGTATTTGTATTCAGTACCATGTATCTGACGACCCAAGATGGGTGATGTATACCTATTTTGGGGGCGTTACAGTAACAGTTAGAATCCCTATAAGTTTTTAGGGTTGACTAAATAGACAAAGTTACATATTTTCCCTTGTATGTTATCAAATTTTAATTCCTAAGTAATATATATATATATATATATATATATATATATATATATATATATATATATATATATATATATATATGTATATATATGTGTGTGTGTGTGTGTGTTTAATTATTCTTTTTTTAATACAATACATTTTAATTATAGTTTTATTTGTAATTAAGACTCTCTTGGTAACTTATATAAAAAATTAATTTAGTTTAATTAACACATATTTTTGGATTAGTTATACAAATAATAAAATTTTAAATTAAATTACTAATGGAGCTATTCTAATTAGAGTGATCGAGTATTTTGATAGTTTAGTTTTTGGTGCTTAACAACAAAAAATATTATTTGAATTTTTAGTTTCATATTATGCTTTTTATATGCTAATTTTTCTTGAGTAAATGTAAAAAATTGGGATGTTTATGATTTTGATTACATTTTTTAGTATACAGTTGACGTTGTTTTTGTGCAATGTTAAATAAAAAAAATATAATAATATTTATTACTATCTCTATCTTGTAAAAAGATTTTTCTTTTAAAATATTTTTTCTTTTTTTGATTAACAACATTTGTCATTTTTACTGTAAATAATTATGCTCAAGTGTGATTTATGTTTAGCTTAATATATGAGAAAAATAGTTAATATAATTTTTAATACTTTTTTATATGAATAATAAGATTCGTTTTGCAATAATAAGTTTGTTTTACGTAAATTTTAATATTTAGAAAAAATAATTATAATTTTATTGTGTTAATTTGTAATTTTTATGGGTTTTTAAAATTTTACTTTTTAATTACAAAAAAATGTATTTGAATACATATCACGTAAATTTGAATCTTTGAGAAATTTAATTAGCAAAAATTGTAAGACTTTATTTTCCTAATAAAATGAATATTTATTATTTTTTGACTTTTATGTTATTTATTGTACAAGTTCATAATTTAATTAATTAGATCAAGTAAAATAAAAATTATAATATACAAATTTATATTTAGTGGAGAATTTAAATATTATAACTTGAAGGGTGCATTATATATTATATTAAAAATATTTTTGATTATTAATTGGTCAACCACACTAGCGATAGTGAATGTTACATATTATAGACTAGATGAGTACTGATTGTTATTTAAAAAATTAGAGGGATGATGAGTGTTATTATAGGTGTTGTGTATTTTACTCTATTATTAGTAGATCAGAGGCTGCAGCAGCCAGCTTACAGACTTGAAACTGCAATTGTGTCGCATAAGAAACGGTTGTGAACCTGGACTGAATCGCAGCGCCATTCACTCCCTTACTTGTTCCAACCAAAATCATGCATCTAGACGTGAATGTGATGCTTTATGCGGGGGTGGGGATAGGGGGGGTTATTCTTCCTAACTAGTCAATTTTCAAATTTTCCAAAACAGACATATTCCGAGTTGTCTCTCTCAATTACAATTGTTTAGCAATGACATAAACCAAGTAATATGAAGAAAAAAGGAGAGGAGACGAGTGAGAAAAGAATAAGGACTCGTTCTTCTCAACAAAAAAGTCTTCATTATAAAACATTAGTTTTCCAAATATACCTCTTAGGACTTGTAGCTTCTTCATTGCTAAACATTTCTTTAAAGCATGAACCACCAAAAATAGAAAACCATGGATGCAGAGTGTAATTCAATATTAAGGAAGAAAAGAATAGCCACAGACCTTCTAATAAAGTAGAAACAGCACCAACCGAACCTGAGATGTTCAACCTAAAATTATCCGATTAGAACTAAAAATAAGTACCCGAACTCAAACCCTTAAGCTTCCACTTGTAAGTTTATGGTCTTCAATCCAACAAATCAGATACGGATCAGCCAATGATTTATTCGGAAATATATTATCAGCCTTCATCCTCTCCCTCATCCCATAACCGGGGGTCTGGACGAGACACTGGAACTGCCTGAGCCTGGCCACATACCCAACTTGTCTCATCCTGTAGAACATTTTTTCAGCATTACGTACATCACCACTCTTAGAATACTGCTCCATAATTGCCATGTATGAATTAAACAAGGGCTTCATCCGGTTTTGCTTAGCAGCCTTCTGCAAGATAGAGTCAGTTTTTTCTACCTCGCCTGCTACCACATAAAGCCTGACAAGTGCATCCCAAATCAGTGGGCCAATATGACAGCCACTATCTGACATCCGCTTCACCAGATCCTTCCCCTTGGCCAACATCTTATGATTTGCATAAACTTTCAATAGACCACAATAAGCCTTCGAAGGGGGCCTTTCCGAGATTTTTAACAGCTTCTCAAGACTGCCTCTGCTTCTTCAACTTTATTTAGCTTTCCCCAAGCTTCAATAGCAGACAAACCCTCACCAAGACTGGGAACAGACTGACAAATTTTCCAGATTCTGGACACATCATCAGCCTTTCCAAGGGATGCATACAGTAAAAGCAAAGGCCTGCAAGCAGCACGGTTTTCTTTTAAACCGCCTCCTTCCATCTCTTTCATAACCACCTCAGCTTTCTCTGTGAGTCCACCAGAGATATAATGCTTTGCCAAAAGTTTTTGCGTATGGATATTGGGTTCTATTCCCTCTGCTTTCATTGTCTCAACAATTTGATCCATCCCAGTCATATCGTTGGACAGGCCTTTGGTGTCTTAATATATCGTAAGTGAAGATAGTGGGCTTGACATTTTCTTTCTCCATTAATAACAATACATCAGCTATTTTCTTTTTGTCAAGTTTTTTATATAAGAGTAGCAACTAATTACAAACAAAAGCTGTAAGTGGGAAATGCGAGTCCTTCATTTTGTTAAACACGTCTTCCGCTTTCTTCGCATTGAGAGTGGCAACACAATTAGCCAAATATGTTCGGTAGAATATCTCCCCTCTGCAGGATTGGGGAACCATTTTGATGTAACTTTCCGCCTTTTGAAGACCCTGTACCTTGGCAATCAAATCAAGACGAGAAGCATAATCTCTCTCAGAAAAGTGAAGGCGCTTAGATGACTCCAACCACTCTGTGACCTGCAAAACCATTTAACAGATAGTAAATAAAGTGGTGGCAAAAAATAAAGTTGTGAAAACATACCAAACAAAAAAAGTAAAACCTTAGAAAGAAAAGGAATTGGTTGTAGCAATTCCAATTCTGACAGTCCTTCCAAACACCATAAATTGGAATTGGGCACTTGAATTCTAATTCTAAGCCACAATTCTAAGACCGATTCTAGGTGTCAATTAGAGTCTAAAACGTTGGTTTTAAACTTGTGATTTGTACAGACTGAAGATGTATACAGTTAAACTTGATATGTTCAAAGGAGAATAACTAATATTCCCAATCTTGGAATCAATACAAGTCATGGAACTTAACCAAAAAAGAAAAACATGGACGGAAAATGTATCCGACAATAAATACAGCTAGTTTTCCAGATTGTGTTTGCTTGAGTTGTGCTGTAAGAAGAATGGAATCGGTGTTGCTTCACACTATCACTTTAAATTTATAGATAGTAAGAATACTAAAGTTATACATAGTAAGAATAAAGGAAGAAGGGGAAAAATCAGATTAATGTCTCCCCCTAGCCTCCAGCCCTCCACTTTTCCTCAAAGGGCAAGGAACGAAAGAGTAATCCACCTGCCCTTCTTCCACTGAGTAAGAAAATGAAAAAACATATTTCATCACTTCTCGTCTTCTATCATATCTTCTTTCTTTCCCTTCCTCTGTTTCCTACTTACTAATTGGATTCGGCATCCAAGATTTTATATGTGGTGACTTGCTGGGACAAACAGCATGATGCTATGAGAGACATGGATGAATGTGTCCAGCTATGAGAGACATGGGTCAATGTGTGCAGGTATGAGATTTGGGTAATTGTGTGCAGCTATGAAAATAAAACTTGAAGCGTAACTTTACAATATGACCTCGCAAACAGATTGACCATGCCTTTATATGGACTTCAAATCTAAATAAGAAAGGAAACATTGCCAACCAAGGGGGATAACTTATGATGTTAACTTATTATTGTTACATGGATTCTTCACTTCGCCATGAAATACCCATGTACAACACTCAAATCAAAAAAGGGTATGGATGTTGTACATTTCATCTTAGTGTAAAAAATTGACAAAATTGAGGAATATACATGTGTCGGACTCTTCAAAGTACCCGTGTCAAACCAAACACTCCAACCAATCTATGTAACTAATATTGTAAATGTCAAAGTTCATCCGAGTCCATGTAACTTAGATTGTAAACATCAAAGTAATCACATTATTAATAAGTCAACTTGACCACTTGTGAGCAGCCGAGAGACGGAGGAAAATAAGAGAGGAGAAAAGGACAAACCAGCTATAAAGTGTGTATCGTGAGCATGAACAAGCTATTAACTTGGACATCCTTTGTATCAATGTGGTACCTGTTGAAGTTGACTTATATTTGGTAATGACTCATCATCACAATTTGGATATTTTGCAAAGTCTTGCAAGTTTCTTACTCACCATCTTTGTTTCTCAAGATTAACATGTACTTTGATATCTTGTTTTTTGGCTTGTTGGCGGCAGATTTATGGAAAAAGAAAAAGGACTTTTGTCCTTTGGTTTCCTTGAAAGCAATTGTTGACTCACACAAATATATATATAGTGTATATATATATACGGGAAGGATCAAGAGCATAATTCTTAAATAGCATAATGCCTTAAGTAGCATAATTTCATCAAAACGACGTCGTTTTAATGGGACGCGGTGGCATTTTTATAAATACCATGCCACCGCGTATTTACAAAAATGTCACCGCGTCCCATTAAAACGACGTCGTTTTGATGAAATTATGCTACTTAAGGCATTATGCTATTTAAGAATTATGCTCTTGATCCTTTCTGTATATATATATATATATATATATATATATACGGTCCGGATCTTAAGCTCACCCCTTATCTAACTCACCCGAGCTCACCCTCCATTTAGCGACGGACCCGACGACGGTTCGGTCATACAACCGTCGTCTATACTTTTAGCGACGGACAACATATAGTGTCGCTATAAGTATAGACGACGGTTGTATGATCGAACCGTCGCCGTGTCCGTCGCTAAAAGGGGGTGAGCTCGGGTGAGTTGAATAAGGGGTGAGCTTAAGATATATTCCCTATATATACGGTCCGGATCTTAAGCTCACCCCTTATCTAACTCACCCGAGCTCACCCTCCATTTAGCGACGGACCCGACGACGGTTCGGTCATACAACCGTCGTCTATACTTTTAGCGACGGACAACATATAGTGTCGCTATAAGTATAGACGACGGTTGTATGATCGAACCGTCGCCGTGTCCGTCGCTAAAAGGGGGTGAGCTCGGGTGAGTTGAATAAGGGGTGAGCTTAAGATATATTCCCTATATATACGGTCCGGATCTTAAGCTCACCCCTTATCTAACTCACCCGAGCTCACCCTCCATTTAGCGACGGACCCGACGACGGTTCGGTCATACAACCGTCGTCTATACTTTTAGCGACGGACAACATATAGTGTCGCTATAAGTATAGACGACGGTTGTATGATCGAACCGTCGCCGTGTCCGTCGCTAAAAGGGGGTGAGCTCGGGTGAGTTGAATAAGGGGTGAGCTTAAGATATATTCCCTATATATACGGTCCGGATCTTAAGCTCACCCCTTATCTAACTCACCCGAGCTCACCCTCCATTTAGCGACGGACCCGACGACGGTTCGGTCATACAACCGTCGTCTATACTTTTAGCGACGGACAACATATAGTGTCGCTATAAGTATAGACGACGGTTGTATGATCGAACCGTCGCCGTGTCCGTCGCTAAAAGGGGGTGAGCTCGGGTGAGTTGAATAAGGGGTGAGCTTAAGATATATTCCCTATATATACGGTCCGGATCTTAAGCTCACCCCTTATCTAACTCACCCGAGCTCACCCTCCATTTAGCGACGGACCCGACGACGGTTCGGTCATACAACCGTCGTCTATACTTTTAGCGACGGACAACATATAGTGTCGCTATAAGTATAGACGACGGTTGTATGATCGAACCGTCGCCGTGTCCGTCGCTAAAAGGGGGTGAGCTCGGGTGAGTTGAATAAGGGGTGAGCTTAAGATATATTCCCTATATATACGGTCCGGATCTTAAGCTCACCCCTTATCTAACTCACCCGAGCTCACCCTCCATTTAGCGACGGACCCGACGACGGTTCGGTCATACAACCGTCGTCTATACTTTTAGCGACGGACAACATATAGTGTCGCTATAAGTAGCAACAAGATAGCAAGAGAGGTAGAGAGAGAAAGTAGTGAGGTAGAGAGAGAAAATAATCAGTGGGTTTATTTTCTCAGATTGCAAGACTTGTATTCTTAATATTTTTCGAAGTAGATTTCTGTCCCCTGGTTTTTTTAGTTGGGGTTTTCATGTAAAATTCTTGTGTTATTAATTCTTGTATCTCATATAGTAGTGTGCTTGTATCATCTCACTGTGTGTTTGTGCACATGATTTCACAACAATACCCAATACATAAAGAAAAATAAAGCATATAAAAATTATAAATCCACAAAGAAACTAAGTGATCTGTAATAATGAGTTAACGACATGAGTCACTTGACCAAAGACCACCATAGTTGTCACGGCATCACGGCGAGACGCGGAGGTAATTGATTGCAAGGACAACTAGGTAATAAAACTAAAAATATAATAACTAACACTATCGAATACAATTAAAAACACAATTATATATAAAACACTTTAACATTGAAAACTATTAGAAAAAGTTAACAAACACTACGTAAAAAATAAAGGATCAACTAAGTCAACAATCATCACACATTACAAATCTAATAAATAATAAAAATTACACTATATAGCTAGTCCATGAGGTATGATGAGTCATGGTACAAAATAACTTGGGCCAGCTACCAAAAGGTAAGCCTTGGCGGCTCGACGATCAAGGCTTGCACCAGGACTCCTAATTGTCGCCTAGGCGACGCCATGACAACTATAGTGATCACTAAGACAAATGTTAATAAATCATAAAGCAAACCAAACAGCGACATCAACGAGAAGGAATACACTAAATGAGTACTCCAAATTGTGAACAAAAAATTCTAATCCACAATACCAAGATTAGGTTTCTTGTGCTTTGGGACATTGGGATTGGGGAGACATGGAAACATAATACAATATCAACTTTCAGATGATAAACTAAAAAGAGATACTTAATCAAAACAAAAATAATGCAACTTAGGTCATACTATAAAAGGGACTGCAAATCAAGCACATTCATAGCACTAAACAAAAGAGGGTATGTCCTAGAAAACAAAACAGTAAGGTCTTCAAAGTTAATTAGGGTTACACTATATACCATCCATTCTGGGCAGAAGCTAGTCCCACTTACGCAATATCACAATCACCATAAACTTCAAGCCCAGGTGTTTTGCCACCGAGTATTAAACATAAGAAGTTGTACTAATCATTTTTTAATTTATTTTATTATAAGCAAGCTTTTATTAAAAAATATCTCCAGAAAAAAGGAAGAAAAATAGCTTCAAGAACAGCCCCTTCACCCCAGAGAAGACCTCCCTCAAAAGAAAACTGTACAACCAATCCTGAGCAGGGTTCCTACAAAAACAAGTCACCCCGCCAAAAAAATCAACCTTCAAATAGCTAGAAAACAAGAACCAGGACTCCAATCTTAAGTAGGGATGCACAAAACTACATTTTGCTGGACTTCTAGTACTGAAGTTGTATGTCTTTCAGTAGGAAACTTATTAAATAACTTAATTTCAAGTAAAGATGTCCTTATACTGTATCAGTACATGCATAAAAGTGAGGACACTAGATGAAGGCTACTTTTACATTCTTATACTCATTCCACTACATATAACGGAAATAGGATTAAAGATACTATATGCAAAAAACTGTAGACCAAATAACAAAAATTATATGCACAATGCATAAGAAAAGACCGCAATAGAATGAGAAGAGAAGTGATAGACTCCACGGCACGCTTGCGTGAGGTGGTCGTCGCCTGGACCGTTTCTAGCACAGTTGTTGGGTGAATTGCTTGCAACACCTTAACCCCTCGCCTATATGTAGACGGTAATCTTGGTACAATTGCTCGCGTTCGGAATTCTGCGTTGAATGGACACCAACGACACCTTGACCCCTCGCTTATATTGAAGCTGTAATCTCGGTACAATCGACGATTGATGCGGTAGAAGACGCCACACACAACTATGAATTGTTGTATGATAAGTCAAATTGAATCTCAAAGAAATAACTAAGAAAAATACTTAGGAATTCTTCAAAGAACCAAAAAGTAGAGAATAACCTCACAAATATATTGAATAATAATAATGTTAATGTATTTGATTACATAACTTGGACCTCTATTTATACTACTCAAAACAATCCAAATCCTAATAGGAATGTATAAACTATAACCCTAATTTCTATAAAGAAATAGAAGTCAAATTGGAAAAGAATTCTAATTTAAAAAGAAATCCTAATTAGAATAGAATTTGATAAGTATTTGGAAAATAAATCCCTAAAAATTAGGCTAATAGAATATGCCTAATATTTTAGGAAACAAAATCTTTTTCCTAAAATCCCAAAATCCTTGCCACGTTAGGATCTTTTGCCATGTGAAACTTGCTTCTTTTCTTTGTATGTAATCTGATTATGTGAAATTATAAAGACCCATATAATACTAGCTACATGTGAATAACTTGTTGATCAGGATTGTATCATTCCCCTCCTCTTCAAAAGGATTTGTCCTCAAATCTGGCCCATCGTCTTCTCAAAAATGATTCAACCACAAAATTGTTCCTACATAAAAACAAACTAAGTTAGTAGCATCAAACCAATCATAATGCCAAAACTCAACTCGCAAATGACATATATAAGCAACAAAAAACTCCAACTCCCGCTAAGAACATAACAATGCCCGACTTCTCTCCCGAATTGACAATTTGTAGACCAGTTACTCCCAGAACACTAATTATATATATATAAACTAATCTACTATCTACTAAAATAATCATGAATGCAAAGTAAGAAAGAATATGAAAAGTCTTATATCCTCCTGGATCAAATATCAAAATGAAAAACTCTTCATGTGATAGAATTTCCCAATGGCGAATTCCCGGATCAAACGAAAATCTTATGATCTCGATCATTTTCAAACATAACCACGCCAATGATCCTGGGTCAAATATCAATACTTGAAATTCGCCATGCTTCTCACGCAAACTCTCTTGGATTCCTGGATTAAACACGAAACAAAACAAATCAATAAGTTTCTTTTGTCTATTCACAAAGAAATTAAATAAACCAAAATCACATGCATAGTCTACTAAAACAATAGTCAAAATACTTCCCTGTAAACTCTCAATGCATTGATCGAATTGAATTGCACGATTCATGTTTCCCTCGATGAATATGATCCTATCACAAATTTGCAAAACACAACCAACCTTTCTCCTTCCATTGACATTAACACAATCAAAATCGCATAATAGCACCAACGGAATAAAAAGGTCACAATCATAAGTTGAAATTCAATAACATATCGACGATGATCACAAACAAACTCAACACATGCTAAAGAATTTCCCAAAATATTGACAAAAATCAGAATATCATCAAAATAGAGAATAATAATTTTTCCCATAAAAGAATGTAAAGTATAATTCAACAATTCCATGGAAGTATGCAATGCCTTAGCTAATCTAAGTGAAATAACTAAACATGCAAATAACTCATCTCTCAAACCATCTTGATGATAAACACTTCTTGAATCAAAACCATATAATAGCCAATCATGAAATGAAGATTGCTCTAACGAAACAACATGATTACTACCATTGTCAACTAACAATAATTCATGTAAAGATTGACTAGCATGAAACCCTAAGTCAATATCTGGAAAACAAAACCTAGAATTAACTTTATGCAAGTAAACACATCGAAAACGAGAATATATATCATGATCATAAACTAACTCAACATAAATCAAATATCCTCCATAGTTTATGACAAAAATGATTCTACCATCAAAATAGCTAACAACAAATTTTCCAACAGAAGCATGCAAAACATGTTTTAAATAACTCATGAAAACACTAGATGCATCAGTTATTCTAATAGAAATAACTAACCACCTATATAACTCACATGCTAAAACAATTTTCCATTTATCACAATATCTCATGCTAAATTGATTAGGCATTGTCATCACATGATTATTATCACATGTAGATAAAACATAAGAACTATGCAATTTATCAAACATATTATCTAAATAAAGAAAAGAATAACGATACTTGTTTACCAATTCAAAATCGACGAACAAACTCGTTGTCTCATCCCCCTTAGATACTATGATCTCATAATCAACACATGAACTCATGTCTTCTCTCATGATACTCACTTTCACCAACTCTCCAACCCGCCTTGGTAACTCCGTCGTCTCCTCGGGAATACTATCAGCTGATCGGTACGGAATGATAGTACGGGGTATTTCATCAACAACCTGTACAAGAGACAAAACAAAACTAGACAAAGAAGAATCATTAGCGTTAGTATTCAAAAGCGCCGTCTTGTACGAATGTACAATCATTGGCTTTTCAAAATATAACTCACTTTTTAACTCACTCTCTTTTTCATAGTCACATATTTCTTCTCTCTCTTCTTTATGCTCACTCTCTCGTTTATTTTTCTCTCGTTTATTTTCAAGGTCACTCTTTTCATTCTCTTTTTTCTCAATCTCTCTTTTCTTTTCATTCTCGTTTTTCTCAATCTCTCTTTTCTTTTCATTCTCACTCTTTTCACTTTTTTCTTTTACATTATCAACCTTTTGAACAATTTCTTTTTGTCGATCTTTTCCACATGCATTTTCTTTTACAAACTCATCTCCTTGATTACTTTCTTTCGGATGTTCACCATCTTGCTTTAGATCATGGATTTCATCTTGAACACTCGAACCCAATAACTCTCCTTGGACCGCATATTCTATAATTTCTTCCACTTCCCCACGTTGATCTTGTTTCTTTTGCGCCTTAGAAGTATATTGTAACTGCATCCAATAATCTTCCTTGTTTACATGTGTATGAACCCTCCTATTATTGTCTACTGTAAATCGCCTTGAAGGTTGCTCTACATGTCTTTGAGATGTATACTCCTCCCTCCTGTCACGCTGTACTGGAGCAAACCGCTTTCTCATTGCTGTTTTTAATTCTACCCATGTCTCGAACGGACGCTCCCCATATTTTTGTTTACTAAGCTGCCACCATATAATTGTATGATCGGAGAACTCTTGAACTGCCCGTCTGACCTTCCTCCTCTCGGAGTAATCATGAGAGTCAAATTTTCGCTCCATTTTTCTCTACCATTTCAGATATGCCTCTGTATCAATATTGCCTTGGAAAGTATTCCTTCGAGACCCATAAGAACTTTCATACTTGTAGCCATACATGTTTGCTGCAAAACAAACGTTAGTAGATAAAAAAATTTCCTCACACACTCCCTTACGTGTTTCGCTCAAATAATGATGAATCACTCGTGTATCGCTCAAATTTGGCTTTTACCCTCTAATAATCTTACACTTTTGCCTTTTACCTCAAATATTCTCTCTAATAGGTTCTTATTGAATTTCCTAGCAAAATTCTTGGTTTTACTAATCAATTCAAAATTACTTATCACGAGACAAAATTATAGATGGTGTAACTATTAGAATATCACAAAATCACCGATCGATTGTCTTGTACTCCTCTTGTATGCGTCAGATTTGTAAATTGTAACTCCGTTTCAGAATTGATGATGATGGAACGGTAGGAACTCTTGGTTGGAATTTGATGATTTGATGGTGTGCTACAAATTGGGTTAGCACAATAAAATATGATTTTTTTTCTTTTTCTTTTCTTTTTTTGCTCTTTTTTTGCTCTTTTTTTTTTTTACAATATATATTTCGACAGAAAATTAAAGATAAGTAACTTGCTAGAAAGGCTTAGCTTTGATACCAAATGATAGACTCCACGGCACGCTTGCGTGAGGTGGTCGTCGCCCGGACCGTTTCTAGCACAGTTGTTGGGTGAATTGCTTGCAACACCTTAACCCCTCGCCTATATGTAGACGGTAATCTTGGTACAATTGCTCGCGTTCGGAATTCTGCGTTGAATGGACACCAACGACACCTTGACCCCTCGCTTATATTGAAGCTGTAATCTCGGTACAATCGACGATTGATGCGGTAGAAGACGCCACACACAACTATGAATTGTTGTATGATAAGTCAAATTGAATCTCAAAGAAATAACTAAGAAAAATACTTAGGAATTCTTCAAAGAACCAAAAAGTAGAGAATAACCTCACAAATATATTGAATAATAATAATGTTAATGTATTTGATTACATAACTTGGACCTCTATTTATACTACTCAAAACAATCCAAATCCTAATAGGAATGTATAAACTATAACCCTAATTTCTATAAAGAAATAGAAGTCAAATTGGAAAAGAATTCTAATTTAAAAAGAAATCCTAATTAGAATAGAATTTGATAAGTATTTGGAAAATAAATCCCTAAAAATTAGGCTAATAGAATATGCCTAATATTTTAGGAAACAAAATCTTTTTCCTAAAATCCCAAAATCCTTGCCACGTTAGGATCTTTTGCCATGTGAAACTTGCTTCTTTTCTTTGTATGTAATCTGATTATGTGAAATTATAAAGACCCATATAATACTAGCTACATGTGAATAACTTGTTGATCGGGATTGTATCAAGAAGACAAGGTCTGGAGAAAAGGAGCAGTTGCAGAAGAGAAGACAAGGTCGCGACCTGGTGGACGATTGTTGAAGCTTGAAGCAGTCGCAGAAGAGAAGACAAGGAGCAATCGCCTGTAGCCTTGTATGGTTGTATCTGTATGCACTATGCAGTCGCTTGTAGCCTTGTATGGCTGATTGGCTGTATCAGTTAGCACTGCCCAGCCCTAATATCTGTATGAAGTATGAATGGATGTCCATCATCTGTATGCACTAGCCTTGTATGGTTGTATTAGTTAGCATCGCTAACTTAGCAGTAGCCTTTGCCCTTTTAGCTCTTTAGTTGCTTACTTGCTTTTACCGAATTAGATATTTATATTAGAATGGATGTTTTTTCTTTTGTCCCACCAAGTTAAACTTATTTAATAATCTGGCCCTTTAACTTTACTAACTTATAAATTCTGCCCCTATTAAGTTTACCTATTAAAAAAAATTGAGCATAAGTTTATACTCGATCCGCCCCTTCATACATACATACATTGATACACACGTATAGTGCGATTTCGGTTTTATGGGTGTGGTTTTAGCTAGTAACCAAATCGGAACCATAAATTTGGCTATTCAACCAACCTAAAACCGCAACATACGCCGGAACCGTTGGTGCTGTTTTAATTGGTGCGGTTCGTGCGATTTTTTGGTGCGGTTTCAGTTCCGATTTGGTTACTTGCTCAGCCCTAGTTGTGGGGTCCACCAATGATTGTACCGTCGTACGAATATTCCCTGTTAAAACGAATATTTCCCAACCAATCGAATATTATATAACAACTTACGTACTTTGCAAAATTTATAAATATTACCTACAACTATAACATTATCTCAAATCCACGCCATAATTTTGAAAAAAATATTTTGAGAAAATTAAATCTTTATTTGTAAAAATTTGGGGTTTTACAATCTGCTTTAACCACGTCTCCGCCTTAAGTGGTTCTAGCTTTCCCAAAAACTCCGATGGTACCAGCTTCTTGAACTGCTTAACGGTGACCACCCGAGTGTTGTCAGTGTTTCCACCTGCATTTTGAACAGGAGTCTCTTTCGCCTGATGTTGCATGCATTGCAAAAAGCCTTTAAACATCCCATTGTTCATCATCTGATCGGTGTTATTGTTTACCTGAGGATTATTGTCTTCCTGTTGCACATTATCCTGGATATTGATCATTGGTGACTCAACGGTCTCATGTGCTTCATTGTTTATCTCAATATTTTTGGATGCCATTTTCAAATACTGTCACAAAATAAGGTTTAATTGACATGCCACATATTATCCCTATATTCTGACCAACCAATTAAATAACAAGTAAACTTAGGTAGGTCATACTAGCGAAGAAATTCCCCGTCTCGCCCCTCCTAGTTCTTGTCTCACATCTCAGCCAGGGATCATATCCCTAATCTTTGATACCAACTGTGACACCCCCAAAATAGGTATACATCACCCATCTTGATTCGCCAAATACATGGTACAAAATTCAAATACAACTTAATTATACAACAGTCGTGTAAAATACGATAAAACATCATATAAGAGTTTCAATAAAAATATTGTCATCTAGACAATATCCACACTCAATGGAGTCCTCATTACATTTATTGTCACACTATTTTATAGAATAGTGAGGAATACTAAAACAGCCATCTGGACCGTCAATCCGTTCCCCGACTCGTCCCAGCTATATTCTCATTTTCTGAAGAGAACAGTGAAAGAAACGGTGAGCTCAACTAGCCCAGTAAGAAATATTATGACTAAGATAATGCAAAATAAATTATCCTTAGCCTTCAATAGTATAACAACTGATAGAATATAATAGTCAACAAGTTTTAGATCAACAACTGCAGCGGGATAAGCAAACCATTAGAAGAGTCAAGTAGAGCATAAAATCTACTATCTTCTATGATTTAAAAAGTTTTTCATCAATTTTATCGCTGAGACTCGGCTTAATAAATAAAATTGAATCATTCATGCACCACGGCCAAGGATATTCATGTAATCATCAATGGTCATGATTATACCGAATAATCCCTGGTTATAATCATACCAACAACTGTCCATCAATGAACTACAGGCCAATGAGGACTTTTACCACATCATTCGTTACATTACAATCATGATTATACAGAATAATCTCTGGTCATAATCATACCAAGTCCATCTATGCACGTAAGCCAAAGATGACTTTCATCACAATATAAGCATGAGAATGTTGACCATGACATAATAATTCAATAAAACAAGTTCAAGGATAAATTTTAAAGATTTATAATTTAATTTATCCAGAATTCTATAACGTTCAAATTGTCAACATGATATTGCTTTGTGGAGTAAAATTCAAGAATAATATTCATGTACCAAAAATAATTTGGAAAGAAAAGAAATATATTTTTCGGGTGAATAGTAACCCGTGAATAGTACTTCGGGAATAGTACCCCGTGAATAGTACCCCGACACGAAAAGTGTCCAGAATACCCGAGTGAATGATACTAGAGTGAATAGTAATCGGGTGAATAGTAACCCGTGAATAGTATTCCGATACAAAAAGTACCCCGAATACCCGAGTGAATAATACTAGAGTGAATAGTAACCGGGTGAATAGTAACCCATAAATAGTAACTCGTAAAAAAAATACCAAAGAAAATGATATTTCATGATGATTACAAAAGAAATGATATCTCATACGAGTATAATAAAATATACGAAACTGCAAATAGATTTTCACCCACCACGCGGTAATCCGCGTAAACAGATCATTTTCACAATTTAATAAAGAATGGATACGAATGATCATTCACCATGCATGAGGTAATGCACATAGACAGGTTATTCCAACAAAATAATAAAGAATAGAATAACAGAAGAATTCACCAGGCATGCGATAGACCGCACAAACAGGTTATTCCAACAGAATAATAAAAAATGGTATAACAACCCTTACGAATATTGAAAGAAATAACTCTCTACATGAATACGAAAGAAATAATACCCCTTACTACAATAATAATATCTCTTACCTTAAAAGAAGACTGGATACTGGAATAGTGAGGTAGCAGACGTATCTTCTTCTTTCTCTCTATAATTTCTCTATATAATAATTGCTCTATAGCTTTAGTGAATTGGTGAAAATAATGAAGGAATGAGCTTCTATTTATAGGAAAATATAGTTCCGATAATTGCACGTTTTGGGGCTCGAAATATTACAGTATAATACCTTCCTCTTTTTCTTTATTTTTAATTTAGTCCTGTAAGTATTCTCAAACTTGCACCACCTCCCCTAATAATAAATCATATGAATTAATAGTTCATTCATGTGCCTTAATAGTATAATCATGTGAAAAAACTAATTACAGTATAGTACCTTTATCTATACCTCCATTTTTAATTTAGTCATGCAAGTGTTATCAATATTGCACCAACTCCCCTAATAGTAAATCATGTGAATCAATAGTACACACATGTGAATACATAGTTATAAACATGTAAATTAATAGCATTTAATTGCTCATTTATCTGGTGAATTACCCGATTGGTCAATATAACCTCCAGAAATCAATTATATAAATGTCGATTTCCACTAACACTAATAATTCCTACACAATGGAACTATCAATTTCATCTTTAATCAACACAAACTTATCATCATTAATATTATAGCTCTCAATATTTAACAACTAGGTCGTTCCCAGAAAAAAGGGGGCTTTCTGATAAGGATTTCTCCTTATTGGTGTGCAATTAGGTGACCAAACCTCTCCTTGACAGAACTTCTAGACATTGTCAATATTATAAATAATAATATGAATAACTTTGTCGTCTCAATTATTGATTTAATAATATAACATATTATGCGGATGATAGTGTGACAATAATTGAATCAATAATATGAGAGATATGATGCAGCAATTATTGTAGCAATAATTGAGTATAACTGAGTGACTTCTCACGTAAGCATCAATAATCAATACCGTGTGCTACTATGCAACCACACGTATTACTGTACTTTTACTACCGGGTAGTTCAACAGTTTTAACGGTAATACTTTCGCCGTTATTTTTATAAAAAGATAATTTTGTCATTTTTTAACTACGACAATACTTCCGTTGTGGGATCCACCAATGATTGTGCCATTGTACAGATATTCCCAATAAAAAGAATATTTCCTGACCAATCGAATATTATATACCAACTTGATTACTTTGCAAAATTTATAAATATTACCCACAACTATAACATTATATCAAATCCACACCATAATATTAAAAAAATATTTCGAGAAATTAAATCTTTATTCATAAAATTTGGGGTCTCACAGTGACAATGACTTCAATCTGGGGGTCATTCATTTGTTGTGGATTTGGGAAAAAATATGTACTTGTAGGAGGTGGGATTTGTCTGGAATACCATGTGCTCGTGCAATATCATGCATTAATAAAATAGGACATGATCCATACACATATGTACATGAATGTTTAACAAAGGACATGTATCTAAAGGTTTACAGTCACAACATTGAGCCTATAAAACACAAATCTGAGTGGGATCATACTGGGATTGAGCCACCTTTGCCACCAGTTAAACATACTCCTGTGGGTAGGCCTAAAGTTGTTAGGAGGAAAGGTAATGATATTCCAGAATCAAATCCAGAAGGTACAAGGTTGAAAAGGAAAGGAACATCACTGAAATATGGATTTTGCAAGGAATGGGGTCACAATGCAAGAAGGTGTCCTCAAGTAAGTTAAGTGTGTGTTTCTGTGATTATTTTATCAAGACCATGTATTGGGTTTAATATATTTCTGTGTGTTGGTTTTCAGAAACTCAATAAGTAACCAGATGTGATTTCACAATCTTCCCAGACTCCACAAAGTCAATCATCTCAACTTCCTCCAAAGGCTAAGAAAGCGAAAAGAGTTCACAAGACATCAACACATGAGTCTACAATGGAGCCAGGTGGAATGAATGTAGAGCCAGGTGGCATGAATTTGGATCAAGCTGGTGGTTCTACAAAGTGGCAAGGTGGAATCCATTACGAGAGTAGCCAAAGAAATGTCTCAGATGATATATTACAACCCAAGGAATACACATGGAAGGGAAAACAATGTACAACACTTGAAGACCTAGAAGCTGCAGCCAGATCCAAAAGAAAGAAGCTCCAATTTTAGAAACCAACCAGTGGAGGGCCTACTGCAGATTAATAGCAACCAGAAGGGGTTTTTGGGCTTTTTTGTGGTACTAAGCTTATATGGATGTATATATCCAGTTTAGGGGATTTTTGGGGCCTAAGTTAAGGTTGTTTTATGTATGTATGTTTTGTGCATATGATGCATTTTTTGGGGCCTAAACTTATGAAGGTGTGTCTGGGATTGTTAATAGGATTATTAGTGTGTTATTAGGCCAATGACAGCAACTATTATTAATTGCCTCTGATTTATGGATTGCACTGAGAATTAATTTGGTAATTGAATGGCAATACCAGTTCCTTTATGATGCAGTGTGTGTCTACAGTGAGTATGCAGTGAGTGCAGTGTGTGTGTGTGTGTATGCAGTGTTTGCAGTGTGTGTTTAAGTACATGTGTTTGCAGTGTGTGTATGCAGTGTAGGCTCTGGTGTGTGTATGATGCAGTTTGTGTTGATACAGCTGGCCAATTGCAGTGTAGGCTCTGTTTTGGGCAATTGCAGTTTGTTGTTTGCATTTGTCTGTTTTGTGCATTAATGCAGGTGATGTACATTTGTGAGCCAGTGTGCAAAGGTTCAAAGGTGCAAGTATTATTACAACCAATAAATTTGCCCATACAACCACTAAATTTACCCATACATTACAACCAATAAATTTGTCCATACATTACAACATGTTCATTCAAAGAAATTGCCCATATATTACAACCAATAAATTACCCACAAAAGATGCCCAACAATTACAATTACAATTATATTCCATAAGTCAACTAATTTCTACCACTATATTGCTAGAACCCAATTCTGCATTGTTAAAGTCTGGAGAACCCAAGTTGCTCAGTAGAACCCAAGTTGCTTGTTTTCAAGTCTGGAGGGGTGGTTCATCCTTGGCCGAGATAAACATAAAATAAAAAATTGCAATCCAAGTTGCAGTCAACAGACAAATTGCAAACCTTGCCCTATTTCTGCACTGTTCGAGATCATCTTTCACATCTTTGATTTCAGCATCCAAATTCTCTAATCTTCTTATTAATCCAGGTATTACTTCCCTTGAACGCTCACACATTGGAGGATCAGCCCAAGTGAAATAATTATAACCACCGTGCCCATCTTCACGCCAATCTGGACAACCAAAGAATCTTCTACCGGCATTGTTTAAGCTTCTCCAAGCTGTCTTCATCACTGATTTCTTCATGCACCAGCAGTTTCGATCCATGACCCCTAATTTTTCTTGATTTTCTTAATCGATTTTCTAATATCGAGTTGTTGTATGCTACTGAATGACTCTGTAATAGCGTTGGAGAAGATAAAGAAGGAAAAAGTCTGAAATACCCCTTCTTGTGTGGATCTGTGCCTTAGCCGGTCACTTTTGACCGGTTAAGTGTGTAAAATGTGCAATCTGTTTCACATAAGTAAAGTATGGGGTGTACTTAGACACTTTTTTCACTTTGGGGTGCAAATATCAATATTGGTGTAAAGTTTGGGGTTCAATTTGTCTTTTAGTCATTTTTTAAAAAGTTCAGCAAAGTCAATTCAATTTTTTAAAATTTAGGGGTACTGCTGACAGCTCGACAACCATAGCAGTGAAGTATTTGTCCTTTTTGCCGGTAACTGATTTTACCATTTAGGAGGGTGTATTCAATTGACTTTTAAAGACTTTAAAAGTTTGGTTGTATTCAATCAAGATATTTAAAGAGTTTATAAAAGTTTACTGATATTCAATTACAACTTTTGTAATATCTTTAAAAATTAGATGGTATTGAATTGAGACTTTAATAAAGTCTATAAAAGTATTTTGGTATTCAAAAAGTCATTGATTTTTTAGATTTATATCAAATGGTAGAGTTTGACAGACTTTAGAAGAAAAGTTATAACTATCAACCCATATCCAAAGTCTGACCTCATCTCTAAAGACTTCTAAAGACTTTCAAATATTAAACACAAAGGTAGAAATTCAAATCGCCAGTAAAAAAAATTGCAGAGATTTTATGAAAAATTCAAAAGTCGCAAAACTCTCCGGTAAATTTTTAACTCAAAATGAATATAAATTAATCTAATTTTAGAAAATATAATTATTAAAATTATAAACCATTTATATTTTTTTACTAAAAATTAGATAAAGTACACAAATTTTTATTATAGAAATATCTCGTTATGACTTTGAAAAATCAAACAGTAAATTTTGATTTTTAATATTATATTATATATATATATATATATATATATTATATTATATAGATGTAGTATATGATATATACGAATCTTGATAAATTCTAAAATTCATCAAAATTAAAAAAATTAGTTAAAAGATGACAATAGTCGACTGTTAAAAAATTAGTTACGTAACATTTTAATTAATTAATTTCTAATATCATAAATAAATTAAAAGGTAGCATAATTATTATTTTAACGATCAATTTTGGTTCACTAATAACTATTAATAATTTTAAGAAAAATAAAATCTCTCTGGCAATTTTGCCTGTGACTTACCGATGACTAAAAATCTCTCTGGTAAATTTTTTATAACTTGGTGACAATTACTCACATGTATGAAGTTTTACGATTATATAGATTTTCATTGTCATTATTTTATGAAAAACAAATTTTGGTACTCCTACTAAAAAATCGTACGCATATATAGTATATATAGTTCAATAAAAAGTGAACTTAATTTTTGTATTGCGTCTGTAGCTTCTAAAGTTTTATTCGTATTCGAGTATCCAAATTTATCATAAAATGTGTAGAATAATATGAATGTTTTCAACATATATAAAATCTCATGCCACAATAATTTAATAAAATAATAAGATTTCATGTAGTTCGTGAAAAAAGTGTGAGGCTGTACACATGAACTAATTAACAATTAATATAAGCTACAAAATATATAAGAAGTATATAAAAGTCTATCAAAATCTTAGTAAAAAGTCTATTAAAATCCGTCACTTATTCCATGAAGTCTATAAAAGTAATTTTAAAAAAGTCTTTAAAAATTATTAAAATTCACAAACTCTACAAAAATCTATCGCTGAAAAAAAAATCTTTAAAAATCTTAACACCCTCCTTAGTTGCATCACACTAACACTCCATCCATTTCCTCAGCTCCCCTCATTTCATTGTCCCCTACAATAAGTCTGCTAAACATTTCTTAAAAGTTTTTAAAGCATGAACCATCAAAAATAGAAATCCTTGGATGCATATTGTAATTAAATATTAAACAGATTACGAAGACTAGCCACAGTTCAATTTAAAACTTCTAATAAAGTAGAAACAACACCAATCAAACCTGAAATGTTCAACCTAAAATTATCCGATTGGTATTAAAAACAAGTACCCAAACCGAGAAACCGTTAAGCTTCCACTTGTAAGATTATGGTCTTCAATCCAACAACTCAGATACGGATGTTTTCTTAAACGGATCTACCTGGACCAGCATTCCAGCCAATGATTTATTCGGAAATATATTATCAGCCTTCATCCTCTCCCTCATCCCATAACCGGGGGAGTTGGCATTTATATACGTCTGGACAAGACACTGGAACTGCCTGAGCCTGGCCACATACCCAACTTGTCTCATCCTGTAGAACATTTTTTCAGCATTACGTACATCACCTCTCTTAGAATACTGGTCCATAATTACTATATAGGAATTAAACAAGGGCTTGATCCGGTTTTGCTGAGCAGCCTTCTGCAAGATTGAGTCAGCTTTTTCTACCTCGCCTGCTTCCACATAAAGCTTGACAAGTGCATCCCAAATCAGTGGGCCGATACGACAGCCACTATCTGACATCCGCTTCACCAGATCCTTCCCCTTGGCCAACATCTTATGATTTGCATAAACTTTCAATAGACTACAATAAGACTTCAAAGGGGGCCTTTCCAATCTTTTTAACAGCTTCTCAAACACTGCCTCTGCTTCTTCAACTTTATTTAGCTTTCCCCAAGCTTCAATAGCAGCCAAACCCTCACCAAGACTGGGAACAGACTGACAAATTTTCCAGATTCTGGACACATCATCAGCCTTTCCAAGGGATGCAAACAGTAAAAGCAAAGGCCTGCAAACAGCACGGTTTTCTTTTAAACCGCCTCCTTCCATCTCTTTCATAACAACCTCAGCTTTCTCTGTGAGCCCACCAGAGAAGTAATGCTTTGCCAAAAGGCTTTGCGTACGGATAGAGGGTTCTATTCCCTCTGCTTTCATTGTCTCAACAATTTGATCCATCCCAGTCATATCATTGGACAGGCCTTTGATGTCTATTAATATATTGTAAGTGAAGATAGTGGGCTTGACATTTTCTTTCTCCATTAATAACAATACATCAGCTATTTTCTTTTTGTCAAATCTTTTGTATAAGAGTAGCAACTGATTACAAGCAAAAGCTGTAACTGGGAATTGCAAGTCCTTCATTTTGTTAAACACTTCTTCCGCTTTCTTCACATTGAGAGAGGCAACACAATTAGCCAAAAATGTTCGGTAGATTATCTCCCCTCTGTAGGATTGAGGAATCATTTTGATGTAACTTTCCGCCTTTTGAAGACCCCATACCTTGGCAATCAAATCAAGACGAGAAGCATATTCTCTCTCAGAAAAGTCAAGGCGCTTAGATGATTCCAACCACTCTGAGACCTGCAAAACCATTTAACAAAGAAAATAAAGTGGTGGCAAAAAATAAAGTTGTGAAAACATACCAAACAGAAAAAGTAAAACCTTAGAAAGAAAAGGAATTGGTTGTAGCAATTCCAATTCTGACAGTCCTTCCAAACACCATAAATTGGAATTGGGCACTTGAATTCTAATTCTAAGAGCAATTCTGGGTGTAAATTAGAGTCTAAAACGTTGGTTTTAAACTAGTAATTTGTACAGACTGAATATGCATACAGTAATACTTGATATGTTCAAAGGAGAATAACTAATATTCCCAATCTTGGAATCAATACGAGTCATGGAACTTAACCAAAAAAGAATAACATGGAAGGAAAATGTATCCGACAATAAATACATCTAGTTTTCCAGATTGTGTTTGCTTGAGTTGTGTTGTAAGAAGAATGAATCGGTGTCAATTCACACAATCACTTTAAATTTACAGATAGTAAGAATATTAAAGTTATACATAGTAAGAATAAAGGAAGGTGAAAAAAATCAGATTAATGTCTCCCCCTATCCACCGGCCCTCCACTTTTCCATAAAGGGCAAGGAACAAAAGAGTAATCCACCTGCCCTTCTTCTTCCACCGAGTAAGAAAATGAATTAAACATATTTCATCACTTCTCGTCTTCTATTATATCTCCTTTCTTTCCCTTCCTCTGTTTCCTACTTACTAACTGGATTCGACATCCAATACTTTAAAAAGCTACAAAAAACGTACAGATTTTATATGTGGTGACTGCTGGGACAAACAGCATGATGCTATGAGAGACATGGATGAATGTGTACAGCTATGACAGACATGGGTCAATGTGTGCAGCTATGAAATTTGGGTAATTGTGTGCAGCTATGAAAATAAAACTTAGCGTAACTTTACAATATGACCTCGCAAACAGATTGACCGTGCCTTTATATGGACTTCCAATCTAAATAAGAAAGGAAACATTGCCAACCAAAGGGACAACTTACGATGGTAACTTATTATTGTTACATGGATTCTTCACTTTTCCATGAAATACTCATGTACAACACTCGAGAATCAAAAAAAGGTATGGATGTTGTACATTTCATCTGTGTAAAAATTGGCAAAATTGAGGAATACATGTGTCGGACTCTTCAAAGTACCCGTGTCAAACCAAACACTCCATCCTAGTCTATGTAACTTATATTGTAAATGTCAAAGTTCATCCGAGTCCATGTAGCTTAGATTGTAAACATCAAAGTAATCACATTATTAATAAGTCAACTTGACCACTTCTCAGCAGTCTAGAGGCGGAGGAAAATAAGAGAGGAGAAAAGTACAAACCAGTTATAAAGTGTGTAACGTAAGCTTGAACAAGCTATTAGATTGGACATCCTTTGCATCAAGAGTGTGTATCAATGTGGCACCTGTTGAAGTTGGCTTATATTTGGAAATACTCATCATCACAATTTGGATATTTTGCAAAGTCTTGCAAGTTGCTTACTCGCCATCTTTGTTTCTCAAGATTGACATGTACTTTGATATCTTATTTTTTGGCTTGTTGGAGGCAGATTTATGGAAAAAGAAAAAGGACTTTTGTCCTTTGGTTTCCTTGGATGCAATTGGTACCTCACAAAAATATATACATATAGATATATATTGGACAACTTGGCAGAAAAAATAAAATAAAAATAGGCCCTTGGGCTATTTAAACCCCCAACAGCTGCCATACCAAAACGAACCAAAACATCCGTAGCAACAAGAGAGCTAGTAAGGTAGAGAGAGAGTAGTGAGGTAGAGAGAAAATAATCAGTGGGTTTATTTTCTCAGAGATTGCAAGACTTGTATTCTTAATATTTTTTGATTTCTGAGATCTCTCCCGTGGTTTTTTCTAGTTGTGTTTTTCACGTAAAATTCGTGACATTAATTCTTGTATCTCATATAATAGCGTGAGTGTTATCTCAGTGTGTTTGTGCTCATGATTTCACAACAATACCAAATACATAAAGAAAAAAAATAAAGCATATAAAAATTATAAATCCACAAAGAAACCAAGTGATCTGTAATAATAAGTTAGTGACATGAGTCACTTGACCAATGACCACCATAGTTGTCACGGCGAGACGCGACAGTAGATGACCGCTAAGACACCTAGGCAATAAGGCGTCTGCCATGGCGACAAGTCGTTAACAATGTATACATTATTTGTTTTACTTCAAAAGCATATTCGACAATAAAATTTTATATACATCAAAACTCAAAACATAATAACTAACACTATGAAATACAATTATATGAATACTTTCACAATTAAAATTCAAAAATAAACATTGAAAACTAGTAAAACAAGTTAAAAAACACTACGTAAAGAATAAAGGATCAACCAAGTCAACAATCATCGCACATTACAAGTCTAAAAAATAAAAAAAATTACACCATACAGCTAAGTCCATGAGTTATGATGATGATGAGTCATGGGGTACAAAATGACTTAATCACTTACCAGCTACCAAAGGCCAAGTGTTGGCGACTCGGCCTCTAAAGCATTGTCTTGTTCTTCTCTAGAACCAAGACGCCATTGCGACGCCATGGCAATGCCATGAAAACTATGGTGACCACTAAAACAAATGTTAATAAATCATAAAGCAAACCAAACAATGACATCAACAAGAAGGAATACAATAAATGAGTACTCCAAATTGTGAACAAAAAATTCTAATCCACAATACCAAGATTAGGTTTCTTGTGCTTTGGGACATTGGGATTGGAAAGACGTGGAAACATTATATAATATCAACTTTCAGATGATAAACTAAAAAGAGATACTTAATCAAAACAAAAATAATGCAACTTAGGTCATACTATAAAAGGGACTGCAAATCAAGCACATTCATAACACAAACAAGAGGGTATGTCTTAGTGTGGGCAAGGAAGTCGTAAAGGGTTAGGGTTTCGTGTTGGCTGAGTAGGAGAGAATCCACGAAGAGTACAGAATTGATTGATGAATTGAAGAGGGGAGAAGAACAGGTGAGTGATTACTCCAATGACACGTGGCAGAACTCTTAGGATCCAAGAACCCGGTTAGGATAACAAGGATCTAGAGAGTCTTCGAGTGCTTTGGGTTGAGAGAGAATCTCCAAGTCATTCAAGTCCTCCAAAAGTTTCAAAGTCCAAAAGTCAAAACTCAAAAGTCCCTTCTTCATATAATGGAAGGGGTATTTATAGAGTTTCTTGGAAAGTGGTCAAGTGCCAGACACCTGACCTAAGGAAAATTCCAGAAATACCCTTAGTCACTAGAGTAATGCCCATATCGTCTTGTCCTTCAACCCACCAATCCAATCCCTCAATCGATTCCCAAAAACGAGTCAGCTCCATGAGTCTTCTGCCTCGGGACACATGGAGGCTTTTCTAGAGTTTCGCACACTTATTTTTGGCTTTTCTGTTTGTCATTCAATTCTTTTAGGTCACACGTGAACCCTAATTTATACTTGAGCTCACATTTGCCCCCTGCACGTGAGTCAGACCTTCGGGAGTGACGATCCTGCAAAATACTTTGGGTCTTTGAATCTTGCTTCAAATTTCCGAACGATCTGTGTGCTCAATTGTGCAAGCCTCGAAAACGAAAGTCCTAAAAAAGGAACTTCTAGGGGGCAAACCCTACGAGGGCGAGCCCTAGAGGAGCTCTCCCTGGATATATTAAAAAATCTTCTATCTAATCCTTCCAAATCTCACTCTCTTGGAATTTCTCACTTCTTCAAAATCAAGAAGTCATCGTGAAAGCATCAAGTGAGCATGCTTCAAATCATAGTGAACAAAAAAATTAAGATCTTTCCCCTAGGTGGCCTAACCTTGGGGGCCGAACCCTAGCGGGTGGTCGAACCATAGGTGGCACCCCTCCCTTTTTTTGATCTCTTTTCGCTTCTCTTGCATTGTTACTTTATATTTCTTTTTTATTGCTTCATCTATATCTTCATTTTCAGGTTATCGTAGACTTTCTTTTTCGGGCCATCTCACCTTAACAGGATTTTGGCTTTTTCTTCGAATATTCTCAAAGAAAGACCACATTTTTTTTCATAAAAAAAACGTTCATTCCGGGAAATTGATGAACGAGCTAAAAGTCAAAGGTAAGATGAGAGAGCCTCTCTAGGTGGTCGAACCCTAGGAGGCTTTGGCCTTTTCCTTTATTGTTTTCATTATTCTTCTTTTCAGGTGACTCTTGGGCGTCTCCTAGCTTGGTTCCCACATACTTGATCGGATACATATTCAAATGGCCCTCCTCCAAACCTTCTTACTAGATCATCTTGCGAGCCTTATTCTCAAAATGCAGTCTTCCTCTCTATTCTTTGCGAGTAGAGGACTTAGATAGGTTTAGTTGTGATGTTGATGACTTCTCGATCCTCTATGGGCCTTGATATGTCTCCCTTTCATGCTAGGCTAGATCTCTTTACTTCCAGTTATCATGTAGTTGCACTTCGTTCGGAGGTCACTTCACGTCAACATGAGAATGACTTACTTTATGTAGAGCTTTAGGAGTTTCAAGATGCCATGGATAAATTGAAGACCAAGCTTCAGGAAATTGAGTCAGCTCGAGATACCGCCATTGTCAACTTTGAGGCTTTAGTTATGCCCCCTCCTCAATTGGACATGTCATAACCTTTAGATCATGAACATTTGTAGTCTCTCAGTTCCTGTTTCAAAAGACTCATTTTCATGTATATTTTCGTTATCAAAATAAAGTTTCTTCAGCATTATTAATTGTCTTTAACTTGAATTCTTCCTTAAGACCCAATATTTAATCATTGAATTGTAAGTCGTTCAAATTATTACTCCAAGACAATAATATGTATACATGTGTATGTATATATATATATATATATATATATTATTAAAAACACGTTTATTTTTTTCGAGTTCTTGCAAAACCAACACTTGAATCCATAATTTTAAAAATAAAAAATTATTCAAGTATAAGTGAAAGTTTGACGTTTTATTAATAATCAGGTTGCTTTTAGTGAAAAGCATAACGTTTCAAATTTTCATTAAAAAAATATTGCTTTTGTCGAATAAAGCATAACGTTCGCCACTTTTAGAGATAAAGTGCAACTTTCTCAGGTTTGAGGGCTTATACTCAGGTGCCTCAATCACTTTTAAAGTTGAAAGTGTAACTTGTCGGGTCTGAGGACTTATAGTCAGGTGCCTCAATTACTTTTAAAGTTGAAAGTATAACTTGTCAATTCCGAGGACTTATAGTCAGGTGCCTCGATACTTTCAAAGTTGAAAGTATAACTTTTCGGGTCTGAGGACTTGTATTCAGGTGTCTCATTCACTTTTGATGATAAAGTGCAACAATGGGGTGCCTCGTCACTTGGGTCATCTAATTTCTTGGCAAGTGTGATCTGCAAGGACTTGAAATCGAATGCCTCGTCACTTGGGTCGTTTAATTTCTTGGCAAATGTATTTTACGAGGACTTGGCCACCATTTAGAGTGGGCCACCATCTTGGGTGGATTTTTTAATCCATCAATTCTAGTGCCTCCTCCCATGGTCATCCAATTTCTTGGCAAGGATACTCCTGAGGACTTCAATCACCATTTTCGGTGTCTTAGGTGGATTTTTAATATATCAATTTCAATTCCTCCTCCCTTGTCATCCAATTTCTAGGCGAGAGATACTCTTGAGGACTTGAACCACCATTTTTGGTGAATTTTTTAATATTCTTGTATCTACAATTCAGACATCTTTCGATAGTAAAGCCAATATTTGGGTTGTCCATCATCTTGTGTTGATGAAGTTTGTGTAACAAAACTTCTCATAGTTTCGACATGAGCATCAACTATTGATTCTTGATGCTTCCTTATCGTATACTACTAAAGCATGTTGTCTTGAATAGGCTATTGTGGCCCTTGATCGTGTTTCTTGAAATCTAGTATAAGCCTCCATCATTTTTAACTTATGTGGCTTTAACAGAGCATCAGCAATAGCTATACTAAATGTATTATTGTATGCATTATCATAGTAAAACGATCGTGAAGGAAGTAAGCAGAGGCAAGCAGAGTCATGCTTATGCGGCTTAGCTCCATTTATTGATGGGTAAATTCATCTTTGTATCTCCACCTTCTTGTGATCAAACTCCATGGTGTATTTTTTGAAATTTAGGTTTTCTAGCCGTATTATGTGTCTAAGGCAGATGTCTAATGTCTTTTTGGATCAATGTCACCCACGCCTTTGTCATGTCGTCATGATCTTTGGCTCCTCGCGTAGTTTTTTCTGTCATTAAGGACTCGAGGAAGATCATCCCCAAGTCCTTGTGTATTTCTCGCATCTTTCCTTAATTTTATTCATCTAGTTTGTCGTCATGATAACCAAAGTTTGATTGGGAAATCACTTTGGAACTTTTAAAAGAATGCCTCTTAGGGGCCGAACCCTAGGAGGGGAACAAGTTCTCTTGCTCATTTCCTCTGTTTTGATCCTCTTTTTGTTCGATAGTTATTCTTGTGTCAAGAAAGGAATTCCATCGACATAAATTTGAAGAGCTGAACCCTTAAGTTTTTTTTAGCTTGAGCATCCTTCAGGCTTTCATGTGAAGTTGCTTCTTGGCCACTTTCAAAAATTGAGTTTGTTAATCCTTTCGGCTGAATCATCCTCCCTCTCAAGGGGAGACTGATTGAAAAGGATTATTAAACTCGTCTGCCAACTCTGGAGGATGCTCTGTCAAGCATATATATGTATTTTACGATTTTATTTTATTTTACGATTTTCATGGATATTGTCCGGTAACCTATAACAAAACCAAATTTGTTAATCATATAGGCATTAAAACATGTGTATGTACGAAAAAAAAATATGTAAGGAATCATATAATGTACTTCCCTTGATTTGAGAAATTGGAATTATGGAGTTTATCATGCCCCCAATTTTCTCTACTTCGAGTAATCGAAAGTAAAGAAAATTTCGTGAAATACTTCTTCAAATTATTTAGAATGTGAGTTGTCTCTCATAGCTTATGGTTCAAACAAGAGAGAGGAATAATGGGTTGTCCTACTTTCAATGGTAGTCCGGTCGTTGTAACGTCTTTAGGTCCTAGACTTGATATCCGCCCTTCCTTGGTAGTAACCGTGCTCCATTATGTCTTTCCTCTTGCTGAGATTAGCATCATCATATTTATTAAGTTGCTCTAACCCGAAGAGGTCATCCATTTGATCTGGTGTACCACTTGGTGATTCTCAATTATGTTTGGTGAGTTCCCAATACATTTGTATCATCCAGCTTGATTCCAAGTGAAGCTTTTAATCTCCACAAAATCATGCGTAGTACCGAAAAAGATAAAATGCATACACAATTGTCAGTGTATTATTAAACATCACGAAAAATTAAAAAAACAAATTATGCAGGAACATCCATACATGAAGTTTGTTAATCATAATTTTCTTTCGGTACTTATATTATAGTATAATATCATTCGTTCTCATATTTATTTCAAGTTGTACCCAGATAATAAAAATGATTATTATTGTTGGTAATAATAAAATTCCTCCCACGTACATTAATAAGTCGTATGTATCAATGAAAGATGTATAAATGATAATATGTACAATTAGCCTGCTCCTTTTTTTAATGCAGCCGCATCAAATAATAATATATTAATATTACTAAGTTATAACAGTTTGCAGCAATGCTAAGGAGGGTTCGGTCCCTAAGAAGTAACAAGTAGGGTTCGAAACTAACAGGACTCAAGACAAACAAGGCTCAGGACTAGCATGGCTTAGCCATTGAGACTTCGTAGAAGGAGAAGCTCGGTCAAGGAAGGCGAGAGTTGGGAGATGGAAGCTAAGAACATAAGAACCCACAAACCCAACATCATCTTCACCACAACCAAACAGACCCTTCTTTCTTCTTCTTTTTGCCCAATTCATCAAACCCAAAATTAGCAAACAACTCAGTCGCCAAAGGACACCCATTAAACCCTTCAAGGGGCCTTCGATCTTGAATAGGGGAGAGAGAAAGAATGCGACTTTCCCAGTCACAGTTCTGGCAGAGCACAGAGCAGTATGTGAAGCAAAAAATGGAAGGGGAGGAATCACAAGTCACAAAGCAGGGAAGAACGGGTGTGCTTGGTAAAGCGTTGATTGGTGGAGTGAACTTGACAGTCGCAATTGACACAGAGCTCCAAGGAGGGCAGCTTGGGTTCAGCCAAGGAGGTCTCGAGCCATGCAGGATTCGACCAAGGAGGGCGTGTGCCCAAAAGGATTCGGGTCAGTTGTGCCCAAAAGGATTCGGGTCAGTTGTGCCCTCTTTCTGTCATTCGTTTATTAAGAAATTATGCTCTTGTTCTGCTATGTTTTTTTCTTCTATGGAGCCCCAGATAGTCGATTCCTCCTTGGGTCTGTCTTTAATTAATGGCATAGTCGAAGCCTCCCTGGGTCCTTAATTTTATCCCTTAGCCTCCTTGTCTCGGATTGTTGATATATTCCTTGAAAAATTTGAATGTGCAGCATGTGTTATGATGGGAGCCATATATACACTGATATGTTGCGCGACTTCGTGTTCCAACTGCCTATCTTGTTTTTATAGAACAAATATGAGGCAACAATATTCTCTGCACCAAACCCCTTGTCCCGTTTGCTTAGTCCATTGTTATTGCGAGGCATGCGCCCTGTGATCAAAGCCTTGCTTCATCCCAATCATGGTAATGATGGAGCAGCCAATCTATGTATTCGAAGATATCACCAAATCCCAGTCATGGTTATGAAGTCTTGTATATGTTCATTTATTTATTTTTTCTTTTTTTTAATTTCAGTGTATATATATTCACTCATATATGTGCAAGCATGTCTAGGCCAAATTACTTAAATTGATGATAAATTTTATTTCTAACTCATGGTCAGTATGCATAAAAAAAGTGGAGTATCTATCCTTGCAAAATCATTATTTAATAATTATTTTGTCATACATGCCACTTACTGGACTAACTATATATTATGCCCATTAATGAGAGTCCATCAATGTACAAGATAAAAGAATATAAAATGCCTTTCATTAATCTGTGCTACGAGCCTTTACATGAAGAACAATATCACCAAACAATTAATGGTGGGCCTCATCTACTAAGTAGAATGTAGAATGTTGTCCTTAGAGATCTAGTTAGGCGAACCCTACAAGGCCGAAGCCTTAAGGGGGTTTTACCGAATTCTAGGTAACATTTCGGGAAATAACAAGTTAATAATAATAATAATAATAACAATTTTAATTTTAAATTTTTTTTGAAGACTCCATCGAATCTTGACCATGAATATGTTTTTAATGCACATATACTAATTTTTCACGAAGATGAAAATCTCAATGAATTAAAATAATAGTATAATGTACTTTGGTATGAGAAGTAGAAGATATCGAGTCCACGTTGCCCCTAGTTTTCTTTACTTTTAGAAATCAAAAGTAAAGAAAACTCCTTCAAATACTTCCTCAATTCATTTTTTTTAATCTGTGGATTTTTGGCTCTCGTCACATCAATGACTGGTTTGTTTCAGCTATTGTTTTTGATAACTTTCATCGTTGAGACCTCTTTAGCTCTAGCGGCATTCACCGATGAAACCTTTGTTGGCCTTCTAAGGTGTATTCTTTGATGTTGTCTTCTCTGCCCGTTCTTCTTCTGTGTTGTGGTCATACCTTCATGAATTCTACACCTCCCCAACAAAGTCGCCAAATAAATGTGGGCAAGGAAACCATACCTTACTAGGGTTAGGGTTTCGTGTTGGCTGAGGAGGAGAGAAATTCACGAAGAGTACGGAATTGATTAATGAATTGAAGAGGGGAGAAAAACAGGTGAGTGATTACTCCAATCAGAACTCTTAAGATCTAAGATCCTTGTTAGGATAACAAGGATCCAGAGAACCTTCTTGAGTGTTTCGGATTGAGAGAAAATCTCTAAGTCTTCAAGTCCTCCAAAAGTTCCAAAGTCCAAAAGTCAAAAGTCCTATAGAAGAGGTATTTATAGAATTTCTTGGAAAGTGATCACGTGACAAGCACATGACCTAAGAGAAATTCTAGAAATACCCTCAAGTCAACAGAGTAACGCCCAAATTGTCATGTCCTTCTAGCCACCAATTCAATCCCTCAATCGATTCCCAAAAATGAGTCGCCTCAATGACTCCTCTACCTCGGGACACATGGATGCTTCTTTCGATTCTCGCACATTTATTTTCGGCTTTTCTGTTTTGTCATTCAATTCTTTTAGGTCACAAGTGAACCCTAATTTATACTTGAGCTCACACCTAGAAAACAAAGCAGTAAGACGTTTAAAGTTAATTAGGGTTACACTATATAGCATTCCATTTTGGGCGGAAACTAGTCCCACTTACGCAATATCTCAATCACCATAAACTTCAAGCCCAGGTGTTTTGCCACCGAGTATTAAAAATAAGAAGTTGTACTAATCACTTTTTAATTTATTTTATTATAATCAAGCTTTTATTAGAAAAAATCTCCAGAGGGGCCGGGTTAAAAAAGGAAGAAAAATAGCTTCAAGAACAGCCCCTTTACCCCAAAGAAGACCTCCCTCAAAAGAAAATTGTACAACCAATCCTGAGCAGGGTTCCTACAAAAACAAGTCACCCCGCCAAAAAAATCAACCTTCAAATAGCAAAAATTGAAGTTTAGTAACATTTATATCTAAGAAAGTGTTCAACACAAAACACTAGAAAACCAGAACCAGGGCTCCAATCATAAGTAGGCATGCACAAAACTACATTTTGCTAGACTTCTAGTACTAGAGTTGTATGTCTTTCAATAGGAAACTTATTAAAGGACTTAATTTCAAGTAAAGATGTCCTTATACTGTATCAATACATACATAAAAGCGAAAAGGACACTAGATGAAGGCAACGTTTACATTCTTATACTGATTCCACTACATATAACGAAAATAGGATTAAAGATATTATATGCAAAAAACAGTAGACCAAATAAGAAAAACTATATCCACAATGTGTGAGCCAGTTAACAAACCTGCAAAGCCCTCCCGTACATTCGACGCTTCCGAAGATTCACAATGACCATAAATATTTGTGTTTTGCTCACATCATTTCCTTCTTCAACCCACTTTTCCAACACACTACGAACAGACAAAGCTGGAGAAGCCATTATAGCCTTGAGCAATTGCAAAGAATCCCTTTTTGGACTGAATCTTTTCTTGCTTACATCAGTCTCAGTATCTGACAGTTCCAGCTCATTTTGAAGTCCTGCAACATCATCATCATTATCCTCTTCAGAGAGCTCATGTTCGGAGTTTAATTCATCATCATTTTCAAGAGCCACATTGCTTGCTTGAGTTGCATCATCACTAGCTGGAGTTTCAAGATCAGAAAACCCATCCTCCAAATCCTCATCTTCCTCTCCATTGCTCTTAGCCACTGACGAAAAATGATGCCTCCCAATCAATGATTCCAATGAATCACATTGTCTGTGGTGATATCTCTTCAATGATAGGAAATTATCAAATGTTACTCGCGTATGCTCAACTGATTCAGCATCATCTTCTAAGTAACAACTTGCTATTTCTAATCTAGCACAGCCAGCTCGAAAGCTTCCCAAGCTAAATGTTTGGTTCCTGGTTAAAAACATATATCAATACAACGCTGAACAGAAAACAGAACAAAAGAAAATATAACCCAAAGAGTTTGATATCCTATTTGTGATAGCTGAAATTTAAACTTAAGCAAAAACTGTTGGTACTGACTGAAATTTAAAGGCAAAATAAGGTTTGGATCAAGTTAGAAATTTCGAGTTTCAGCTTGGTCCAACAAGTTATCCTAAACAATCCAGTCTATGGGTTTTTACTAAGAGGGAAAACAAGTTCGTAACGATATGCAAAACCATTCTGGATTCACTAAATCAATAATATTTTGACTGAAAAACATAAAGACATAAAAAATTTGCAAAACATGATTATCTGGGCATAGAAAAGAGCACACCGAATAAATAGCAGGGTGGTTATTTCTAATCAATGGCAAGAAAAACAAAAAGAAATAAAGTTCAGTAAGCAAAATATATGTTGTTGCATAAACATAAATTTAAAAGCTTTAAAAATTAGTTACATATACTCCTTCATTTCAATTTTTTTTTAAAAAACTGACCATTCTTCCTTTCAAAATTCGCATCAAAAACAGAGTATAAATGATCAACTTATTACAAACCTATTATCAACAAATGTAAATCAAACAGCATTTCAACACAACAGAAAAAGGAATATAGGTGTGTTTGCAGTCCTCACTGTATGTATAATACAATATAGGGCAAGGGAAAAATTCTTTTAACAAAAAAACAAAGGAATAAAAAAGAATGGGGGAAATTACTTGAGGGGATTAGAAGCTCGACGAAGAGCCCACATGGTTATTTGAGGATTTGATTTAATTAAAACCCTTATTAATCTCCGCGAGAAGATAAAATGGCAAGAGAGAGAGTGAGAGAGAGTGAGAGAGGTGCGAAATGAAAGCCAGCAGAGTATTAAACCCTAGAAAACCCTATTACTGTTGGGCCGTTGATACTTTATGCCATCAGGTGGGTTTGGGTATAATTTCTCAATACTCCCTAAACTATTCTATTATTCTGTCTCCATTAAATTAGGGAATTGATATTGGTCCTTTACAATAATATATAATATTAAATAAGTAATTACACTATTAGTGTATTTACAAAATAATTACAAAAATAATATATTTTTTCATATTTATTTATAATATTAGTGAAATTAGGATTCCTTAATTTAGAAAATTAATATATTATTCAATTCATATTAATAAGAAAACCTAAAATCAAAGAGAAATAACTGTCATAATTAATAATCCAAATTCAAATATCTTGGATCTAACAACAAAAACAAATTCAAATTCAAAAATAATAATTCAAATTCAAATATTCAAAGTTTGGCAACGTCATCTTCCTCCTCCTCTTCGCCGGTCATCTTTCTCCTCCCCTTCGCCGGTCATTTTCTCCTCCCCTTCGCCTTCGCCGGTGAGACCCAATTTCATGTCCAAAGAAAATAAGAACACTGCATAGGAAAGAGAGAGATAAGAGAGTGATGTGTAATGTAATGTTGATAACCAAACTTTCTTTAAAAAGGTAACCAAACTTTTATACCAATGTAACTAAACCTTTATATCAAGGTAACCAATTTACCTCCGCACCTGCAGTATGAATTGGTTACCTTGGTCTAAAAGTTTGGCAACCAACTGCATGAAGGTTTGGCTATCAACTACATTACATTCAAAATAATTGGTAACTTAATAAAACTGAATTGACAAAACTAATTATTTGGCCACCAAAGTTGGCACGTTTTATTGAATACCCGATTGAACTTTTAATTTTTCAAATTAACTCACTGAACTAATTTTTATTTTCAAATTGAGTCATTCTGTTGAAAAAAAGTTGACAAACGTTAATTTTTTGTCTACATGGCGCTGACGTGGCAAAAATATAAAAAATATTGCTTATATGGCAAAAAAATTCAAAAACCGATTTTTAACATTTTAAAAATAACAAAACATAATAAAATAAAACTAAAAAATACAGATTTTTAAAAAAAACAAATTTTTTTAAAAAACAAATATTTAAAAAAAATTAAAAAAGATTTTTTTAAAAAACATATTTTTTTAAAAAAAAAGCAGGTTTTTTTAAAAAATTAGATTTTTTTTAAAAAAAGATTCTTTAAAAAAACAAGTTTATTTTAAAAAAAAGGTGATTTTTTCAAAAAAAATTGCTTTATTTTAAAAAAACAATTTTTTTTTAAAAAACAACATTTAAAAAAAACAGTTTTTTTAAAAAATAGCACATATTTTTTTAAAAAATAGTTTTTTTAAAAAAGCGGAATTTTTTAAAAAAATAGTTTTTTTTAAACACAGATTTTTTTTAAAAAAAAATCTATTTTTTTTAAAAGCTACTTTTTAAAAAAATCTGCTTTTTTAAAAATCTTTATTTTTTTTTATTTTATTATGTTTTTATTATTTTTAAAACTTTAAAATGTCATTTTTTTTATTTTTAAACTCTGTTTTTGATTTTTTTTGCCACATAAGCAATATTTTTTATTTTTTTTCACGTCAGCGCCACGTAGATAAAAAACTAATGTCTGTCAACTTTTTTTAACGGAATGACCCAATTTGAAAATAAAAATTAGTTTAATGAGTTAATTTGAAAAATTAAAAGTTCAATCGGGCATTCAATAAAACGTGTCATCTTTGGTGGCCAAATCATTAGTTTTGCCCAACTGAATTAGTTACATTGGATACCCACTGCAATATGAAAAAAACTGAATGTGTGGAGGTGGATCAATATATTTTCCATTAATTGTTATTTTGCATCAATATATTCTCGTCGTGGATGGGGGTGAGGAGGACGTCGGAGAAGTGATTGATTATTCCAGCCGACCATCGGAAGGAGACGGAGCATGGATGAGGAGGGTGGAGGAGGAGGGTTGGCTCATAATTAGTGGACTTGTTCTGTTCTTGTGATTGTTATGTAGTTTTAGAAAGATAAACTCAGCTGGGTTTGTCTTAAGATTACTCACATTTCCCTGATTGATTGATCGGTACCAGCATAAGTATAACAGGAATCATGTTATAAAAATTTATACAGTTGATTGACTCATAAACATATATATATATATATATAGAAGAAAAAAAAAAGAATACCTTGAATGAAGAAGAAGGGTGATGACTAACTAATGCAATTGTTCTAGTTGAGGAGATAGAGAAGATAATAGAAGAAGTCATGGGGATAACTAATATAACCAGATATGGTAGGAAATGTAACGGATAGGTATATGTTTTACAATTTAGACTATGTCGGTTTATGTACTTGGACCAGGTCCTGATCAATACTAATCCCCTAAATTAAGAAATCCTAATTGCATACTTGTGACGCCCCCAAAATAAGTATACATCACCCATCTTGAGTCGCCAGATACATGGTACAAAATTCAAATACAAACTAAATTATACAACAGTCGTGCAAAAATACGACGACATATATACTGTGTGTTTTAATACAAATATTGTAACGTATATAATACAACAATATTCATACTCAAATTAATACATGCCATATAAAATACAGCAACAAATATTTCAAGTCTCCAAAGGGACACGAGAAGATTTCTGTTCTCTTTATTTTACTGTGGTGCACTTTTGATACTTTCAGGGTCGGGTTCTCATCACTCTATTGTTGTTCACCAAAATCAACTATTAAGTGACGTATAAAATATGACACACACATCTTAGGTCCTCAATACAATTATATATTGCATGTCATGCCATAGTAAGGACTACTAATGCTATCATCTGGACCGTCACTCCATTTTCCGACTAGTCCCAGCTATATTCTCATTTCCTGAAGAGAACAATAAAAGAAAGGGTGAGCTCAACTAGCCCAGTAGGAAATATTATGACTAAGATAATGCAGAATAAATTATCATTAGTCTTTAACAATGTTAAACTGATAAAATACAATAGACATCAAGTTTAACTGCAGCGGAACAAACAATACATTAGAAGAGTCAAGGAGAGCATAAAATCTACTATCATCTATGATTTAAAAAGATTTTCATAAACTTTATCGCTGAGACTCAGCTTAATAAATAAACCACATCATCCCTGCACCACGGCCAATGATATTCATGTAATCATCAATGATCATGATTGTAACGAATAATCTGTGACGCCCCCAAAAAAGGTATACATCACCCATTCTGAGCCGCCAAATACATGGTACAAAAAAATAACTACAACTTTATTAATACAATTGTCGTACAAAATACGACAACACATACTGTGAGTTTAAATACAAATATTGTCTTTTAGACAATATCAACAACCAAATAAAGTCCTCATACAATTATTGATGTACTATTTTAAAAAAATAGTGAGGACTGCTAAAACAACTGTCTAAGACAATCACTCTATACCCCGACTGGTTCCTGCTATATTCTCGTTTCTTGAGAAAAAAAATGGAACAAAAAGGAAAAGGGTGAGCTCAACTAGCCCAGTAAAGAATATTATGACTAAGATAATATACAACAAATTATCCTTAGTCTTCAACAGGGAAAAATCTGATAGAATATAATCGACAACAAGTTTTAGATCAACAACTGCAGCAAAAACAACAATTCATTAGAAGTGTTAAGTAGAGAATAAAATCTACTATCATCTATGAATTTAAAAGTCCATCATCAATATTTTATCCCTGTAACATTAATCAATATACATCTTTACACTACGGGCCAATTATATTCATTTGTATCACCAGTTGGTCATGTTCATCTCAACATCTGTTCATCTTTGCACTACGGGCCAAAGATATTCATCAGGTAATCATTCATCTTTGCACTACAGACCAAAGATATTCATCAAGTACCACCATTAAGGACTGAGGATGATGAAAAACATTTTAGAAAACGAATCCAGTAAGACAAAAGGACAAATATTAGGGATTCGTATTTCGGTTTATCCAAATTTAATAATACTCCATAATAACCAAGTGTGAAGTAGAATTCAAAAATAAAGATCAAAACATGGATACAATCAAAGATAGTAACCATAAAAGACATCTAGGACGAAAAAGAGAAAATTTCATTTTTCGATGAATAGTGCCGTATTTGTGAATAGTGCCGTATACGTGAATAGTAACCCCGACACAAAAGTTCTAAATTTGATTAAAAAGTTCAAACCAATATTTTGGCATAATGATATTGAAGAAAATAATATCATTTAAGAAGAAAATAACATCCCTTACCTCAAAGAATCAGTACTTCGGAATGAAAGGTCAGAAGTGATGCTGAATGAAACTTGTACTGAACAACAACTCTCAAAATATCTAAATACTCACAAAATACGCTCGATAATATAAAGAGGGAAAGAGAGACAGCTTATGTTTCTGGTGTGATTTTTAATTCTAACTTAGCCCTATATTTTTAGGAAAATGTTAGCACGCCGAAACAGACTTGACCTGCTACCTGATGGCTTTACCTACTACTGTTGCCACCCACCACATTTGAAATAAAATTCAGCACATTTCTTCACCAACCACAAGTGGGGCCCACTCAATTCTAGAATTTTCCACTAAAATCAATTATAACCCTAATTTCTGAATCAGACACCTCTTAAAATTCATAACAAATTATTCGTTCATTTTTAACAGTTCAAAATTTGTTGACATATACTCAATTTATATATGTATAACATATCCAAAAATCACAACGATCCAACGGTCGAATTAAAAATTATAACTCACGAAATATATCATAAAAATACTGATTTGATTTTTAATACCTCCATTCCGACAAAAATATTGATAAAACACCTCAACATTAAATCATTCAATTATAACCACATAAAATAAATAAATCCACCATTTATGTCCACATCAAATAAATATTTTATTATCATAAAAACCAATAATTAATTATTCATAAATAATATTACAAAATCACAATTATGACAACTAGACCGTTCCCAGGAAAGAGGGGCTTTTCAATAAAAATTTCTCCTTACTGGCGCGCAATTAGGTGACCAAACCTCTCCTTAGACAGAACTTTCTAGACATTGCCAATAATATTATCTAATAATATTATTCAAATAATATGAATTATTGAAACAACAATAATATAAAATATCAACGCATCAATTATTGAATCAATAAAATAAAATATTGAAAAGTATTTACTGTAACAATTATTGAGTAGTGTCTTCTTACGTAAGAATCAATAATTCAAAAATATTATACAATACCGTGTGCTACTGCGCAAACACGCGTATTAATGTATTTTAACCACCGGTTATTCCAACAATGTTCACGGTAACAACTACGCCGTTATTTATAAAAACTCAAACTTGTCGTTTTCTTCATCCGACAGTTATTCTGTTATGAGGCCCACGAATGGCTGCGTCGTCGTATGAATATTCCCCGACAATAAGAATATTCCATGACCAAACGAATATTCCCCGACAAAATGAATATTTTATAATCACTTGCTTATTTTGTAAAATTTGCACATTTCACCCATAACCAAAGTATTATAACAAATTAACTCCTTATTATTTCAAGATAATAAATAGAGAAAATTTAATTTTATTCATAATAAGTTGGGGTCTTACAACCTTCCCTACTTATGAAATTTCGCCCTCGAAATTGACGTACGTACCTAGTGTTTCGAAAAGGTGAGGGTACCTCGCTTTCATTTCTGATTCCAACTGCCAAGTTATTTCGTCAATAATATGGTTCCTCCACAAAACCTTAACTTGTGGTATAAACTTTGTTCGTAGGATATGTTATTTCCTATCCAATATCTTGACAGGTACCTCCTCATACGTTAAATCTTCGGCTATCTCGTCTGGTTCTAACGCAATAATATGGTGGGTCTTTCACATATTTACGAAGCATAGATATGTGAAAAATATTATGAACACGAGACATACTTGGAGGTAATGCAAGTCTATAGGCCACATTTCCTATTCGGTCAAGAATCTCAAATGGACCAACAAATCGTGGATCGAGCTTTTCTCTCTTCCCAAATCTTGTAACTTCCTTCCATGGAGCAATACATAACAATACATGATCTCCAATATTAAACTCGACGTCTTTTTGATGAAGATCAACATAACTCTTTTGTCTATCTTATGAGGCCTTTCTGGATCATTTGAATCTTTTCTGTAGTCATGCGTATTAATTCTAGTCCCAACAACGTTGCTTCTCCCACCTCGTCCCAGCATACTGGAGAACGACACTTTCGTCCATATAACGCCTCGAATAGAGCCATACCTTTACTTGTTTGATAACTGTTGATGTAAGAGAATTCCACCAGTGGCAAGTACTTATCCCAACTTCCTTTAAAATATAGGACACAGAGTCTAAATAGATCTTCAAAGGTTTGAATAGTCCGTCCGTTTGAGGATGGTATGCCGAACTGAATCATAAATCTGTGCCCATAGCTTTCTGCAAGCTAACCCAAAATTGTGAAGTGAATCTTGGGTCACGATCTAAAACTATAGATACTGGTTTGCCATGCAATCTCACAATCTCATTCACATACATACTAGCAAGACGTTCAAGGGAATAAGTCTCACGTATAGGCAAGAAATGAGCCGACTTGGTTAATCTATCAACAATAACCCAAATCGCATCTATACCTTGAAAAACCTTGGGAATTTCTATAACGAAATCCATAGTAATGTGTTCCCACTTCCATTTCGAAATCTCAACTGGTTGCAATGGACCCTTTGACACTTGATGCTCCACCTTTACACATTGATAAGTTAAACACCTCGAGATAAACTCCGCGATCTCTTTCTTCATATTGCTCAACCAAAATGTATGTTGAAGATCGTGATACATTTTGGTACTCCCAGGATGGATTGCAAATGGTGTGTTGTGTGCCTCCATCATGATTCTGTGCTTCAAGTCAAAATCGTTAGGAACGCAAAGTCTGGAGTTAACTCTAAGTAATCTTTTTTCATCAATTCTTGCCTCTGAAATAACACCTTCTTACACTTTCTTTTTCATACGCATCAGCTCCAGGTCTGTAGCTTGAGCAGCTTTAACTTTATCTATTAAAGTCGGTTCTACTCGTATATTTGCCATCATCACGTGGGTACTTAGAGCCTTTAACTCTATCTCCGTCCTTTGTAAGTCGTACAAAATGGGCCTTTGTGTTAACAACATTGCACTCGTACCCGCATACGATCTTCTACTCAATGTGTCAGCTACAACGTTTGTTTTTCCAAGATGATATTGAATGTTATGATCATAATCCTTCAACAGCTCGAGCCAACGTCGTTGCCGCATGTTGAGTTCCTTTTAGGTGAAGAAATATTTGAGGCTTTTATGATCCGTATAAATCTCCACTTTTTCCCCATACAGGTAGTGTCTCCAGATTTTCAATGCAAAAACGACTGCTGCCAACTCCAGATCATGAGTAGGATAATTCCTCTCATATTCTTTGAGTTATCGCGAGGCATAGGTTATGACTTTCCCATGTTGCATGAGAACACATCCTAACTTTTTGTTTGAAGCATCGTTGTAGATAACAAATCCATCCAAACCAGATGGTATTGTCAGAACAGGTGCCGAAATGAGTCTCATCTTGAGCTCTTGGAAACTTTTCTCGCATTCCTCCATCCATACGAATTTCGCATCTTTCCGAGTCAGCTGAGTTAACGGAGTAGCGATTCGAGAAAATCCTTCCACGAATCTCCGATATTAACCAGCTAAGCCCAGAAAGCTACGCACTTCGGTCGCCGACATTGGTTGCTCCTAACTTTGGATTGCTTCAATCTTTGCCGGGTCAACAGATACTCCATGTTTTGACACCACGTGCCCAAGGAATGCTACTTCCTTAAGCCAGAACTTGCATTTCTTTAGCTTGGCGTATAGCTTGTTATCACGAAGTCTTTGAAGTACCAGCTTCAAATGGTGCTCATGATCTTCACGACTTTTGGAATAGATAAAAATGTCATCAATAAAGATAACAATGAACTGATCCAAATATTCTTTGAATACACGGTTCATCATATCTATGAAAGCAGCAGGAGCATTAGTCAATCCAAAAGACATGACTAATAATTCATAATGCTCTTACCGAGTTCTGAAGGCAGTCTTTGAAATATCCTCAGTTTTAATCTTCAGCTGATGATATCCATAACGAAGATCGATCTTTGAAAAGTATTGTGCTCCTTGCATCTGGTCAAACAGGTCATCAATGCGAGGTAGTGGATACCTATTCTTGATGGTGACATGGTTTAATTCTCGGTAGTCAATACAAAGTCGCATACTCCCGTCTTTCTTCTTTACAAATAAAACAGGAGCACCCCAAGGAAATGTACTAGGACGAATGAAACCAATGTCCAACAATTCCTGTAGTTGGACTTTTAACTCCTGAAGTTCAATAGGAGCCATTCGATATGGGATTTTAGAAATGGGCTTTGTACCCGGTTCAAGATCAATAAAGAATTCAACTTCACGCTCTAGGGGTAGACCAGTAAGTTCTTCAAGAAATACGTCAGGAAATTCATTAACAACATGAATATTATTTAAATTTGACGTGTTTTTGTTCAAGTCCATAATATGGGCTAAGAAAGCTTGACATCCGTTTTTCAATAAACGAATAATTTTATGGCTTGATATGACCGTGATTGATTTTAGTGGTTTAGTTGTTTGAATTCGTATAACAGGTTGGTTAGGAATATGAAAACTAACAACATTACGAAAACAATCAATTTTGGCATGATGAGTGGTTAACCAATCAATCCCTAAAATCACATCAAATGCATGTACCTTTAAAGAAATAAGATCAACAGGTAATGTGATTGTGTCAACTTGGATCAAACAAGATTTATAAACTGTAGATGTAACGAAGGTTTCACCCAACGGAGTTTCAACAGATAAGTTAAAGTCTAATTTCTCCGGAGTCAAGTTTAAATGTTGAGCACAAGAAGGAGAGATAAAAGAATGGGTAGAACCGGTATCTAGTAAGGTATAAACTTCGCAAGAGTTCAAGATTAGCTTACCCGTGATCACCTCGTTCGGGTTTCTCGCATTTTGGCCAGTCACCACAAACGCCTTTCCTTGAACCACCGACTTTGTTTTGTCCGTAGTCGCCTTTGGTGCCGCCATCCCAGTTGAACTTGACTTTGCTACCGGACAAAATCGGGCTATGTGACCTCCTTTTCCACAATTGAAACACACCTTGGAAGGCTGTGAACAGTTTGGACTTGTGTGTCCCTCCTCTCCGCATCTGTAGCATCTAACTAGAGATCGTTCTCCTCCCTTAGAATTTGTTGTTGGTGCTGGTGCTAGTGCTGATATCTTTCCGTCATTATTGAATCTCCTCTTTTTGAAATTCCCACTTGACTCACCTCTCCTATTATCATGGCCACGATGACCACCCGAGTGGTTACCGCTTTTGTCCGTATTCTTCCATCCTCGCTGGTTATCATTGCTCCGATGATTGCTGTCACCGGTATGATCCTGGTTGTGGTCCCTCGGTTAAACATACTCATTATCACGTTCTAATAATTGAGCCCTGTTTATAACATCTGAATATAAAGAAAATTTATGAGAGATAAGATATTGTCGAATCTCGGGTTTTAGACCTCTAAGAAATATCTGCGTCATACGTTCCTCATTTTCTACCAAATGAGGTGCAAACCTGGATAACTCCGCGAACTTCGCCTCGTACTAGGACACCGTCATGTTATTCTGTTCCAGTCTAATAAACTCTACCTCCTTCATATGACGAATACTTTCAGGAAAGTACTTGTCATTGAACAGTTTCTGAAATTTTTCCCAAGACATGTTTAGTGCGGCTGGCTGGGTACGCTTCACAGATTCCCACCAGTAATCTGCCTCACCACGGAATATAAAGGTGGTGAATGGAACCTTCTGTTCCTCCGTGCAGCCCAAGACATCGAATATCTTGGTCATTTGCTTAAACCACTTTTTCGCCTTAATCGGATTGGGCTTTCCCCAGAAATCTGGTGGTCCCAACTCCTTGAACTGCTTGGCTGTGACAGACCGCTCGTTGCTATCATTTACACCCGTATTTTGTACATGAGTCTCCCACATTTGATTTTGCATGAACTGTAAAAAACTTCTAAACATCGCATCATTCATCGTTTGCTCAGTAGTGTTGTTTACAGGAGGAATATTGTCTTCTTATTGCACGTTTTCTTCGTTGGTAATAAATGGTTGTTCCACAGTCTCATAGACTCCATTGTTAACGTTCTTAGCTGCCATTCTTAAAAACTGACATAAAACAAGAGTTAATTGAATAAATTAATATATCACATAATATCCCTATATTATGACCGACCAACAAATAAGCTTAGGTATGACACACTAGCAAAGGATATACTCATCTCTCCCCTCCTAGTTATATTCCCCGATCTCCGCCAGAGACCATATCCCTAAGCTCTGATACCAACTGTGACGCCCCCAAAATAGGTATACATCACCCATTCTGAGCCGCCAAATACATGGTACAAAAAAATAACTACAACTTTATTAATACAATTGTCGTGCAAAATACGACAACACATACTGTGAGTTTAAATACAAATATTTTCTTTTAGACAATATCAACACCCAAATAAAGTCCTCATACAATTATTGATGTACTATTTTACAAAAATAGTGAGGACTGCTAAAACAACTGTCTAGGACCATCACTCTATACCCCGACTGGTTCCTGCAATGTTCTCGCTTTTTGAAAAGAAAAATGGAACAAAAAGGAAAAGGGTGAGCCCAACTAGCCCAGTAAAGAATATTATGACTAAGATAATATAAAACAAATTATCCTTATTCTTCAACAGGGAAAAATCTGATAGAATATAATCGACAACAAGTTTTAGATCAACAATTGCAGCAGAAACAACAATTCATTAGAAGTGTTAAGTAGAGAATGAAATATACTATCATCTATGAATTTAAAAGTCCATCATCAATATTTTATCCCTGTAACATCAATCAATATACATCTTTACACTACGGGCCAATTATATTCATTTGTATCACCAGTTGGTCATGTTCATCTCAACATCTGTTCATCTTTGCACTACGAGCCAAATATATTCATCAGGCAATCATTCATCTTTGTACTTCAGGCCAAAAATATTCATCAAGTACCACCATTAAGGACTGAGGATGATGAAAAATATTTTAGAGAATGAATCCAGTAAGACAAAAGGATAAATATTAGGGATTCGTATTTCGGTTTATCCAAATTTAATAATACTCCATAATAACCAAGTGTGAAGTAGAATTCAAAAATAAAGATAAAAAACATGGATACAATCAAAGATAGTAACCATAAAAGACATCTGGGACGAAAAAGAGAAAATTTCATTTTTTTGATGAATAGTGCCGTATTCGTGAATAGTGCCGTATACGTGAATATTGTCGTATACGTAAATAGTAACCCCGACACAAAAGTTCTAAATTTGATTAAAAAGTTCAAACCAATATTTTGGCATAATGATATTGAAGAAAATAATATCATTTAAGAAGAAAATAACATCCCTTACCTCAAAGAATCAGTACTTCAGAATGAAAGGTCGAAAGTGATGCTGAATGAAACTTGTACTGAACAGCAACTCTCAAAGTATCTAAATACTCACAAAATACGCTCGATAATATAAAGAGAGAAAGAGAGACAACTTATGTTTATGGTGTGATTCTTAATTCTAACTTAGCCCTCTATTTTTAGGAAAATGTTAGCACGCCGGAACAGACTTGACCTGCTACCTGATGGCTTTTACCTGCTATTGTTGCCACCCATCACATTTGAAATAAAATTTAGCACATTTCTTCACCAACCACAAGTGGGGCCCACTTAATTCTAGATTTTTCCACCAAAATCAATTATAAACCTAATTTCCGAATCAGACACCTCTTAAAATTCTTAAAAAATCATTCGTTAATTTTTAACAGTTCAAAATTTATTGACATATACTCAACTTATATATGTTTAACATATCCAAAAATCACAACGATCCAACGGTCGGATTAAAAATTATAACTCACACAATATATCGTAAAAATACTGATTTGATTTTTAATACCTCCATTCTGACAAAAATACTGATAAAACACCTCAACATTAAATCCTTCAATTATAACCACATAAAATAAATAAATCCACCATTTATATCCATATCAAATAAATATTTTCTTATCATAAAAACCAATAATTAATTATTCATAAATAATATTACAAAATCATAATTATGACAACCAGACCGTTCCCGGGAAAGTGGGGGCTTTCCAATAAAGATTTCTCCTTACTAGCGCACAATTAGATGAACAAACCTCTCTTTAGATAGAACTTTCTAGACATTGCCAATAATGTTATCTAATAATATTATTCAAATAATATGAATTATTGATCTGATAATGGAAAATACTGTGCAGTGATAATTATTGAAACAAAAATAATATAAAATATCAACGCAACAATTATTGAATCAATAAAATAAAATATTAAAAAGTATTTACTGTAACAATTATTGAGTTGTGCCTTCTTACGTAAAAATCAATAATTCAAAAATATTGTGTAATACCGTGTGCTACTGCGCAACCACTCGTATTACTGAATTTTAACCACCTGTTATTCCAACAGTGTTCACGGTAACAACTATGCCGTTATTTATAAAAACTCAAACTTGTCGTTTTCTTCATCCGACAGTTATTCTGTTATGAGGCTCACGAATGGCTGCGCCGTCGTACGAATATTCCCCGATAATAAAAATATTCCACGACCAAACGAATATTTTCCGACTAAATAAATATTTTATAAACACTTGCTTATTTTGTAAAATTTGCACATTTCACCCATAACTAAAGTATTATATCAAATTAACACTTTATTATTTCAAGATAATAAATAAAGAAAATTTAATTTTATTCATAATAAGTTGGGGTCTTACATAATCCCTGTTCATAATCATACCAACAACTGTCCACCAATGAACTACAGGCCAATGAAGACTTTTACCACATTATTCATTACATTACGGTTATAATTATACCGAATAATATCTGGTCATAATCATACCAAGTCTGTCTCTGCACGTAAGCCAAATATGACTTTCATCACAATATAAGCATGAGGATGATGACAATAATATAAGCATTAATCAAACGAAAATAATGATAAATATTAAAGACTTTAAATTTATCCAAATATTATCCATCACTTAAATGACTCATAATCTAATATTGTTCATATTATAACAATATCACTTCTTAAACTTATAAACAATTTAATTTAATTGTTTACACTTTACCAAAATGAATTTAATCATTCAAAAATGTCATACTCATAAGATTTCATCACCAATGATCAAATCACTCATCAAAAATCTGCATATGCCTTATATAGGACTTTCAAGCCCTAAAATCTTATTTATCAATTCTTCAGCTTCACATAACATATTTAACTCATATGTTTGAAACTAAACCATTTTCATGAAAAATTACTAAATCAACTTATTATTTTTTTATCTTTTGTCCAAACATATATACATATATTTCATACACAAAAAGTATTTTTTTTTATAATTTTTCAACTCTTTTAAGTATTTTTCAAAAAATCAATTTCTAATTAATTCCTTAAGAAATTATAAAAATTAGCTACCTCAAATTTAACTCCAGAAATTCCTAAATCTTGGCAGGATCTTACACATGTTAACGTGAGCTGCCTGTTTAAATTTCATGGTCATCAGAGTTATAGAACTTCGGTTATTGCATTTTTCGTTGGAAAAACCTAAATATTGAAATAGTCATAACTTGGTCATTTTAAGTCGGAATGAGCTCATTTTTTGACAAGAGGTACTTTATACCATATATTTTCATGTCACAAAAGGTCAGTATTTTTCTCACAAATTAAGTGGCCGAAAATGTCCTTTTAAATTTCTGGACAATAGCCTTTTTGGTACTTTGCAGTTTTTAACTCCTTTGCTAAAATCAGTCCACACGAAAATCTACAACACCTTTTCTAGGGATTCCACTTGGATAACTTAGAAAACTCATAGATCTAACTCTAGAACTTGACCACGCTCTAAAATTTGAAATATAATAGGAGATATGGTCAATTGAATTTCATGTTCCATTTTCACCAAAAATCTAATTTTTAACTCTTTGTGATTTCTAAGAAACTTACATGTTTTCACATAATAACCAATATAACTCATTATAACACTTACTAATACTACATATACCCAAGATTTTTATCAGTCCAATGCTTAACACGAATATTATATTCTAGATAATATCCAAACTCAAATAGAGTCCTCATTATAATTATTATCACACTATTTCACAAAATAGTAAGGACTACTAATGCACCATCTCGGACCATCACTCTGTTTCTCGACTAGTCTCGGCTACATTCTTATTTCCTAAAGAGAACGATGAAAGCAAAAGGGTGAGCTCAACTAGCCTAGTAAGAAATATTATGACTAAAATAATGCAGAATAAATTATCGTTAGCCTTCAACAGTGTTAAACTGATAATAAACAACAAGTTTAACTACAATGAAACAAGTAATCCATTAGAAGAGTCAAGTAGAGCATGATATTTACTATCTTCTATGATTTAATCATCAACTTTATTGCTGAGACTCAGTTTAATAAATAATCCACATCACTGAATTATCCATGCACTACGGGCCAATGATATTCATTATTATTACTTATACGAATTATCCATGTACTACGGGCCAAGGATATTCGTGTAATCACCAATGGTTTTGATCATGCCAACAACTGTCCATCAATGCACTACGGGCCAATGAGGACTTTTACCACATCATTTATAACATTACAGGTCATGATTATACCGAATAATCCCCAGATATAATCATACCAATCAACAACGACCAAAGATGACTTTTATCACAATATAAGCATGAGGATGATGGAAATGATATAAGAATTCAATCAATGATAAATATTAAAGTTTTTTAATTTATCCAGATTTTTAAAAATATCCAAATTGACAACATGATAACTGCTTTGTGGAGTAAAATTCAAGAATAATATCCATGTATCACAAATAATTTGGACAAAAAGAAATTAATATTAAGGGTGAATAGTACCCCGTGAATAATACTTCGAGAATAGTACACTATGAATAGTACTTTATGAATAGTATCCGTGAATAGTATTTTATGAATATATAGTACCCCGTGAATAGTATTTTGTGAATAGTACTGTATTTATGAATCGTGCCCATGAATAGTACTCCAACATGAAAAGCTTAAAATTTAATAAGAATATTCAGAAAAATATCCTTGTGACACGAAACTAGATGAAATGTAAATTTCAAGGATATTCTACCAATTTTATGGAGTATAGAAGCAACACTTTAACAAATGAGTGTAGAATTAGAAATACGAAACGAAATAATATTACTCACATACTACAGAGTATGGAATAAAATATTATTTCTTACAAATACTGAACAAAAATAATATATCTTACCTTAGTAAAATGCTGGATACTGCAATAATGAAGTAGCAGAATACTCTTCTTCTTCTTCCTTTTTATAGTTTCTCTTTCTATAATTGCTCTTGTGAGTCTTAGTAAATTGATGAGAATGAAATAAGAATGAGCTTCTATTTATAGGAAAATATAGTTTCGATAATTGCACGATTAAAGGCTCGAATTATTACAGTATAGTACCTTTATCTATACCTCTATTTTTAATTTAGTCCTTCAAGTATTATCAATCTTGTACCATCTCCCCTAATAGTACATGCATGTGAATCAAGTGTTCCATACATGTGAACCAATAGTAATTTACATGTGAACCAATAGCAATTAATTGCTTATTTATCTGATTAATTGCCCGTTTGGTCAATAAAACCAGTCAATCACATAAATACCTCCTTTGAGGGTAATTGGGTCACAGAAGAATTAAAGAAAACTAAATGAACAAACATCTTTAATCAACACGGACTTATTCATCATTAATATTATAACTCATAATATTTAATAACCAGATCATTCCTAGGTTTATAGTAAGATGTTATAACAAATTGTAGTGATGTTATAATACTAAATGTGAATATTGAAAGATAATGATTAACAAGTTATATAAGATTGACACTCGACGCTGTAATAGATGATAATGTGTTTTATATGTAAAAGTTTGTGTTATATGTTAGTATATTTTCAGATTCATGTTATGTGGTTGATTGATATAGTTAAACCTTAAGCTAAAATTATAACTTAACCAAGATGATTAAATGAAACCAATTAGGTTAACTTTGATTTGGCTAACTAGAGTTGTGAATCTAAATGGTATATGTGTAGGATATTGGAGCACGTGAGTTATAATTGTTTAACCTACATACGAGCCAAGTTCCTTACTTTATCTTGATTACGATTACGCAAGTTTTCTATCCTTAACTTGATATTGTTGAACAAGTTCTTATAATATATTCTATTATGAGATTGTAAGCTCCTAAACTATTATTGAGACAGTATTTTAGCCTTGGCTTAATATTGTTCAAGCAAGGTTCTTATTTTGTCTCATAACTTTTGATTCTTTCAAAACCAATACTCCGATGCATGAGGTTTACTCAGTTGTTGATATTGTATGTTATTATTATTGAAATCTTATCTTGTAATGGCTTGAAAGTTCAATAATAATGTAGAAGAAGGGTTGAATAGATTATTACAAATTTAAAATTATCTAAGGCCTTTTTGAATTTTTGAATAATTAATTTGCAGTGTTATAAATTAATAAACAAGATAGTAAAAATTCAATAACACAATGCACAGAGATTTGTCTGGTTCACAACATATATCCCGAGTATGCTGCTACGTCCAATCTCAAGCTCCTCTCCAGGACTTGAGATCTTATTACTATTAGTAATAAATACTCCTTCAACAAGCAGATAAGCATTTACAAAGTATTATAGTCAAACTTTCAACTGTTCCCAACTAATCTATCTTGGACAGTAAACTCCCAGCTCCCTCCTCAAGCTTAGTTGTACTTCTTTTGAGTTCAGTTCTATTTTATGATCTGGTCTTAAAACAACAACCTCTTCCTTACCTCACAAGTACACTAGAGACTCAACTTCCCGCTGACCTCTCTAAGACTCTGGTCTTGGTAGAAAAATTACTCGTCTTTCTCACAAGTACATAAAATAAACTAACTGTGACCTTTTCTCTTTTTACACATGATTTTACAACAAAATGCTTCTTAAATAAACAGATAAGAATTTAGTACAGATTAATGCTTCTCAAATAAGCAAATATGAATTTAGTACAGATTGATGTTTCTCAAATGAGCATATAAGAATCTAAGAGCAAATATATTTATAAAAGTTCAGAGACTTTTATACTTGAGAAATTATGCTTCTTTGTAAGCAGATAGTAATTTATGCTTTGATCAAATAGTGCTTATGTGTAAGCAAATATGTAAATTATGCACTGTTATAAAAGTTTAACTAACTATTATATTTTGTGTGAAAAGTGCTTCTTGAATAAGCAAATAGATCAATTTTAGTTTTTACTCAAAAATGCTTATATTTAAGCAGATATATAATTTTATGCAAATTTATGAAGAATTATTTATTCTTTATGAATTAAAGAAAAGTCGTTTTAAGTTTAAATAACTTTCAAAGTGAAAATGCTTCTGAGTAAGCAAATAAGTTATTTTAAGCTTTGAATCAAATATGCTTCTATTTATGCAGATATATTCACTTAAGTTTGTGAAATAAAAGTTTAAATAACTTTTATATTATGCAACAAGTATTTTATGAATAAATAAATTTATGATCAAATACTTGTGAGGACAGATATCAAGTATAATAAATAAATCAGTTAAGCAATACTTGATATAACAAATATTATTGTTTAACTCGAACAATATATAAAAATATTTTATCTATTATGTAAACTTTTATAAATAATGTCACTTAGTACTATAAGGAATCGTACGGTCGGATTCCTTTCCGTAGAGGTTTATCTCCGTAGCCTTGCGGCGTCTAAGTATGACAAAATTTTTAATTTTTACAATTGATATTTATATAAATATTTTCAATAGATCACTACGATTATCAAATCCGGTTCGGATGACTACTCTTTTTGGAGCAGTATCTCAGTGTTGTTTTGAGCTATCAAGTGTCGTATCTATTTTACAATATTTATATAAATAATATCAATAAAAAGTTACTGAAAACTATAAGAAATCGTACGGTTCGAATTCCTCTCCGTAAAGGTGTATCTCCGTAGCCTTGCGACGCCCAAGTATCATTTTATTTGATAAATAGATTAAATATAAATATATAGAATTGTGTAGAATAATTTATATTCGTATATCTATAAATATAAATAAGTAAGAGATAATTCAAATAAATAAATCAAATAACTTATCTCAAAATGCTTAGACCAATTTTCTCTTATCAAATAATCAAAACTTTTGTAAGAAGAGATAGAGAAAGCTTTTTAGAGAGAGAGTATGTGAGAGAAAAATAAGTTTTTCTTGAAAGTGAATTGATAAATTAAAAATGAAGAAAAACCTCCTATTTATAGATTTTTGAAGTCGGGGTAAAATGATAATTTTCAAAATTTGATTTGAAATTAATGATTGAGATGATCAATTTTGAAATGGGCAGTTCGGATGAAAAACAATTTTCACACGATAGAAGTTTGAATTCAGCCCGGGCAATTCACTAACTTAGCATTTAATGTTAACCCATTCAATTTAGTCAATGCTAGCAAATCAACTCCCCAATTTCGATCAAAGGTAATAAAAGCCATCCAAGTGTCATTCATACACGCACTGACATACGGTTACTACTATATATGTATTATACATTACTTTCCAGCACACGTTTTGTAAGACCCAAAATGATTGTCACATTTTTTTTATTTTTTAAGAGGCATGCACGGTTTTTATATATATATATATATATACTAGTAATTGTCCGTGCCCGAAGGCACGTCGTAACGAAAAATTAGATTAAAATTCGAAAAATATTTTATTACCTAAAGACTCTTCGCAACTTAAAATAAGTTACAATCAGACATAATAATTATTATAATTTACCACACTACCACAATAATATAATTTTTCTTTAAAAATAGATATCCAGAAAAATTTAAACTTGTCTACAAAACTTACAATTATCAATAACAATTATCATAATTCACCACACCACCACACTAATTATTATTATTTTTTTATTATTATTATTATTATTGTTGTTGCTGTTGTTGTTATTGTTGTTGTTGTTGTTGTTGTTGTTGTTGTTGTTATTATTATTATAATTATTATTATTAATACTACCTCCGTCCCATAATAATTGTTTTTTTTACTTAAATAACACATACCAATACATAAGCTAAAATAGCAAAAATACCCTTAATATATTTTCTTTGAAGTTGAAGAGTTAATGAGTGTCATTAATTGTAGTGATGATAAGATGCAATAAACACCATTGAATGCATAATAGCATATATGAGAAAATATTATAAAAATTGTATTGGAGTTCTAACACATCACTTATTTTAAAAAAAAATATTAAGCTTAAAAAAGCACGTATTGTGGGACGGAGGTAGTATTAATATTAATTTTATTATAATAATTATAATTATTATTATATTATAATTATTATTATTTTGAATTAAAATTAGAATGAATCTAAACCGTACTTGTGCTTTCCCGCTCAAATCAATTAGAATGAATCTGAATCTTTATTATATAGATTACTATTACTATTACTATTATTATTATTATTATTATTACTATTACTATTACTATTTCTATTACTATTATTATAATTACAATTATAATTATAATTATAATTATAATTATAATTATAATAATTATTATTATTAGTACTATTATAATTATTATTATTATAATATTTATTTTTAGTACAATTATTATTTGTTTGTGTGTGTGTGTGAAGAAAAAAGGAGAGAGAGATTTTGTGTGTGAACATGAGAGAGAGTAAGGTGTATTAGTGAATTTGATTTGGGCGGGAAGAAATATGAGCTTTTAGATTAAGTTAGAAAAATTAAGTTAGAATGAATCTGAACCGTCCTTGTGCTTTGTCAAATGAAAGATTCAAAATAGGTTCTGTTTTATTATATATATATATATATATATATATATATATAGAAAATGTCCATATATAAAAAAATAATTTAATCAAAATCTCTAACATATGTATTCTATTTCGGTCAATAAGCAAAAATTTGTTTAATGCCTATTTTCAAGTTTCATTTGGTCAAAGCTTGTTCATGTAATGAATTCTCACATAATTATATCTCAGCACATACATGAATTGATAAGGCTTTTGTCCCAAAAAGAATGTCACCAAATTAAATTATCAAAGATCAAGAAAATCAATTAAATGAGATTTAGAAAATATTTTTGGTCAAAATAAATAAGATAATTAAAACAATTATAATATAAATCATATGGAGAAGATTCTACCCTTTTAATTAAATTATTTACTAATTATTGTTATCATCAAAATAAAACTAAAAGTTGGAGACCCAACATGGCTAATTTATTAGCAATTATTTATTGATTCAACTAATCCTTAGTTGATGAATATTGAACTCTAAATTACCCTTGAAGCTAATCAAAATTAAATTTCCTTTGGTGCGGACTTGGATGACAAAGTTTAGATGAAAAACCCTATTATATTGGATTATAATATGCGTTAGCGCTAATATATTTGTGCACAATATATGATACGAAGGGTTGATCCCCCTAAGTACGAGAATATAGGTCCATATAATCTTACGATTGTTAAAGGTTTAAGTAGAGATACTTGATAACCTATGACATAGTTCATGGTCTTGCGATCCTCAGATGTACTTTTGATCTTGTTTCTTATTTTTGATTCAAAAGCTGAGCTTTTTATTATTCGGTATCCATTGATTAATCTTATGTGGTTTCTATTGTTATTGTTATACCCGTGGACATTTGTTTGCTCACTCTTGCATAATAACATTGCAGCTAAAGTTGAAAAAACAGACAATGTGTCTACTAGTAAAGGCAATGGCAAGATGAACAAGTGATAAAGACTTGTTTAATTTACTTTAAGATGTTATGTGAAAAGACCTATTTAAATATGTTATGTTTCCACAATTGATGTATTTAAGGTTACCAACCTGAGATTTGTTTAAGATGTTGTAATTCTTTAATGAGAAAAATTCTATTGAAGTTGTGAGTTTTATTTATATTCTTTATTATGGGTTGTTAGACATGAATGTTTTAGATAGTGAACACCAAATCATGTGAGAATGAAGTACTTGAATTTGGGAGTGTCACAACTTCAGTTTCTCTTCTTATTTCTTTTAGTCTCACCGTTGCTAACAAACTCTACACACCCTACAAATCTATAGAATCTTTCGAGCTCTGTGTGGTGGAAGGTGGGATAAGAATTGGGGAACGAATTAACACTTCAAAGTATGGTGGTGACATAATTGAGATGGGGGCAACCTGGATCCATGGAATTGGGAATAGCCCAATTTATAAAATTGCTAAACAAATCAATTCATTAGAGTCTGAGCAACCATGAGAATGTATTGATGGATTTCTTCATGACCCAATCACCATTGCTAAAGGTGGGTATGAGGTTAAGTGCTTAACCCTTCTTTATTTGATTCTGTTTCAGCCTTGTTCAATTCATTAATGGATTTTGCAAAAGGGTTGATTTTGAATGAGAATGAGATGTTCTAGCTAAAGCTTTGTTGAATTGTAGATTTGAAAGTCCAAGTGTTGGATATTTTCTTCGAAAAGGGGTGGAGGATTATTGGGGTTACGAAACCGGTCAAACCCGTGACCCGGTTACTAATTCACTGGGTCACCGGTTTTGAACGAATTTTAGACTAAATCGGTTAATTGGTCTAAGCCGGACCGGAAGGTGGACTAGTTCTGGTTTTTACCCATCCGCTTAGTGGTCCGGTTCGGGTCTGAAACTATGGTTGAAATGAAGAGAGAGTTAGAATTTTGTCATGTCGTGTTTTCAGGCACGAATAATTACTAGTTAAATATAAGACTAAATGGGTATACCGTATACATTTATTTTGGACGAATGACTAATTCCACAGCCGAAAAGTAGCCCAGAGCAGAAATGGGCCTGAGCCCATCAAATCACCAAATAAAGCCATCAATTTTTTAGCTTCATTTCGAAGCTCTGGAAAACCGACCACCTAAAATCATTCTAACGACGAGAACGGTGTTCTGCTACTCAAACCCTAGAAAGCAGAGGATTTTTTTTTATCCTCAAGGTTTGGATCTCGTTACCATCCATATTTTCAGCTTTTCATCAATTTTGGTTCAATTTTTGGTTCAATGATAGCGTCATACATACATCTGCTATTGTTTTGTTTTTAATTTCGATCACCTCTAAAAAGCCTGTAATTCATGTATTTTAGCTGCTGCATAATTGTAACTAGTAATTGAAATTGCATCAAATTCCTGGTTGATAAGAGCAGACTTTCTTCTTTTTATCTAATCTGAGCATTATTCTGTTATTAATGTGCGGTTTCTTATACCCTGTTTAGGCCTGGTTCTGAATTGAATTATTTTAATGTCTCGAATGATTTTATGTGAAACTTTTAGCTATAATTTCCTACAAAACATGTTCGTCTGGTGAGTGATACTACTTTATTTAAGTATCAATAAAATGGGAAATTTTTCTTTCTGAATTGTTTACACTCCCTTTGTTATTTGCCATATTGTGTTTTCCCAACAAAAAATCCCATCACAACTCTTTTATGATAGTATGAATTACACAATTCCCTCAAGTTTGCCATCATAATTTCATTATCATGACGTCACATCAACTTGCACACTCAAAGTTGTAAACATGGAACAAAAATATATTTTAAATTTTGTAAATTTTGCAAACGGGATTCTTTTTGTAGAACGGAGGGAATATACTCAAGCTACCTCATATTTTTTGATATTCCTGTAAAGTTTTGAGTTGAGTTTGCTGTTTTATAATTTTTATAACAAACTTTGGTGATGTTAGGTGTTAGATACTATGGAATCAAACATGCCATTTTCTCCCTCTGACAATGGTGGTGCAAAGGCATCATTTCGCAAGCCTTCTAATGAAACAGTTAACAGGAAGTACAGACACAGGTCTCCATCAAATGGGTCTTCCTCATCTGATGGTTAGTTGTTCCATAACTTCCATTCCATTTCGACTTCCTGAGCTTAATTAAATTATTTTTTTCTCTATAGCAATTGGAATTTACTAATTCAGAGAATTACTGATAACATGTGCTCAGCTGCTTTTCTGTATTGCTTCAATGTGTTCTTTGTGGTTGAATATTTAACAGTCTGAACGTCCAATACTGTTTAAAATGCAAGTCAGACCTCTGAATCTTTGACAATTTACTTGTCTGAAGATTGGGTCTAGAAGTTTGAGATACTTCGCGTAGAAGTTCTTTTTTGAGCATAATTTGATAGATATCTTTTAGCAATATGTTAAACTGGTATTAAATGTATTGTTTTGTTGTAATAGGTTTATCTGACGGTGTCTCATATTATCAGGAATACCTTAATAATTATTTTTGATAAGTACCAAGATACCTTAATATTTCTCTAATTGCATTTTAGAATTAGACATATGAACATATATACTCGTATAGCTGGCAAATGTCATGCAAGAATGAAGCCATGAGGTATATAAAGTTGTAGACAAATAAACAGCATATCATTGCCTCTCTTTTAGCATACATCAGTGTGACACTAAAATAAGTCCGAGTGGTACTAATAGAAACCCATGATGCATCCATCTTACAAGTATTAGCATGTTGTTTACATGCTGAAAGTGAACTATAGATCTGATATCCGGGGTCCAAAAGTACCGAAGTCAATCATGCTGTTGTGAATTCATGCTTTAAGACATTGGTGGTTGGCGATTTGTCATATATTCTTTAGAGCATAATTTAATTAGTAAAATGAAGGGGTATATACTTTTGACTAGGTAAATTAAATAGTATTTGATGTAAATCTTACTGTTGTTTGAGTTCTCATCACCTTTGAATTCTGATTTATACTCAAAACTCCTGGAACAAATTCTCAGTGTTTGTGATGTATCTATCATTCTTTGTGCTAACATGTCTTTGGTGTACAAGATCACATTCTCACCATCACTTTCTGTATTCATAAGGACTTGCCTATGCTCACTGGTTTATCGATGATGATTATTAATTACTGTAACTAGGCAAGCATGATATTATGGGTATTACTGTCCAAAACTATTCATGTTTGATAATAGGAAATCGATTGACATATAAGTGAATGTTATATAGTTTGGGATTGATGTTTTTCAAGTTAAATCACTATATTCTAAATTATCTCTTCAGAAATTGAAGTTTTAACAATTACTGCTCTTTGAACTTTTTGTTTATTCTTTTTTATACTCTTTTCTTAAGATGTCAAAATATATTATTGAGGATTTTCTTAATGGATTTTATTTGTGAAGAATTGGTTGGTCCTGTCTATAAATGGATCTGTCTGCACTAAAGTATTTTGTCTTTATATATGCAGGGACTCCAAATTGTGCGCGTAGCTCCAGCCCTATCCCTTCCAGGGAATATCCTGTAAAATCATCTGATCGGTGGAAGAAGGATGATAGGAGGGACTTGGATAGGGAATATGGTAGAAGTCAGTACGGTCATAGGGGTGATTCGTATAGGAATTCTGACCGACATTACTATAGGAATTCTCATAATTACCGTAGGCATGATGACTACAAAAGTGAAAAGCTTGTGGATGAGGATGACATAAAATATTCAAAGTTATCTGCTCATTCTGGTAGAGATTCGAGGGTTGGCACTCATTCTGCTCATACAAGCCGAGAAAGTCAGCAGCATGGATTAAGAGATAATCTGCATAATGCTGATAAGTCTTCTCGGGGAACGACTGATGGTTCTGGGCATAGACGCGGGGATAGGGATGATTCAGCTTTACGAAGGGCCAGTTCGGGGCATAGGCTGAAAGAAACATCTAGAAGTAATAATAAAGAGCTGGATTGTCAGAAGTACCCTAAAGAAGAACAGAATAAATATGATGATCAAGAGTCTGGCAGACACAAGGAGCGATACGCTAGGGAACTAACAGAAAGATCTGAAGATAGAACTACTTTTACAAGTGAAGATCAAGAATCTCCTGCTAAGAAACCTAAGTTGTTTGGCTTGGACAGAGGCAAGGACCATGGGAAAAATGGTAATGTTTCATATTTTATGTGGCTATTTTATTATCCTATTACTTTTTGCCAGTATTGGGTGAATTCCTAGACTTAGTTTCTAGTTTTTGAGTTTAATAATCTAGCATGTGCATATATATGTGCATCATTTGGGTTAATTAGTTTCAAATTTTACAACAACAGCAGATGAAAGGCATCCTTCAAATTCACCGCAAGCTCAGAAGTTTTTTAATAAAGTGACTTCAGATCTGGACTTTGTGACATACTCTGATATAGATGCTGCGAAAGTTGCTGCAATGAAAGCTGCTGAACTAGGTAACCAACTTTATTTTATTAATCAGAGTTATATTTTTTCTATTATGTTGCTCCCTCCTCCGTAATGCTTTGCAATTTGAATAGGATGTTTCTATTTTCTGTAGCATAAATGTATCCTTATTATTTTCCCAGACAAAATATCATCTTAAATTTTTAATATGGTAAGTAAATCTAGACTGATTGTTTGGATATTTAAAATTTTTATTGGTGGGGAAACTCCACAGTTAATAGGAACCTAATTGGAACGGGATACTTGTCTGCTGACCAGAAGAAGAAGCTCTTATGGGGGAATAAAAAAAACACCACTGCTGTTGAAGAGGTATATGCTAGATGTATTGATACTTCATTATATATCTTTGGGCATAAATATGAATTAGTACCTTAAGCTATAGGTCATATTCCACTTCGGTGATCCACCTTTCAATTTTGTCCATTAGGTGATTAAACTATCAATTTTTTCCAATTACACCAAATTGAACATGCCGCGTCAGAAATTGCTGTCGTGGCTAATTGTGTGGGGTTTTAACAAGCTTATGTGGCAAAAAAACAATTTTTTATTCATTACATAAACAAATATGTTTATATCATGGGCAAAATCGTCAAACCAAACTTGAAATCTCTAATTAAAATAAAAGGAACATATCAGTAGAAACAAAATCAAATGCGTGGATCACCAGCTCTCCCCCAATTCGATAGAAAAAACCTAGCTCAACCGAAGCACGAAGAACAACAAAGATTAGAGCTTTTCCATAACACACGAATAATAAATCAATTGGGAAAAAGTAGAACCAGACACAATTTTATAGTAGTAAATAAATTAATAAAACAAGAGTTCGAAAGAATAAAAAAGGAAAACTGAAATTTTGAGAAAGATTATTAATAAAATAAAAAATTTTGCAAATAACTAATGAAACTATAGAATGTGAGGGGAAAAAAGTGTAATGATTAATTAAGAAAATTGTTCCTCTTATACACTGGCAATGGCTATCGAGCTGACAAAGAGATTCAATGTTAAGTAACAAACCCTCTAAAAAAACCCAAATTGCAAAGAGACTTGAATGGACCACATAAAACCTAGAAATCGTCCAAGGTCAATACCCAGAACGATTTGATGGATAATAGGTAAGGGTTTACCGAATCCAAGTCGATATGTTGATTCTTGGTCTTCGTGTTGTGATTAGATATTTTCGAGCTAGGTTGCTTGATTCAGAGATTGTTTTTTTTTTGAGCGAATAACTTCGAAATGTTTTGGAGAGATCGAACAGAGGTTGAGTTTTGTTTTTGATTTGGAGAGAACATAGATTTTGTTTTGGAGAGAGGAGAACATTAGTTTTGGAGAGATCGAACAGAGGTTGAGTTTTGTTTTTGAAATCTGTATTAGGGATTTCAAGTTTGGTTTGACCATTTTGCCCATGATATAAACATATTTGTTTATGTAATCAATAAAAAATTATTTTTTTGCCACATAAGCTTGTTAAAACCCCACACAATTAGTCACGTTAGCAATTTCTGACGTGGCGTGTTCAATTTGGTGTAATTGGAAAAAATTGATAGTTTAATCGCCTAATTGACAAAATTGAAAGGTGGATCACCGAAGTGGAATATGACCTATAATTTAGGGTATTAATTCATATTTAAGCCTATATCTTTGTGTCTATTTATTGAGAAAACTTTAATCTTTGTTCAGTGACTTCTACTTATTTAGTACCATGTGGAGAGTCTAAATTGATTTTAGTTTCAACCTAATTCACATGAAAGAAGTTGTGATGATTTAAAATCTTGAATCATCACAATTTGGGCTGCTAAATTAGATAGTTGCAAGTTGCAACAATTTTGGAAAAGTTCTAGAAAAGCTTTGCATATCAGACAGACTTATGTCAGTCTCGATGATGATGATCTCTGTCGTCCCAATCTTCCGTAAAGATGTTGTAATCTTCTGATTTTTTTTGTAATGTGTGAGATGCTTTGCATTATTCACTTCTTTTTTCTTGTTGGTGTATGCTTTGTTCAATGTCTTTCCAATCTACAGTCTACCCATCGATGGGATGAGTCCCTGTTCTCCGATCGTGAACGACAAGAGAAATTCAACAAACTCATGGTAATAACCTCATCTTTTATTTGTTCTCGTGCTATTTAATCAGGAATTTAAATGCTACATCTCTTTTAATATTTGCTCCTCTTTTTCTTTCCCCCACCCTTACCCCTTTTCCCCTTTTCTTGGTTTGTTATTATTCCAACCTACTAACACACTTTTAGAGTCTGAGGTTGCCTTGGTACATATGGCCAATTGTAGGGTGTGAAGGGCGAGGCACGAGTAGAACACAAACCAGACAATCAAGACGGCAGCAGTGTCGTCCAAGTCGAGAAGCAGAATCAACTACAGTTGGATTTGGAGAAGCAATATACTGCCGGACTGCGTCGAAGAGATGGGCGTACAGTTGGACTAGGTCTTTGAGAGTCTTCCTTGAAATATTTTGTACTTGTGTGATGAATCTTAGTTGTTACATTTTGGTATACAATTGTGCAAGAAACACGTTGCTCTTGACCCACGATGAGGGGTTTATTATTGCAATAATATTAAGTTGATGCTGATAATTGTGTTGCTTGGCGTCTTAGGCATTGAGATGATGAAGTAAATTAACAAGTTTGCTTCAGGTGTCAGTTTTGGTTGAGAAATTCAAAAAGTCATTTTTAGTTCGAACGTAAACCATGGGAGTGACCAAGGGCGACCAAGCCAAGGAGTATTATGCCTCTGGGCTACCATTGTAGGCTAAGTAAATGACAAATGCTCGTTAGTTGGTGAAATAAATTCGAGGTTTAAATGTGTATTTATTTGTTTGGTGATCCGCGTAACCAAGAAAACTCAAATCATTTCATTTATTCATGAACAATGCACACTTAAATTTGTATCATTCAAGTCCCCATAAAAAATTTCTATTTATGTGGACCCTCCCTCCCTCTTCTAATAATTAGTGGGAGAGGGAGAATCGAGATTACTAATCAGTTTATTCTAAACCACTATAAATAAAAATATTTACTCCCTCCGTGTTTAATTATTTGACGTTTTAGAGGTGTACACAATAATTAAGATAATTATTGTAAAACATTAAATATAGGACTCAATTGTCTATAATATCCTTAAATCTTTTGTTGAGATAAGTAGAATTTTGTTGGGATAAAGAGAAAAAAAGTTTAATAAGGGGTAATTTGAACAAACGTCAAATAATTAAAGATAAATGAAAAACTCTAAAACATCAAATAATTAAGGACGGAATGAGTATATCACTGGACTATTTTGACAAATTATTTTGATATTTTCATAATTAACACCCCTCATATGATCGCAAGATCCACGAATTATTCAATGCCAACGGAACTTTCAATGGATGGGGACTTCCCATTCCCGATAGAATTGATTCTCTCATTCCAAATACATCTAGGCTAGATTGACCTTAAACCACTTGGTCAAATTGTCTGTCGTTGGTTTCATGAAATTTAAGAGGAATAAAAGTTTGATACTCACCAAAAACATGTTCATGTTCAAAAAGGGCATTGGTGCAAAATTAACCCTTTAGTTTTGTCTGAAGTCAACGTTAAGCCATGAACTTTTTTTTTCTTTTATAAATTTCAGCTCAAGACATGCCTCATATTCTTTCTTCGTTCGTGACCTTTATTGACTTCTCCGTCAGCGGCATTTTCTTACCCCCAACCCCTATTTCACCTCCATTACAGACCACTTATCCCTCTCCTGACCGCCTCATTGTCGTCGGAGACCTCTATGGCGACCTCAACAAGTCCAAACAAGCCCTACGCCTCGCCAGCCTAATCAAGTAGAATTAGACCAAAATATGCAACAAAAAACTCAAAATAATGATCAAATATGATAGCGAAATTCTTATCGTGGAGGTAAGTTTTAGCCAATTTTTTCATCTATTCAGGTACAAATCAACTACATATACTCGAAATTAACTCTATAAACATTCCCCTACAATCCCCATCACACCAAAACACTCATTAAACTCCCTCACATTTTATCAGAATCAAGTTTTTCTTCATCTCCTAAAAATCAACAAAACTCAAATCACTACACATACAACATAGTAATATATATATATATATATCCGCATATATTCACAAAAGGAGTATTTTTTTCTTTAGTTGCAGAGAAGAAAGAAAAGGAAGGTGGGTTTTAATGGCGGCGAGGTTTTTGTCATTAACGTATATAAGGCCGAAGAGTTATGGAGATTTATCGGTAACCCACATTATCCATCCATGCCCAAGTACACAAATGGGTTTCAATGTCATCGGAAGAAGAGAAGTTGATTTAGGGATCGGAGGCAAAAGCTTTGTTCTCCGTCATCGGAATGACTTGTTCTGCGCCGGATTTGTCGAGGCTGATCTTTCTGTTGCTTAGGAACAGGGTTCTAGGTAGACTCTGTTGGTTAGATCTACCCTCATCAGTCTTTTGATCTCAATCAAACCTTTTAATGTCAATCGAGAGGACTCAATTCAGTGGGACTCCATTCAGACTTCCAAAGTCAAAGCGTCTATGATATGGAATTCAATCAAATCTAAAAAACCTCAGGTCCAATGGCACAATCTGATATGACATAAATTACAAGTGCCCAGATTCTCCTTTGTTATGTGGATGACTGTTTTGCGAAGGCTTCAAACTCTAGACCGGATTGCTAAGTTCTCTCATAGCGTGGATCCTTCTTGTTGCCTCTGCACTAATCACACTGAAAGTCATGCCCATTTATTTTTTGAATGTGCTTACTCGGGCTCCATTCTCTTGTCTGTCATCTCTTATGTTATCAATTATTTTAAATAGAGTAAAGGGCATGTTAGTTTCTTTTGTTTAGTTCCACCGCGCTAAAATTGGGGATTGTTCCCTTCTTGTTTGGGATATTTAGGAGGTTTAGTTTGTTGTGTCTACTTTGCTAACTTGTTAGTTTTCTTTGCTTTTAGTTGGCATCTAATGTCGCGCTCTTGAGGTCCCTTCTATTTTGATCTGTGTATGCCACTTTAATAGTAAAATATTCATTCTTTCTATTCAATCTTAAATTTAGCAAAAATTAAAATAAAAAATATGTTGATTCAATTTATATATTGCAAAGAGAATATGATGACTTTCAATACAGGAAAGAAAAGGATCTGAATATTTAGATCCGTAAACAAGATGGTGTTTAAAGAGAAAGGAGGAATATGAGGAGGAGAAATGGGGATCTTAGGCTATTTTGGGTATCCAGGCTTGATGGAGAAATTCGAGTAAGAGGGTAATAGAGAGAGGATGAAGAAGAGAGGTGTTTGCCCCTTCTGGGTATGAATAGTTACAACAGAAAAGAGAGGGATGAGCGTAACATCTCAGTCTGACATCGAAAGATATGAATAAATGTGTATATAAATAATTAAGTTATTAACGATGATATTTTTAGTTATGTCATTTTGAGTGATGTTACTAACAATGATATCTTTAATTATGACATTTTGAGAATTCAATTCAGGACTTGATATTTGATCTAAAATTTGTTCCAAACACGGAATTTGATCCTAGTTATTTCAATGAGAATGGTGGGATGAGATGAATCCACGAATTTTGTCTTGTAGAGTGAGAATAAGAAAGATAAAGTATATTGTGTACTTACACAAATAATAAAGGTTTTGTCCATGTGTGAGCTACATCAGAGAGGTTAACACACTGTTTGTCTATTTGACATGTCATTTAACGGGAGGGACGTTGGCGAGCTAGTTTTTATAACGTCAGAGGTGTTGATGAAAATTTGAAATCTAAAAAGGAATAAACTATATATATAAATGAACTTATCTCAATTGAACCAAATAGCAAGAAATAGAATTATCAAGGTTAGTATTTTGTATTATGTCCTTTAAGACAATTATGTTCTCCTTATTGGTGTTTAGAGTCAATTACACCTATTTTCCAGGATACAATGACACCGTGTGTTATAGAAACACTACAAATAACACACACAACGAACCAAAAGAATGCTTCAAACTCTTTCTCAAATGAATTATGAAATGAAGAACGCTATAAATGACTTTACAATGCTTGAATGCTTGATGATTTGAATGAATGAAATGGTCACTCCGCCTACTCTATTTATAGGTATTTTTGGCAGCCCTTCAAATGGGGTATGTTAACGCCAAGATCTTCTGCCACGTCCTAATCACGTAAGACGTCCTGATCATGCACAATAAACACGATCAACACCAAAAGCTTGACGGCTTCGACCGTCGGAAGATAGCTTAGGCGTGAGAGTCAGTACAGGCGATCCATAAGGTTAATAATGGAGGATAAAATATCTAGTGTCTTGAGAGAGATAAAATTATCAGTTACCTTTTTATATACGACCTCCTTACTATGATATACTACAAGATCCGGTTTTGCGTGCAACCGACCCCCCTGACACCACCTACTGTAGGTAGCTTACCTGTTGATCACATCCCCTTTGTCTACCGCTGTCCGACTGTCCAATCCTCATTAATGTGATGTAAGATATCAGTCAGCCATTATCTTTGTCATCATCACTGATCAAAATCCAAGTGAAGATATTTAAATATCTGTTGGGTCAGCCCACTAACCCGACCCAACAAAGAGGACCCAACTGATCGGGCCCAACTGAAATGACCTGGTAGATTAACCAAGTAGCTCGGCCCAAGCCCTTTGGCCTAATATCTAAAATATCATGGCCTAACATTGCATCCCCAATCTTTTATTAAACAGGATGTTTAATGAAAGAGTATAAATGACATCGGTCCAGGGCAAAAGGAATTATAATAAGATCAATAAAGGCCCAAAATATAGCTTACCGAGGCTCATCTGGTGAACATCAAATAGCAACACAAAGGGTTCATCTTCGCCGAGCTCTACAGAAGTACCAACTGAAACACCTTTAACTACTGAAGCTCAAGCCACAGAATCAACTCCTACTGAAGGGACAAGCCAACCCGCCAAAAAAAGTAAGCTGACTGAAAATCAAAACACCCCATCACCCAGACTTATAACGAGTGCTTCCTCGATATGCCCCTTGATGAACGGACCCGAATCCTTCGTGCAAAAAAGAGGAAAATCCAAATAACTCCTCCAATCGCCGAAGAGCCACAAGTACCTCCCACAGAAGTCGATCTTCCTTCGGACACCCTGGTTGAAATTGTGGTTTCTGTCAAAGAGCCCGAAGAACAAGTAGAACGCATATTGATGAGATCCCTCACTCTCTGCCAGAATCTAGTGAAAAATTCCCATGTCGACCTCTAATAGCATGCGTTCGTGATACCGATGATCATCGGTTCAGAAATAGTTCCATTATGGACCTGATGGACAAAGGAATGAAATACCGGACTAAAGGAATTTGATAGTTTGACTTATCCATTTACATTGCTGCCCATCAATTTGAACTGATTGACTAATAATGGTCATTTGCAGGCAAACGCTATCTTTGGGTGCCTCCGTTCCAAATACAAAGAAGCCGAAGAGGATGTCGCCCGAAGGGAGAACGCCATTCTGAAGTCGGGTCATCATTGATATAAATGTCGATCCAAGCTAAAGAATCAAAGCATCTGGCACATCGTCAGAAGTTTGAAGAAGAGCTCAAAGAGCTTCGGGTCCTTAGGAATTTGGGTCTGCCACTGACCGAAGATCCAGGCAACATACAGAAAATTCGTCGAGCTGAACGATAAGATCGTCCATATGTATGTCAAAGGATATGAAATCTGTCGAAGTACATGCAAGAAAAAGTTTGTCGCGGCGAAGGTAGATCCATCTCTTCTAGACTCTTTAGTCGGCGATGATGACAAGGAAGAAGCCTGAAGATGACCTCCTCTTTACCTTTAGTTGTAGAACTTTCTGTAAAAATTCAAATTTTTTGTGAACAGTTAATATTAATGAAATATCAAGTTCATGCCTTATTATTTCTGGGTGAACATTTCTTGTCAATAATTCATCATTCATCAACGTGAAAAATGTACAAGTGCCTCATATCTTAAACTGTTAATCAATAATCAAGCAAATTATATAACAGTTAAGAACGATAATAATATAATCCGAACTCAACACTTGAACAAAATAAAGTAATGCATACTTATCGTTACCGAAGTGTGAGACAGGTCATACAAAGAAGATGAATCCAGTCGATCCTCCATGCACCATCAGGAATTTGTTTACCGCACAGGGTATAACAAAGATATAAGGACATTTGTCTACCACGCAGGGTATAACAAAGATATAAGGACCATGGAATTTGTTCATCACACGGGGTAGAACAAATTCATAAGGACACTCTTGCCAATAAGGCTACCATCGAATGGTCAGGGAGTCCGACCAAACCTCCTTACTTCGGTGAATTTGTTTAATACTCGGGGTAAAATAATATTAAAAGGACTATGGAATTTCTTTACCACGTAGGGTATAACAAATCTATGAGGACACTCCTGCCAATAAGGCTACCATCGAATGGTCAACGAGTACCGACCTGAACCTCCTTACTTCGGTGAATTTGTTTACCACTCGGGATAAAACAATATTAAAAGGACTATGAATTTTTTTACCATGCAGGGTATAACAAACCCATGAGGACACTTCTGCTAATAAGGCTATCATCAAATGAACAGCGAATCCGATCGAACCTCCTTACTTCGGTGAATTTTTTTACCACTCGGGGTAAAACAATATTAAAAGGACTATGAAATTTGTTTACCACGCAGGGTATAACAAACCCATGAGGACACTCCTGCCAGTAAGGCTACCATCGAATGGTCATCGAGTCCGACCTAACCTCCTTACTTTGGTGAATTTGTTTACCACTCGGGGTAAAACATTATTAAAAGGACTATGGAATTTGTTTACCACGCAGGGTATAACAAACCCATGAGGACACTCCTACCAATAAGGCTACCATCGAATGGTCAGCGAGTCTGGCCGAACCTCCTAACTCCGGTGAATTTTGTGTGCTGAATCTGAACCTGACACCCTACTGCACTGATTGTCCGGAATAGAATATCTGTCTGCACACAGCGTCCATGAACTCTACTTTCTGCCGATTTGGACATAAACTGTGAGACCCCAGATTTTATGAATAAATATTTAATTTTCTCGAAATATTTTTTATATTATGGTGTGAATTTGATATAATGTTATAGTTGTAGGGTAATATTTATAAATTTTGCAAAGTATGCAAGTTGTTATATTATATTCGATTGGTCAGGGAATATTCTTTGTGTCAGGGAAATATTCGTACGACTGACACAATCATTGGTGGACCCCACAACAGAATTATTATCGGATTGAGAAAACGACAAAAATATTTTATGAAAATAACGGTGGAAGTTTTACTGTTAATACTGTTGAACTACTCGGTAGTAAAAGTATAGTAATACGCGTGATTGCTATAGTAGCACATGGTATTGATTATTAATGCTTACGTGAGAAGTCACTCAGTTTTGTTCAATTATTACTGTAGTAATTGTTGCATAGTATCTCACGTTATTTGATTCAATTATTGTCGATATTTTATATATTATTAAATCAATAATTGAAATGACAGAGTTATTAATATTATAAATTGCAATATTAGCGATGTCTAGAAGTTCTGCCAAGGAGAGGTTTGATCACCTAATTGTGCGCCCATAAGGAGAAATCCTTATTGGAAAGCCCCCTCTTTCCTGGAAACGACCTGGTCGATTAATATTGTGAATTATAATAATAATGATAAATATTGTTAAAAATATTGAAAGGATTTTTATGAGGTAGTTGTTGTAAATTTGGCGTATTATTTAGACCCCAATTTACCTATTTTTCAACATTATTGGTAGAAAGTTATTTAAATATAATGGGACCCTGTGATTATGACATGTTGGGGGGAGGGGAACATGTGGGGCCCACGGTATTGAAAATTGAATGGTTGGAAGTTTTTTTTCAAAGTTGTCATTTTGGGTGGGTGGGGGGGGGGGAATATTTGGTTTATACAGAGGGAGTATTATTATTATTATTATTATTATTATTATTATATATATAATATATTTAATTTTAAAGTTTTTGCTTTAAATATGGACCGTTCGATTAAAAGTAAATCAATCTGGACCGTTCATGAATTAGTTACTATGCAGTCCATTCTTCTATAAATAGAAGCTCATTCCTTCATTATTTTCTTACTAATTCACTAAACTTTAGAGAGAGAAAGTTATAGAGAGAAATAAGAAGAGAAGTCTGCTAACTTTCTTTTCTTTTATCCAATTTCTTTTACGGTAAGGGATATTATTCTTTTGTATTCAATAAGAGAACTTCTGTTATTCCATTTCTTTATTATTCTGTTGGAATAACCTGTATACGCGGAATACCCTATACTTGGTGACATTCTTTTATTATTTTGTCTTTATTATTCCGTTGGAACATCCTGTCTGTGCTTTACGCCGGACCTGGTTCCGTCTTTATTATTCTGTCTTTATTATTCTGGTGGAATATCCTGTCTGTGTGTTTTACACCGGACCTTGTTCCGTCTTTATTATTATGTATTTATTATTCTGTTGGAATAACCTATCTATGCGAAGTACCGCATGCATGGTGATTTCTGTTGTTATTCCATTCTTTATTATTCTGTTGGAACATCCTGTCGGTGTGATTTTCACCTGACCTGGTTCCGTTATTATTATTCTGTTGGAATAACCTGTCTATGCGAAGTACCGCAATGCATGGTGATTTCTGTTGTTATTTCATTCCTTATTATTCTCAGTTAGGTTAAAATTTTGACTTCTATACTGCATGAAATTAGTGGAATATCTTGATATTTGCGCTTCATCCAGTATATTTTATGGAAATATTCTTCTGAGCATTTTTGAATTTTACTCTAAAAGCAGTATCATGTTGATAATTTGGACGTTATTAGTTCCTGAATAACTTAATTCTTGAACTTGTTTTATTGAATTCTTATATCAATTGTTATAAGATCCTGAATTTTATGAAATAAAAGTATTCAAATTTTCTTATAATTATAATTCAGTAAATGATTAAATTGATAAAAGTTAAAGTTAAGGGTGATATATGATTTTTTTTTTTTAAATATGCAAGTGGTTATAAAATATTCTTTCTGTCGGGGAATATTTATTTGGTCGTGGAATATTCTTTCTGTTGGGGAATATTCGTACGACGGCGCAACCATTTGTGGGCCCCATAACAGATAACTGTCGGATGAAGAAAACGACAAATTTGAGTTTTTATAAATAACGGCGTAATCATTACTGTTAACACTGTTGGAATACCCGGTGGGTAAAGTAAAGTAATACGCGTTGTTGCACAGTAGCACACAGTTTTGCAAAGTATTATTGAATTATTGATTCTTACGTAAGAAGGCACTACTCAATAATTGTTACAGTAATTACTGTTCAATATTTTATTTTTGATTCAATAATTAATGCGTTGATATTTTATAATTGTCACCTGCACATTATTTTTCATTATCAAATCAATAATTAATATTATTTGAATAATATTATTAGATAGCATTATTGGCAATGTCTAGAAAGTTCTGTCTAAGGAGAGGTTTGGTCACCTAATTGCACATCAGTAAGGAGAAATTCTTATTGGAAAACCCCCTCTTTCCTGGGAACTGTCTAGTTGTCATTATTGTGATTCTGTAATATTATTTGTGAATAATTAATTATTGATTTATACGATGAGGAAAATATTCATTTTATGTGGATATAGATGGAGAAAATTTTTGAAAGTGACAATTGTTGAAAATTTTATATTTTATCTTTTCTGATAAAATAATATTTTATTATATTATTATAATATAATAATGATGATATTTTTACAATGAATGTGGGATATATGAGTATATGAGGAGGAAGAGTATTTTTGTTGCATTAAATGATTAACACATGTTTTGTGTGTCGGTAGACCCCATTTCTTGACTGAAATTTGATTATAGCTTGTAAAATCGCCCGTTTATAGATTTCGGTCGATTCCTGTTTGGAATTTGGAAAAACTTTCTTCTGCAAAGTTGTAGAGAATTGAATTTCCTATAAAAAGTCACGATATTCGAATTTTCTGATAAAAACGCTATTTATTATGAATTATTGAAGTTTCGTGGTTCTGAAATAATTGATTTTTGAAAGTTTTAATTAATTTTAATAACAAAAACGTTTTTGTTATGTCTGGGGGGCCCACTGGTGGTTGAAATTAGTTGAATTCAGATTTCTTGGGTGTGCGTAAGAAAATTTTATAATTATATTATTAATTTATTAAATTTTCTGCTTTGGTGTTCTAAACATTTTCTTATAAATATGTGCTGAGGTTAGAATTGAAAATCACACTCGAAACTGAAGTTTTCTCTCTATTTCTCTCTCTCTCTCTATATCTTGAGTGTTTCTATATGGTGCAAGTTCGTTCAGCGTTATTTCAGTCAGAAGTACTGTTCTTTTGAGGTAAGGGATAGTAAGAGATGTTATTTTAATCGAAAATGATATTATTTCTTCAATATCATTCTGCCGAAATATTGGTTGGAAACTTTTATCAAATTTGGAACTTTTTTATGTCGGGGTTACTATTCATGAGTTACTATTCATGACGGATTACTATTCATGAGTTACTATTCACAGGTACTATGCATTATAAATTGGTTTCTTTTTCTAACCAAATTATAGTTGATTTATGAATCTCTAGAGATTAAAACTATGTATTGATTATATTGATTTTATTATCATATATAACATTTTTATAACCATGATGTTGAAATTCTCTTTCACTGGAGTGTAAAGATGGGTAGATTATTGGTATGATCATGACTAGGGTTCTCTTTGGCCAGTAGTGAAAAGTTGAATTATGACTGGTATTATCATGACCATTGAATTTATAATTGAATATCTTTAGCTTAAGTGCAAATGTGAATTGATCAACATGGTTATAATTATGGTTTATATAAATTCTGAAATGATTATATATTTTTTTGAGATATGAATATCTTTAGCCCATAGTGCAAAGATGACTTATTGATGAATATCTTTGGCCCGTAGTGCAAAGATGAATGATTTCTGATGAATATCTTTGGCATGTAGTGCAAAGATGGTCTGTTGATGAATATCTTTGGCCCATAGTGCAAAGATGAATTTATTAGTATGATTATGAACATGAACTGTGATTTGGTATAACCATGATCTTTGATGTTTCAGGTGATAAAAGTTATCTTCGTCCTGAATGCGAAAAGGAATTTAGAACTACAATTATGATTATGAGTTATTTACATGATTGTGGATAAGAACTGTTGATTGATTTTACAAGGTTAAAATATTGTTGGTGAACTTTTAACATGGAGAAGATAATAGACTTTATGGTCTATTTGACTCTTCTAATGGATTGCTCATTCTGCTGACAACTATGGTTGAAAAGTTTTATCATCTAACATATGTTCTAAATCTCTGATTTATTACTGATGAAGACTATTGATAATTTATTTATCTTTAGTCATGATATTCTTTACTGAGCTAGTTGTGCTCACCCTTTTGCTTCACAATTCCTTTCCGGTAATGAAAGTGTAGCTGGGTCGAGTGGGGGAATAACAAAGGAATAGAGCGATGGTCTATATATGTTGAGGATGAGGTGAATTTAACTTGGAAGGGTATTTTGCCACTATCATACAAGATGTCTAATGACATACAACCTCGTGTCATCATAAGATAGGGTTGTGCTCATCCACTTGCTGAGTATATCTACCAGCACTATCTATATGATCTTGGAGTCTATTTGAAATATAACTCTCAATTAGAGACAATGAAGATAATGACATATCAAGAGAAGACTCGCCATTGGGAAGAATATGATAGTAATCTTCTTTTTTTGGGGGTCTATTGGGTCAACCAAGGATAATTCTGTGGCCATATGATATCTATAATAACCTAGACGCATGGCTTCCCATGTACGAAGGTTTCCTTGAGCACTTCCCAAAGATTCTAATTTCTAAAACAGTTTTCGACTATACCTTTATGTAAGGTGTCATTATGAGGTGTTATCCACGGTTGGGACATGAGTCACAGTTGATATATATTTGTATCCAAACTCACAGCATATGTGTTGTTATATTTTGCACGACAATTGTTGTAATAAAGTTGTAGTTATTTTCTGTACTATGTATTTGGCGACTCAGAATGGGTTGGATAGAATGGACCTATTTTGGGGTCGTTACAGATAATATAAAACAAATTATCGTTAGTCCTCAACAGGAAAAAATCTAATAGAATACAATAGACAACCATTTCCAGGGAAAAAGTTTTATCATAACTTAGATTTATGGCCTCCTATGTACGAAGGTTTCCTTGAGCACTTCCCAAAGAATGTAAGGTATCACTGTGAGGTAATGTCCATAGTTGGGACATGAGTCACAAATGGTATTAAAACTCACAGTATATGTGTTGTTGTATTTTGCACGACAATTATAGTAATAAAGTTGTAGTTATTTTATGTACCATGTATTTGGCGACTCAGAATAGGTTGGATGGATTGGATCTATTTTGGGGGCGTCACAGATTTACTTTTGAACGGACGGTCCAAATTGATTTAATAAAATATTCTAATAAAACAAAATCTTTTAAATAAAATATAATATATTCTATTTATAATATAATAAAACGAATAACTTTATAAAAGTATTATGTTTTATATAAAAAGATTTTACTATGCAACACTATGCAACACTATGCATAATAAAATATAATATATTCTAATTATTATCTAATAAAACAAATAACTTTATAAAAGTATTCTGTTTTATATAAAAAGATTTTACTATGCAAAATACTATGTATAATAGAATATAATATATTCTAATTATTGTCTAATAAAATAAATAACTTTATAAAAGTATTCTATTTTATATAAAAAACTTTTTCGTTTTATTACACTAATAATACTAATAAAACAAAACTTATATATATAATATAAGAATCAACAATAATTGAATCAAATAACGTGAGATACTATGGAACAATTACTGTAGCAATAATTGAACAAAACTGAGTGTTTTCTCACGTAAGCATCAATAATCAATATCGTGTACTACTATGCAACCACACGTATTACTGTACTTTTACTACTGAGTAGTTCAATAGTATTAACGGTAAAACTTCTGCCGTTATTTTCATAAAAATATTTTAGTATCGTTTTTTCAATCCGACAATAATTCCGTTGTGGGGTCCACCAATGATTGCGCCGTTGTACGAATATTCCCTGCTAAAATGAATATTCCCCGACCAATCGAATATAATACAACAACTTGCATACTTTGTAAAATTTATAAATATTACCCACAACTATAACATTATATCAAATCCACACCATAATATTCAAAAATATTTTTTGAGAAAATTAAATATTTATTCATAAAATCTGAGGTCTCATAATCTCCCCTCCTTATGGAATTTTGCCCTCGAAATTTACGTACGTACCTGGTATGTTGAAGAGGTGAGAGTACCTTGACTTCATTTTAGATTCTAACTCTTGAGGTATAACCTTTGAGTGTCGAATATAATCCTTCTTATCCAATATTTTAACAGGTATCTCCTCATACGTTAAATCATCCGCTATCTCATCCGGTTCTAAATTAATAATGTGGTTCGGGTCATCCACATATTTACGTAACATCGATACTTGAAAAACGTTATGAACACGCGACATACTTGGCGATAAAACGAGTCTATAAGCCACAGTTTCTACTTGATCGAGGATTTCAAAATGGGCCAATTAAATCGAGGGTTAAGATAACTCCTTCTTGAACCTTCTTCTTCACATTCATCAGCTCTGAGTATGTAGCTTGAGCGGCTTTAACTTTATCGACTTTACTCGTATATTCGTTATCTTCACGTGGGTTCGTATATTCGCACTTGTAACCGCATACAATCTTCTACTCAACGCGTCAGCTACCATGTTCGCTTTTCCTACGATGGTATTGAATGGTACGGTCGTAATCTTTAACAGCTCAAGTCAAGATAATAGAATACAAATACAACTTAATAATACAGCTGTCGTGTAAACAATACGACAAAACATAAACTGAGAGTTTTAATAAGAATATTGTTATCTAGAAAATATCCACACTCAAAGGAGTCCTCATTATATTTATTATCACACTATTTAACATAATAGTGAGGACTAATAATGCTATCATCTGGACTGTTAATCCGTTCCCCGACTCGTCCCAGCTATATTCTAATTTTCTGAAGAGAATAGTGAAGGAAAGGGTGAGCTCAACTAGCCCAGTAAGAAATATATTATGACTAAGATAATGCAGAATAAATTATCATTAGTCTTCAACAATGTTAAACTGATAAAATATAATAGACATCAAGTTTAACTGCAGCGGAACAAGCAATCCATTAAAAGAGTCAAGTAGAGAATAAAATCTACTATCTTTTATGATTTAAAAAGTTTTTCATCACTTTTATCGGTGAGACTCAGCTTAATAAATAATCCACATCATCAATTCATCCCTGCACTACAGGCCAAGGATATTATTTAGTATCACGACCACGAATTATCCTTGTACTACGGACCAAAGATAATCGTGTTTTCATCAACGGTCCAAATCATGCCATAAAAAAATTCATTTTTGCTCCCTTGGCCGTAGAGAATCTATAGCCATAATCATACCAAAAACTGTCCATCAATGCACTACAGGCCAATGAGGACTTTTTCCACATCATTTGTAACATTACGGTCATGATTATACCGAATAATCCCTGGTCATAATCATACCAAGTCCATCTATACACTACAGGCCACAAATAACTTTTATCAAAATATAAACATGAGGATGATGACAATGATATAAGAATTCAATAAAACAAGTTCAAGAATTAAATTATTCAGGAACTAATAGCGTCCAAATTGTCAACATGATACTTCTTTGTAGAGTAAAATTCATGAATGCTCAGAAGAATATTTCCATGAAAAGATACTGGATGAAGCGCAAATATCAAGGATTTTTCACTAATTTCATGGAGTATAGAAGTTAAAATTTTAACCAACTGAGTATAATAAAGAATGGAATAACAAAAGAATTCACCATGCATGCGGTACTTCGCATAGATAGGTTATTCCAACAGAATAATAAATAACGGAACCAGGTCAGGCGTAATACGCACCGACTGGAAATTCCAACAGAATAATAAAGAATGGAATAACAACAGAAATCACCATGCATGCGGTACTTCGCATAGACAGGTTATTCCAACAGAATAATAATAATAACGGAACCAGGTCAGGACGAAATTCGCACTGACAGGATGTTCCAACAGAATAATAAAGAATAGAATAACAACAGAAATCACCATGCATGCGGTACATCGCATAGACAGGTTATTCTAACAGAATAATAAATAACAGAACTAGGTCCAGCGTAAAACGCACAGACAGGATATTCCAACAGAATAATAAAGACGAAACCAGGCTCGATTTAAACGCACAGACAGGATATTCCAACAGAATAATAAAGAATGGAATAATAGAAGAATTTCACCAAGTATAGGGTAGACCACGTATACAGGTTATTTCAACAGAATAATAAATAATTGAATAACAGAAGTTCTCTTTATGAATACGAAAGAAATAATACCTCTACGAGTACAACAAATAATATATCTTACCTTATAGAAGAAACTGGATATAGAAGTAGTGAAGTAACAGAATACTTTTCTTCTTTGTCTCTATAGTTTCTCTCTCTAGAGTTTCAGTGAATTCGTAAGAAATAATGAAGGAATGAGCTTCTATTTATAGAAGAATGAACTGCATAATAACTAATTCATGAACGGTCCAGATTGATTTATTTTTAATCGGACGGTCCAGATTTAAAGCAAAATCTTTTAAATAAAATATAATATATTCTATTTATAATCTAATAAAACGAATAACTTTATAAAAGTATTTTGTTTTATATAAAAAGATTTTACTATATAAAATACTATGCAGGCACTATGCAACACTATACATAATAAAATATAATATATTCTATTTATAGAATAACTTTATAAAAGTATTCTGTTTTATATAAAAAGATTTTACTATGCAAAATACAATGTATAATAGAATATAATATATTCTATTTATAGAATAACTTTATAAAAGTATTTTATTTTATATAAAAAGTTTTTCTGTTTTATTACATTAATAATACTAATAAAATAAAACTTATATATATATATATATATATAAAAATCAACAATAATTGAATCAAATAACGTGAGATATTATGCATCAACTACTGTGGCAATAATTGAACAAAACTGATTGACTTCTCACGTAAACATCAATAATCAATACTGTGTGCTATTATACAATCACACGTATTATTGTACTTTTACTATCGAGTAGTTCAACAATATTAACGGTAAAACTTCCGTCGTTATTTTCATAAAAATATTTTTGTAATTTTTATAATCCGACAATAATTCTGTTGTGGGGTCCACCAATGATTGTGCCGTTGTACGAATATTCTCTATTAAAACGAATATTCTCCGACCAATCGAATATTATATAACAACTTGCGTACTTTGTAAAATTTATAAATATTACCCTCAACTATAACATTATCCAAATTCACACCATAATTTTGAAAAAAAAATTCGAGAAACTTAAATTTTTATTCGTAAAATTTGGGATTTTACAATCTCCTCTCCTTATGAAATTTCGCCATCGAAATTTACGTACATACTTGGTATGCCGAACAAATGAGGACTTTTTTCATATCATTTGTAACATTACGGTCATGATTATACCGAATAATCCCTGGTCATAATCATACCAAGTCCATATATGCACTACAGACCACAAATGACTTTTAACAAAATATAAACATGAGGATGATGACAATGATATAAGAATTCAATAAAACAAGTTCAACAATTAAATTATCCAGGAACTAATAACATCCAAATTGTCAACATGATACTTCTTTGTAGAGTAAAATTCAAGAATGCTCAGAAAATATTTCGAAAAAATTAAATATTTATTCATAAAATCTGGGGTCTCACAAAAATCATATTTGAGTTGTAAAAATAGAAGAAATTGAATTATATTTTATGTTTATTATTTAATGGATTCGAAATTCCTAGATTATTTCCTCATTATTAGTTTTCATATTTTAGTTAAACAATTCTAAATCTTTATTTCTAATTCGCCTAAAATAGATATTAAGGAAATGTTAAAATTAATATATTCTATAGGAGTTCGACCTGTACTTGTCAGTTCTTTAATTTGACACTGTGCACTTGCAGTTACATATTTTTATCACATCAAGTTTTTGACGTCGTTGTCGGGGACTAGACTTAATTTTATTTATTTAAATTAGTTTTATATTCTTCTTCTAATATTTTTTTATTTTTCAGGATTATCCAAGCGGATCAACGGTGCGGAAAGACAAGATTATTGCTGCGTTTTTTTTGGTATTTTATATCTTAACTCAAAAAGAAAAAAAAATAAGTAGCTTAGTTTTTTTTATTAGTTAGATAAGTAATTGTCGCATTCATACATTCACTCACGTAGAACACATCCCTGTTAGGTTTTTATTTTTATTTTTTGTCAAGTATAAACTGTGGTGATTGCTAGAGAATTGAGCTACGTCAAAATTTTTCCTTCTTTCCGTAATTCACATACTTTTAGGACATTTTATTTGTTTATAGTGTTTTTTATTTGTACATTCTCATTTGTAATCTAACATTAAGGGCACAACCTGTAACAAGATAAGGTGGGAATTTCATCACCCTTCCGTTAGCTCACAAACCACCCATTCATTTTGCATAACCTTGCCTTAATAAAATCAAGTAGACGTTGGCCCTTAGGACTCTCGAGCTCAATTAGGACAAGAGACTCCAAGAGGAGGCTAAAATTTAAATTAATCAAACTACTGGTGTTTAGGCAAGTGGTTCAAAAGGCAAATGTCTAAAGAATGTATGGTTATTCAATTAGTCACCGTACCCACATAGAGACTCCCTCCTTTCTTACACTTACCTGGCTAGTGACATGATTAATTTCAAATTTTATGTACCTTAAGGTGTAACTTGGAACAGTTAGAAGATGTCTATATTTTATTTAGGTTAACTGTAGAATTAGGATTTTTATTTTATTTTATTTTATTTTTTTCGTGTGACTTTCGTGGTTAGTTACATATTTGTTTTGTAATTTGTGGAAAGATGGATTCTTATTATAGTTGGAATAATAATTTTTCTTGGAATCAAGAATCCTATAAAAAATTTAATGCACACCAAGTAAATCAATTTTTTCATATCCATATTCGGATTCAAAACCTCAATATCCACAAGAATTATCAAATGAATCAGAGGAAAGACTTAGTGCCTTGGAGAAAACTACGAAAATTTTAATGGAATAACAATTTAACATTATATCTGATCTATAAATTCAAATGAGTCGATTAGCAACCATAATAAATCAACAAGAGGTGAGTGAATTTTCTAGTAACTTTGAGGTTAATTTTGAAAGTTGTGATGGTTGTGGAAAAGATCAGAAAAATAAATATCTTGTATTCAATTCTACACAGTTTGAGTCAAGCCAATTCGAGGAGTCTAAAAATTATGAGTCTATGTCTAAAATTGATCATGTCACATTTAATGAGTCGGTTGAAAAAGTCTATAAGCCTAAAGTTTCATACCCTGAAAGACTTATTCCTAATGATTTTTTGGACCAACCCAGTAAATTAAACATGATCCAATAGTTGTCAATGACCCAAGAAATAATGGAAAATAGACTCTTGATTGAAAAAGATCTAATTGATTTTTTCTTAAATCATATTGACCAAAATTATAATGAATCTGAATATTTAGATAAGGTCAATAAGCTGAGATCCAATACAAATAAGTTAACTAAACTAGAACATGTATTTGGACTAATTTTTCCATCATTTGAACATGTTAGTGAAATTTTTCTTGAGGTAGGCTTTAAGTATAATTCTGATGAAAAGTCTAACTATTTTTAAATTTCTAGACCTCCTGAAAATCATGACAAGACCACACTAGCTTACCCATTTGTATCATTCATGTATAGTCACATAATTTTTAGGATTTATGAAATTTATAGATATGTACATTTGTTTTCTTTCTCACCACATTTTTGTGTAAAATAAAAACCCCATGTATAAGGTATAATTCTTTTATATTTTTGTTCTTTATTTTTCATTTGTATACATTGAGGACAATGTATGATTTAAGTATGGGGGAGTTTGTTTGTATTGTTGTACTACATCCGTTCCTAAAAGATCGTCGTTTAAGGTTTTTGCACATTGAATATTAAGAAAATATCATTTGTCAAGTAAAATTTATTTGAAATTCATCACTACCCCTTTATGGGAAGTTGAAAACTATTAATACAATGGAGAGAATTTATTGGAACAATGAGAGAAAGTAGGGGTAATATAGAAAAGTAAATAATTTATTCTCTTCGAAAGTTATAAACGACAAATATTTTGGAACAATTTTTTTTTCTAAAACGACAATCTTTTAAGAACGGAGGGAGTATTAGAATAGTTTTTTTTAGGGATTTTTTTTTTGAAAAAATGAAAAAATTTGTTTGACCTTTTATGGATTGAATTTATTCTAATAAGTGTTCGTGGAGTTAAAACTCATGAGTAAGATTAAAATATTTAGAACTCTTGAACCTCTGATAAAGTACGAAATCTTAGTTTGAAATACTATCTAGAATAAAATTGATTTCATAAGCATTTTTGCACTTCACGTTTGCACTAATTTTTAGTTGTGGGGTATAAACTTTGATTCGTATAATTTTAAGGAAAAAAATTGAAAAAAAGAGAAATAAATAACTGCTTCAATGTCCATTAAACGAAATAACTGGGTATCCAAGCCTCAGGAAACATCGATATTCACGCTGAAAAGTGTGATAAATAGAAAAAACTTGACTAGTTTAATTTTGTGGCCTTTGTTACTCGAGTTATTATGCCTTTAGGGGTGTCTCTACACCTAGTGCCCTAAAGTCAACTGATTTGGTAGTCATTCGTTCAACACTCGCTACATGAGTAACTTTAAAAAATCAAAAAAATGAGACATTGCACAAGTCAAGAAAAAATAAAAATGAAAAAAAAATGAAGGAAAAAAAATGAGTTTGCTCGATTTTCATGGTAAAAAATCCCTACTAAAAGTTACATCATATATACATGCATGCATCACATAAAATTAATTTTATGAAGGATGGTGTCTAAAATGAAGATTGAATATTTTTGATAAGGTGAAAGTGTGATTTTGAATTTAATATTGCTTATGTATAATGCTCATGAATATTTAGAAGTTTTCTTTCAATTTAATAATTTGTTGAACGCAAAAATAGTTTTTAAATTTTGTGGGTATATTTACTGCAAATCCTCATGAGACATAACTAGTCCACTTAGGGTAACCTTGGGGTTTAAAGGCTTTTTGCACCTTGCATATGCTAAGTGCAATTGTGTTTCCTATGAAAATGAGGTAGTATAATTTTTATTTTACTAGAGGACGAGCAAAAGGTAGGTGTGGGGTATTTGATATACACATAATTAATATATTTTAATATTCTTATATTTATTGTTTTATATACTTATTTTATTTAACTAATACATTTTATTTTATTTTGTAGAAAATAATATTTATTTTATTTGGGGAACAAATAAAAGATTTATATCCAACTTTTAAAGATGGGAAAGGACTCTTGGAGGATTGTCATATAGAGATTGAAGTCAAGAAGGAAATAAGAGGAAAAAAGAAATAAAAGTGTCCAAATTCAATTAATCTAAATTAGGGCACAAATTTATTTTTTTCTACAAATTGGCCTCTTGTTTTAGAGAGAAAGAAATTAGTTATTGTATTAGTTTAGGTTAGGAGTAGAAGTAGATTAAATTACTTCTTTATTGTACGTTCGTTGGATGATCGTTAGTTAAAGAGAGTTTTCTTATTTATTTTTAATCTTCTTAGTTTAATTATTTATCATGTCTAGCTAATTTTGTGAGACCCCAAATTTTATGAATAAAGATTTAATTTTCTCAAAATATTTTTTTAATATTATGGTGTGAATTTTATATAATGTTATAATTGTAGGGTAGTATTTATAAATTTTGCAAAGTAAGCAAGTTGTTATAAAATATTCGATTGGTCGGAGAATATTCGTTTTAGCAGGGAATAGTCGTACGACGGCACAATCATTGGTGGACCACACAACAGAACTATTATCGGATTGAGAAAATGACAAAAATATTTTTATGAAAATAATGGCGAAAGTTTTACCGTTAACTGTTGAAACACACGGTGTTAAAAGTACAATAATACGTGTGGTTACATAGTAGCACACTGTATTAATTATTGATGCTTACGTGAAAAGTCGCTCAGTTTTGTTCAATTATTGCTACAGTAATTGTTGCATAGTATTTCACGTTATTTGATTTAATTATTGTCGATATTTTATATATTATTAAATCAATAATTGAGATAACAAAGTTGTTAATATTATTATTTGTAATATTAACGATGTCTAGAAGTTCTGTCAAGGAGAGATTTGGTCACCTAATTGCGCGCCAATAGGGAGAAATCCTTATTGGAAAGCCCCCTCTTTTCTGAAAATGACCTGATCGATTAATATTGTGAATTATAATAAAGGTGATAAGTTTTATTTTATTATTATTATAAATATAATAAAAACATAAAACTTTTTATATAAAACAGAATACTTTTATAAAATTATTTGTTTTATTAGACTATAAATAGAATATATAATATTCTATTAAGTATAGTGTTTGCATAGTGCCTGTAGTGTTTGCATAGTAAAATCTTTTTATATAAAAGAGAATACTTTTAAAAAGTTATTCATTTTATTAGATTATAAATAGAATATATTATATTTTATTTAAAAAATTTTGTTTTATTAGAATATTTTATTAATACTGCATAGTAAATTAATATGGACCGTCCGTTTAAAAGTAAATCAATCTGGATCGTTCATGAATTAGTTACTATTCAGTCCATTCTCCTATAAATAGAAGGTCATTTCTTCATTATTTCTTACGAATTCACTGAAACTCTAGAGAGAGAAACTATAGATAGAAAGAAGAAAAGTATTATGCTACTTCATTACTCCTATATCAAGTTTCTTTTAAGGTGAGGAGTATTATTTCTTTTGTATTCATGAAGAGAACTTCTGTTATTCCATTCTTTATTATTCTGTTAGAATAACCTGTATACGCAGACTACCCTATAATTGGTGAAATTCTTCTGTTATTCCTTTCTTTATTATTATGTTGGAATAACTTGTCTATGCGAAGTACCGCATACATGGTGAATTTTGTTGTTATTCCATTTTTTATTATTCTGTTGGAATAACCTGTCTGTGCAGTCTATCGCATGCCTGGTGAATTCTGTTGTTATTCCATTCTTTATTATTATGCTGGAATATCCTGTCTGTGCGGTTTACGCATGACCTTGTTCCATTCTTTATTATTCTGTTGGAATATACTGTCTGTGCGATTTACGCATGACCTGGTTCCATTTTTTATTATTATGTTGGAATAACATGTCTATGCAAAGTACCGCATACATGGTGAAATTCTTCTGTTGTTCCATTCTTTATTATTCTGTTGGAACATCCTGTCTGTGCGTTTACGCATGACCTGGTTCCGTTATTTATTATTCTGTTGGAATATCATGTCCGTGCGTTTACGCATGACCTGGTTCCGTTATTTTATATTCTATTAGAATAACCTGTCTGTGCGGTCTATCGCATGCCTGGTGATTTCTTTTGTTATTCCATTCTTTATTATACTCAGTTGGTTAAAGGTTTGGCTTTTATACTCCATAAAATTAGTGGAATATCTTTGATATTTGCGCTTCATCCAGTATCTTTTCATGGAAATATTCTTCTGAGCATTCTTTAATTTTACTCCACAAAGCAGTATCATGTTGACAATTTGGACGTTATTGGTTCTTGGATAAATTAATTCTTGAACTTGTTTTATTGAATTCTTATATCATTGTCATCTTTCTCATATTTATATTATGTTGAAAGTCATCTGTGGCCTGTAGTGCATAGATGGACTTGGTATGATTATGATCAAAGATTATTCGGTATAATCATGACCGTAATGTTACAAATGATGTGGTAAAAGTTCTCATTGGCCCGTAGTGAATTGATGGACAGTTGTTGGCATGATCATGACCATTGATGAATACACGAATATCCTTGGCCGTAGTGCATGGATAATTTGTGATTGTGATACCAATGATTATCATTGGCCGTAGTGCAGGGATGATGTGGATTATTTATTAAGCTGAGTCTCAGCGATAAAATATTGAAAAATCTCTTAAATCATAGAAGATAGTAGATTTTATTCTCTACTTGACTCTTCTAATGGATTGCTTGTTTCGCTGCAGTTAAACTTGATGTTTGTTATTTTGTATCAGTTTAACTTTTGTTGAAGGCTAACGATAATTTATTCTCCATTATCTTATAATATTTTTTACCGGGCTAGTTGAGCTCACCCTTTTGTTTTCATTGTTTTCTTCAAAAAATGAAAATGTAGCAGAGACTAGTCGGGGAACGAAGTGACGGTCCAGATGATAGCATTAGTAGTCCTCACTATTCTATGAAATAGTGTTGTAATAAATGTATTGAGGACTTATTTTGAGTTTGAATATTCTCTAGAAGACAATATTTGTATTAAAACTCACAGCTCATGTTGTATATTTAATATTGTATTTGTATTCTGTACCATATATTTGGCGACTCAAAATAGGTGATGTATACCTATTTTGGGGGCGTCACAAATTTCTTTAATCTAGGATGAAGATGAAATTAAATAATTATTCATGATAATATTTTTCATCTCTTCTATTATTTATGTTTTTATGTTTAATTAATTTCGCCTTCATGTTTCGTTATTGAAATACCTTCGTTTATATTTTTATGTGATTTTAAATTAATTAAGAGATTTTGATAGATTATTGTTAAGATATGAGTTTTTCATAATTCATGCTTGCTCAAAGAAGTTTTGATGAGTTATAGTTAATTCTTAAATTTTCATAGTCTATACTTACCCACGTTAATTGTAAATTACTAAATTAAAGGGGAAGGGAGATTAAAAATCATATTTTGAATTGTATAAATAGAAGAAATTGAATTATATATTATATTTATTATTTAATTGATTCAGATTCTTAGATTGTTTCCTCATTATTAGTTTTCATATTCTAATTAAATAATTTTCAATCTTTATTTCTAATTCGCCTAAAATAGATATTAAGGTAACATTAAAATTAATCTAGTCTCTTTGAGTTTGACATGTACTTGTCAGTTTTTCAATTTGACATTGTGCACTTGCAATTACATATTTTTATCATATCAATAAAATGTAATAATTTTAATGCAATTAAATTTATGTTTACCAAATAAAAAAATACTCTTTAAATTAATAAATTATTAATTTATCGATTAAATAATAACTCTCTAAATTAATTAAATTTTCTAATTCTAACAATATTAATTTATATTAACAATATTAATATTAATTAAATTAGAAGAGGATCATTGCTTTTCTCGGTAGGTTAAAAAAAAGACAAGGGCACATTGGAAACATCAGTTGAACAAGTTACTACAAAGGTTGGACTTTCTAAACTCCCTCTCTCTCTCTTTTGACAGCCATTATTAAATAATATTTCATCTATTTCATAATAATTTTAGCTTCATACACATAATTAAGAAAATTATTGAATAGTTAAAATTTGTTGAAAACCACTAATATAATAATCATTATTCCTTAATATAAGTCATTTTTATTTTTTAATATAAGTCGTTTGAGAATTTCAAGTAAACATTAATTGCTTAGTTTCCAATATTACATCAAGTATTAAATGTAACTTTGATTCTCTCAAAAAAATTTGTCAAATAAATAACAATTTATTATTCCAATACAAGGGCAATATAGACAATTGATATTATAGTTAATGATATACTCCCTTCATTCCTAATTATTTGACGTTTTAGAATTTTCCATTTGTCCTGAATTATTTGACGTTTGTTCAAATTTAGGAGAATTAATGACAATTTTTCCAAAATTACCCCTCATTAAACTCTTCTCTCTCCTTATCCCAACAAAACTCTCCTTATCCCAACAAAAAATTTAAAGATAGTATAGACAATTGAGTACTATATTTAATGCTTTCCAATTATTTTTTAATTCTTGTGCCCACCTCTAAAACGTTAAATAATTAAGAACTTCTATAAAACTACTTATATTAAGGAACTAAGTACTACAACACAGAGAATTTTTTGGTCCAATAAAAAAATTTATGAGTGATACATAAAAGTAAATTATTTATTCTTAAAAATAAATTGAAACAAATTTTTTTCTCTAAAAAGTTTATTATTATGAAATGGAGAGTACACTAATACTGCTACTAATTTAATCTCCACTGTTTTTCTTTTACTTATATAATAAGCAATCACATTCTCTTCCTTTGGCCTGTGGCTTAAAATTAATTCTTCTCGCAGCTTTTAATTCTCATTGTATGTTGGTAGAATTTGTTGGTAGACGGTAGTTAGGCAAATTGTATGAGGTGTCATTCATATATTACTCCTTTGTCTTGTGACCACTACTTTGTTAGATGTTGCACCCCCCACTCACCCACCCACCCACCACCCAACCACCCTAACTAAATTTAAGTGCCCTCTTCTTCTATTTTCATAAAAACCCCCCTTGGGCCATCAATTTTATGCGTCATTTTTCTTTTCTTTTCTTTAGGACAATTTATATGCTAAATTTTGAGATGAAATGACGAGGGTCCATTTCAAGATTTTATCTTCTTCTTCATCAATCTTTCACCATTGTCCCAAATTTTGTTTTCTTGCTCCTTTTAATTTATTGTTAGTACTTTTTTAATGTTTCATTGGTGATTTGAATTTACTAGTAAATGGTAATTAGTCCTTTTCTGATGTATTAGAGGGAGAAAGGTGGTTCTTTGAATATACACTTTCACCAATTTGATGGATATTTATTAGTTCTAATCTTTTAAAAGAAAAAAACTTTTTTTAAAGATATTAGTCCTCTCTCCATTCTAAAATTTCCCAATCTTGGATTAACCCCTGTTCCCAAACTGTGTTTTATTCTCAAAAAACCACTTTTATTGGATTCAAGACATTTTGCTTTGCTTTTATCAAAGTGTGTTGTTGTGACTACCTATATTGAAAGCTTTGTCAGCTGCGGTGCCTACAAATGTTCAGTCCCTCTTAGTAAACGTGACTGGCTTAAGGTCTGCTCGTCAACTCCGCCATTCTCACCACAAATCTTAAAACTCTCCTCCTACTTTAGTCAATAGATCTCATTGTCCTCATCGAAAAAAAAGTTTCTTTGCCTCTTCTTTTTCCCCTTTATATGTTTCTGCAATCACCATTTGCCTTGATTATTTGCAGTTGGGTTTTTGCATAATTCTTTTTTTTTTTCTCTTAAACCCATCCGGAAAATCTCTCAATCAATGCTTTTCTTGGTGATATCTTGCTTCTCCTTCATCCTTCTGTCCCAATTCTCCTTTCTCAAATCATTCATGGCTTGGAAGAGTGAGATGAAAACATTGTTACTGCCCTGGATTTTAGAAGCATTGTCCCTTTTTTTCATTTCTTGGTTCAAAAGAAGTAGGATTAATGTTGCTTTCTTTAAAGTTCCTACCTTTATGCTCTCCATTTACAAGCTTATTAGTTCAAAAGTAGAGAATGTAGTGGTTCAAGAAGAGAATTCCCTACTGGGTTTGCCTGATTTGGCCTTAGAATGCATTCTTGAAAAGCTCTCACCAGCAGAGTTGAGCAAAATAGCAGGAATAAGCATTTCTTTGAGGAATATGTGTACAAGTGACCATTTATGGGAGAGACACATGCAAGAAAAATGGGGTAGACTTATTGGCGATGTTGCTAATGGAGAATGGCAAATGAGTATTATTGCTGCAAAAAAGAGACAAACCCTCTTAGATTGCTCAAATCAAAAGGGTATTTTTGGGTATTTTTCATGGAATAGGTTGAAGTTGGATAGCAGGGGAAAGCTGAGAACTACTTTACCTGTTGACTCAATAATGTCATTGTATATCTCTCTTGAGACCGGCAAGTTCTGGTTCCCAGGTCAAGTTTTTAACCGAGAGGTAATTATCCTATAATTCTTGACAATTAAATTCTCTATTCTAGTTTTTGCATATTACAGTTGTGGGGTTGATTGAATTTGTCTCGTTTCCGTTAATACTGAACAAACCACTGAAAGTTGCTTACTGTTTTAAGGTGCAGAATGGGCATGTTGGGTTTATGCTGTCATGCTATGATGCCGAACTTTGCTATGATTCTCGGGCAGACAACTTCAGGGCAAGGTACAGAAAGATGTGTTATTTCAAAACTAGTTTGTGTTTGTGCTGTATGCTGTTAAGATACAAATTCTTGAAAGATGACTCCATAATTTGTACTTTCATTGTTTGTGGTAAAAAATTTGAATGGAAAGAAGCTGGCTGAGCTATTTTGATTGATATTAAGACAAATTCAGAAGATTGATTATTGATTGATTGGAGCTCTGTGTTGATGTTCAACTGAAATTTGGTGTTACAGGTTCTCAGCAGAAGGTAGAGCAACAGTGGAGCATGATATAGAGTGGAATAGGCTGAGAGCATCAGCTGTTGATACTCCTGCACACAGTCTTCATCTCTCAGATTGTTTAGACGACTTAAAACCTGGGGATCACATTGAGATTCAGTGGAGGCGGAACATAGAGTTCCCTTATGGTAGTTATTCTAAACAGTTACTAATGCGTTATCTTTGGGCTTTAACAAATCCTGTAAGAAAGAATAATATTGGCTTGTTTTGTAGCTCGTGAGATTAAAGTTAGAAACGGGCAGTACAAGCTAGTTACATATAATCTGGTTATGTGATTTGTTAATTTACCCAGCATAATACTATATCCCTAAATGCATTGCAGGTTGGTGGTATGGAGTTGTTGGCCACTCGGAGCCATGCGATGGGTGCAAACTTCACTGCCAATGTCATAGCTCTGGTGAGAAGATCATCCTACATATAGGAACTACTTACATTGTCCTTTTTGCTTTTGACTTTATAATATGGACAGAAAATGTTTAGAGACGAGCAAAGTTATATACTATGTTGAATCTTGTTTCCTTTAAATAATTAGTTATTGGTATACTCTCTTGTTTCATGGATTAAGTGAACAATGACCTAGTTCTATATGCTCTTTTTTTGGTACTTAGTAATCTCCTCGAGGCATCTGCCAGGAATTTGGCATAATACTATCTAACAACGTATAGTTACCCGGTCAAACCTTGTTTTTGTACCTTTCATTGGCAACTATTTGGGTTTTGAGATGATCAAGGGACATATGTCTCAAGAAAATTGACTTTTTCTTAGATGGAATACAGAATGAGCCTATTCAATCCATAGTAGATTATGAACTTACTTTCCTTGTAAATATAGATTTTTTTCCCTTCTTAAAATACACCTCTTAACTCGGTAGGTTATATTACTAAAACTAATATAAAATTTACTTTTCATAATCCGATCATGTTGTGTAAGACACAGGAGTATTCTGCTCTCTTTTTTGATTCTCCTATAATTCTAAGAATAATAACCTGTTGAATGACAGACACGGTGCTACTGGAGTTCAATCAGTACACCCTTGGTTCCCGATGGAGAGAAACCGTTATAAATAGGAAGGATCATCGCGAAATAGGTGATCAAGCAAATGGATTCTATGGCGGAATCAGAAAGGTTTACAATGAAGATGAGATATGGATGTGGCAGCGCCTCTGGCCAAAACAATCCGTGGAATAGTTCCTAATATATGCACACGACTCTTCTGTAAATTAAGAAGCCTCTTAATTTGTCTGGAGTATATAGATTAGAATGTCTAGGCAAGTAACCAGTAGCATGTAGAATAGAATAATAAGCTAGCACCAGTTTTTTTTCCCAGTGGATGCACAGCCCCTTGAATGTATGCACTATGCAGCACCTAAAATAAAATAAAGTGCACTTTTTTAAGCAGAAGAAATACAAGTTCAAGTTTATCTGTATTTCAAGGCTTGGAAATTTTGATGTAATCTTGTCCTTTTGGTAAGAAACAGAACTATCAATTTTCCTTCAAAAAAGGGTATGAAGTATCTTGTGTAGTATCTTGTTTGCACAATGACCTATAACTCTATTTTATCTAACCTTCCATTTTCCTTTTTTTGACCAGATTTAGCTTTCTAGTTTACAAGAATCATATCTTGAAACTTGAAAATCTCAATGTAAATTTTATAAAAGAAGCATAAGATATTAAAATTCAATAAAGTATATAAAAAGTAAAATATATAATTAAGAAAACTGATACAATTTAAATTTAAAATTACAACTAAAAATAAAAAAATATTAAAGTTGATACAATTTATATCAATTTTATATTTGAAATGTCTCGAGTATATTTTTAGAAATTGAACAATCTTATATTTATAACTATTATACATATATAATAAGGAGAAAGATCATTTATTTAATTAGGTTTTTTTTGGTTGGTATAAATTGGTTGGTTTGATCATTAATCCCGGCCTCTCTCATATATAGTGGGAGTTCATAGTAATTACTCCTATTTTTTAATTTACATTGTTATCAAAATTCTTTAGGTGCAAAAATGTGTCGGTTAATTATGAAGACAAAATACTAAATTTGTAATGTCTCAAATTAATTTTAAAAAAATTAATAATAATTTTATACATTTTGGAACACGGAGAGTACTACACACACACACACACACACATATATATATATATATCAATATATCTATATATATTGATGGATGTTTGTGGCAAATGTAGTATATAATAATCCTCAAAAATGTTAAAATATTTAATAATGTAATATTGTGTTGTTATAAATGGTTAACTTATTTTATATATAATATTATTTTATTAAAATAAATAATCAAATAAAGGAAAAAAAGGCCCTTGCCTTGCAAGTTACAAGTGCATGTATTCTAGTATCATATAAGAGATAGCAACAAATTAACAAGTATTTATAGGGATATATAATTTCAAAATATGAAGTAGTAAAATTTATATAAGAGATTACCAAAAATAATTATAATTATTTTTAAAAATAGAAAATATACCAGCTTAATACTTGTAAATTAGGTAGAGAGGACACCTTTGTGAGAAAGTGTATATAGTGGTCATCAACCAACATAAGAAATACTACTCGAAACCCAATCCTTTTTAGCCGTCTTCTACCCAAGTGTAAATGATCAAAACGATCATAGAATTGTTCGAATTCGATTTAAAATATTAAATTTATATTTGAATTCAACTTAAATTCAAATTGTATTTGAAAAATTATACTCGATTTAACTTAATTTTAATATTTATTACTCGAATTCGATTCGACTTGGATCGAATTATATTTAAATTCAAGTTCGAATTCGAATTTTCACATAATAATTAGTTTTATAATAAATATAATTATAAATTAAATTTGTTAGTTTATAATAAATATAATTATAATAAATAACTAGTTTATATATTTAGAAATGAGAAAATATATTTAATATTACATTTTATAAATATAAAATCACAATTAAAAATAAAAATAAAACAAAATAATAATAATAATTAATTATTTTAATTTGATTTAATTTTGTATATATTATAAGAGAATGTATCTAATATCTAATTTAATTTATATCAATTGAGTATATATAGAATCAAACTATATTTAAACAAATTTTAAATCCTCGAAAGAGTAATTTAAATTTTAAACAAATTTTATTCATAATTTTATCCCAACTATTTTTTTATGTCGCTAGTATTTTTTTCGATTACAGCCCTACTTTTACCAAGAAAAGGAAAACGAGGTATATTGACTGAGAGACTTGGAGAGGAGAGGAGAGGAGAGGAGAGGAGAGAAGAGAAGAGAAGGTAAAGAGGAAATAGAGCGAGGAGAGAGAAGGCCGGTCCAGGGGAAGAAGGTCGTTACCTCACTTTGAAGATGAACGGCGGCCCATCTGGTTTCAGTACGCATACACTTCTCACAAATTTCCGAATTTATCTTGTGCAATTGGTGATTGTATACATATATTTTTGATTTCCAATCCTCTTTGTTTGACAGACAATGCTCCGATCACAAGAGCATTTGTTGTTAGCTGTGTCATCTTCACGATCGTATTTGGGATCCAAGGTCGTTCTAACAAGCTCGGATTCTCTTATCAGGTTGTCTTTCTTTACGGGTTCCTTTTATTTTAACAAGTTATGGGTATTCCCTGTTTTGTGTAGAATTTGATGGATAAATTGTTTTCTCGGTTTTGGTTAGATTTAGACTTGGCGCTTCTTTTGACTGTTAGGAGTAATTATCTCCTTTTGGGTTGGGGGTTTCTCATATTGGTCGATCATCTCCATACTATACGTCTATAAACGGCTTTCTGGGGTTTGATTGACATTGAAACTTTCATGTTCACTTATTATTGGATATGAATTTTAAAATTAAATCTGTTCGGGATATTGCTTTATGGGTTTTGATTGACCGAGGATTGAAAATTCAATGCCAACTAGTTCAAATATTGGAATGTTGGAATCAATAAGTAGGACTTTATAATTATTGTCATCCCGTTACTGTGAACTTACTTGTATTTGGTGTTCTCTTGCATAGGATTTGTAGGATTTTAGGTTTCTTTGCTCAATGTAAACAGTGTTTGAGTTTTTCCTCAGTAAAGACTAAAACTTTGAGGACCATTTGTTTGGAGGGATACATTATTCTCTTAATTTTTGATCAAAAATTTACCTCACCTCTTTTTCTTTCTTTCATTTTTGAATATGATACACATTTTTTCTTTCATTTTTGAATGTGATACACATTTTTTCTTTCTAGCATTTTATGAACATATGAGTTCATAACTTAGGGCAGAGGCTTGTGAGTTGTGAGTCAGTCCCCCACTCTTGATATTTTCTTGAGATAATCATATCATGTGTCTCACCACTCTAGATCTTTAGCATCTTTTACGTAAAAGAAGAGATTTTAACAGAAATGAGGAAGAGTACAGGAGGGGAGGACAAGAAGTCCTCTAAAGATAAAAACCAAAAGTGAAAAATAAATACGATGTCCTTAAATGGAGGATAACCAGCCAATCATTATTGAAATTCATAAAATTCCAAAAACTTATATCAGTCTAAAAGCTCCCATGGCAGAGTTTCAAAGAGAAACTATCATTGCCACCAACTCTGTAAAATTGCAAAAGAAGGTAATAGTTTCTGAAATCTTCGGCACTCCTCTCTGTCATTATACCCAAAGATGGAAAATCACTCAGTTGGAAACCTATCTTCCTTTCCTCCACTTCAAATCTGATTTAAAGCAAACTCTCCAAATTCTTAAGGCAGGCCAATGCTTAAGTTATAAGCATAAAGCTTTAAAGTTTCATTGCTGCTAATCAAAGAAGAAACATGTGATCTGTGATCATTAGACTTCTTTTTGCTTAAAAGTACAAATAATTGTTTGATTTGCTACTCTGTTTACTCTTTTTTTGATAGGTTACTCAGTTTTCACGCAAGTGATTTACATATAATGGAGCTTATAAGGATTTACACATATGGAGTAAAGTCTAGTGTTTAGCCAATTGTTAATTGAAAACCAAACAAAAGGCTTAATCTTTGTGGGGCCTTGGCTTCAAAAGAAAACCAGAAGGAACTTAACAATGGCATTAGCTTGTAAGGAGGTGTGTGATGTGTTTCTTTGAGGAAGAGGCTATTGACCTTTTGTTTCTTCATTGAGTAGCAGTGAGGAGTTTGGTGGACGGTGGTTTTCTGCTCTGTGGTTTGTCTTGGGTGATGTCGAGAGTGATGACCGAGATGTTATACAAGCGGAGTGGGATAAATGTTATAAAGGAGTGGAGGAGTGAGTTGGTCCCTCGTACCATTTGGTGGACAATTTTTAAGGAGAAGAACTTCCAGTTCTTTATTGGCAAGAGAGATCCCTTGTTCATATTCAGGTCATGTTATTCTCGTTGTCTCTCGAGCTCTTTCTTGAATTTTATGGACTTTTTGGGAGAGTTTGCTTTAGGAGCCTATTACTGGTAGAATTTTTTTAAGACTCTTTGTATATGGTTGGGACTTTGAATATCATATGCTTTTGTATACTTTGTGTACTCGGGTTTGCCCCAGTTTGGCATTTCTAGTGGATTTATTTACGTATCAGGAAAAAGGAACTTCATCTTTATTGCTCCCTTAGTCCCAAATAAAGATTATTTGATGTAGTTTGACTGACACATAGTTTAAGGAACATAATATTTGACCAATACTAAGATTTACTTCCCATTATCCCTAACGGAACAAAAAAAATTCAAATCTAAAAGTAATGTGGATCACTAAGTTTAAAATAGTAAGGGTAAAATAGTCAAATGTACATAGATACATGAAACACATTTACTTATTTTAGGACATTTGATGGAAATCTATTCACTTATTTTGGAATGGAGGGAGTATTATTGTTATAGAATTACGAAGGAACTTAGCTTTGAGTGGGAGCTTGGCCTTTAACATATGTAAAATGAGCAAAAAGTTGAAGGAAATCAGAAAGATTACCAAGAAGTTCCGTAATAGTTGCTGGCATGATTTAAAGTCACGGTAGCGACTTATGGTTCGGAAGGTCATTTTTTGACTCCGTATCGGATGATACGCTCCGTTATGCTAATTAAAAGCTTCAAATATATTTTTTAAATAATTTAAAAAAATCTAAATAATAAGAACAACAAAATGGATTAATTAAGTTCCCAAAAATATTGTATAGTATACATAACAATGTTCAAATGATAAAACAGACATCTCGCAGATGTGTGTAATGCTACATCACATAAAAATTGAACAGTAAAGTATTAAGATATTTTCAATTTATACTCGAGTTATACTTAACTAGGTAGTAATTAATGTATATAATTTCCAAGTAAAGTGGCTACAATTTTTTAAGCTCTAGTTACTCTAGTACTATATAATATGTATAATTATTAAGATATTTTTAAGTTTTACTTAACATGAACACTAATCTTATTTTATTTTGTCTTTTAATACCAATTTAGGTGCTAGTGAATGCATTAAGCACAATTTTTTAAAATCTTTTTTATGTGTTGCGTTTCTCCCCTTTATGCCGAAATATCTCTGCTAATTGGTCCAAAACCCGCTACACTGATATGCCGAGATTTCCCCAAAACATAGTATCAAGGTTGCGTTCGGCAAGGGCTCGATACGCCGAAACTTTGAACCTTACTGGACTATTAATGCTTCTTACTAATCTTGAGCTCCTTAAAAGTTATTTTAACTTAAATTTTGTTGATATTTTTTTTCCCTATAATAACAGGAAATTTTCAAGAAGCTTCAACTGTGGAAGCTAGTTTTGTCAGTTTTTTCCTTTTCATCAACACCAGAGTTGATGTTTGGAGCATATCTACTGTACTACTTTCGTGTATTTGAGAGGCAGATAGGTTCAAATAAGTACTCTGTAAGTTTTTTTACTACTTTTTTTCTTTATTAATAATTCCAGCTATTTATTATTTAGAGAAATCATAATCCTTCTCTCTAGTCAGAAACATTAGTTGATGTACTAACTACTAAGTCGTTCATGTGTTGTCAACAACCTTATGCGATTAATAAGGATGCGTGAATGGGGGAAACAATCCACAAGGCCTAAACCTATCATTTTTACAATAAATTCTTTTTCCTTATTGGAATATAACATGCTAGAAGGGGATCTAAAAAGAAACTGGTAAGCAAAGAGAAACAAAAAACTACGAGGAAGCAGGGGTTGAACTGACTGGACTGAAGAGATCGCTATGATGTATCTGCAAAAAGAGCATGTGGGATTATTTTTATCATTTCAAGAAAACTGAATAAGTACCTCCAAATATTCAACGGTGCGATGACTGATGCTCAATTTCATTTTTGTGGAAGCAAGACTTGAATTATCTTATAGTATAACATACAAAACTTCATTAAATTCTTGTTTTTTTCCTACATTATAAACCTTCATTTCAAGATGTTATGCTATGTATCTAACTACTGTATTTCACTTTTTTCCCTTAATAGTTATTACCAGCAATGTCAAAGCCTCATTCACCTTTTTTTTTGCTAATAAATGTTTGTTCCCTCCCTCCCTTTATTTCATATATGATGCATGGATCTTATTTTACTAGTTGGTTCCGAATATCTTATCCACAGTGGAATTTTTATGTTCTTTCAAACTTGCCAGTGTTTCATCAGAGCTTGGGTATATAGGTGTGCCAGCCAAGAGTGAGTATGGGATTACTTTATTGAGTAACTTGATCTATTTGTTTTGCGTGATTTTATTTTTGTAACTTTATCTTGTTGCATTTGCTTTGTTCAATGATGAAATGGTGTAGTGTTTATTCCCTTTATTTATTCTTGTGCCATTAATACTAATACCTGAATGGATGAATCTGTGGTTGATGAATAGTTGACACTACTCTTCTGCATTATTGTCTACTATACTTTTTAGTCAAATGAAAAGTGAAATCAACCTTGGCAACTTTTTTGGCATCTGCATATTGTATCATTAAACTTTTAATCCGTGCCTCTCTTTACAGGTGTTTATTTTGTTCTCTTTAGTTGTGTCTCCGCTGCTTGAGGTCCTTGTGATAGCACTTCTTAAAGGTATGCTATGCTAGTGATTATTTCACGTGGTTATTTTCTACATGGTCTATTGGATATATTTTCCAGTATGTCGTATGCATCATATTATTAAATTTAGTATTTTTTACAAGTCATAATGAATTTAGTGCAAATAAATGTTGATGTATTTTCCATTGGTGGTTTTTTTTTTAAAAATTCTATGGATAAGATATCTTGTCCTACTTTTGCCAAAGTTTAATTTTCCCTCTTGATTCTAATTAAATTTATTCTTTTACTATATATATAGGCATATATTTATAAGTTAATATATCTTGTCTAACATAATAATAATGACTTATCATATGTTTAATTAAGTCAGAGGGCTATTTGGTATAGTGGGTTGCCATGATTAGACTTGATTGTGAGCTAGTTCGCACAACACAGGTAAAGGTTGAAGGATTTAAGAGATCCATGGACATCGAAATCTTTGATTGTACTTCATTTCCGAGAATCCGTTGGGCACTAATTCCTCTTGGTCTATAACGGAATCTTGAAAAACGTATCATGATAGCGAACATCATTTTTGTACCCACATTTCAAAATGTGGTACGCTTTCATTCGGAAACATTTAATTTATGATTCAAAATTTCTTATTTGGCATTCCCTAGTCTCATCTCACTTTGTCTGTCATGGTCAACAATGCACACAGTTTAAGAGTACGAAGGTTGACTAATTTCTTCATATTTTCTTGTGATTACAAATATTTAATAGGGTACAGACGAGAAACATTTTGAGATCCCAAAAGATAAAATACATGACACACTGGAATGTAGGGGGTATATCTTTATGATTTAATCACAGGATGAAACTTCAAAGAAAATGAATACGAATTTATTTGAGACAAAACTGAGTTCATAGTATCACATGGTCCATCTTCCCGTTCTGCATACCTAAATGTTCTGCATTTTAGATGTCAAAAGTCAGAACTCACACGCGCACACACACACACACACATACATATATAGTGTTGTTTTCACTGTTTTTAGAGTACCAACTGAATTTTTCTCTTTATTGATGGGTCTTCTTTTTAGTGTTTTTTGGCATGTTTTCTTATTTTTGTTATTTTATTTTGCAGATCCATCATTGAACTTACTCACATCTGGCCCCTATGGGCTTATATTTTCTGCATTTGTACCCTTTTTTTTCGACATACCTGTTTCAACACGATTCCGTGTATTTAGCCTCCGCTTCTCCGACAAGTCTTTCATATATTTGGCTGGTCTTCAGGTGATTTAAAAATGCTAGTGCGGCCATGATTTGTTACTCCTTATTATGTATCATCTAAATGACGGGCAATTTTTTCTTTATTACCTCCCCACCCCCTCTCCTCCCCTCCTGCCCCTCTCCCATTTCTAACTTACTTTATTCTCATTCTTAATCCATATTAAATTGAGTTTCTTTCTTGCAGCTTCTTTTGTCATCCTGGAAGAGATCTATTATACCGGGGATTTGTGGCATCCTTGCTGGTTCCTTATATCGTTTAAATGTCTTTTACATCAGAAGAATGAAGGTTATCATGCTCTATTGTGCTTTGTAAAAAATAATACTAGTACATCCTTTTGCTGCTTCTGAACTTCTATGTCAACAAACTTTACAGGCTAACTTTATACTTATGTTGGCCATACACATTCTGTACATGTTTCCTTACAGCTGTCAGCTTCATCTGAAATATTAATACGGTTAAAGTTTAAAATGCAAAATAGAATTAGAGAAATGTGAGTGTTCAGCTGATGGTATTTGGTCTCATCCTATCCTGATGCCCTTATACGTATATATTACATGATATATGTATAGATGGAAGACATTGCATATGAGCTACAGACTGAATTCTTGTTTTTGATCATTAAAGAAGTCGATTATTCAATATCAACCCTTGGACAGCTATGCTAGACAGCTGATTGCAAACTATTTGGTTGAATAGGATTGAAATGCAGGATATATTTCGTGTTAGGATGCTATATTAACAATATTCTTGTGTTTCTGCTAAAGACAATTTTCTTATCATAACGACTTGATAAATATTGTAAAGAAGTCTCTTTGGTATCATATAATAGCTATTAAAAAATGTGAAACCTTAGAGTTGAGCTTTTTCTTTTTGTTGGATTCTCTCAACAATTGAATTGACTATTGTTACTGATATGTGGATGCCATTGGTGGAATCTGATATTTCTACAAATTCTGCATGATGCATTTTCATTTTTCAAATTTTCAGTTTCCAGAGTTCATTGCCTCATTCTTTTCACGCCTTTCTTGGCCATCGGTTAGGAGTACATCACCTGCATCACCAACTAGAAATGCTCTGGGAAATGTAACACTTTATGCAGGTCGCCAAGTGGAGGCAAGTATAATTTTTTCATCATTTTAGCATATGCTTGAAGCGAATTATGTATCTAACTTCCTTGGTAGCCCCCTGACAGATGTTTGCCTACCTATTTGCTTTCCTCTAAATCCTTCGAGAATATAAATTAAAGAGAAAAGAAAGGGGAAGGGGGAGAGAGTTAAACTGGGGGGTTGTCTTTGAGTACTTGCATTTAAATTCAACAAACATACATGTATCAACACTAGTGTGGTTGATAACAATGGCATCCATGAGAGGTTATATATATATATATATATATATAGGGGGACCGATCTATAGCAAACGTTGTAAAAAAAAGTCTAGCCTTACAACACATCGCGACTCTCCATTCCAAGATCGAGCGGTTAAATAGGGAGACCGTCCGCAGTTTAATACTACTGCGGACGAGACAAATGTTTAAAATAGCCCTCCTTGTAAAAGTTTCTCGTCCACAGTATTAAACTGTGGCCAAATTCAAATTTTGTTTAGTTTTCTCTAAACTTCGCAATATTAAACCATATGAGAAAAACAAAACTAATATTACCTCTTGGGGAGCTCCATTAGATGAAGAAAACTGCTCCTATCCTGAACAAATTCACCAATGGATTCGTAGAATTAGTCATCAATACCTTCATGGCCGTAATAATCGACTTAAATTGACAACGATAATTTGGAGCATATAAAGATATCAGTAAAATAAATGAATTGACATTACAATTGGAAGCAAGAGACAAATCAAAGTCTAATCATACTTCCCAAAGGCAAATTCTGATAGTGGAATCCTTCCCAAAGTAATTGTCCCGATCCCGAAGTCATGGCCAATTGGAAAACGATGTCCTGATCCTGAAGTAATGGCCAATTGGAAAACGACGTCGTATTGTTGGTCAAATTCAATTTGTTTTAGTTTTCTAGGGTTCGCAATATTAAACCGCAGAGCATGAATTTTTTCCCCTTCCTTCAGCCCTTAATTTTCTTCTCCATTCTCTCACCTGAATGTGATGACCGCCTATTTAACAGTTAAAAAATAGGTTCCTTGCTTAAGTACATAATAGTTGTTCAAATTTGAACAAATTTGGCACAATAAACAAATGATTCCGAATTTGGCAAGAGTATCTTCTTAAAAACAGAACAAAACAATCTAGCACCAATCTACCCGATTCCTACAAAAATCCAAAAAACAATCAAACTAGATCTAGCACATTAATTACAAAATCCCAAATTTCTAATCAATACAAATCACAAACAAGTTGATAAAATTAATCAAAAATTACACCTAAAATCCAAGTCCACGCTTCTCCGCTGCAGCGGAAGGGGATTGGGACGCGTGTATGGCTGGTGGTGGCGGCGGAATACAGCGAGTCGCACTTGGAGTAGGTTGGGAAACACTCGATTATGCTGCGGACAAGGTTGTTGGAGCGTGATCTAAGGGTGCTTGATCCGATGCTTTCGTATCTATCGACGATATTGGGGAGGGAAAGGGCGATTGTGGTCAATTTGGAGCATAGAAAGGCGATTATTATGGCCATGGAGGTATTGATGGCTAATTCTACTAATCTTTTAGTGAATTTGTTCAAGATTTACAGGAGCGGTTTTGTTCTTTTAATGGGGCTCCCCAAGAGGTAATAATAGTTCTGTTTTTCTCATATGGTTTAATATTGCGAAGCTTAGAGAAAACTAAACAAAATTTGAATTTGGCCATACCCAGCGTCAACTGCGGACGATTTTTTTTACAAGGAGGGCTATTTTAGACCTTTGTCCTGTCCGCAGTATTAAAATGCGGAATACTGAAAATTAAACTGTTGACAGTCACCTTATTTAACTTCTCGATTTTGGTATGCGGCCCCGCCTAGGCGCTAGACCCCTCTGGCGCTTCACCTAATCCCAAGGCGGCAAAAAAATCTTTCTAGAAAATTAGGCGGGGACTAAGCGAGCTAGGCCAAGAGTTTTATTTTTAATTTTAATAACTACCCAAACCAGATCTTTATATATTTATTTTTCTAATGATTTACCATATTCATAATGTTTGTAGCATATCAAATCACAACAAGAAGTGAACAATATCAAATCAAAATTGATAATTTTATTATAATTGTAATTTTTTGAACTTGCACCAACTTCAAATTATATAAATGATAATACATTTGTAATATTTAGTTTAATTCAATATAATTTTTAAATTTATGTTTAGTTTCTTAAGTTTTAATAATGAATTGAATTTTTGAAATTTTATTATTTAATAGCAATTTTGTTTATGAATAAAACTAATACATTAAAAATATGTTTGAACTTTCAACAATTGCATGTTTATGTTTGAATTTTGACATTAACAATATGAATGTGTTTGAATTTTAAGCAAAAGTCTTTATTATCTTTATTATAGATTGTTTTGTTTTATATTATTATTTTGTTTGAATAAATATAAGATAAAATATTAAAATTGGCTTAAAATCAAAATCCCACCTAGTCCCCCTAGACGCTAGGCCCCCCGGCCTCCCATCTCCCGCCTAGCGCCTTTTAGAACATTGATGGAGGGTCGTGATGTTTTGCAAGGCTAGACTTTTTTTTATAACGTTTACCATATATATATATATATGTATATATAATTTTATGTTGTTATCAACGTCTCCTTTAGTCCCCAACCCCCAACCCCCAACCCCCAAATCCCCCCATAACCCATGATGATTCACATTTTATATATTGAAATTGGATAAGCAAATATTTGACAATTTTCCTGGAAAGCTTTTCCCATCATGATTGTAAGTTTAACCAAACATACTGGTCAGGTGCAAGCTTGTTGACAGTGGTTTGTCTCCCAAATGTCCTTAGGTAGCAAATTCAAGAATTTTGACATAATGCACCTAGTTTAAACCATATGAACATTTTCTTTTCATCTATTGAGTCTATGTAGTCATGTATATATGACCTAAAAGGCGACGCTTTGCAGTGTTTAAAACTTCACTGTTTTGGACTTAAATATAATTTTTTTCTTCTCATGATTGTCATCCTTTATCTACCTTTTCGTTCCTATGAAACAACTATAATCAACTTGGCTGGTTTCAGGTAAACCATCCTGCTCCTGTGTCATCAACATCAGAGCCACCAGAGGACTCGATTGCTACACTCGTCTCAATGGGTTTTGACAGGAGTTCTGCCAGACAAGCACTTGTTCATGCTAGAAATGACATCAACACTGCGACAAACATCCTTCTTGAGTCACAGTCACACTGAGTGAAATGGTTTCCTTGTTCTGCCAGAAAAAGGAAAGCCAGATTTAGAATGAGAGCAGGAAGCTCAGTAATACAAGGAGACTATCATCTAACGAAACGAAAAAAATTGATTGAACTGATGCTGGGAGAACCCTTCCATGTCATGATATTCTTCTTTAGGGTTGTCTCCTTTTAGACCCATTTATTTTATTTCTCAACGGTACGAATGCCGTTCATTCCTGAAACTAGACGTTACTAGGATTGTTAACTGCATGTCAGATTGTGCTTGTTCTCAGTTTAATTATAAGATGTGTATAGTTGCAACTTAAAGTTGCCAGGTTTTCAGTTGGGTAATGCTAGAGGGTATCAAAATTTTGGTCAAAAATAGATCTCAAGTGATGTTGAATATTTTAATTGTAGCAACAGTAATCACAAAAGATGTATTCAACTATTGTAGTTATGCAACATCATTTGAGACTCCTAACGTTATCTTTTCAGTTACTATGCGACAAAGTGAATTTGCAACTTGTGTTTTAGGTATGAAATTTCTGGCCTTAATTGCATGCTCTACCGATTACCATTCATCCTGATGGAGAGAGTTATATGCAGAGTTGTACTCTGTAGTCCACTGACACGGTTACATATTCTTTTACCCAATTTTATGTGAATCTTAGATGAAAATTCAGCCATATAATCTAATGAAATCAGATGACCTAGTATGCTAATCCTTATATCAGTCAATCAGTCGCTGCCTTTATCATCTTCTGGTAAATAAAAATTGTAACATGGTCCGTCTGTACCCAGATGTGTGCAATTACTAAACAATTTGAGAACTTGGCCTACTAAAGTACATAACCATTTTTGGAAGACTAACGGGAAATTTCACAAACAATAAAAGTAGGGAAAAAAGAGATGCTTAAATACAATCAACTATAAATTGGAGCATCTCAAGAACCCAATAAAATCAATATATAGGTTAAGGGTGAATCGGAACATGAGCAGATGTCAAATCTCGCTACAAAATTGGAATAGTTGGAGACTTTCCAGTTTCCAGTGACGTAGCCTGGCAAAATGGCAATTTCTTACACATGTTTTTGCACTTGGAAAAAATAAATATAAAATTTGTTGCTCACATAGACAACATTATTACAATACACAGGCAAGGTCAAGCAAATAGATCACAAAATAAAATATAATCATTCGACTGATTGAATGCCATCATCAGAATATGAAGGCACACATCTTGCAGCTGCAACTTTATGAAAGGTATTGTGCAAAAAGTAACACAAATGAATTCCCAAATATCCATTTTAGTTATAATTGTAGCTCCGGACCATATAGGGTGTTTCAGTGATATAAAAAATCATGAAATGGGAAAAATATTTGCAATATGAACCACTGGGAATATGAAACCGTGGATTTGGTTTGTAGGCCTCTCTTCTGCCTTGACAAATATTAGACAGTGCTGATGTCAATCTCTGCTTTTATGGAGCTGAAAGGCTGGGGTAACCCAGGATCCACAATTGCATTGGATGCCTTGACCAGTTGAAATAACCCAAGCGGGCTTCGCAGTGCACACATGACAGCTTCCCCTCCAATCCACCTTCTTCAACTGGGTGACAAGGTAAACACATCAGTAACTTAATATATTCACACATGTTAATGGATTTGTTACATTTGAATTAATATAAATCTAAAATATTATGCTAACTTGGACAGCTACAAGACAAAAGCAGAGCCCAACAGAAGTGCGAAACACTAGCAGCAACAATGGGATGACGACTCGTGGAATTTTTAACTAAATCCTACTCCACCATCTGTTACATGCAACATGTAATTGGAGACTACATACAAGGGAAGGATAATTCTGGGACTATCCACAAGAATAACCAAAAATATCAGAAAGTCCTAAAACATTGTAATATGTTGTACCTGTTTTCATCCAACGTAGAGGCACAACAAAGAGAGATGTGCACTCGAATTCATCATTTTTGTTGAAAGGGTTGCCACTTCTCCTTTTAGACCACTCAAAGGAAGCCTCGCCCTCTCCAGGAGTGTGATAAACAACATTCCACTGCAATGCAACAACTCTTCTGCATTTCTTGCAGCGGTATGCCGGGGTAGAAATAAGTGCTTTATTAATAGATGTTCCAGTGTCAGAAGAGGGTTCTTCTGTTGGCAGGCCAGGATCAGCTCCAAATTTGGAACTGTCAATTCTTTCTCCACGATTATAAGAATCACCTATTAGTCGTGGGGAATAACATATTTTCAGCAAAGGAAACCCACACTAAAATGTACCCTTACTTCTAGTTCTTAACATGCAGAGTAAGAATCTTAAAAACAACAGGTACATTACAAGTCAGAAACTTGCAAGCTAGAGGTTTCAACTTGGAGATTGTACTGCTACTATTCAGAAAAATAAGAAGAAAAAAATAGCAGGATCAGTAATTAATTATCAATCTGATGCAAGTTCAAAATATTTGGCCTTCATATTTGCATTTCTGAATTTTTCATAGGGACTAACAAAAGGCAATGAAAGCACAAGTAGAAAACACCACCCACCAATCATTCACGTCTTTGAAAAAATTGAGAAGATTTCAACAATGCAAAGAATACTGATTGGTAAGATATTATACCTAATAATGTTAAATGGAATCGTTTGTATATGGGGCTACAATGATCGACCTTGAAACCCATGTCTTCAAACATTTTCAACTGCAATTAAAGATGGAGGGGGAGGTATTGAGAATCAATTACAAGGAAAAAAACACTGAAAACTAACATTTAGAATCACTTGGCAACGTAGACTTGTTGGTTGGAACAGGATGCCTGGTATCACCTGATCCAGAAAACCATCATTGGGACACACAGATTCGCAACTCTGCCTCAAAGAATTCAGTGCATCTGCAGGCAGACCAAGGCAAGGAAGAAAAAGAGGAGATGAAAAGAAAAATCAACTAATTATTCTATATGAGAACTACACTCACCTTAATATACAAGCTCAGCACAAAAATCATCCAGATGTCCAACATATTAAAGTTGAAACCCACAAGGATATAATACTATGCATATTCATAGAACTCCAAACAAATGAAGAATTTGTTCAAACCTTCAAAAGATAGTTGCTCAGTTCTCATCAGGTATGCTGCAATGATGGCCGCACTGCAATGAACACATTGATAGGAGGGTGTAAACCCTTACTGATCAACAAAGTATAGAAGTAAAATATATTACGAAGTATGTGTTCTCTGAACAATTTTGGACAGTAATCATTAGTTTGATATACGAAGGCATCAACACTAAATTCTACAGATTTTGGGAGCATTAACAATAAATTCACTAAAGAAGATTTCCAAATAGCAGATAAACAGTCCCGACTCTGAATTTTTAATCTAAGCTAGAGGACCCAACCATCTATGGATGGCTAGTGACCAATTAGAATAATAGAATTGGTCGAGTTCTCGATATCAAAAATAACACCCATGATAACTAACTTGCATATAAGACATGATAATTAATTTGATAAGAAAAAAGATCACCAATTCACGTTTGATCTTATCTATATCAGATCAGCATGGACCAGATTCAACCATATGTCAGAGTAGTATAGCGCCTGCCTTACCATTGTTGTGATCCCGTAACAAATTTCCCATCATGGCAGCAAAACAGAATTTGTGGTGAAACTATTACTACAAGTTTTATTCAATCTAATTATATATGCTTCTCAATGGGATCTGTGCCTTTGGATATAATCAATGTATCTATTTTCAGAAATTATAAATACTGTAAGTCTGAACAATTTCCTGAAGACATCAACTAAATCTATTAGGCCCGTCAATGTAGTACGTCAATAAATGTACTAGACCTATAATCTTTCGGACAAGAAAAGAGTAGGGATTAGGATGAACATAAGCTTGAAGAGTAGTTTTGAGAGTAATGGATTTTAACATAAGAAAAATAAACAGTTAATTAATTGATATAGACCACCTAACAGATAATTGTTATTAAAAGGGCATGCTAATCCAAATATAAAATAAATAATCTCTGTAAAGGATGGAAATTGCTCTAATCTTTAACAAAATGCTTCAGCAGTCGAATAAATGCCAAAAAAGATGGTAGAATGCATACAACCAGATGTAAGATGTACCTTCTTGACACGCCAGCAAAGCAGTGCACTAAGACAGACCCTTGTTTTCTACTTTCGTGAATGAAATCCAAACAAACATCCAAATAATCCAGCAAATTCTCCCTCTCCATATCTCTCAATGGCACAGCCATCCTCACCAGCTTCAAATCCTTGCCAGCAATACTCCAGAAAATACAGAAGCTTTTCTGATGACTGTGAAGTTCCCGAATTGTCACCCGGATCCGCATCCAATCCTAAACTTCCAACATATACCTTGCAGATCTCTTTGGTGGGGATTGACAGACCACTACGCCATTCAGAGAAGAATGATATTGAGGCGGAGCTTAGAACTGATAGGATATGGGTAATTTCGCCACTACCTTGCTGAAGAACTGTTGCTGCGTCGTTAATGTTGCTGATAAATAAATTCTCACGTACCAGATACGGCATATCATACAACCAAAAAACTCTATGTGAACATAAAAATTGAATACGAGTGTATTTGAATTTCAATTATTTGTATCCAATGATGAGTAAAAATATAAATGAATGAAATTCAAATGCATTAATATCCCGCCTAAAAGAGTCTATAGTCCACTCATAAAAACTAACTTACCCAAAATTCAAAAATTCCATGTAGACATAAAAAATGGACATAAATATATTTAAATTTCACTTATTTATATTTTGACCCCCAATAATGAGTAAAAATATAAATAAATAAATAAAAACTAAGGAAAAAATGAAAGGGAATTAATAATAATAATAATAATAATGATAATGTTATAAATTATAATAAATATATGGATTAGACAGTAAATAAATTCAGTTTATATGATCAAAACACTGAAGAAGTATTTGATGAAATGATGAGTAGATGGAATGCCTAAAAAATGATTCGGGTATATTCTATTGCAGAAGGCAATATAGTCGTAGCAAAATAATCACATAATTGAGTAGATGTTCTTTTCTGTATACAATAGATATTACAGAAATAATTTCGTGCTACTCCTCTCAGACTACTGGCACAATATCCATGCAAACCCCCCAGAAGATTCTTGATCTGCAATGTAGAAAGTACAGAATAAATAGATAAATTTGACAAACCATGATGTGAAATCATTATGGGTAGTGCCAAGGAAAATATTGGGAACCTTCATAGGAGATCATGTCAGCACTCCTCCCCATCCCTTGTATAAACTGGTATTTGCCATACCTTTGTATTCTTCTTTGGGTCGTCAGTAAGGCTAAGATCTGTATCATCTTCCTTGAATGTTCGAATGAATTTTTTTGCACCCATCATGATAAGCCTTTCTAACATGAACAGTTGGTAGTTATTCTCAACCAATGGATCCAAAATGCTGCTGTAATTGGATGAATATGCTAACTTGTACCTGCAACATTGGCCGGGCCATTAGCTAAAAGGTTAAATTGTTAGATGCATGTAATGCTTCTCACAAAAGTACAGATTACAGTTATGCTTTCAAGTCATTGCAGCATTTTGTAAGTTCAATATATTTCAAGCTTTTAGTAACATAATCAATCCCTCAGATACTTAGGAGGCCAAGTTAGCACCAGCAAGGGTCAGGGACATAATCCCTACTTACTTTTCAGTTGACGAAAATGCTAACATTTCAAAATAAATGTAAACAGCATTTCAGATGAGCAGCATTAGCCAATTAGGTACTGCATGGCTGGCTTGGCTTATCTAAAAATTTAAAACAGCGAAACTTAACATAAAGTGGTTAATAAGTTACTGCAAGAACTAAACAAAATATTCCTTCCACAATCAATACCTTCCCCTTCGAGTCCACCTTTAACCCCATGGCCTCATTGTGGGTGGCCTTATTGCGACCACTAGAACAGCACAACCTAACAACCAAACAACCAAAGCGAAACATTTTGCTAAACACCACTTCCTCTGCCATATCCCATGAACTTGGATCAGACTGATTTATTACCCTTTCCTCCCTTTTGCAAACTCACTTCCACCGCCACCAGCAGTGTTCTAAAAATCGTTACGTGGACCTAGGCGGCGAAGCTAGCGCCTAGGTGTTTTCCTAGGTAAATTAAGCAGTTTTCTTAGGCAATCTCATTTATTTATTTTTCTATTGTATATAGTTGTTATACTATACAAATACATGTAGTATAGTTTTTAAAAAATTTACATGAAACATTACCAAAAACAATCTTTTAAAGGCTTAACAAATTCATTAAAGTATTGTAGAGCTTCAAAGTAGAGGTCTGATTTTGCCTGGGCGGGGACCTAGGTGTCTAGCCAAATCAAGGCGGTAGGCGCGGGGATTTTTAGAACATTGGGCACCAGCACCTCTGATCTAAAATTTTTAACACCACCTACCACCACTATTTCCACAACCCAAGAATATTGTTACTTTTTGAATTGTCCCCCCCCCCCCCCCCCCAACAATGTATATAGAGCAAGAGAGGTGACATTATGAATTAGGTTTCACATGCAGAAGCAATCTTGGCAGATTCTAAAGTAGACAAAGAAAAAGACTACATTTCCACCCCTTTCACACTGTTCTGGAAAGAATATCCAGACAGCATTAAAACCACATAGTTTGTGTTGGTTTCAGATGGGTTCATGCAGCATTTAGTCAGCAATTTAAGACACATACTTGGGAATAGCAATTGAACAATTTACCTTAAAGAGAGAGATGAAAAAAAAAACCGGTGTCCTCTCGTTTGAAGCAATAAAAAGAGTTCTTCCTGCTGGAACCCATCTTGAAATTCTACAAAGAATAAATTCTGCACGCGTATCCCTGTCAAGATGTTGATGTAAGCTCCTATCAACCCCAAACCTATCCTTCCTAGTTTTCAATTTATCACCTCGACGAACATGAATAGCATCATAATCACCAAGGAGTGTCTTAATCTGCGGGGTCAACATTAATTCATGGATGAGAGGTTAATCACAGGACAAAATGGAAAACATTTTTCCAATGAACTGAAGCCACATCAACACAAAAAACAGCAAGCAAATGAATTGTACAAGAATGCCATATAACTGAGATAGCCAGTTAACAGCACAAATTTGAAAAGGTTGCATGATTTATCTTTAAAGCTGATTTCACTCTTGCAGCCATCAATGAAATACTTGCAGCATATGTTATATTTGAAAATCTAGAAACATATTGAGACCTCCTGATGGAGGAAGATATATGTTTTGTTATGGTTTATTAATTCATTTTGTAATTTTCAGATTTTTAGTTTGTAGGATTTTCTAGCCTTATTTCACCTTTATTTTAGGCTACAATAAAGGAATCTAAGTTCTATTAAATTGGTATCCCAATTAGGAAGATTCTTAACTAATTTTGTATTGTTTTTCCAGTTTTGTAGTGCCTATATAACGGCCCCGATTTTATAAAGAAATTGAAAATTGTTCTCTTTAGCTGCCAACCAACAGCTTGAACGATATCAAGTCAAGTGTCCAACATCCATCCAGCTTGAAGGAAACTGTCTACACTCCTGTACTTCGTTACATCCATAAATAAACAAATCAAAAATTAATCTGTGGCTATTTCTAAGAATGCCTTGTGTCCATGTTGGAGTGATTTGGACCATATCGGATATTGAGAGTTTACGAATGCCACCACCCATATAATAGACTGATCTTAATGCATTCTTGTACTAGATAACAAATATCTTGACACTTCTACTTTGGCCAACATGGCAAATTGCGATTGTTAAACTTAATATATCGAGATATGATGTGTTAATTTATCCAAGAAACGTAAACTAAAGTAAGATGGGGGAAGATATTAAATTTGGAATTGTAGAAGAGAAGTTATCATGCTTGTATATTTTAAACATATACACACGCACAGATACATTTACATGTTAATACTTTCACAAGCCAAACTGGGTATACATATCCTTATTGTGTCTATCTGCTTAAAATAGGTGACTTTAATATTAGATTTACTTGTAGGAAATGTTTATTGCATATACTTTTCTTTTGTATAACAAATTCCCTTCATTACCATGTGCTTTGGCATGTCTTTCTTCTCCATTTTAAAATATTATAAGTTAGCGTCATGCCATACACTCATCCAATATCCAGTTACAATATCAAAAACCAGTTTCTACCCCTATCACCAATATAGAAATATCCAAATAATCTAACGCCCATAGAAAAATCACAAAAGCTAGCCTACTATTTTACCAAAAATTATGAAACTTTCTTCTATAAGTACCCTTGGTCTTTCTTTTGCTTTTTTTAAAAAAAACATTATGTCAGGTAATTGAAAAATAAATGAGAAAATTGATTCTGGAGCAGAAGTGACCAACGACCTTAAGTAGAGTAAAACCTTTTCCAGGTTAATCTACTATGCTGCGTCAAACAAGCATCCAAATGTTAACATAAAGTTTTATGTTCTAACTTCTAATGCAGGTGCTTTTATATATGGTCTTCAATAGAGTGAAAATAAAATAGGTATGCATCTAACGCTACAGTATCACAATCACTCAGATCACACATCTAAAGTCAACATACCAATTAAAAGGAATGATAGCTTTCCCCTCTGAACCAAATTTTCTTATGGATCTGACATTCCATAGCATCCTCCATTATGTAGCTAGCTCCAACCCTTTTATCAAATCAAACAGTATGTAGTTCGTACTTAAAATTTTCTTGTTGCACATATTAAGAAGTGCTAAAACACCTTCATATATAGCATATTAGAAGTTCAGTTCTCAGGGAAACCATCTATCATTTCCATAATCTAAGTACTATAAGAGATCCTCATTTTACCAAATTCTTCTCTGCAAAATCTTCCATCCAACTCACAATACCAATATTTGGAGAGATACCCAGAACTTTAGCAAAAAAATGTCTCCCAAACTAACCTTGTCTGCTGCATCTCGTAGCTTCTTTGAAGCCATGAAGGAAGAAATGAATATGGTAACATGATAGCACTGCGATTGTTTCTATCCTTGCATTCCATAAACCTGAATGATTATCATGATTAATACCTACACAAAAACTTTCAAGACTCAAAAACTCGGTCAAATCATCATTTGCTTCACAAGGTAAGATGTCAGAGAGAGAGATTAATAAAACTAGTCCTTAACCAAAACAATAGGACTACAACAATCACAATATTAAAAATGAAGCAATTGAAATTCACTTTAAAATGCATGTCAAATCAGACCGTCCCTTCCCCATGATTTGTCAGACAACAATCAGTCAATCGCATATTATTGTTCAGAATGGGCTAAACCAAAATTATTTATGGAAGTACAGGAAACTAGAACATGGACTTTGTATATAGGTATTCTCTTCAACAACAATCGAAAAACAGATTATCAAACAAGTTGAAATATGCCCCCAATCCCACAAAAATAAAAAATAAAAATCCAACTACTGCAACACATGGAGAAGGAAGGGAGAATGTTTGTGTGCAAGGAGAGAGAGAGAGAGAGAGACTTTTCAGATATAGTAGATTTACCAGGAAAGAGGGCTTGCAGTCCTATTTATGAGCAAAAAATTTGAGTGTAGACTTTTCTCTTTGAGATCAGCCCGAGTAACTCCAGCAACATGAGCAACCCCTCTTGTACCCAACTTCAGACCCGTTGACTGTATTTGATACCACAATTTTGAATTATCCAGAATTACAGGTACAGTCTTGGATATGAGATCTAGATCATACAAAGAATCCATCGCACAAGAGCTAGCTGCCCACCTAACAATAAGTTAAACACACAGAAAATGCATCAAATGCTATTTTTTGGCAAAATTACACTTACGAGTCATCCATGAATATGGCAAAGAATAACTATCAATGTAACAAGGTACTATATATCCTTTTGCAATTATCACATTAAATAGATTAAAAGGCAATAACACAGGTAAAGCATCCTTGTCCTAGTGCTGCTTTGTAAGAAACATATAACCAATATGCATGGCAGACATGAACCCCCATGCTAATGGCCATGCAAAATTGTATATTGTTAGAGATAGAATAGATGTATTGAATATTGTTTTTGTTATATGGAATATTGTTGTTATGTTATTACAAAGGGTACTAAAGCCTTATATATAGGCTACAAGTTGAGTACTGGCCAAGTATGTGTGGGCGCCAAGCATACTTGGTGACCAAGTAATAATCTCTAATATATACCATATGTTGAGAGCGAAACTCTGCCTCTATTTGGTTCTATAAAAAAGCAGGAACTACGAGTAAAGGGCTAGTAGCAAGATAAACAAGAGAAAACTCACCTGTCCTCTAAACTTTCATTGTTGGACTGATGAAGAATCCCTTTCTTATTATGTATTGGATTGATGCACATCCTTGAAGGCATGACAAAAGTTCTGCAAAACAAAAGTGTAGTAAGTGGAAGGATCATTATTGGTCTATTATGTTTCTAAAAATGGACTAAGCATATTAATCAAGTAATATTGTGGAATCACCATAACTAAAATATAAGATACAACTTCAGACTTCAATTAGAATGTAGAAACGAACCAACTATGATAGCCAGAGGCAAACACCAAAACATGCAACCAGGGGACCAGGAAGAACCATATAAATGGTTCCAAAGTGTTGAATTCCTCAAAAAATACATAAAACATTAAAACCATGAAAAGAAGCAGCCTTGAAGCAGTCAAAAACCCAAGAAAGCACATCAATTAGCTAGCTAGAGGTCATCTGCTATGCTCAAACAATACATGACGTACATTAATTCTTCCTAATATCTACTGCAAACTTTAATAATATCTTCACCTTATTGGTCCAGCAACTTCACTCCTTAAAAAGATTCACTACGACAAGTCCTATAACCCCTACTACATTTGACAGCACCCCAATCCAAGGCAAGGAAACTATCCAGAAAGTAGAGAGCTTAGAAAAACGCCAAAAACCACTTGTACATCGAGCTGCAAATATGGTACATTGTGATCTACTTGTAAAGAAAATTCCTTTCATACCATTTAGCTAATACTTTTTACTAAGAAAATAAATAAGCCAAATTAATGGAGATATATTGTTTTACCTCTGAAGAAACATGGCCTCTTCAAGGGCACACCTAAGGCTGGATTCCTGGTGCCCTAAACCCTCGCAAGACCCACAGTGCTTTCCAGGACAGTCAATTCTGTTGCCCCAATACAAGTATTCTTCATGCCCAACTAAATGTGGTCTGTCATGATTAAGTGAAGCCAATTCTTTTAGGCTTTTTGTAGTGGAAAACGAGGACCCATTTGTTGAATAGAGAGAAGAAAGAAGGTACAAGAGAGCAACTGCAACAATGGAGGCTGTGAGTATGAGAATTGGAGATCTGGGTTTTTTGGGTTTGTTCTTTAAGGTTTTGTGGATCGCCATTGATATATTGTAGAGAAATGGAGTAGAAAGAGATTCACTAACCAGTTGCAGTGAGTTTGTTAATTTATACAGTTGTCTGAGGCGTGGAAAAGTATTAATAACTCTCGGCAGGCAGGCAGGCTTGCTTCATCAAGTACAATATTGATAGTTAATTACAACTTGGTGCAGGAAAGTTTAAGAATGTTTTCAATGTGATCCCTATTAAGTGTATTACAAAACATGAAACAATATTTTTTGCTTTGGACTCCGTTTATATAGTAAGGAGAATGGAAACTTGATTTAAGTTAACATTACGAGTTTAGTGAAATTATTATTTAATTCGTGAGTACTCATCAGAAGAAAAAAAATAATCCTATTTTCTCTCAATATAAAACGTCCGACTTTTATATATTTATAAACATTGGGAAGAAAGAATTACAAGTGTATCCCTTAAAAGAAATGAAACTCGATGAACCATGGTCATCTTAAATATTTGATGCAATCCACAAACAAATGACTATGTTCCCCATGTTCAATTGAATGCACTGGATACACATGAATAACAAGAGATTTTTCTACCAAATTTTGGGGTCAGGGTCGGGGTCAATCATCAGTAATGTAGTACTTAGTGCAATAATGATGCATTATGGATCCAAATTTAATTTGGAAGAAAAACATAAGACCACACTAGTTATTCAAAGAACAACTTCCCTGACAAATTTGAACAGTTTCCTGCAAGAGCTTCGCGGATTTGCTAACAGATCACAGTAAGAATTTTATTAAGAAAATGAACAGGGTACCCAAGAGATACACCCAAAAGCACAACATTCACTTCAGCATTAAGCTGGTTTCTAATCTCCTAAAAACATTTTATGATCTACCTCATCTGTACAATCCTCTAAATCTTAATGGCAAAGAAACTTTAGGGGAACTTTTTAATAAAACATAATGACATAAGATTTGCTTCGACTGCTCCTCTTGCCGCATCTGATATGGTTTTTCAACTTAACAGTAACTTTTGTTCTAGAGGTTTGTTCTTGATTTGGCAAGTAATTTTTCTGCTATATATATAATCCACTTCAAGGACACAACAAAAAGGGTCTAAGGATGAGTATGTGTGGCTGCTTAATATATCAAGCTTTCTGAAATGCACGAGAAGAAACCCCATGTAGAAGTCTGACAAACCCCAAGAAACTGAGTTTTCCATCCGAGTGTCTTATCCAGTCCTGGAGGACTACATGAACAGGTACTGATGGGACTGAGTCCAAGCTCCTGAAAAATCAAGTAGTGGGAAGACGAGGAATTTGATTAATAAAATTACAAAGAACAAACCAAAAAATTGGAAAAGAACGTGTCTTCCTACTCTTTTAACAAATTGAATAGCCACCGAGAATGAAGTACATCAATAAAGAGCCAAAATTGTAAGTATATCACGCCAATATTCAAGATTTTTTGACAGACTTCTTTATAACTCGAAAGAGCAATGGAGGGAACTTTTAATCTATAATAGGCGACTTGGAAGAGAATATTTAGATCCAAATAACCTTCCTTAAGAGGAACAAAGAAAATACTAAGATATTATATGGTCCAACAATCAGAAATTCATTATCAATTTCTGTGTTATGTATTAATTTATGATCCAAGTCCCTGTTGCTGTTGCTGTTGCTTGCTTAAAAGAACCATGCTAGAGACCAAATGCCAGTTGATAGAACACCGGATTGGTCTCCATGCATAAATGTTCATATATAGTATAACATTCAGAAGCTCAACAGACTAGGTTCCACATAAAAGAACCCCGCACAGTAAACTACAGGTTACCACAAGCACCCCCACTGCACTGCATGACATGCACATACAAGCATGCATGTAATTAATAAATATATATATATATATGTAAATACACGCTCATTGAGTGAAAGAGCGCATGTGAGTGAGTGCAAGAGAGAGATCATACGGAGGCAAGTTCCTCTATCATAATAGGTCTATTTCCATCTTTCTCAAACAGTTCGTAGGCACGGCGTGCATGTTGCTCCCAGCTGTCCATTCCTTCCAGCTGATGTACACTTATTGCTGCGGCACAAAATTCTTCGAAGTCCAATTTTCTATATTGAAGGGAACTCACCTGCGAGACACATGACTAGACATTCAGCCACGGTTCTCATCTTTTAACTGGCTACACAGTTAATGTTATTTTACTCAGAAGAAAGTTAAGGATCTAAGAACGTGACCATGTTGGCAAAATCTAGAACCCGTGAATCCTTTATGGCCTCGGTGCAGTTCTTTGTCACAGCCTGAGAATTTTTTTTATTTAGAATGACTCCAAAAAGTCATATAATAAAGAAAAACTGGAATAACTGAGATAAGATAAAGGATAAAAGACCCAACCAATTTGAAGTTCTGTAAAGATATGAATCCACTTTTGCTTGGGCCAAGCAATGTAAATTGTTCCCGTAGATATGCTAGCTGGGGTATTGTCAATGTTTTAGCAAGAGCCTGTCACAGTTCCACAACTTTTTTTTAATATAAGTACTGCTTTTAAGATATATATCCTGGATGAAAATGCATGAGCATTAGATGAGTATATGAAAGTTCTTATCTTAGTATCTTGCAAACTTAGTAAAAAAACTACCAAATACCAATACAAAAGCTTAACTAAGCCAAAAGTTTTTTTTTCTTCCTTTTTTTCAATTCTTCATTTCCACCAAACTGGCTGTGTAGGGGGGGAAGATACAACAGGCCAGATTTAGACAAACGGAACGAAATAGAAAACATAATAGATTTATATTAATGAGAAACCTAAACATGTAAACCTTATAAAACATCATGATACAACTAAAATGAACATCTTGAGCTATGGCACTTTCTGATGTTTTTTTCGCAAATTGTTTTCCTCTAAATATTTTACTAAGTTTACAACCACAAAGAAGTTTTTAAGAGAATGAAAATGACATACCCCCAAAGCTGCTTTTCTCAGAGAAGATGAACAGATATAGGCTTTTACAACCTTGTAAATTATCATGTCCAGAGGTATCTTGACATCATGGTAATTGGCCAGCCATGGATGACCTAGCAAGAAATACCAAGCACAAACATTAGATCCAGAATACCATTTTAACATAATATGAACAAGCATAATGTCATCCCTATCTATGGGAGTAAAGTACTAAGCGTTTTCTAAAATTATGACTGGGAGAAGGGAAGCATGGAAAGACAAATTTGTTGCGTCTTATTCCCATGGAAAAAATCAAATAAATGAAGAGATCACTTGCAGCAGTGCATGGATATAAGGCCCCCTCCCCACTCAACCAAGCGTAATTGAAATAGTTTCCACCAACATGAGTTCACCATAAAAGTGGGTCCATGTTCTAAGTAACTTACTAAGAGCCTGTGCAGCAGTTAATCTCTTACGGTAATCCTTGTACAACAATCTTTTCACGAAGTCTACTGCATCAGAAGACAACGAAGGCCACGGGGATTCATCAAAGCTTGGATCTGCTTTAAGGACAGCTCGGAAGATCCCAGATTCTGTCCGAGCCCAAAAAGGGCGGCTACCGCATAGAAGAATATAAGCAATTACACCAATACTCCACATGTCAGCCTCGGTTCCATATGATCTATGCAGAACTTCCGGAGCTACATAGTATGCACTCCCTACAATATCATTCAGCCTTTCATCTGCACAAACCTACATCTATCAGACTTCATAAATATTATGTAATAACAGAAAAGCACAAGTTTCACTTGTTAGATTTAACCTGGCTTTACATAATCGGAGAGTCCGAAGTCAATGGCTTTCAGTGGGGAATGCTCATCTTTAGAAACAAAAAGAAAATTCTGAAGCAAAATTTAACAAGTTAATCTCACAAAATGAAAATAATGGAAACAGCCAAACAGGTGAGAGTTGGGAAAAGAAATCTATAAAAATATAGATAGACTCCATCTCTCTCGGACCTTGATCCCAAAAAATAAAAGGAAGGTTTTCTGAATCATCTCAGACATGCAATGAATCTGGAAAGTTCAAAAGTTAATTTCAAGTTCATTTATAATTAGGGCAACGATAACAAGACTATGTATTATTGGTAAATCATAACTATCAAATCGACTACATTCTCTTGCGTTAATAGTTATTTAATGCAATTTCAGAAACAAGCATACTTTAAGGTGTTTCAATTTCAACCATGAAAGCAGAGATTAACTTCTTGGAATTGTGGAAGAATTACATGAAGTGGTCATCTCTGACGGGTTTCCAGTTTACCCAACAATGATTTGTCTCAAATGTAAGTCACGGAATCAAGAAACATTTAATTTCAAACGAAAACAACAAGAGTAATATTTGAGTTGTTACCAAAAGAAAGCAATTAAAGGGAATTTGAGTTAATCTATCATGAAGATCTGGAGTTCTTGAAGAGAACTTCATTCAACATTAATTTTTCAAAGTAGGAATTTCTTCCAGAGGCTTACACTTCATGCCATTACAAACTGAAATAATTAATGAGAAGTTTATACTCCCTCCGTCCCAAATTAACTGCTCAGTTTTGACTTTTTTAAGTCAAATTGACTATTTTTAGAATTAATAATTAAGCATATATAAATATATTTCTAAAATTATAAAAATTAGGATTAGTAATAAATTGTATATACTTTCTTTTGGTTATAATATCTTCACCTATATTTTAGCAAAAATAGTAAAAAGATTAGTTTTAAAAATGGTCAATTTGACTTTAAAAAGTCAAAACTGAGCAGTTAATTTGGGACGGAGGGAGTATTAATTACCTCAGGCTTCAAGTCCCGGTGGACCACTCCTTGGAGATGACAGTAAGCAACAACACTTAAAATTTGGACCATGATGGCTTTTGCATCCTCTTCTGAGTATTTTCCACCCCTAGAGAACACAAGAACAGTATTATCCAACTATAAGAGAGAACCATAACAGGCCAAGGATTCATAAAAGGAAATTATGAAATAATATAGTACCTGGAAAGTATCCTATCTAATAATTCCCCTCCTTTGCATAACCTGAATAACATAAAACATCACAGAGAGTTAGCCCCAAAAGTAAAGATATCACTCCTTGATATGTGAAAGACCTATTTAAGTATACATCTCATTGTTTTCTTGATAAGTAGATAGATATCTCATTATTCTTAGAGACTAAGAGTTACCAAATATGAGACCAGAAAAGAATAAATGTAAATAAGAGAATGACAACTAGAGAAAACCAAAAATTTGGTCCAAGATTCCAAATCTCTTGACGATTCAAAAGTTAAGACAACCATCCAGTTAGCAAATTGCAATCTCACAGAACACATACATGGGAATAAGGATGACTCAGCCATGTCACTTCAAAATGAATGAGTTATATACAATTTAACAAGAAGCGATATTCTATAGATTTAATTGACCGACTTAAAATACTCAAGTTAAAATGCATTTCTTATTGACATGCATGGTCGTCGTGCATACAACTACCTTTTTTACGATTCTGCAAAATATAGTATGTACTAAAAACAACAACAACAACGAAGATACACCAATAACAGAAAGTTTAAGCAACAACAACAATGAAGATACAATCATAACAGCAATTTTAAGTGCTTCACAATCAAGTACAATTAATAACAGTCATAGTTCAAGCTTACTCCATCACTACGTAAACATTGTCTTCATCCTCATAGGCATCATAAAATTGTACAAGGTTTTTATGTCCTGTCAGAGCCCGTAATATTTTAACTTCTCTTCTTACATCCTCAATGGCAATTGCTGTAGTCATCTGCAAAAGAAAATAATTTCCTTATTAGAAGAGAATAGAGTGCTAAACTACTTCCAAACTGTTCAAAGCTAAAGGGGCAATATTTAATATGACACAGTTCCACGCTTAAAGGATAAGAGCGCACTTCAGTTAACAACTATTGCACTAATGACAAAGTCTCCAATGATTTGAGAGAAAACCCTTTATGTATTAAAATGGCATAAAAAATGACTACAATTTCCTTCTTTTGGAGTAACTGAAGATATAATACCATGATAAACTTTGATGTACATTTATAAATGGATTGTAAAAGGTATACGTGTATAATAGATTAAATGGTCAGAAAATACTATATTAATACATTAGATCAGTAAAAGTGGACTAAGTAAAGAAAATCAATAAATACAAATGGTCTTCAAGTTATAGAAAATGCAAACCCTAACAAACCTTTTTTAACTAGATGATAGCTAGGAACTGTTCTGATGGATAGCGTTTGCCTTACTATTGCATTGAATACAATCTCTTGTATATCAAATGATAACATTGTATTCAGTTTTATATTTAGACAGCGTAACTTCGAGATTTTCTTTTTTCTTATTTTAGATAAAGACAGCATAACTTCAAAAAAAAATTATCTTATTTTATATAAAGACAGCATAAATCCTTCCAGCTTTAAGCTCAACTCTATTGTCATATTCAAAAGGTAAACAATGTCTATTCTAATCACTACAGGAAGAATGGCATTCATTATACTCTATTCCACCTCTATCCCTTCTAACAATTCTCCAAAATTACACAAGAGACCAACAAGGATACAAATTCTTGCAGGAAAAAATTCTCAAAATAACATATAAAGTATGAAATTGCAAAGCACCAATAATAACGCCAATAATATTAGCATATAAGCACTAAAGATTTCAGATCAAGCTCTAAACCTACTCAACCAATAAACATATTGATACATAAAACTAAACGAACCAATAAAGTTCATTTTGCAAATCCTATTGGAAAACTAATCCAGATACTTCTACTGTGATTTTCATATGAATCCTCTCATTATCAAAACGATAGAATATAGCAAATTAACAGTAGAATAAAGGAATGTACACTGGACCTTTGATTTTGGAATAACTTTAACAGCCACATCCTGCCCCTTCAAACTCCCTTTCTTCCCCTTAGCTGAACAGGTATACCCAAAATGCCCACGGCCCACCTCTTCACCAAGCTCGTAATGGGTTAACAATTGCTTTGAATACCCAAAACTCTTATCCAAACCAATCTCAAGCTCATTTCCTTCCGGAATTGAGGCCTCGTTAGGTTTAATTGACCCATGCCTTCGCGCAAGCAATGCCCGAATGTGCTTTGCTGGAGAAGGCGGGGGGAATGGACGCTTAAACAAGCGAAGAGGAGTGCGAAGAGGGGTTGAACTAACACTTGAATTGGCGGGTGAGTCCTTGTATGCGCCGGGCAGAGGACTTGGGCTGTAAAAGGGAAACTTTGATGCTTTCCCAGATTGAGAATTCAGTACTAGCTCGTTCTCACTGGGAATAATTGGGTTTCCTGGTTGGTTTTGGGAGTTTTCAATGGGTTTTCCATGACAAAGTCCCATGGAATCAGAAACCCAACTGTAAAAGAATAACAAAAACCAACCACAAGGAGAAAAACAAAGTTTAGAACATGTGTTTCAAGTAAAAACAAGAGAAATAGTAAAATCTAAACCATAGGTACAGAAGAAAAATAGGTGAAAACTAAATTCAGGGAAGTTGGAGCATCAGAAACTGAATTGAACAAAGAACTAAAACTCGACCCAATCACGGAATTGCTTTAAACTGAATAAACCCAGAAGACTAGGAAACAAGGGATTCCAAAATCTTGAATTGAAAGATTCAAAAATATAATATATTTTTTCCAGTTTGATCAACAGAACCCGGAAAGGATTAGGAAAGAATTCCCCAATAAATTAAATTTTCCAAGAAAGAGAATCCCAAAAATGGAAAAAAGAACTGAAAAACATACAAATAGAAAGCTATTGAACTTTCTGATCAAAGAAATGAAACCCATCAAAATTTACTGAAATTTAGCAAAGGATTTCACCTGCAGAATGGAAATATATAGAAGAACTTGAAACGCCAGAACAAGAGAACCCAGAAATATTTCAACAAGGTAAAGAATAGGACTGGGGAAAAGATAACAAAAGCGAGCCAAAGATGCTTAAGCAGAGTCCGCAAGAAAAAGCAAAGAGGAGAAGAAAAGGGAAAGAACCCATTCCTCTTTGAGTGATTCTACACTGACCGGGCTTTGGCGACCGGTCTTGCGACCGGTCCAATTTTATTTTTTTATTTTTTTATTTTTTTTAAATGTCTCCCAAATAATTTATAAGATTTATTAAAACTGAAATTTTTACATAATAAAGTGTTTTAGATGTCATTTGGATACATGTAAAAAATATGCCTGTACAGACTGTACAGACATATTTTTTACATGTAAAAATTCCAGTTCCAATAAATCTTATAAATTATTTGGAAGACATTTAAAAAAAAAAAAAAAAAAAAAAATTGGAACGGTCGCAAGACCGGTCGCCAAAGCAATGTCCGCCTAGAATTTTTCTTCCTCTTTTCTTTCCCTGCTTTATTTGTTTTTATTTTTTTACTTTTGAATATATTTTCCTGTTAGTGGTTTGTGTGAAAATTAATCATTTTTTCTTTTTTTTTATTGAAATTGCCTTATAAGCCCCCTATTATTAATTTATAATAATGAGATAGAATTTAATTTAAATTTAAACAAAAAAATATAAAAATAATTTAAATTCATTATAATTTTCAAATCATTAGAAATTAGAGTAGAAAAGCAAAGAGAAAGAGGAAGAATTTTATTAAGTTGTGACGTCATTAACTAACAATTAATAGTTGTAAATGGAATTGGTTAGTATGAAGTTTATTTTAGGATAAATTGGTCAATTAATCAATAAAATATTAATACACAAACGAGATTATATATGTATCAATATTTTATTGATCAATTAACTAATTTATTAAAAAAAATTAATTTCATGCTAATCGGATGCGTTATAAATAATGTGAGTTGGGTCGGGTTTGGATCCTTCCAGCCTGTCCTTATTGAGAGAGAGGGGGGAGGACACAGGGAGTTTGTTTTCACTTTTTCTTTTGTAATCTATCTAATAAAATACAAATGATTTTGAATTTTCCGCTCACTCAATAAATCATATGGGTCGTCCAAAGTTTGAGATAAATTCTACCGTCCATACATCTATCTAATAAAATACATATATCTATCTAATCTATCTAATAATGATTTTGAATTTTCCGCTCACTTAATAAATCATCTGGGTCGTTCTAAGTTTGAGATAAATCTCACTGCACATACAGTGCCGGAGGCACAGGACCCAGCTAGTCTATCTAATAAAATACAAATGATTTTGAATTTCCAACTCACTTAATAAATCATCTGAGTCGTTCAAAGTTTGAGATAAATTCTACCGTCTATACAGTGCCGGAGGCACGGGACCCAACTAGTAATAAAACATTTTGCAAACAATTGAGCTCTAGTATTTGTTCAGACTTTGCGCTTTGACCAACTTTTGTAGTCTTATCAACTTTGTTTAAACACAAATTAAAGTCCTTTTGATTTTGGTGAAGTGCTAATTTTGTATATATATATATTATGATAAATTTATATTTAATTATAATTACGGAGTATATTAAGATATAAAATTGAATAAAATTTTAAGAGACCCCAGTTATTATATATTTATTCAAAAGAGTTAACATTAATATAAGTATCTACGTAATTGACAATTAAAAAATTGACATAAATATTCTTTGTAATATATATCATTTTCTTATAAAATAATTTTTCATAAACAAAAAATATAAGTGTGAGATTCAATTATTTACGTAAAAAAATAATTCATAAAAGTAATTTTTTTTTTTAAATAATAACAGATTACACATTTTTAATAGTTTTTCAGCAGGTATAAAATTGGTGATCAAAAGATGTCAAGATTTGGATACGTCCAATTTTTGATATTTTAATTCACAAATAAATATTGTATTTTATTTGTGACGCCCCCAAAATAGGTATACATTACCCACCTTGAGTCGTCAAATACATGGTACAAAATTCAAATACAACTTAATTATACAACAGTCGTGTAAAATACGACAAAATATGTAAGACCCCGAAAATTTTTAAATAAAAAGGAATTTCCTTTATTTATTATTTTGAAATAGTAAGGGTGAATTTGATTAATGTGGTTAGTTATGGGTAAAATGCGCAAATATTTTAAATAAGCAGGTGGTTATAAAATATTCATTGTTGTCGGGGAATATTCGTTTGGTCGTGGAATATTCTTGCTGTCGGGGAATATTCGTACGACGGCGCGGTCTTTTGTGGGCCCCATAACGGAAAGCGATTGGATGAAGAAAACGACAAATATAAGTTGTTTATAAATAACGGCGTGGTTGTTACCGTTAATACTGTTGGAATACCCGGTGGTTAAAACACAGTAATACGCGTTGTTGCACAGTAGCACACGGTATTGTACCAATTATTGACTCTTACGTAAGAAGGCACTACTCAATAATTGTTACAGTAATTATTGTTCAGTATTTTATGTTATTGATTCAATAATTGCCGCATTGATATTTTATATTACTGTTGTTTCAATAATTGTCATTACACAGTATTTTCCATTATCGAAGCAATAATTCATATTATCTGAATAATATTATTTGATAACATTATTGGCAATGTCTAGAAAGTTCTGTCTAAGGAGAGGTTTGGTCACCTAATTGCGCGCCAGTAAGGAGAAATTCTTATTGGAAAGCCCCCTCTTTCCTGGGAACGGCCTGGTTGCCAGTACTGTGATTCTGTAATATTATTTGTGAATAATTAATTATTGATTTATATGATGAGAAAAATATTGAATTTATGTGGATATAGATGGAGAAAATTTTTTAATGTGACAATTGTTGAAAATTAATATTTTATCTTTTTCTGATAAAATAATTCATTTAAATATATTATTTTAATAATATATTAACGGTGATATTTTTATAATGAATGTGGGATATATGAGTATATGAGGAGGAAGAGTATTTTTGTGGCATTAAATGTTTAACACATATTTTGTGTGTTGGTGGACACAATTATTGACTGAAATTTGATTATAGTCTGTAAAATCGTCCGTTTGTGGATTTCGGTCAATTTCTGTTTGGAATTTGGAAAAACTTCCTTCTGCAAAGTTGTAGAGAATTGAATTTCCTATTAAAAGTCGCGAGATTCGAATTTTTTGGCAAAAGGGTTATTTATTGTGAATTATTGAAGTTCTGAAATAATTGATTTTTGGAAGTTTTAATTATTTTAAATAATAAAAACGTTTTTTATTTATTTTTCTAGAAGAAAGCATGTGTCATGTTGCTGAAATCAGATCTGAAAGAGTGGACGTAGAATTTTTAAAAAATATATAATATTTTATTAAATTTTCTGCTTTGGTGTTCTAAGCAATTTCCTATAAATAGGTGCTTAGGTTAGAATTGAAAATCACACCAGAAACTGAAGTTTTCTCTCTATATATTATCGAGCGTATTCTTGTGAGTATTTTGAGTATACTTTGAGTATTGCTATACGGTGGAAGTTCAAGTCATAGCCTATATCCGGTGTTTCAACTAGAAGTACTGTCTTTCGAGGTAAAGGATGTTATTTTCTTCTAAAATGATATTATTTCTTCAATATCATTATGCTGAAATGTTGGTTGGAACTTTTTATTAAATTTGGAACTTTTTCATGTCGGGGTTACTATTCATGAGTTACTATTCACGAGTTACTATTCATGAGTTACTATTCACGAGTTACTATTCACGAGTACTATTCACGAAGCGTGATGATGTTTTTTGTGAAATTTCTATCTTTTGGTGTCGGAGTTACTATTCACGTATACGGCACTATTCACGTATACGACACTATTCATGAATACGGCACTATTCACCGAAAACTGAAATTTCTTCTTTTTGTCTAAAATATCTATTCTGGATACTAGCTTTGATTGTATCCATGTTTTGATCATTCTTGAATTTTACTTCAGTATAATTATTTATGAAGTATTTTTGAACTCGGATTGTTTAGAGTACAAATCCTTAATACTTGTTATTTTGTTTCACTGGATTCGTTTCCTTTAAAATATTTTTCATCATCCTCAGTCCTAAATGATGGTGTTACTGAATATCTTTGGCCTGTAGTGCAAAGATGGTTGACTTTGTTATGAATATCTTTGGCCCGTAGTGCAAAGATGTACAGGTGTTGAGATGAACATAAACAATTGATGAATATATTTGGCCCGTAGTGCAAAGATGAGCAGGTGTTTAGATGAACATGACCGACTGATGAATATCTTTGGCCTGTAGTGCAAAGATGAATATTTGATTTGATTTGAGATATATATTAATTGATGTTACAGGGATAAAATATTGATGATGGACTTTTAAATTCATAGATGTTAGTAGATTTTATTCTCTACTTAACTCTTCTAATGAATTGTTGTTTCCGCTGCAGTTGTTGATCTATAACTTGTTGTCTATTGTATTCTATCAGATTCTTCCCTGTTGAAGACTAAGGATAATTTGTTGTACATTATCTTAGTCATAATATTCTTTACTGGGCTAGTTGAGCTCACCATTTTCCTTGTTGTTCCAATTTTCTTCTCAGGAGGCGAGAATGTAGCGAGTACTAGTCGGGGTATGGAATGAAGGTTCTAGAGAGAGTTGTTTAGTAGTCCTCACCATTTTTTTTGTAAAATTATGTATCAATAATTATGATGGGGATTTATTTGCATGTGGATATTATCTAGATGATAATGTTTGTATTCAAACTCACAGCTTATGGGTTGTAAAAGTTGTAGTTGTTTCTGTACCATGTGTATTTGGCGACTCAGAATGGGTTGGATGGAATGGACCTATTTTGGGGTTGTCACAAAATACATGCTGTGAGTTTTAATACAAATATTGTCATCTAGACAATATCCACATTCAATTTCTGAAAAGAACAGTGAAAGAAAGGGTGAGCTCAACTAGCCCAGTAAGAAATATTATGACTAAGATAATGCAAAATAAATTATCATTAGTCTCCAACAGTGTTAAACTGATAAAATACAATAGACATCAAGTTTAACTGCAGTGGAACATGCAATCCATTAAAATAGTAAAGTAGAGAATAAAATCTACTATCTTTTATGATTTAAAAGATTTTTCATTACTTTTATCGTTGGGACTCAGCTTAATAAATAATCCACCTCGTCTCTGCACTACGGCCAAGGATATTCATAAGTATCACAACCACAAATTATCCATGCACTACGGGCTAAGGATATTCGTGTATTCATCAATGGTCATGATCATGCCAATAACTGTCCATCAATGCACTACGGGCCAATGAGGACTTTTATCACTTCATTTGTAACATTACGGTTATGATTACACCAAATAATCCCTAGTCATAATCATACCAAGTCCATCTATGCACTACAGGCCACATGTGACTTTCAACAAAATATAAATATAAGGATGATGACAATGATATAAGAATTCAATAAAACAAGTTTAATAATTAATTTATCCAGGAACTAATAACGTCCAAATTGTCAACATGATACTTCTTTGTAGAGTAAAATTCAAGAATGCTCAGAAGAATATTTTCAAGAAAAGATACTGGATGAAGCGCAAATATCAAGGATATTCCACTAATTTCATGGAGTATAGAAGTCAAAACTTTAACCAACTGAATATAATAAAGAATGGAATAACAAAAGAAATCACCATGCATGCGATACTTCGCATAGACATGTTATTTCACTAGAATGATAAATAACGGGACTAGGTCAGGCGTAATACGCACCGACAGAATGTTCCAACAGAATAATAAAGAATGAAATAACTTATATATATAATCCAACAACCCGTGAATCAAATTCTCAGTCAACCTCCCCCAAAGTCATAAACATGTGGGTTACATATGTCATTATCACATATGGGCTCCACCTCTTATAATGAAAATTTTCTACCGATTATTTTGAAAAATGGATAAATAGGAGTCCATAAAATAAGCAAAATTTTAATACGTCATAAAAATTCTCTCAATATTTTTAACAACATTTATCATCATTATTACAATTCACAATATTAATCGACCAGGTCGTTCCCAAGAAAGAGGGGATTTTCCAATAAGAATTTCTCCATATTGGTGCGCAATTAGGTGAACAAACCTCTCTTTGACAGAACTTCTAGACATCGTTAATAATGCAAATAATAATATTAACAACTTCGTCATCTCAATTATTGATTTAATAACATACAAAATATTGACAATAATTGAATAAAACTAAGTGACTTCTCATATAAGCATTAATAATCAATACCGTGTGTTACTATGCAATCACGTGTATTACAGTACTTTTACTACCGAGTAGTTCAACAGTATCAACGGTAAAACTTCCGCCGCTATTTTTAATAAAATATTTTTATCTTTTTTTCAATCCGACAATAATTCTGTTGTGGGGTTCACCAATGATTGTGCCCACTGGCGGAACCAAGGGGGGGCTAGGGGGGCAGCTGCCCCCGGTATGAAGGTTTGAAGAGAAAAAAATGATATTTACATATATTTTATATCTTTTCTGTATTTTTTTATAGGTCCTGCAACTCAATCTGAGTGAGAAACGTAAATTTGAATTGTCTAAATAATGACAAAATGTTTGCAAATAAAAAACATAAAGAGGTCATTTTGTTTTGTTCAATATAAAATTATTATGAACTTTTTAAAATCAAATTAAGATATTTTTAAACTCTAAATTAATATAATTTTTTTAATTTTAAAAATTCTGAGGCACATGCTCTCAATAGTCAAAATCTATTAAAAGTTGCATGAAAACACAATTTATTTCTTATTTGATGCATTAGAAACTCCAAAGTAGCCTTTAATTTAATTAATGGGTGATATAATAAGCATCTCAATTTTTAAATGCATTCTTCTCCGAAAAAACTCGAAATTAACCTTTAGTTAATATGTAATCAAGAAATCTTTGTGAAGAGATTCAATCAAATATGCTCATTTCTATATTCCTATAATTTTTACAAACACATTAAATTATTATATTTTTTCAACAATTAAAAACGAGCAAATTTTGAGACGTTTTTAAACTATACAGACTTGCATGATACAGTTACCTCCTCTTAGTCGTAAAACCGAAAGAAGCACTTCAAGCGTCAATAAATAAATTTTTTTTACTGATGTATTTTGCCCCCCCTATGAAAATCTTCTGGTTCCGCCACTGATTGTGCCGTCGTACGAATATTTTCTGTTAAAACGAATATTCCCCGACCAATCGAATATTATATAACAACTTGCGTACTTTGTAAAATTTATAAATATTACCCACAACTATAACATTATAACAAATTCATTTCATAATATTCAAAAATGATATTTATAAAAATTTTATTTTTATTCATAAAAATTGGGATCTTACATCATTACTCTAGCAGCCTGGCTAATATATTTATGATTCCCTGGGCTGACATATATAAATAATAAATGGCCCAAAAAAAACTTGTTTTCAGACATTAAACTCACAGGAGAAAAATGAAATTACAACACAAGGCAGGCAGGCAGGCAGGCAAACATTCTCTGCGAAGTAGGAGTAGTTAATTCATTATTTTCATCGCATATTTCATTTGATGGTTGTTTACATAAGATAAGATTGATGATCTTGAACAACACTTGTCTTGACAATCTTATCTAGATTTTTGTTTTCCTCTTAATATAAGCTACTAATATCTTTTTAATATAAAAGTTACACAAATAATAAAAAAAAAAAAACTATATGGAATCAGTGGACTAAATTTTTTTCATATCGATACAACAAAGCAGAGTTAAAAATTAATAATTTTTTAATAAAAAAATTATATTTTGGAAATAAATGATAAATAAAAAATTGTGTCTGGCTTGGCCTTCTGAGCTTCATGATCTTTCTAAGCAATAGAAGTAGGCTACCAATGTGATGTGGTGAGGTTGGTGACCTATATTTACCATCATTATCAGTTTGAATAAAATGTACTCCCTCTGTCCCAAATTAACTGCTCAATTTTGACCTTTTTAAGTCAAATTGACTTTTTTTAGAATTAATAATTAAGCATATATAAATATATTTCTAATATTATAAAAATTGGGATTAGTAATAAATTGTATATACTTTCTTTTGGTTATAATCTCTTCACCTATATTTTAACAAAAATAGTAAAAAAATTATTTTTAAAAATGGTCAATTTGACTTTAAAAAGTCAAAACTGAGCAATTAATTTGGGACGGAGGGAGTAGTATTTATTATGCTTTAAAATTTTAAAGCTCAGTATTGGAAGAGTCATTCCTAAGCACGGACGGAAGAGTCGATCCTCTTAGGCCCCCGATCAGAGGGGCCCCAATTTTAAATATATATATAGAATTTTAAACATTTGATTGAAGATTTTGGTTTTAAAAATATTTGAAAAAGTATCTTTCAATAAATATATTCTCATATATTTTGTTGTAGTCAAACTTCACATATATTTTTTTATAGTTGAAGTTCTCATATGTTTTGTTGTAGTCAAACTGTTATATTTTAAGCTTCAAAAATATACTTTTTTAGTACAACTTGTACTTTTTATTTATTTATTTATTTTCTTTATTTTTTAGTGAAGACAATGTTTCAAAATTATAAGTTGATAAATTGACCAATATAATATTAACACATAAAGAAAGAGATCATTTCTCACATACGTGTCAATTATATTAATTAATTGACCAAAATTAACATCATACTAATCATTCAAATGATTTATACTTTCCAATTATTGCAATCATTTTAAAAAAGAAGAAATCAGCACTTCACTGGCGAAGCCAAAGCGTGCACATTTAATTTATGTGCCAGAAGAAAATGAGTTCATGTCCACTCCCTTGTCATGACACTGCATATGTAGGGTAGGGTAGGGTAGGGTAGGGTAGGGGCGGTGTATGGATAGACTAGGTGAGGTGGGTCCTCAACGTTTTTCTGTATATACTTTATTTTTTTAATTGAAAATCATCCACATTAAATATCCTTAACTTAAGGCCAAAAGTAATTGTTTTGTCTTGACTTATTCCCTTTTTCAATTTATTTATAATTTGTCCAAAAGTGTACTAGTAAGTATAGAAATGAAGGAACAATACGGCTATAAATCTATCTAATAAAATACAAATGATTTTGAATTTTTCGCTCATTCAATAAATCATCTAGGCCGTCCAAAGTTTGAGATAAATCCCACCGTTCATACATCTATCTAATAAAATACATCTATCTATCTAATAATCTAATAATAATTTAATAAAATACAAATGACTTTAAATTTTCCGCTCACTCAATAAATTATTTTGGTCGTTCAAAATTTGAGATAAATCATATTGTCCATACAGTGCCGGAGGCACGGGACCCAGCTAGTTAAATTATATGGGATAAATTAATTTTTTTATATAATTTAAAGAATTAAATAAAAAGATAAAAATAATTTAATATAAAAAATAAATTAATAATATAATTAAAATTGTAAGGGCAAAAGAGAAGAAAAAAATAAAAACGTGATACAAATTCACCAAATAGCTTGGATGAGCCGCTTTATAATTAATAATATAACTAAAATTATAAGGACAAAAGAGAAGAAAAAATTATTTATTAACACTTCAAGTATTTTTTTTAAATTTATTTTGTTCAATTATAGTATTTCATAACATCATATTTCAACCATTGTCAACTTTTAAGTTGTGAGTTTATATATATATATATATATATTAATTTCCCCCGAACTATGAGATTATTAATTAGACGTTGAAGTTTTTAGTCAACTGATTATTTACTTTTATAGATAAATTATAAATTATAATATTATATATTCAAAACATTATATTGTAGTTCTGGTCATCTTTTTTGGAGACAACTGAGAAGAACCACTCAAATAAATAATAATAAATAAATAATAAGTGGAAGTTCAATTCTCATCCCCTTTTCCCATTTGTAATAGATTAGGCCTTAATAAGAAAATAATAATAATAATTAATATTACACAAAATAAATATTAGAAAAATTATATATACATGAGTGGCATTCCTTTTTCAAGACGAATACCATAAATTACTAAATCTTGGAACTAATAAATCAGATTATAAACCAGTGGTCTAAACTAGATGTTTGGAATAATTAAAACCTGAAAGAATTAATGTTGATAATATTTGGATATGAAAGATGGTGATTTTTCTTGATTCATTACGTTAACAAAGTTCAGTAATATATATTTGTTGGATCCGGTTAGCATGAAATTATTTTTTTGGTAAGTTGGTCAATTGGCCAATAGAATAATGACACACATACAACCTCGCCTGCGTGTTAGTATTCTCCCCAAAATAAACTTCGTACTAACCACTTCCATATTTGTTACAAGAGAGAATCTAGGCTTTAATTAAAGTTATAAATTATACACCTAACATACACAAAAGATAATAAAAAATTATCGCTATATTTACATATATGCTATTAGGATCAAATATTCTTTCATAAAGAAATTGATTAGATTGTAACCAAAAAGCATATCATTGCAAAATATATATATTGAAAAAATGTATATACGCGACTGTATAGTAATCTATGACAACATATTTTTTAGGCTATAGCGACGGGTATCGTCGCTATAGTTATTTTGATTTATGGCGACGGGTGAACTCCGTCGTCATAGACGACTGTGTATTATACAGATGTGTATATACATATAGTCTTATATATATATACTTTAATTTGTGGAGTCGGTGAAGAATAAGAATTACAATGATGGTGCTTAATTGTTTTTTCTTGTTGTCTCCAAAGTAATTAAATTGATTTACATAAAGATAAGTTGGCACATTAGGGAAAAAGTTGTAGCTAGGTAGGTTTCACCGTGTATATATTGACAAGTTTAATTGGTTGGAAGACAGAACCTCTAAGCCAACATAGATATAAATAAATAAAAATAATATCCTAAACTATAATCCATTTGTCTAGGAATGGAAATTGCATTTATCTTATAAGTTCTTCTATGCAAAATATTGAAAATCAAAATATATTTAAATAAAATTTAAATACACTTGAGTTCAATTTTTGTTAACTTATTAACATCCTCGGACATATATATATTAGTGTTTGTGTAAGATACACTTTAAAAGAATTTTAATAATAAATTCTGATCTAACTTTTAGTACTATTTTTAAATTAAAAAAATTATGTTTAAATATTATGTGGTACATAAATAAATCTTATATATGTAACCCTCATTCGAAAATCGATAATAAGGAAAGGGATTCAAGCACTGCGTTGATACATGGCCCTTGAATTATTCATATAGTGGACGCTAGCTTTGAGCAAGGCAAAAATTCTTATTCTTTTATACCTTCTTTCCACCTTATCTTTTAAATGGCATAAAGTACTACCTAAAAAGATCTATGACAAAGAAGGAATATGTCTTAAACACCCCACTCCCACTCCCACCCCCACCCCCACCCCCACCCCCACCCCCACATCCACATCCACATCCACATCCACATCCACATATCCCTCCCTCCCTCGAAGTCGAAATTGATTCGAGTTGAATTTGATCCAAATTTATTTTCTGTTTAATGATACACGAGTCAAATTCGAGCATATCAGTGCTCAATCAGATTAGGGTTCAAATATTTTATTTTTTTCTTTTTATCATAAAGAACATTACGATCAATGGGTCCAAACAACTAATTATATATATTTACCTAACAATATCAACAACAATAAAATTATCATTCAATGTCCAAATATATTAATGATAAAAAATAATGCAAAACAAAAATAACATTTCATATATGTAGTTCTATTAATATTTTATAACTAATTGACAGTTCTTGCAAAAAAATATCAACAACAATAAAACGTTTAACACAATTTATGCATATATAATACCCAAAAATATACATACTAATATTTTATATATACAAAATATCCAATTATACACATAATTTGTTTACATAGATACATATATACCACCCAATTTGTATACATACAATGATACTAAATTTGTCACTCTTAAACAATGCTTTAATATACCAATCATTCTCAAGATATTTACACTAAAACTATCATTCAATGTCTATTTTCATTCACAAGATATTTGTAAAAAAAATTGGGTTAAAATATATTTACTTTATTTTAGAATCAATTAACCGGTTGAAGTTAAGATTGATGTAACAAATTTAAAGCAGATAATATATATTTGTGTCCCTTCTCTTTGTGCAGCAGCAAACTCTTCTTTTTCTGTAGTTGCAAACGCTACTGCACACAATGGTTTAGATTTGGAAACTGTGTGACCGTTACTCCCTCTAGCGACCAGGCCCTCACCATCTTAATACTCGGCCCTTAAATCTTATCTTAAACGGCTGAATAACAGTTAACTGTTACAGTACTCATAACTAACGCGAACTATGGAGTACTTTTCATATATATATATATATATATGATTAATTGAGTGATGGTACTGTTCCAGTGTGTGAATCTGTTGTTACTTGGTTGTGATTGGTAAATAATATATATATATATATATATATATATATATATATATATATATATATATATATATATATATATATATATATATGCACAAATGAACATGAAAGAACATGGGGTACGTACAGATGTTAAATTAAACAAAGCAAAGCAAAGCAACCGCAACAAATTTCTTCATGAAGAAGACAATGTTAAACATTGCGGTCAAGAGTTGGTAACAACTTGGTTAATATGAAGGAAGAATCCAATGATAATATTGAGCTTCAGCTAGCATATATATATCTCCATAAATTAACTCCTTATCTTATGCAGATATATTGTGATGTAATCAATTTTAATTTATTTTTTTTTGACTTTTTCAAAAATCCTGTCCAACTTTTAAAGTAATTCTTATCCTGTCAGCTTATTTCTTTGGTAAATGTTTATCGTGATTAATAGGTTAGTATGGTATTAGGTTTATGGCATGGCATGGCATGGCAGTAGTATAAGTTTAGTGGGCATGTAATTTAAAAAAAAAATCGGTTTTAAGCAATTATAAATTGCCATAGTTATTTAAACATTTTATTGGGTATTCATATTATTCTCCTTTTTGAAGTTGAAATTAATTATTACTCTGTAATTTTAAAAGGAAAAAATTGATGCAACAGTGTAGTCATGAAATATTATAACTTATAGTACATATATTTATTAATTTGAGAGAGCGTGGGATTATGATCGCTCAAATTAATGTTTTTTTAACTTGATACATTTAAGTTTTTTAAAGAACATTGTAACTATTTGGATCCATCACAAGTTTGTACTTAAGACTTGATTTGTATTTCTAAAAGTATCAACTTGTATCATCTTAATACATCGCAAAATTTATAAATATTTTTAATATCAAGATCAGTTATTAAACAGTTCAATATTATTCGCGTGTTCGAGATAGACGTTACAAATAAAGTATATTATTTTTGTTTTAGTTCATTCCAATCATGAGGATTTATTCTAGAGTCCTTCTAGATGAACATTTTTATTGGATATTTTCAAAAAAAAAAAAATTGCTTGTGGTTCTCAAAAAATGTATAGTATTTATTCCAACAGGAATTTTACAAAATATAGTGTTTTAGCTGTAATTTGAATACATATACAAAAAACAGGGTTATACAGTCTGTTTTTGTATATGTATCCAAATTACACCTAAAACACTATATTTTATAAAAATTTCTGTTAAAATAAATATTATATATTTTTTGAGAATCACAAGTAAAAAAAAACAAACTAAAAATATCTAATTTTCTAGTCTAATAAACCGGTCAGCCTAGACTTTTCCTTTATTCTAACTCATTTCCTCTCATTTTTATGTCATTTCAACATATTTTTAGCACATTGCAATGTCAAAAACAAACAAAGTGTTATCATAATTATTATAATAATAGTAAATTATAGTGCTAATAATTAAGTAAGTAGGTCTATTATTTGTCACCATGGTGTGTAGCAAGGCAAGGTGAATATAGACACGGTTCCACTTTGCTGGTGTGCAAGAAAGGTGGGGCATGATGAAAGAGACTTTGATAATTAAAAGAGTTCTTCTACATGGATATTTTTATTGGACATTTTCAATTTTTTTTATTTTTTTTGCTTGTGACTCTTAAAAATATATAATATTTATTCTAACGGAAATTTTTATAAAATATAATGTTTTAAGTATAATTTGGATACATATACAAAAGCAGAGTTATTCAGACGGTAGAACCCTATTTTTATATATATATCCAAATTACACCTAAAACACTATATTTTATAAAAATTCTTGTTGCAATAAATACTATACATTTTTTGAAGATCACAAGTAAAAAAATAAAAATAAAAATATCTAATTTTCCGGTCTAATAAACCAGTCTGCCTAGACTTATTCTAATTAAAATTGTGGTAGGGTCCTTTCGAAATGGCTGTTTATTCTTTTTCCCATTTTATATTTATAGTTTTCCACTTTTTTTTTATTGAAAAGTAAGTAATTAAATTTCTAAAACTGTGATATATTCTCTGACTATTCCTTCCAAAAAGATTATGCTTTGATGTAGTCTCATGGGGATTGCAGATTCTCTGGCCAAAAATTTAATTTCAGCCTTGGCCACTTGTTAATTAATTAATTAATTATTTGGAGTGTTGTCTGTAACCAACCTCCGTTATAATATCAAATATTTGGTTGCCCTCTAATTAACGCAAAACTTAACGTTGCTTAATTTAAAATTCGGATCAGATTATCATTCATCATACATTAATCGTAAATTAATTAAACTTAACTTTATACTAATTACCCTTTTAAAATTATATCTAGTTTTTTGTAGAATGAAACAAGTTACTTGATAGAATAGGTGCAACTTGCAAATGTGGAGTGAATTACCATTATGTCCTTGGTTGGTAGGAAAATATGTTTATATTTAGTCTTTTAGACCAACCGTACTGTCATGTTGTAATTTGTATATTCACTAGCGATAACCCGTGCCTGAAGGTACGGTGTAACGAAAAATTAAATTAAAATTTAAAAAATATTACATTATCTAAAGACATACATACTCAATCATCAATACATATTCAACCACCAAAACATCGAGCTAGTCGGTACTAATTTCACGAAATTTTGGCAAAATTTCCTTTAAAAATAGATATCCGAAAAATTCTAAACTTATCTACAAAACTTACAATCATCAATACATATCCAAACCACCAAAAAAACCATCATTCCATACCATATTTCTGAATCACAGCTAAACTGCATACTCAAACTCTCAAATATTAGCAGCTTGTCAAGATATTAAATGACCTAACCACTCGGCAAGATTAATTATCAAAGACACACCATAGATATCACATTCTCAACAAATGCTAAAGACAGTTTGAGGAAATGCACAAGCCATGACTTACAGCTACAAATGATTTCTGTTATTCTAAAATATATTATATGCAAAAGGGCTCTCAGATTTGTTTGTGCTGATCTTCGAGGTGTTTGTTAGTTAAACTCATAAAATAACCTTCATTAAGGATCACCATACTCACTACAGGCTCAACACTCGCAAGTTTAGCAGTCCTTCCAGACATCACAGAACATAACCTTCATGCTGACCTAATATTCTTCTAAGACTTGAGCCAAGCTCAGCATGCAATTTACAGTAAGTAAAACAATCTAAGATTGCTCAACTGATTAGAAGTATGTAAATGATACAGAATTTTAATTGATCAAGTGAGCAACATCATGTGAAACTAAGTACTCAATGTGGAGTTAACAAATGATTTATGCATAACAACAGGACAGATCCAATTTCCAAGAAGAATGTAAAAATCTCCAAAGCCCAAATCGCATAAAAAGTGTACTTATAGACACAACAGTACAGGATCCACAAAAACAATTAAATTAGAAAAAATATAACCAATTTATAACCCATATAATATCAGTTGAAGCTTAATAAATTAAGTGGATTCAGTTAGTCAAATTCATGGTATATGTACACATATCCCCTTAGTAGGCTCAATCATCTGGATTGAAAATAGCTTACAAATAAGAAATTACCTCATCCACCCGTCACATTACTCTAAAAAAGAGTTCATTTCAAGACAATAAGTCCTCCTTATTCCATAGGGCTCTTCAAATGCAGCAGAAACCTATAACCCATCTGCCATCTCCTTCTTCACTACAGACTGCTCACTTGGTCTAATCGCCACAACCTCATATTCAAAGCTGGCACAAGCGTCCTCTTGATACAGAAATACGGGTAAAAAAAGCCAAAATAAAAAAAAATGTTACCTGTTTACCCCCAACAATCGCGAATTCAAAGCGGGTTTCAAACCCATTTTCAGATCATTAAAAATACCTTCAAATTAGTCCCAGAAACTTCAGTCAACTTCTTTGATTAGACCCAAAAGTGAGTTACGTGTGCGACTCATAGCTTCCATCATCGACGGTGACTCTATAGCTTCAGTCGGAGTTGTTACGTGTTTTGTTTTGAATTCATGTCAATCATCATCGGCGACTTTATAGCTTCAGTCGGAGACGAATTCATGTCCAACTAAAGTCATCAGGATTGTGGCCTCACAGTAGGTATTTGATGTAGTAAAGATGAGGAATAAGAGATCTGTGTGTGTGGATTCAAAATTTGAATAAGGAGGACAAGAGAGAGAGAGAGAGAGCTGCTGACGTGTATTTTGATGTGACATTTATGTATTTTCTCTCTCCGCTCTGTTTTATATAATAGATATTCTCACAATCGTAGCTGTGGTTGTTAAAAATTGAATAAATTTGAATTTAAATAATAAAAATTATTTAATAATTGATATATTTAAAACATCTGAATAATAAATTTTTATTATTTTTTTTTTAAAAAAAATTTAAAATTATTATAAATGTATTTAATATTACTTAATATAATAATTAATATTATAAAAAAAACTTCATTCAACCCATTCAGCCAAAAAAATAACATTAAACTATTATTCCCAAATCGTCTGAATGACTGACCGATTCAAAAATAATTTAATCGGTTTATGTTTAAATTTTTGTAAAAAATACGAGTTCAAATTTTATCCAACTAAAATAAATAAAAATATTAAGCCTAATCATACCTAGAATTAGAAATAGCGTCTAAAATTCACTTGATAATTGGTGTGATGTGCTATATTTTAGTCAAAGATTCAATCTTCACAGCTAATTACACCTTTTAATACACATATATGCATGTTTTAGCAATTTAATCTCATATCATTATTGTATGGGAATGGGACTATAATTTTAATTTTTGACGAATATGTTCCCGTATAATGTTTGACCATTCTTTTATAAAGTCCACCTCTAATTATCTTTTCGAATATATTATTATAAGTATATATCGAGAAGTGATGTCCAATGGACAAATAAGACTGTAAACTAGTTAAATAGTTCGGACTCGACTTAAAAAAAATACTAGTGAGACTCAAATTTGTTAATAATATAATTTAAATTTTAACATTAAAAAAAATTCGAATAAAAATAAGGGTAGAATTTGAGCAATGTTATACTTGACTCGTTTAAGATTCAAACTACTCAAATTTTTTATTGTTATTCGATGCATACTCGATTGATACATATTTGATTAGCTACTCGATACATTCTCTTATAATATATACAAATTTAAATCAAATTAAGATAATTATTATTATTTTGTTTTATTTTTAATTTTAATTGTGATTTTATATTTATAAAGTGTAATAGTAAAATAACAAATTCAATTTATAATTTTAAGTAAAATAACAAATTCAATTTATAATTATATTTATTATAAAACTAGTTATTATGTGGAGATTCGAATTCAAACTTAAATTTGTAGCTCGCAAGTAGTTTGAATATAATTCGATCCGAGTCGAATCGAATCTGAGTAAAAATTTTCAAATACAATTTGAATTTGAATACAAATTTATTATTTAGAGTCAAATTCAAGCAGTTCTTTGTTTGCTTCGGTTCGATTGATTTACACTGTTATGGACAAATATAGTTAGTCACCCTGCATGCCCTGCGCACTATTTTATATAAAAACTCCAACAATTAAATTTTGTTCGCCTAGGTAGAGACCTTTTTAAAAAAAATAATAAATAAAAAAATCTATAATGAGTGAAGGCCCAAATGCCCAATTGCTGGCTCATTCAATTGGATTATCACTAATTGTGTTCTCCATATTTATATCAAGTTATTGCGGCCATCGTATTTGAAACTATCTATTTTCTTCCCAACAAACACTTATTAATTTCGCTGTGGCCCTCTTTCAACTAATGCTTAGAGAATTGTAATGCTACTTCGTTGACTTTTTAAGTTACTATTTTATTTTTGACAAAGAAGGAATATGTCATGTCTTAGTGGTTTAAGGAAGAATTAAGATTTAGTCATAAATTTGAATGTCGTAAATATGTTTCGAAAGTCTTATTCGGAGTGAAAAAATTAGTCCGACAAAATCGAGATACTCCAAATATATATATAAAAAAAGACGCGAGGCAAATGGGTAGATTTTAGATATTAAAAATAAAATAAAATACGACTCCTCAATATGATATATCCTACCGCTAATAAAATCTACTAATTTTTAGAAACACAATTTTAATTATATATATATATATATATAATTGACTAATAACTCAAAAAATAACATTCACTCACTATATGGGTTAACTCGTAACCGAAAAACAAACAAATTTTTTTATTTTTTTATTTTTAAGTTGTTTTTACTTGTTAAGAATTGTTATTTTTACAAGTAATCTATCTAAGTAAACACAACTGATTTTGAATTTTCCGTTCACCCTAATAAATCATTTGAGTCGTCTAAAATTTAGAATAAATTTTACCGTCCATGTAGTGCGGGAGATACGGAACACAACTAGTAATTGATATTTTTTCACAAGGTGTGTCTCATATAACATAAGTGCAAGATGTATTTCCGAGTTGTGTGGCCCAAAATCCATTATACCTTTGATAATCATTTGTGCTGAACTCTCTCTTTTACTGGGCCCAATTCATTTTAACAAACACACCCATTATAGAATGATTTAGCTGCTGCTGGGATGAAATAAGAATTTTATAAAATTTGAAAGATTAAATAGAAACACAAAAGTATAATAATATAAAAAGAGCAAACTAATAATATAATTAAAATTGTAGGAACGAGAAAAAATTGTGTAACTCAATTCGACTCGGTGGCTCAAGAGAGATATTATAGATACTACTATGTTTTTTCATAAGAAAATATGAGTTCCCCTATGATAGTCTTGTAATTAAGTTATCCCTAGCTGGTAGATCGAGTTCCACCATTTATGTGTGTCAGTTCTGTTCATTTATGCACAGGCTAGTGAAGTAGGGAATGCAGCGTTTCCTCATTAATTAAATTAACTGAGCTCACATTATCGTTTGTGTGGTGTGGGAATCTGGATAAAGAGGTACTCCTCCAGTTAGTTTCCTCCGCTTGCGTATTTTAATCTCAAATCTAAACATAATGGTATGAATTAATTTACCATATATACGAAGTAAAGTCTTCAAATTCTCACTTTAAAGAGTTTTGTTTGTGAGCTTTTTTTAGTGAAGTTTAATTAATTCTTAATATTATTATTATAATATACTTGGTTATAAAATTATATTGTACTCCCAAAAAGTAAAATTTTCAAAAAAATAATATCAACTTTAATCACGACTTTCTAAATTGAATTGAATTATGTTAAACTATGATCATGATCCACCTTATAATTTTATGCACACAGATTCCGTTGGGTTTAAAATATTTTTGACTTGTTCCCAAAAGTACGTAGAAAGCAAAGATGTCAGCACAAGGTTCACAACGAAAGGGAGAAGGCAATAAAAATCTAATACCTATCATAATAATAATCATATCAATTTTCAATTAAACTCTAATATTGGAAGTATATATCTTCCACTTCTCTCTCCTCTACCATGCATTTTCTCCAGTGCTACCGAAGTCGTAATCCATTTTCATCTGTTAGAAGCCAAAAAACCCGGCCATGCCAAAAGGGATCGGCTAGTTTAGCTCCAGCTTCAGCATTACTGGTTCAACTTCAAAGCATCAGCAAGATGTAGTAAACTAGAGTAATTGGTAGAGCTATCAGCATCCCAAATATAACCCTGCAACAAATAAAATGATAAATCAATATGTAAATAAATGCCCAGTCCAGTGCTTTTCTTTCTCTTATGACAAACGGAATCCATTAAGCAGCTTCAACAGAAAACTTGGCATTAACTAGGCTAGGTAATTATATTATAGAAAATATATGATGTAATATTTTCTTCGGTCAATTTGATATATGTGTGATGAAATGCTGTTCCACATCTTCAATGCAAGAAATTAAATCAATTCTGAGATCTAACCCGGTGCTAAGTATGTTGGGGTGAACATTATATTCCTTAGCAAAGACAAAAGGGACAATTCCTTGTGGAAGGGCTGCCTGAAAATGCAGTGCACAAATATATGTAAAACTAACCACTGACTAAAAGGTAATTAAATATATGTTTGACCAACTTTTACCTGAACAATTGCAATGTGCAACAAAACTCCTCTCAAACCAACGGCAATTGAGGCAGCAGCCATGACTGCAGGACCTGCGAGGAATCGTACACCCATAGAAAAGGCCGCGGTTGAGTTCCCGCATGCAATGATTCTAGGTTGTAATGCCATGAATAAGCCTGCAATTCCAGAGTACAATCAAATATCTTACTCTAACAAATATGCACTAGAATACATTAGGCCTTACTTTGCTAATAGAATGATGCAAGGTACATACCAAGACTAAACATGGCCATTCCAAGACCAGCATCAGATAAAATGGATATTGATTTTGCAATTATAGCAGGCATTTGAATACCCCACCTGAGATTTTTTTATGAACAATGATGATCACAACTTCATAAATATAAACAAGGCCCAATTAGAAATGAGTGCTTTTGCATACTTGTATGAGACCAAAGACCAGGTGAGGCCGAAGAGGCTGGAGTATGTATTTGGATTCCTAATGAGTTTTCGCCATACCATAATTAAAATAAGTCTGGTCATGACACTAGCAGGTGGCATTGTGGTGGCCTTGTTCTCACCATTAGCCACATGGTTGGGGTGCAGCTCGGCTGTGGAGCTTGAACCAAGCTTGGATAGCACAGGTCCTTCCTGATCAACTCCATTATGGGCTTGTCTGTTCCCAAAGCTAAACTCATTTCGACCAACTTCATCATACTCTATTAAGAAAAGATATATCACATCATGGATAATACAATTTTAAATCTGATGTTAACAAAAGCTGTGCAATTTAAGCAATACACTCGTATCATCAATGACAAAACTTACATGGATAACAAATAATATTGAATAGAGAATTGATATTTTTACAGCATTTTTTTATATTTTCACGTGAAAATTGTCGATCTATAACGATATTTTTCATATAGAAATATCATTTTCTATTGTTAAAATATCAATTTCCGAAAAAAAGGACCATAATCTCATGTCTTCTAGTATAGGACTAGGGATAATATAACAGGAAAAAGATAACCAAAAACAAACAAAGCCCACATCACTTGCAAACAGATAAAGAATCTTAAATCCTAAAATGGATTCATCAAGACAAACAATATACCCTCCATACCTTCAAAATTAAACATACAAATTGACTTTTGAGGTCAAAAATAGACATTAAACTTTAAAATTGATATGACACATAAAAATTTAAAATAAAATAAAATAAAATTAATGATTAATAATTATTATTATAAATTATACGATTATAATAATTGTATGAACTAAAATTAAATCAATTTAAAGTATAATATAATGTTGTTTATCCTCAAAACACTCAAATTGAAGAACCGACATAATAGTTACAGCAAAAGTAGAAAAGGCCATTAGTCCAAGCATATGTACATTATCACATAAAAATTCATAACCAAAACAAAACATGCAAGTGATCAAGTGGACCATCAAAACAATCAAAATCCGCCAACTAAAAGTATTAAAGTTCAAACCTTTAGGATGAGCAATCCCACTAAGGTCATTTCCATACTCTCCTCCCCTGAACACATGAATCCCTCCATCGGAAACCGGTGAAGCGCTCGAGCTCCAAACAAACATATGAAGATCTTTACCACCATCTGTCCCATTTGCTTTCTTCTTTGCCCCTGGTCCAGCAACCGGAGAAAAAATTCCAGCACCAAGCGGTGCAGGGCACCCTGCACTCCCCTGCCCATAAACCCCATTACCCTTTGTATGATTCCCAAACCCTCCCGTTCCATTCTCCTCATCAAAACCCAAGTTCCCAATATTTGATTGCCTTGGACTCAAATTGCTAGCATTTTTCCCATTCACCATGGAATAGAAATCAGTACGATTAAAGCTTGATCCCCTAGGTGTTGGGCTTCTTGATGATTGCAGAGAATAAATCTCTGCATTTGTCAAGTTTGATGGTCTTGGTGTTAATAAAACACCCGAATGAGGCCCATGTGATCGCCTTGAGAAAATTTCAGACCTTGAACTAGTTGATTTTCTCACGGTTACATGTAATTTTCCATCTTCACCAATCTCCGCCTCAGTTTGTAATGGTTCTTTACCATCTAAAGATAAGATGTCAGAATCAACTCTAAATGATATTATAGAGCCAGCAGTATCAGGAAATTGTTCTGCAATGAGAAGCCTAGCTCCTCTGTATTCGAACAAGAACAACATCAAAGTGTACCAAATGATACATTGTAACACAACAATTTGAACCATTAGGCTTCCTGAGGCTTCACCATACATGCCCTTTAAAAGAGGAATCCCCATGACTAGAGTGTTGGGGAGACTGGAGAGAGAAAACAGAGTGATAGACCATTCTAAGCAGCCTCTAGAACTGGTTCTTGACCAAATGGCTAGAACAACAAGGACAATGATTTTTTGAAGGGTGTCAGCAGCTATGAACCTGAAGTTCATGGCATAGGGATTGTTGGTGGAGATGAAGTGAAATGAAAGCAGAGGAACTGCAAAGAGGGCTACAAATCGGTTAATGCCTGAACACTGGTCAGGAGTGAAGATTTTCCACCATTTCACTGAACCATAAGCTAAGATCATGGCCACATAGAGTGGAACAACAGCAGCGAGAACATGGTAAAGGTCTGAAAGTGTGATCATTTTCTTTATTTGATGTGGGTTTTAAGGAATACACAGATGAGGAAATGGAGAAATCAAATAGGTTCACTACAAATGGAAGAAAAGGGTAAAATGTCCGGCATTTTCACTCACTAATCCTTTGTTTTCTTGCAAAATAAGAATAGTTCAAGAAACTCAATGAGTGGGAGTCTTGCTATAAAAATAAAACAATATGATTGTGTATTGTAGAGTTGCTTGTATATATAGATTTTTCAGTTATTGGTACTGAAAAATACGGATGAAATTAAGACGCAGAACAATATTCAGTCGAGAACAAGGTTAAATCAGATCATATTCATAGTTGATCAGAAGGGAAGGTGTGATAAAAATGGAGAGAGAAGAAGATAATAAAGAAGATGGGAATGTAAAGAAGACGGCGGCAGAAAATGGCTGTGACCTGATTTTCCGGCGTGGGAGAGAGTAGAAAAGAGAAGTGATGTGTTATGAGTAGTAGTTATTGCCGCAAACCGAGAAATAGTAAAAGCTGAGGAAGTCTTTTATTTAATAGTAATAGTGGTAGTGTTTTGATGATGAGAGAGAAACATGTAACATAGCCATAGCCCATAGGAAAGAAAAGTAGCATCAGCTCTCTCAGTTGTGTACGAGAGGGAAAAGGCCAAACACCATGGAATGGAAGAAAAAAAGAACAGGAGAGGAAGGAAAAGGGTCGAAAACAGAGCTGCTGGAGGCTGGAGCCGAGTCTGGCTCATAAGATTGATAATTTACTTAAAAAAATATACTATATTTTTTTAAATATAAGTTTGATAATTATGTTATCATGCTACTCTTATTCCAAATAATATTCAATACAGACATCATTATATCATGTTATTAGTGGTAGATAATAAGTATAATACTCTCACTGAATAATGATGATTTCTCGTGTGTTGGGAAAAGATTTTCTTTTTAGTTTTCCCCTCTCCCTCTCCCTCTCCCTCCTGATTTTGGGTGAGCTGGATACAATACAACCTATGAATTTTGCACGCTTTTGTCAGGCAGGGGCAGGGGCGCAGGGCTACTCGTCTATCTAATAAAATATAAATGATTTTGAATTTTTCGCTTACTCAATAAATTATTTGGGCAGTCCAAAGTTTGAGATAAATTCCACCGTCCATACATCTATCTAATAAAATACATATATCTATCTAATATATCTAATAATGATTTTGAATTTTCCGCTTACTTAATAAATCATCTGGGCCGTTCTAAGTTTAAAATAAATCTCACTGCCCATACAGTGCAGGAGTTACGGGACCCAGCTAATTTTAAATATTTGGGAATATTATGGTGCAGCAGCATATACAAAAAGTTTACTCTGTTTTTAAGTTTTAGTTCTCTCTTTTTAAGTGACCAGAGTATGATCCTTCTCATCCTCCGATCACTTCTAGTCTTAATAAAATGAAATAACTTTTAAAAAAAATAAATATTTGAATCCCAAGTTTTATGCAGTGTTTGGAATTATCTTTTCAACTTTAGTTATATGGCATATTGTTTGAAAAGCTGCTTATGAAGAGTATATTACATTTGGGCTTAAATGGACTCTCTTTTAAGTGGAAATGTGTTTAAGCTTATGGCTTTCAAGTTTTGTCTCTCCACTGAAATATGTTTTTGAATGAGCATGGTTAGAAGCGGGAAGCCCAATTTGTTGGATCGCAAATGCTCGGGTGTAACTTCGGTAAGTTTAGCAGGTTTAAGGGTGTTCCGATACTAGTAGTCCACAAAAAAATAATAATTGGAAATCATATATAATACTGCTTTGCCTCCTTGGATTATAATTCATTTGTCTTTTTTTTAATTTTTTTTTGGTACAAAGAAGGGCAAAAGCCTAAAACTATGCACCAAGTATAGGAGTCGAGATGACGTGACCGTGCTACATAAACTCACCCAACCCCAAAAGTAGGGGTGTTTGGTAAATTCAGTTTTTATCGGTATCAACTCATTCGGTATAATTAAATTAGTAAAAAATAAAGTCAATTCGGTATCGATATAAAAAATCAGCATATACCGATTAACTGATATCGATATCGGAACATGAATTTTGTAAACCATTATTTACCGTACCGTACCGTTTATACTGAATATTTATTTTTATAATTATTTTCATATAATTGAGGTGTGAAATATTTTTTCTTGTAGATAAAATCGTCCTTGTGGAGCATTCATATTTATTCACAGTGAGACAAACTATTAATTTTCTACTAACTATCAGGGTGGATTTATCAAGGTGCAGCATAGTCAATTGTTGCAGTTGATTTTTTTTTATAGGTATAAGGGTAGGGACAAATATATAAATTACTCCCTCCGTCCCAAATTAATTGCTCAATTTTGACCTTTTTAAGTCAAATTGACTATTTTTAGAAATAATAATTAAGCATATATAAATATATTTCTAAAATTATAAAAATTAGGATTTGTAATAAATTGTATATACTTTCTTTTGATTATAATCTCTTCACCTATATTTTAGCAAAAATAGTAAAACGATTAGTTTTAAAAATGGTCAATTTGACTTTAAAAAGTCAAAACTGAGCAATTAATTTGGGACGGAGGGAGTAATAAATACACGACAGCAGATTAATGAAAGAGTTAAACTTGGAGGGAGCATATATATATATATATATATATATGAAAAAATATATGTGCACAGTTGTGTACTCCCTCCATCCCAAAATAATAGACGTTCTAGAGAATTTTACAAAGATTAAGAATGGTTATAATTTTACTATTTTGCCCCTAATTAATATTGTATCTTCTTCAGCCTTCTCTCTGTATTCACGCCATCTGCCTTCTCTCTGTATTCTCTTCAGCCGATAGTCTCCTCCTTCGACGCCTTCTGTAATCTCAAAATTTTTGTTTCCGATATGGCGATCGGCAATCAAATTAGAGAGATGAAATTTTTTGTTTCCGATATGGCGGCGTCGACTCCATGGTCAGGGTTCGGGGCGGAGACTCCATTCTCTGTCTTGATTGCGGTGCCGACTTTGTCAAGGAAATGAATTCCCACCGTCTATCTCACCATCACAGCCATCATCATCATCAATTTTCGGTCTCACCTGAAAATCCTGAACCTGAGCCAATTCTCAGACCCCGCCGGAATCGAAGAAATGGTACACATTTGAATCCGTTTGTCGTCCTCCGGCGGTATGAAGAAAGGGAAGCTTACCGCATACAACAATCGTCGCAGTGGAGTAATCCCCTACAAGCGGCCTCCCACGACGACGACCGAACCGTCCGGTAATGGAGATCTGGACATGCTAAACCAAACAAAAAAATGGTATTTTTTTGGTAAACAAAAAAATGGTATAACTTTGTCCGTCCGGTAAGCTTCCCTTTCGTGAGTTAAACTTGCGAATAACACAGAGTTATTATTTGTTTGGTTTAGCATCTCCAGATCTGGTAATGGAGAAGGAAGGGTAAAGAAGAAAAAAATGGGTAAAATAGTCTTGATTTTGTAGAACGTCAAATATTTTGGAAAAAAAAACAGTCTAGAACGTCTATTATTTTGGGATGGAGGGAGTATTATATAGTAGGGCTATGTCGACGGTTTTTTGAGAACCATCGCCATAATTATTATGGGTTATAGCAACAGGTGAATCGTCGTGATAGCTCAAAAAATTCGTTGTCATGACCCTACTGTCTAATACATAGTTGTGTATATACATATTGCCCATATATATATAAGAAAAATGTATGTACACGGCTGTGTATTACACCGTAGGCTATGGCGACATTTTTTGGCTATAGCGACGGTTTCACCCGTCGTCATAGCTATTATGGGCTATGACGACAATTTACCGTCATATCGCAAAAAATCCGTCGCTGTAGCCCTACTATATAATATACAACTATGTATATACACATAGTCCATATATATATATATATATATATATATATATATATATATATATATATATATATATAGGTACCAAGCTTCACAAAAGACATAATGATAACTCATAAATATTTTGTTGCACATTTATTTATTTACATGGTTATAAATATATATATATATATATATATATATATATATATATATATATATATATATATATATATATATATAGGTGCCAAGCTCTATCTTTTACCATTTTAATAATGTTTATCATTTAATCAAGGCATTGATATTTGCACTTACAAGCAAAAAATTATATTTTCATAAGTTTCTTATCACATAAGTGGTTCACATTTACTATTCATGTGAGACAGATATATTATAACTTTTACTTGTGGAATCACTTCTTAATTTTTTTGTCTGTTTAATCTTTTGTCATATTCTTTTCATTCAAATATTTTTAAGTTAAGTTTTGGTGTTTTTTTTAGCATACTGAAGTTCACAAGACCAACCTTGCGTTAAGAAAATTATGACAATGAAAAGAGGATTTAACATGACAAAGCTACAAAGTTTTATATCATGTTTTTCTTACATCTTTATTTGTATTAATGATTAAATATTTTAGGTATTATATATGACCTTCGGGGCACTTACATTTGTTTTGAATACAAGTTTTGTACGTTTCGTTATTTGATTATTACATATTTAGTTGTGGATTATTGAATTGGTTATTTATATAATATAATGTTTTATTTGATGTTGATTACAAATTAATAAATATTTTTAAAAATATTTTTAATTTGCAGTGAATTGATTATTTAATAGTAGCATTGTCGAAGAAATTTCTTCTCAATAAATTAAAAAAATCACAAAATATAATTAGTTAAGAAAATCTAACCTTTCTAAAGTAAATATGTTATTAATAAATTGTTATTTATAAAGAAAAATATTTTTACTAGTTATTTCAAAATATTAATTATGAGGAAATCATCTCCTCGTCAAACAAAAATAATCGTTTAGAATATATAATTTATGAAGAACATATTCTATCCATCACAAAAAATATTTAGTCACTAACTTAACAAAAGATATTTTAAGCGAGAAGCTCTAATGCGAGAAGAAAAGTTTTATTCACAATAAATCTCTGGTGAGTAATATATTATTTTTTATAAATAATTTATCCTTTATTAGCAACCTTTTTTTATAGTGAAAATATGTTTCTACTGACAAATATTCCTAAATCCTCCCCTGTATATAACATATCAGAAAAATATATATGAAAGATGGGTTTGGGTTGTTAAACCCCTGATTTGCTCATTACCGTGAAATGAATAATTAAACATTATGTACTAGTTCATAAAAAGATGTTCTCTTTTCAAGCTATTTCATTGATATTTGATTTGTCATATGGGATTTGCTCTGAAAATTATTCTATTAACCTGCAAGTGAAAACTTTTTATGACTGAGACAAATATCATCTTTTGGAGAATAAGTTAGACGTGACAAGTAAAACTAGTCAGTCCCTTTGAATTAAGAAAAAAAATAAATAAATCGGTATCATTCTGGTACCGAATCAGTACCGGTCTAATTGATACCGGTATTGATATGTAATTTTATTATACACTTTCGGTAATAGGTACGATACTGTTCGTACCGATCTTGTACAGTTATTTAACGATGTACAATTTTATCCAGGAGGTTACTACAGAATCTGAATATCTTCAATATCAACCGCTCTTTCAGTCTTTCTTTTAGTCAAGAACGCACTCCTAATCCATACTTGTCAGCTCAGGAATTCGTTCTGTTACTCATTGGAAGTTGATTTAATAAATTCAATGACCATTTGGAAGTATGATTATCATCAAATGGTCTTAAAAATTGGCAAAATATACCCCACGAGATTAAATAAAAGACTAGTAATCGGATAAAATAGATCATAACGATATTAAATTAGTAAAAATGATTTATCGAATCCACGTAGCCTTGAAATATTGATTTTTGAAGTTAAGAAAATTAATGTTGAATATGATCTTCAGCTTTGGAATGTAAGGTTTTCAACATAATAAACATCAATAAATCAAACCTCCAGCTTGTCCCTTAGAAACTGGAAAATCTTAATACTAACAAAATGTAATAGTTTGTCATTGATGCAAATTAATATGCAATGTCGTCTGATTGTATTTTTAAACAGCATCAACAGTATTATAAAAAATTGTTAATTAATTTATTATATATAAATATCAAATAAATTCTTATAGAGATTATAATTTTAACATTTTACAAAATAAATTAAAATGTTTCTGCTGATATGAGGTCCAAATAATTTGTTAATTAAGGTGGCGGTTAAACTGTCCAACAGGCATGTAATTTCTTGGTATGTGCATATACGTACGTAGTACTTTTAGTGACGAATACATTAGTAATCAAGGCACATCCCACACATCAAGTTGTGTGTGCGGCCGCCAGCCCGCCAAGGTTGAAATATTTTTGTGAGCATGAGAATATAGTAAAGACCGCAGGAGTGATCATAATAAAAGTTGGTACTCGTTAATATTTTCAATAATATCGTGAAAAATAATTAGATGAGAGATGAATAGATGAATGATTATTTAATAATTTATATTGAAAAACTATTATGTAAAAATTTTAAATAATAAAATTTTGAAAAATAATACTTGAGAATTAATTAATTTAATAATTCATTTATTAAATTTTTATTTTTAAGAGATTTTTTTTTTCAAATTTAACCCACTAAACTTAGAGGCTGAATCTGTCTTGTTACAATGAATTGAGTTTTCACTTTATTCTGAATTGTTAGCAAAAAAATTAAATAAAATTGAGTTTTAACTTTATTTTGAACTCTTTTTTTTTTTGAAAAGTACTATGCATTCATTAAATCAAATCTTTCGCCAGTACATCAAAAATAATCAAAGGAGGACTATCTAGCCATCCTACTTGACCAGACACAGAACATGACGCCCTTGCCAAAATATGAGCAACACAATTCGCTGATCCCGGAACATAAGAGAAAAGACAATATCTAAATTCTCTTTGAAGAACTTTACAGTCGTTAATGACTACGCCCAGTCCCGAGTCATCCAAACTGTTATTATTAATTGCATTAATCACCCCAAGAGCATCAGATTCCAGAACCACTTGATCTATTCCAGACCTTTTTAGCCAACTAAGAGCTTCCTTAATGCCCATTGCTTCAGCAACTGAAGGGGATAATAAACCTATCAACGAACCTTGAAGACCCGCAACAAAACTACCAGTATCATCCCTTACCACACAGCCATAGCCCATTTTCTCAGCTTTTGGGAATAACCATGCATCAACATTACACTGCTTAAACCCAACCTCCGGTCGTTGCCAACCAGAATTGTGAGACAGTGATTGGGTCCGAGGCAAATTAGCTTGCTTGCTAGCTTCTCTCCACTCCAGTAAACTGCATGTCGATTCTCTAACCACAGCGACACTCGACTGCTGCTTATTCCTCCACACACAGTTGTTATGATTGAGCCAAATGAACCATAACAACATCGCTGCCATATCTAACTGATCACTCGTACATTGCCTTCTCATTTTATTCCACCACTGTGCGATAGAAAAAATTCCCTATGAGTGGTCGCCAACTACAGACGCTGCCCAAATTACCTTTGCTACTGGGCATTTAATAAGCACATGACAGTCTGATTCCACCCCATTGCTGCACATCGAACAGAGAGTATCAACATCAATTTGTCGGGACTTGAGAGAAGAGAGACATGGTAAACAGCAAGAAAGGCTATGCCACAGAAAATTAATAACTTTCGGCGGCACTAGCGCATTTCCAAACCTCTGCCCAGTTTGTGATTGGAGGAGATGACACTATGTCACCACCCGTTTGGAGAACCCGATATCCATATTTTACCGAGTAATGACCCTTTTGATCCCAACTCCAAATTTGTTTATCAGCAATAGTTGATTTAGGAAGAGGGATTGAATAAATAAGCTGTGCATCTCTTTCAGAGAACATAGTACTAATAACATCATAGTTCAATGTAGCCAAACCTGGCCTAATTAGTGTATCTACCTTAGCCAGAGATAAATTCTCTGATGTGCGCGACTCAATGTAGGGGTTCAGAACATCCGGAAGCCACGGATCACTAAATATACAGATGGAGGACCCATCTCCAACTCTCCACCGACTCCCACTTTTAATCAATTCTTGTGTCGCCATTAAGCTACGCCAAATAAACCTCGGATTATACTCCAGACTAGCTTCCAAAAATGAACCCATTTTGAAATACCTTGCTTTGAAAACTCGAGTAACCAACAATGTTGGATTATTAATAAGTCTCGAACTCTGCTTTGCTAACATTGCAAGATTAAAATTGTGTAAATTTCGAAAGCCCATACCACCGTGCTCTTTCCGAATGCATAATTTCTCCCACCGTTGCCAACGGATCCCCGTACCCTTCTTGCCTCCCGAACCCCACCAAAAACTATTCATCATTCTCTCCAACTCATCGCAAAGATTGACTAAAAGTAAAAATGTACACATGATATAACTTGGAATCGCTTGAATGACAGATTTCAATAACACCTCCTTACCCGCACGAGAGAGAAAATTAAACTTCCAGCTATAAAATCTTTTCCAAGCCTTCTCTTTGACATAAGCAAAAAATTGAGGCTTTATTTCTACCCACTAGAGAAGGGGCCTCCAAGATACTTCCCATGATTAGTACATATCGGTACATTCAATGAAGTTGCAATAGTTTGTGATAATTCTCTATCAATATTAAGACTAAAAAGAATTGAGGATTTATGAAAATTAACTTTCTGGCCCGACGCCTCTTCGTATAAATGCAGACAAGTTTTTAAAATAGTACATTCCTCCAAATTTGCACGAAAAAATAGGAAACTATCATCGACAAAGAATAAATGAGAAACTATCGGAGCATTCTTAGCTACCTGGCATCCATGAATTTTCCTTTCACGCTCATACCGGGTAAGAATAGATGAAAGTCCCTCCGCACAAAGTAAGAACAAATACGGAGAAATTGGATCCCCTTGCCGAGACCCCGGTGCGGAAAAATATCAGGAATGACATGACCCGAACTTACCATCGAGTATTTAACTGTAGTGACAAACAGCATCATAAGTCTAACCCATTGTGAAGCAAAACCAAGCTTTAACATAACTCTCTCAAGAAAATACCATTCCACCCTATCATAAGCTTTGGCCATATTAATTTTCAACAATGCATACCCATGCTTACCTTGATGTTTCCTCTTCAAATAATGCCCTACTTTAAATGCTATCATCACATTGTCTGTTATGAATCTCCCTAGAATAAAAGCACTCTGAGATTCCGACACCACCGAGTTTAAGACATTCTTCAATCTATTTGCTAGAACTTTCGCCATAATTTTAATAATCACATTGCACAGCGAAATCGATCTCAACTCGGTCATCTTCATCGGCTTCTTAACTTTTAGGATAAGAACTATATTAGTATTGTGACGCCCCAAAAATAGGTATACATCACCCATTCTGAGTTGTCAATACATGGTACAGAAACAACTACAACTTTATTAATACAACCATAAAACTGTGAGTTTAAATACAAATATTATCTTCTAGACAATATCTATACCCAAATAAATCCTCATCACATTTATTGATACATTATTTTACAAAAATGGTGAGGACTACTAAACAACTCTCTCTAGAACCTTCATTCCATACCCCGACTAGTACTCACTATATTCTCGCCTCCTGAGAAAAAATGGAACAAAAAGGAAAAGGGTAAGCTTAACTAGCCCAGTAAAGAATATTATGACTAAGATAATATACAACAAATTATCGTTAGTCTTCAACTGGGAAAAATTTGAGAGAATACACTAAACAGCAAGTTTTAGATCAATATTCAATGCACATTTTGAATCATATATTCATCTTTGCACTATAGGCCAAAGATATTCATCAGTTGATCATGTTCATCTCAACACCTGTTCATCTTTGCACTACGGCCAAAGATATTCATTATATAATCAACCATCTTTGCACTACAGGCCAAAGATATTCAAGTATATCATCATTTAGGACTGAGGATGATGAAAAATATTTTAAAAGAATCGAATCCAGTGAAACAAAAGAATAAACATTAAGGATTCGTATTTCAGCTATTTCATGTCCAAAAATACCTCATAAATAATCATAGTGGTGTAAAATTCAAGAATGATCAAAACATGGATACAATCAAAGCTAGTATCCATAATAGATATTTTGGACGAAAAGAAAAAATTTTATTTTTTCGATGAATAGTGCCGTATTCGTGAATAGTGCCGTATACCTGAATAGTGCCGTATACGTGAATAGTAACTCCGACACCAAAAGATAGAAATTTCACAAAAAAAAAACATCATCATGCTTCATGAATAGTACTCGTGAATACTAACTCGTGAGTAGTAACTCATGAATAGTAACCCCGACATGAAAAAGTTCCAAATTTGATAAAAAGTTCCAACCAATATTTCACCATAATGATATTGAAGAAATAATATCATTTGAGAAAAAAATAACATCCCTTACCTCGAAAGATTAATACTTCTAGCTGGAATACTGGGTATAGTGCTGAAGGAAACTTGCACCGTATAACAATACTCAAAGTATCAGAATCCTCACAAGAATACGCTCAATATATCGAGAGAGAAAGAGAGAGAAATCTTTAGTTTCTGGTGTGATTTTCAATTCTAACCTAAGCACCCTATTTATAGGAAAATACTTAGAACACCAAAACAGAAAATTTAATAAAATATTATTATTATTTAACAAATTTCATACGCACACTTAAGACATCAGATTTTAGCAATTAACATGTGCAACCAACTTGTTAAAAACGTTTTTCTTAAAATAATTAATTAAAACTTCTAAAAATTTATTATTTCGGAACTTCGGAACTTCAATAATTCATAATAAATAGCCCTTTTATCAGAAAATTCGAATCTCACGGCTTTTTATAGGAAATTCAATTCACTACAAGTTTGCAGAAGAAAGTTTTTCTAAATTCCAAACAGAAATTGACCGAAATCCATAAACGGACGATTTTACAGGCTATAATCAAATTTCAGTCAAGAAATGGGTCCACCAACATGTTTAATATGTTTTAAACAACTTTTGCAACAAAAATACCCTTCCTCCTCATATACTCATATATCCCACATTCATTGTAAAAATATCATCATTATTATATAATATAATAAAATATTATTTTATCAGAAAAGATAAAATATCAATTTTTAACAATTGTCACTTTAAAAATTTTCTCCATCTATAACCACACAAAATCAATATTTTCCTCATCATATAAATCAGTAATTAATTGTTCAAAAATAATATTACAGAATCACAGTACTGACAACCAGGCCGTTCCCAAGAAAGAGGGGGCTTTCCAATAAGAATTTCTCCTTACTGGCACGCAATTAGCTGACCAAACATCTCCTTAGACAGAAATTTCTAGACATTGCCAATAATATTTTCTAATAATATTATTCAGATAATATGAATTATTGCTTCGATAATGGAAAATACCGTGTAGTGACAATTATTGAAACAACAGTAATATAAAATATCAACGCAGCAATTATTAAATCAATAAAATAAAATATTGAATAGTAACTACTGTAACAATTATTGAGTAGTTTTATTATTATTATTATTATTATTATTATTATTATTATTATGCTAGTGGATTTCACTTGACATATTTACTCTTTAATTTATGTATTTATTGTCATTCTTTTGAAAACAAAAAATAATTGTACCTTAATTCATTATTTTAAGGATGGAGGGAGTATATTTTTATTAAGAAATCGATTTCATATATATATGGGCTAATGATAAAATTGTCTCCCTAAATTTGACCGAAAATCAATTTGATACTCAAAGTTTAAAAATCGTCGATCAATACATCTATGTATTTAAAAATAACAATTTAGTTCCCTTTTCGTAGATCTGTCAATTTTTGGTCGAAAGTTGTCACGTGTTAACTTTTGGTGAGTTATATATGCATTGACACATTGGCGTGGGTGTATAATACCTAAATAAATCTATTATTTTTAAATACATACATTATTTTGGTTTTGTTATTGCTCCCGCCCCTCCCTCTCCCCCTCAATTTAGAACATTTAAATCTCAATCTAAGGTATATCAATCTAATCTAAGCTTTACTTTCACTCCAATCTAAACCAGATGAAAGCAAAGTTTTATTCCCCCAGTTTGTCTTAATAGTTAATTTTTCTCCCCCTTAAGAACCACAAAAAGATCCTTCATAGACCTCTCTCAAGAAATATATAAAATACTTGGGTGATGATGTTCAAATCTCACTGATTTGGGTTGTAATTGCCTTTTAAAATTAGAAGATTGCATATCAATTTTGTCCTATGTGTTTGATAATTGGGGAAGATTGTCGAACCATCTTATTCTTCCTCCTACTATTCGCATCAATCACTAATGAAAGATCTTTTGAAATAATTGATATTTTTGAAACTGATTTGGAAGTGATTCGGAGGGTAATGGCCAATGGTTTTTAGTTAACGGCCAAAGTTTAGATGGATTGAAGGGTTTTAGAATCATTCAAGTTTGTCATTGAGTTAGAAATAAAAATGAGAAAATGGATGAATAAACAAAACCAAAGGTGTGAAAATGAAGTATTGTAATTCCATGCCACAAAAGAATACCACTGATTATGTTACTGATGTAAGGAAAAGAGACAAGTTTACTTGACAAAAAAATAAAAAAATTTGTTCTTGAAGTTTTAAAAATAGAGTGATTTTAAAGAGTCAATATATATTATTATTGGTCAGATTGTATTTTTGACAATTAATTTGGCTGGAATGATAAAATAAATAGAATTATTATTTTTAAATACATAAAGATATTGATTAACAAATTTTAAATTTTAAATTAATTTTCATTCAAATTTATGGGACAATTTTAACATTAACCCTATTATTTTTTCCCTGCCTGCCTAAGCCAGCGCAACAAATGTCCACGATGGTAAATTACAAGTCTACAAGATCGGACCTAATATTCCACAAACGAGGCTCCACCACTACCATCACTATATTTATCCCTCTCATTCTTTCCTCCCTTTCCCACATATTCCAACTTGCTTACTGTTCTAGAGCCAAAAGTAAATCAATCGATGGCCATCCCCAGCAAAGTGTCGAACCAGCTCGAGCCATGGTGCGAACTAGAGGACAAGGTGGTTCTGATCACCGGAGCATCATCGGGGCTCGGCTGGGATTTCTGCATCACCCTTGCCAAGGCTGGTTGCAAGGTGATTGCTGCCGCTAGGCGCGTCGATCGGCTCAAGTCTCTATGTGATCAGATCAATCAGTCCTCTACTACTCCTCGTGCCGTTGCTTTGGCGCTCGATGTCACCGCCGATGCTCCGGCCATCGAGGCAGCTGTAGAAAAAGCTTGGGCAACCTTTGGACATATTGATTGTTTAATTAACAACGCCGGCATCCGAGGTATGCGAAAAGTGGAATTATTAGCAAAATGCTCTAATTTTTTATTATTTGGTTCTAATTTTCAAGGTATTTTTTATTTTCTTTGTAGGAAGTATAATATTAGGAAGAAAAACAAGTACTGCTAGGTAATTATATAATTTTTGTCTAGTTACCTATAATTTTCCAATTAAAACATGAAAATATTGTCAGCGACTAAAATATAGGGCATCTGCTTGGACGGAATGCATTTTATTAGAAAAATTCCACGCGGACATGATAATTAATCCCTCATGTTCATGTCCAATTTACATGTGAAGAGCTCATGTTGTTGTACAAATTGACTATTTCTTCCTTATTTTTTTGAAAATTGGTTACAAAGAACAATTTTCCAAAAATAAATAAATAATTAAAATATTATTTATAACATGGAAACATTAACGTCTAATTAACTCTTAAATTTTATAGCTACATTCCAATAATAGAATTATGTCAAAAAGTATGACAAGATAAAAATGGAACACAAATACCACTTCCCTAATTGTTTCACTAGTTTCATAGAAGGAGATAGAACTAGGCTTATATACTCTCCATTAATTACTTCAAGTTTTAACGTAGAACATGTAACCTTGAAATCTTATCAGGGAGCACGAGTTCTACAATCGAATTAACAAAAGAGGAATGGGACAACGTGTTCAAAACAAACTTAGACGGAGCCTGGTTATGTTCAAAGTACGTTGGAATACGGATGCGTGACGCTGGTAAAGGCGGTTCCATCATCAACATTTCCAGTATTTTTGGCCTGAGCAGAGTGCAGGGCAATGGAAGTCTTGCTTACAGTTCTTCCAAAGCAGGAATGCACGCCATGACGACAGTAATGGCCCTTGATTTTGGGGCATACAACATTCGAGTGAATGCAATTGCCCCATCAATTTTCCAGTCAGAGATCACAAAGGAGCTATTTCAACAAGAGTGGCTCAAGAATGTGGTCAAGAAAACTCTGCCACTCCAATATACGGCGACGGTTGACCCGGCGTTGACATCGGTGCTCCAGTACTTAATCCATGACTCTTCAAAGTATGTGACGGGCAACATTTTCATTGTTGATGCAGGCACTACTCTTCCTGGCGTTCCCATCTTCTCTTCCCTTTAGATTTCTAAAAAGGTTTTCTTTTTGTCCTTTAAATGGAATATTATCATGTGATGTATGGATGTTATGTGGGTTGCATTTCTTTACTGATTTCAAAGTTGGTAGGCGAGGCTTAAGGTTTGTTTAAGGTGTGCTTCTTTTGTTCTCTGTTCTTCATAAAGTAAAAGTAGTATTTGACTTGAGCTACAAATGAACAAAGCATACACACCATTTTGAATATAAATGTAGTACTATTATGTTATTACTTTCCATCCAGGAGTAACTTGACGATTAATGCAATTCACATTTTATTATTTAGTTGTGTCCTAATTTAATATAACGTTTTTGCCAGGTTTAACGTGCAAGTGGTACAAATTGCATTTATCAAAGTAGTAATCACTTGGATATAAAGCTGATGGTTAAATGGCTAGTGATAAACATTTGTTTTTTCATGACAATTAGCAAGACATTTCATATTAAGATAAACTCGTAATAGAACCCCTTAATTTCTATCCCGACTCTTTCCTAACCCCTAGATTGAGACCCTTGCCACATAAAATTAAAATGTAATAAAATATGTTGTTTAAAAAAATTACAAAATCTAATGCTACGCGTTAGACTGAAGGAATGGAATCAAACACAATTTTTTTTATTCTAGTCAAAACCAAATATAAATTTTTTATTTTATAAAAATGAATTATTCTATTACCATCATTATTCTAATCCAAACCAAAGGTAATAATACTAATAATTTTAGATAAAAAACTACTCGTTTTTATTTGGTCTAACCCTGTAGGCCTCATGCGTTGCTTTCCATTTCTCAAAAAATTGGATGATTTGGTCCAAATAGGCGGGCGCAGGCTCTAGTAGTTGAAAAATAGGGAAGTAGTTAGCATCAATTTTATTTTTGGGTAAGTTGGTTAATTGACTAATATAGTGATGACACGCAGACTAAGTTCTGTGTGTCAATATTGGCCAATTGACTAACTTACTCAAAAATAAAATTTATGCTAACCGGATCCGAAAAACAGATATCGAAATAAATAAAATATACAGAATCTTAAAGTCTAAATATTAAATACACGTAAAAGTAATCGACTCTCAACTATGGATGTGTATTTTATGTTGCGTATGATTAGACGAAATGAAATAATTTTAAAATATTTTGTGTATATATTTTGTTGTTATTAAATAGTCATATAATGATAAAATTATCATATATGTTTATTTTATTATAATGAATTTTATTTTATCTCACTACATGAAATAAAAAACAATCAGATAATGAACTTTCATTCAATTAGAATGCTTTATCATTCTTCAAAAGAAATTGTTAAATCCATAACAGAAAATATTATTTTCACACAAAAGTATCACTATAGATCCTATAACGATGATTTTCACTGTTGCTATACATCTACAGCGACACTTTTGTTATGGAAATAACAAAAAATATTTGATTTGTAATTCCCTTCTTTAAATATATATATATATATTTCATTTCTTCATCTATTTAATTTCGTCAATCCAAACTTAGTTAAAGTTGAGTGTAGATCATATATTTTAATTTGTACATTTTTAGACATAAGAAATAATTGGTCGTCTCAATAAATAAAATATAATTGATTGAATAAGTAGTCTACTTTTTTTAACTTTCTTATAATTTTATTAATTTAAAAAACATACAAACGGGATGTAAACAATTAGCCGCCCTATCACTGTAATGCCTTTTTTATTTCAATTTTAGCCAATGTCAAAATTAATACTCACGTCTTTATTTTTGTGACAATAATACAACTAATACATAAGGAATTGTAAAAACTGAAATACACACCGAAAGCCTTCGACTCGGCAATATTTTAATTTGAGATTTTTTAATTTATATTTATCTCTTTTCAATCATAAATATAAATTTTATTATTCTCAAATGTATGTTAAATAGGTCTAATTTAGGCATGTATATACAAACGAGATCCGATTAGCATGAATTTTTTTTTTTAATAAATTAATCAATTAACTAATATAATAATAACACAAATCCAAACTCTCTTGCGTGACGTCAATTGATCAATTTATCCGAAAATAAAATACAAACGACCCCTTTCCATTCTCTCTCTTGAGAAGAAGTGTCTAGCTGAACACTACAAATTATTAATGGTGAGCACAGTGTCCAGCCAACTGGAGCCATGGCGCGATTTAGATGGCAAGGTGGTCCTAGTGACCGGTGCATCCGCAGGCCTTGGCCGAGAGTTCTGCACCGACCTTGCCAAGGCTGGTTGCAGGATTGTTGCGGCCGCTCGGCGTGCCGATCGCCTCAAGTCTCTTTGTGATGAAATCAACCAATTCGCCACCACTCCTCGAGCCGTCGCCCTTGAGCTCGATGTCACCGCCGATCGCAAAACGATTGAGGCGGCTGCCCAAAAAGCCTGGGCGGCGTTTGGACGTATTGATGTTTTGATCAACAATGCTGGTATTAGAGGTATTTTCTTATTCTCGCACCTCATTTTGTGGGATAAAAATACAGATTCTGAAAACGCTTTTTTCTTGTTTATCTTAGTATTTTAATTAGAAGTTTTGTCTGGGCGATTATATTAACATAAACCATTTAATCTAGGAAATGATCAGAACAATATTAACACAGTAGAATATTTATAGCCACGCTGTAAAATGCCATGAGGCCAACTCGATTTAAGGATAACAAAATATGCTTTTATCATATATGTTTCCATTTTGCAACAACGCTTTTACTCTGCAAATCAGAGAGATTAAAATTAAATGATTCTAGGACTATACTAAATTTTTAGTTTTTTTAGGGAATTACTATGATCCATGTTACACCAACTCCCTTAACTTTTTAAGCCTGATTTATCTAATTTGTTGAAGGACATCTTAAAAATATTATTCCACCACAACAGAAATGCATGATTGTCTATTGATGGTTCTTACCATATCTTTCTTAAAAAAAATTAAAAAATTAAAATATACTTCTTAATTAACTGTGCTCACCTATAAGTCAGAGATGGGGATTCCTGACGAGGGTTCCACTTACAAGTCACTAACACAGTAATGAGCTCTTGTTCTCTTTGGCTTACTCTAATAAGATCTTGTTGGAAATAAGATTTGAATTGAATGAGAAAATTGACCGGACGGATCGGGTCGGGTCTGGTCGTGGTCGTGGTCGTGACGGGCGGGTTTGTGAAACTACGTCGTTTTGACGACGGTTACGCACCAACGGATTCTATAAATAAACGGTGTAGGAAGTTTTTAAGAGATGAAAAATTTCCCTCATTTCTGTTCCGTCCCGTTGAGAATTTTCCCGTTCCTTCCTTTCCACAGAATCCCGTTTTCTGCAAATTCCCGTTCCTTTCCTTCCTTCCCCGTTCTGCAGTATAGAATTCCGTTCTCCGTTCTGCAGAATCCCGTTTTCTGCAAAAGTGAATCCCGTTGTCTGCAAAAGTGTTGCAGTCCCGTTCCCGTTCTGCATAATTTTCCCGTTTCTGAGTAAGTGTATGAATACATTATTTTCATGCATCATTACTATAATTTTCATTTTACATGCATCATTATTATTGATAGTAAAAGTTCGAGTACATAACATAGAATTTGCGTTCGGTGAATTCTTAATTTTGCAATGCTACTAATTAAGAATTGAAATCCGTTTTATCTTGGGAAGCAATTATTCAATTAACCCTTAGCATTTGTGGGGGAATAAATTTGCTTTAAGGAGACTTTGTGAATTCAAAGGACTCGGATTTATATTTGCATAATTTATTATTATTATATTTATATGCATTATTAAATAATACTATATATTACAGATAACAATCTTAAAGCAAATTTATTAATTCTGTAATTATAGTTTTATTTAATATAATTCTGTAATTTTGGTTTTATAAAAAAAATTTAATTACAGAATTATAAAACAGAAAATTGTTTTATTAACGTGATGACACTCATATATATATGGATTTCATATTATAATTGTTTTATAATTCCGTTTGTGAAAAGCATATATAATTGCAGAAATTGAAGAGCATATGTTTGTGAATGTTAGGTTCTTAAATCCTGCAATAAGTACAATAATGATTAACAGTTCAATATGCATATTGTTTACAATAGTGCATCTAAATTATGCATGGTACAAAATGTAGTAAAGTGCATGTATTGGTATAAATGATTAATGTAATGATTGCATATTTTGGTATGTGCATATTGCATGTTTACAAATTTATAACATTGTTAAATATCTTTGAATTTCCGTTTCTGTTACTTTGCATGTTAACAGGTTATTGCATATTAATTTTCTATTTAATTATTTACATGTTATTCCGTTATTATTCATATGCAATAATATGTGATTGTTTAAATAACTAATTGTTATAAAAGGAAACATGTCAATGATTAAAACAAGCTCTGTTCCTATTTTTTGTCTTGTCTTCTCTCACACGTGTCTGATATACTCTCATTTCTGCAAATATGAGTAGTGTTCTTTTATGATAGAAAATCATTGCATGTTAATAATTTTCTATAATTACATTATTATTTTATGTGAACACACATGAATAATTATTATACACGTGTAAAATTATATGTTGTTAGAAGACAAAGATATTGACATGCGAGTCATGCTACCATTAAAAAAATATCATACATATATATATTTGTGTGCGTGTGTGATTATATATAAGCATAAAACTAATACATACTTCTCAAGAGTCCCGACACTAAAAAATACAAAAAGTTATAAAAACCATAATATCATACTAATAGATTTCACAGCACTATACTTGAAAAAACAAGTTCAAGCAAAATTCGCAAAGTATTTGCCAGACGTTCACAAAGTTAACAAGTTCAACAAAACACTTCATATTGCTATCACTGCCATATGCTTGGAGCTATTGAAATTGGTCGCTGCATGGAATACAACTAGGATTAATGCATAATTAAAAGGTTTAACTTCTTTTCGCCCCCGGGGGGGGGGGGGGGGGTTGTATGCTCTTTTATGACCAGTCAAAAAGTCCAGTTCCTTCCAAGCTGGAGTACAACACCCTTGGAAGCCCAGAAGATAGAATTTTTTCCCCTTTGATTTCAATTGCCAGACAAGGTAAATAGGAAGGAGGAGATCCAAGTAACTTATTATATCAATTGGAAATTTGCTTATCTCCTATTTGGAGACCTACAACCTGTCAAGTAGTTCAATTCACAGGATGAAGTAGGTACATATGCAGAGTATAAATTAACCAAATAGCAAGTTCTTATTAAGAATAATGGAACCAGGCTAGAAAAGACATTCAAAGAAGCAACAGTTCCTGTATTTACCGTGCATGTATGTGCGGGTGAATTCATAAAGTTCTAAGGAATTGGGTTTTCAATTAAGCATGAGCTTAATATTTGCCGAATCCAACCAAGAGTATATGTTAATATATATGGTTTCTAAGCCAACTAGGAATCTTGGAGTTTATAATACTCTGCGTAGATTAATTAATTTAAAATTCTTCTCTAAATTTGATATTAATCAAAAACATAAATGTGAAATTTGTGTGGAATCAAAAATGACAAGATTACCCTTTCATTCTGTTGAAAGGAAAACTGAACCTCTAGATTTAATTCACACTGACATATGTGACTTAAAGTTTGTGCAAACTAGAGATGGGAAAAAATATTTCATAACCTTTATTGATGATTGCACAAGATATTGTTATGTATATTTGCTAAGAAGCAAAGATGAGGCTGTAGAAATGTTTCAAATTTATAAAAATGAAGTTGAAAATCAACTTAGCAAAAAGATTAAAGCAATAAGAAGCGATAGAGGTGGTGAATATGAATCACCATTTGAAGAGATATGCTCTACTCATGGTATTATTCACCAAACTACTGCTACTTATTCACCTCAATCTAACGGTATTGCTGAACGCAAGAACCGAACATTGAAAGAAATGTTGAATGCTATGTTAAACAGTTCTGGAGCACCCCAGAATTTGTGGGGGGGGGGAAGCTTTGCTTTCTGCCAATTATATTCTTAATAAAGTGCCTCATAAGAAAACTCACAAAACACCTTATGAATCATGGAAAGGTCATAGACCTTGCTATAAATACTTAAGAGCGTGGGGGTGTCTAGCAAAAGTGATGATTCCTAAACCTAAAAAGGTTAAGATAGGACCAAAAATAATTGACTGTGTTTTCATTGGTTATGCAAATAACAGCAGTGCTTATCGCTTTCTTGTTCACAAATCTGAAATCAATGGTATTCATGTTAATACATTTATTGAATCAAGAGATGCATCATTCTTTGAGAATATTTTTCCATATAATGGAAATAATGATTTAAATTCAAACAAAAGACCTTTGGATGCTACTAGTAATAATCCTGAAAATATAGACAAAGAGTCTATGGAGGATGAACCTAGACGTATCAAAAGGGCAAGGACTTCAACGGCTTTTGGTCCGGATTTTCTAACATTTTTGTTAGAAAACGATCCTCGAACCTACAAGGAAGCAGTATCCTCTCCAGATGCTTATCATTGGAAAGAAGCAATAAATAGCGAAATTGAGTCCATTATGCAAAATCATACATGGGAACTGGTGGATCTTCCACCTGGTTCAAAACCTTTAGGGTATAAATGGATCTTCAAAAAGAAGTTAAAAGCTGATGGCTCAATTGATAAATACAAAGCAAGGCTTGTTGTTAAAGGCTATAGACAAAAGGAAGGATTAGATTATTTCGACACTTATTCACCTGTTACAAGAATTACATCTATTCGAATGCTAATAGCAATAGCATCTTTAAATAGACTTGAAATACATCAAATGGATGTAAAGACTGCATTCTTAAATGGTGAATTAGATGAAGAAATATATATGGAACAACCTGAAGGTTTCACTGCTCCTGGACAAGAGAGGAAAGTATGTAAACTTGTTAAATCCTTGTATGGATTAAAACAAGCACCAAAACAATGGGATGAGAAATTTGATAATGTAATGTTATCAAATGGGTTTAAAATCAATGAGTGTGACAAATGTGTTTATGTCAAAAGCACTCAAAAGGAATATGTCATTGTTTGTCTTTATGTGGATGATATGTTAATCATAGGTAGCAACAATGAAGTTATCAACTCAACAAAACTTATGTTGTCAAATAGGTTTGACATGAAAGACTTGGGGATTGCTGATATAATATTAGGAATCAAGATTTCTAGAAGCTCTGATGGAATTATATTATCTCAATCTCATTACATTGAGAAAATACTTGAAAAATTTAACAATTATAATATAATTCTAAATAAGACCTCAGTTGATATAAATCTTCATCTAGCTAAAAATGAAGGTGATAGCATATCTCAACTAGAATATTCTCGTATAATAGGCAGTTTAATGTATGTCATGAACTGTACTAGACCAGACATAGCTTATTCAGTAAGTAAGCTAAGTAGGTATACGAGTAATCCAGATAAAGATCACTGGAAAACAATTTTGAGAGTTTTAGGATACCTAAAACATACTAAAAAATATGGACTGAACTATACAAGATATCTAGCAATATTGGAAGGATATAGTGATGCTAATTGGATATCTGACAATAAAGACTCGAAATCCACAAGTGGATATGTCTTTACCCTTGGAGGTGCAGTGGTATCTTGGAAATCCTCAAAACAAACGTGTAGTGCTAGGTCTACAATGGAATCGGAATTCATTGCGTTAGACAAAGCTGGAAAAGAAGCTGAATGGATTCGTAATTTCTTAGAGGATATTCCAAATTGGTCAAGACCTGTGCCATCTATATGTATACACTGTGATAGCCAATCAGCGATTGGAAGAGCACAGAGTCATTTATATAACGGTAAGTCACGCCATATACGACGAAGACATAATACCGTTAGACAATTGCTCTCAAATGGAATTATCTCAATTGACCATGTAAAGTCAAAAGATAATATTGCGGATCCGCTTACGAAAGGTTTAACAAGAGAGCAAGTAGAAAAATCATCGAAGGGAATGGGTTTAAAGCCTACTGTTTAAATAAGAGTCTTCATAGTGGCAACCCAACCTAGCTGACTGGAGATCCCAAGATCTAGGTTCAATGGGCAAACCGAACTATGTAGTACTCAGTAAAGCACTGAGGAGATAATTACTCCTAACCATTCCTAAAATGAGACAGTGCACATCTGCCGCGAGAATTAGGATAAGTTACGCTTTTAATGACTTTTATATCTTGAAATATGTTCAAGTGGGGTATTGCAGGATACTCTTGATAGAAGTCACCTACGTGAGTAAGAAGGGGGCCACTTCTGTGAGAATTTTGAAGGCTGAATTCTCTAAAATACTTACGGAACTAAGAGGTGTTTCAAGGCCAAAATGAACACAAACGTAAGAACCAATTATGTCTGAAGAGATATTTTGTGAATTCTATTGTCTTGGTTTACACAAAAAGCTGACAGTTCATAGACATCAAGTCTACTGATTAGCCGAGTAAATCCGATAGATTTTACTAGGTCAAGTTCAAAGCCACTAGGCTACTTAACCTGATGAAATATCTTTTCTCATGTACTCGAACTAGTGTCTGCATATTCATAATATATTTTGCATATTGTAAAGCCAATTTTACATTCATGTGGGGGATTGTTGGAAATAAGATTTGAATTGAATGAGAAAATTGACCGGACGGATCGGGTCGCGTCGGGTCGTGGTCGTGGTCGTGACGGGCGGGTTTGTGAAACTACGTCGTTTTGACGACGGTTACGCACCAACGGATTCTATAAATAAACGGTGTAGGAAGTTTTTAAGAGATGAAAAATTTCCCTCATTTCTGTTCCGTCCCGTTGAGAATTTTCCCGTTCCTTCCTTTCCACAGAATCCCGTTTTCTGCAAATTCCCGTTCCTTTCCTTCCTTCCCCGTTCTGCAGTATAGAATTCCGTTCTCCGTTCTGCAGAATCCCGTTTTCTGCAAAAGTGAATCCCGTTGTCTGCAAAAGTGTTGCAGTCCCGTTCCCGTTCTGCATACTTTTTCCGTTTCTGAGTAAGTGTATGAATACATCATTTTCATGCATCATTACTGTAATTTTCATTTTACATGCATCATTATTATTGATAGTAAAAGTTCGAGTACATAGCATAGAATTTGCGTTCGGTGAATTCTTAATTTTGCAATGCTACTAATTAAGAATTGAAATCCGTTTTATCTTGGGAAGCAATTATTCAATTAACCCTTAGCATCTGTGGGGGAATAAATTTGCTTTAAGGAGACTTTGTGAATTCAAAGGACTCGAATTTATATTTGCATAATTTATTATTATTATTATATTTATATGCATTATTAAATAATACTATATATTACAGATAACAGATCTAACCGAGGCTTTGAGTACCTTAGGGTTGTATACAAGCGTGGATCTACACACACATGTCCCGCCATGAGTTTGGGAGAAAAGTAATTTACAAATGCTAAAAATATTAATTTTCATAAATTAGATAAAAAAGTAAATACATAAAAATTTAGAAACCATGATATTGGATTTTTCTTTTGCACTAACATCAAATATTGACCTCCTTGCATTGTTCAAAGTATGGTTGATACTGGTATGTATCGACATCAGCATCAGCTACGACCAATATGTAAAGCGGTATCAGCCATTACGTAAAGCGATAAATATATCTTACAATATTTCTATATGCAAGATATTAAAAGAATTCATATTTATTCACCAAGAAAATGTTAGCAAGTCCAACCGTTATGTATCATGCGTGTATAATGTTATATGTACTAAATGTCTTCATTATTTTACTTATTCTTAAGTAAAATAGTGTGACTTCTTGATATATTTTCAGTAATGGGACTTTGAACCCAGCCTCCTTGTATATAAATACAAAATGACCAAGATAAACCTTTGACCACCTTGAAAAAAATTTCTTACTGGTTGTAAGCTATGCAACTGCTTTGGGGGTTTAAGCCATGGTAATTTCTCTTCCTCTAAATACTTTACGGAGATTTCTGATTTTTCAGGTTTCTCTTTATGTTCACAATAGGCTTTTAGATTTATGTAACTACTCAAGTTTCTAACACATGCATATCGACATGTAAGATGTAAGACATAGATGACGCATTCTTGTCACTATACCACTTAATATATCAAAAGGTCAAGTTGATCTTTCATTGAAGCACACTCTTTCATCAACAGTCTCTCCATGTGTTCACTCTTGTATTGTGTTTATTAGGTGGCACAGATTCTTCACTAGATATAGCTGAAGATGAATGGGATGATGTCTTTAAAACAAACTTGGATGGAGCATGGCTAGTGTCGAAGTACATAGGCAGACGCATGCGTGAAGCAGGTCAGGGAGGGTCAATCATAAACATTTCCACTGTTTTTGGTTTAGATAGGGTGCAACAACATGGAAGTGTTGCTTATGGTTCTTCGAAAGCAGGCATGAACAACATGACGAGGGTAATGTACATCCTATTTTTCCAAACATAAAAAGTTTGATTTTGAATGTTATTTTTCAAAATGAGATTATATATATATATAGTCCGTTTCGGGTGCATACCCCTTTATTTTACATACACTGCTCACCACCTTTAGCGACGGACCGGGTGATGGTTTGGTTCGTCGCTATAGAACAGATAAACGGTTTATATGTTATGACGACGATTCAATAGTGTCGCTAAAAGCTAAGACGACGATTCTCTGATATACGCGATGGACCGAACCGGTCCGTCGTTAAAGGTGGTGAGCAAAGTATGTTAAATAAAGGGGTATGCACTTGATCCTCTCTCTCTCTTTGTGTGTGTGTATATATATATATATATATATATCTTCATTTAGGGATTTTTTGTGTGGCTATTTTAAGAGGAAAATGCCTCTTTTGCTTTCTTAGAAACTAACAGAGTTTGAAGTGTAGTACCAAAAATTTTCCCTTTATTTTGAAAGAGATTACTGGTTTTTTATAAGTAAATATTTTATTAAAAATAACAACAAGGATGCGCTACTCATTTACAGCAAGAATAGGAGAAATACAGGACAAAACCGCGACACCAAAAAATAATTTCCAATCCTAAAAAAAAGATGCCTCAAAGAATATAAGCAATCTAACTAGATGTTGATTCCTCCCCAATTGCCCAATACCATAAATGTATCCAAGGTACAATGTGCAAAAAAGCTAAAAGGCACTAGTGTGCAGCTTACCTCTGAACTCAGGCACAAGATGTTTAGTTGTGCCCAATTGAAATTTAAAAAAAAAATACTTATTTAACAAAGAAAAATCATAAATTCTATTAACTATTATTATTTCACGTGTATTGAGAAGCAGCATATCATTGGCCAAGAGTGCTGAACAAACTAAGCACGGACAAAGAAAGTCTCACTCTTGTTTTTCTTTGGATTTGATCTGCCAAATCTGTAATTTTTGTGAGTTTGTTATGTAATTCATGAATATGCTTTGTAATGTTCTATATCAACTGTGCTTTCTATTATATTCTCTTACACTTGATAAAAAAATATTACCACTCTGTTCCAAAATATAAGATCAACTTACTAATAATGTACAAATTAAGGAGAGGGCTTATTCTCTTGAGAAATGAGGCACTCACTTGTATATTTATTCTTTCAAATGTCATTATGATCTTTTATATTTTGGAACAAAGGGAGTACTTTATTTTTACAATAAGCTTTTCGCATGTAAAAATGAAAGCTACAAATTACATACTTACCCAGGAGACAACTCAACTTTGGTCGGCTAGTATTCTTAATTGTCCATAGGACATCAACTGCTTTGATTACAATAAATTATTTGTAAGTTAACAGTTTCTATTGTTTTTTGTTTTTTCATTTTTATGTTTATTTGACACCTTTGGTGGTGTTATTAGGATCACAATACAAAAGTATATTATCCCCTTAATTGTTTCTTTCCAATTTTTGGCCATTACAGGTGATGGCCCTAGAACTTGGAAGGTACAAAATCAGAGTGAATGCAATAGCCCCTGCCATTTTTCCATCCGAAATCACAGAGGAACTGTTCAAGAAAAAATGGCTGAAGGAAGTGACTAAGAAAATCACACCATTACAAACGTCTGGCACATCGGACCCAGCATTGACATCAGTTGTCCGATACTTAATTCATGACTCTTCAAAGTATGTGTCTGGTAACATCTTCATTGTTGATTGTGGTGCAACCCTTACGGGCATCCCTATTTTCTCTTCCCTTTAAACCTTTTGCAGACAATATTTGTGTATTTGTATTGGCTGTAATGGTCCTGCAAATAAACAATTTATTCTAGCTTTGTATTAACAATTACGGAAGAGTACTTTTCCTTATGTTGTTAATAGTTGAATATTCAAGTGAATCAGAAGGGAAAAAATGGCAGCAGCAATACTTTCAAATATTCTCCCAATCATTTTCTAGTGATAGATATACCCCAGGAAGTCCGTGTTGAATGTTTGATTATAGACTAAACAGACTAGTGAGTCTTCAGGCTTGGGCAGAACATAGAAATCGCGGTCTTTTTGTGAATGATCTGCATGGTGACATTTATTCTGTAGCTTCACAAATATTTTCATATTGTAATTCAGTAGATACTTATGCTGGTTAACCATATTCATACATCATTACCAAATTAAAGTGTATGTATCTATGAGAGGTACGTCTGTTCACTCCTTCCTAAGCTATATGGTACAATTATTTCAACCTTTTTCCTATATCACGTAACCTCTTTTTGTCATGTCATTTATGTGGCTCGGCTCGAAGCTTATTTTATTGTCATGCCTCAATCATAAGAACAAATACATACAATATCATTTTAGCACAAACACATACAATATCAATAAAATAGAACTTGCATATGTGATAACAAAAACATTTTGTACAACTGTTTTACTGAAAATAAAGAAGAATTGAACTTACATGTGATATTTATACCTGTCCAAGCTAATGCTATGGATGCAGAAATCATATCTATACATGTAACAAACTCCTAGTCCTAACTAACTAACCAACTATAACAGCTGTACTAATATGTTCTCAAGCTTATGGCTTTGTATTCTCTATTAAATATTACTCAAGCTAAGCCAATGCCAAGTTAAGTTTTGAACCAAATGGAGCGCGCCATGGTGCAATTTACAAGGCAAGGTGGTGATGGTGACCGGAGCATCATCAGGGCTCGATTTGTTATGGACTTAGCCAAGGCAGGCTGCAAAGTTGTTGCAGCCTCACGTAGAACGGATAAGCTCAACTCTCTCTGTGAGGTGTGAGCACATCAACCAAACCACTGAACAGAGACCTATTACTACTACTGATCTAGCTGTTGCTGTTGAGCTGGATTTGACTGCCGATGGTCGGGCCATCAAGTCATCCGTACAAAAATATATATTTCTAACTTAATATGTTTGGAAAAATAATTTTTTTAGAAGGGGAGCACTACTGTGATCATGATTTTGGAACAAGGTGTGGGTTCATCATTCATTATCATCAGTTTATTAACCAAATAACATCCTTAAATTTATATAAGGTGGAACACGATCTTCATTGGATTTGTCAGAGGGGGAATAGAACAATGTGGTGAAGACAAACTTGACAGGAGCGTGGTTGGTGTCCAAGTACGTTGGGTTATGCATGCGGGATGCAGCAGCAGAAGGATGTATCATCAATATCTCTTCTATTTCTTGTTTAAACAGAATCCAACATGGAAGTCTTGCTTATAGTTCCTACAAGGCAGGCCTTGATTCCATGACTAAGATACTACTTTCATTACATATATTTTGTTCTATTTTTAATTATTATTCTATTTTTAACATTTGATTACATTATTAACAGACAAACATTTGATTACATAATTAACTGACAATGGCACTGGAACTAGGGAAGCACACCATTAGAGTAAATTCAATAGCCCGACCTTTTTCTATTTGAAATAATTGGCAAAACGAGAGTCAGCTGATACAATGTGAAACTACTTGGATCAAATTTTGAGTCGCACAAATCTCATATCAAATTTCAAGTCCGAATCGAATTAAATTCATTCAAATAAAGTTTCAAACCATTATTCCAATAGTATTTTCTTAGTTTAGACCTCACAATATAGTTATTTAATTGTTGGGTTAATTCATATTAATTGGAATCAATTGGATTACTTAACTATTTTTATTTATTTAAGTTGGTTCAAATTTGAACCCATATTTTTTTTTAAAAAAATAGGCCAAACTGGTAAACTATTTTCGACCCATTCCAAATCATTAGCATCGTTAAAATATAGGAAAAAATAGTGATGTGAAATGGGCTTGGGTTTATATAGAAGACAATGTCGTAATGGACTGGATAGAGTGACGTTGGGGCTATTTCGGAATATGTAATTGAAGATAGAGATAAAGATACACAAGGAGTCCTATTAATAACCGATTATATTTTAACGATGTTATAAAAATTTTAGATAGTGTGTATAAAAAAATTTAGAAAGAGTAATAATGTATCAAACATTAGAGATGAAGAAATATAGAAATTAAATATCATAAAAAATTTATTTAATTATATCATAGTAATGATAAGTTTGAAATTTAAAATATGAGTTGACCTATATTTGGTTCATAATTTTATTCAACTGACACAACTCATATTAAAAATAAGTGATGTGGTTTTAATTCTTAAATAGAACCATAACCAAATTTTATAAATCAAAACCAGTACATAACCATATTTTGTCAGACCTAACCATATGTTCACCCAAAAAGTCATGACTGAATATATCATTGTTAGTAACTTAATTTTTTATATACAGACAAATATTTTCCACATGTTTCGATGTGAGATTGAAGTGTTACAAACACCCCCATTTAAATTTATGATTTTGCATCACCAGTCATTGTCTCTTCATTGTAGAATAATACCATCAACTTTTGTATCTCCACTTTCAGCAACTTGATCGGATGAAACCGATCCCGATCCGATCTCTCGAGAGTCGGCTATGATATCATATGATCTGAGCTTTCGAGAGTCGGCTATGATACCATATGTAACAACCCAGGTCGAATCCCGATTTCTGAACAAATCTCAGATATCTCAATCCGAGTTTTCAAGAATCGGCTATGACATCATATGTAACAACCTAGGTCGAATCTCAAGTTCAGAACAAATTTTGGATCAAATTTCAAATCCAAATTGAATCAAATTTATCTAAACAAAACCTTAAACCACTAGCTTAATAATGTTTTCTTGGTCATCTTAGCATATTATAGGATATCTTCTTGGTCATTTTAGCACACCATATGTTCATTCAAAAATTAAGTTATGACTAAAAATATCATTGTTAATAACTTAATTTTTTATATATAGACAAATCATTTTAACTTATTTTAATATGAGACTAGGATGTTATCTAAAATATACATCCAAAACATATATACATGTAAAAGATATGCAGAATAATTAACCCCTCCCAACTAGGTTTTCTTAGAATTAATCTTTATCCTCAAAGGGGAGGGTTTTGTAAGTCATGTTTGCCTATTATCGAAAGTGTTGTGAAAATAATTATTTTTCTATGAAGTCTTGTTATGTATTGTATTAAATTTGTATCCAATTACGTTAATCCGAAACGTATTAATATATATGATTAGATAGAATTATAAAAAAAAATTCATTTTTATATATTTTATTAAAAGAGTTACTATTAATAATTATTCACGTAATTAATAATAAAAAATTGACGTAAACATTCCAAATATATACCATTTTCTTTCTCTATTTCTATAACGACCATATGATACGAGAGAATTCTGAGAATGAAGTGTTGAAGTTGGGCTTCACAATAACATGGGGTTACAGTTCAGTCCCAACCATATGTGTTTATTGGTCAGAGAATAGTTCTTATGTATCCAGCTTCAAATTTGTTGGATCTAGAAATAACTTTTAACATTTTGCTTTGATCGAGACCAATACAAAACCAACGACCAGTCTCATTTGTAGTAGCAAATCTCATTTGTATTGGGTAGCCAATATTATATGAAACTAAACCCAACTCAATTTTTTTAGCACAAGTATGTTGGGAAGCTAGTGATTGTTGATAAGCCTATAAAATGAACCAAACAGTTCGGACTTGATTTTTATTTATTCGACTCGAAATATAAATGATTTAAATATGAATAAATTTTAAAGTTTGATAAATTATTCGAGCATCTTAAGTTGTAATTTTATTCGTTCGATCAAACTACTCGTGCATGATTCGAAATCATGCTCGACTCTGTAGCTAAACGAGCTTCAATCGTAACTTATTTCATACTCGATAAATTTTGTAAATCAGATATGAGAAACTCAATAACAACAATGAAAAAAAAGTGCACGTTGTATATATGTACAATTTAGTATTGGTTTTGAAAATACTAATGGAGTAACAATTAATATTTGGTTGGTGAATTTTCATTAATTCTTACTTTTAATATATATATATATATATATATATATATATATATATATATATATATATATATATATAGATATAGATATAGATCAGCTTTTACAGACATATATGCTCATTGTGGAAACGACTGAATTTGCCAGAGCATTCTCTTATTGAATTATGAGATTGTAGGGGCCGGGTTGGCAGGATTTTATAGGTGAATTAGTTATAGTGCTGCATGGTGTAGAAAATTAAAGAAACCAAATAAACTAGATCAAAATAAATCCTGGAGTACGTAATTCATGGCCACAAAATCTGGTAAGATTAACTCAATTAATTAACTGTGTGCATGCATCTGAAAATGGAGTCAGTGAGTGATGAGTACTCCATTTACGTATTAAGTTGTTCCATTTTTATTTTTGTTCTTTAATTAAGTATAGGTCTAGTATATATTTATAGTATATATTTATTTTTTATCTGAAAAGGATTATAGTATATATTTATGTTGTTACAATAATTAACTATAATCTTTTTATATATATATTATATCTATATGTTTGAGAACATTATCAGATGCATGACCTAATCTATAATGCCATATACTTCCAGAAGTAGTAGTATTGACAATTAATTTAGAAGCTACAATTTTATTGGATGGAACAACTGTATTGGATGGTAGAAGTTCATATAGGCCTGCCTTCTCTTTACCAACTGCTAGGATTTTCATCATGTTCAGGTCCTGAAACAAACAATGATGTGGAAAGAACAAAACTCTGCAATTAGTATCAGTGGTCAACTTACTAATAGAAAGGAGGTTATAATGAAAAGAGGGCACAAAGAAAACATTGTGAATTGTCAAGTCTGGGGTTAGAACCACTGATCCCATTTTAGTGACTATGATCTTTGCTTGAGTAGGTAGGGAAACATAAACAAGATGAGACAAATTTATAATTGAATGCAGACATCAATGTGAGAACACATGTGATCAGTTGCACCTGTGTCTATGATCCATGAATGTGGATGAATAGAGGCTGAAAAAGTAAAAGAAGTGGTTAAACCTGCAATATGATCTTCAGGAGTTAAATGAGGCATACTTGCAGTGTTCATCAATTGCATCATGTGATTCATTTGGTTTTGAAGTTGTTGAAATTGTGACCTTGAAGTGTCCATCTGACCCTCATTGGATGTGATGTTTAAATTTGCTCAGGGATGTTCTCTTTTGAAAGTAGAATTTCTTGGTGTTTGATAAATGCCCTTAGCAGGTTCTTTTGCCAAATTGTTATATTGATTGGTATGTGGAGAATAACCTGAATCAGAAAATCTTCTTTGACAACTTGATTGACCATAATCTCCTCCTTTTCTAATGAATTGATTCTTTCCCTTGTTAGCAGGATGTGCAGGATGATTGGGAGGAAATCCTACAATCTGGAAACATTTATCAATGGTTTGATTTTCCCTTCCACAATTAGCATATCCTGTATTAGTACCAAATGTTCTTCCTGCATAATTGACTGCCATTTTAGCACTGTGGACAGTAGAATTAGTTACAAATGTGTTACTAGCTTCAGGTATGTAACCTTTTTTCATCCTTTCATCTTGTTTCAACAAAGAATAAGCATGATTAACATCTGGTAATGGTTGCATCATGAGTATTTGTCCCTTTACTGCTGAGAAGTTTTCATGTAAACCCATTAGGAATTGAAGTAATTTTCTCCTCCCTTCTCTTTCTTCAAGCACTTGATGTGCACCACATGTACATTCAACTGCAGGTTCTAGAGCTATAAATTCGTCCCAATATCCTTTCATCTTATGGAAATATAGTTCAACTGATTTGTGTTCTTGCTCCAGAGAATGTAAATCTCTTTGTAATTGGTAAATTCTATGTCCATCAATACTAGAAAACCTATCTTGTAATTCTTTCCACATTAAAGAAGCACTAGTTATGAAGTTCAAACTATCTCCAATTTCATTTGAAACCGTATTCAATATCCAGAAAATTATCATGTCATTCACTCTAGCCCAATGCGGAAACAGAGGACTATCAAAGTTTGGTTTATCATAACCTCCATTTATGATTATTAGCTTGTTTTTCGCTGATAAAACTATCTGAATAGATCTTTTCCACGAAGCATAGTTCTCTGTCCCAGTAAGCTTCTTAGCAATTAAGACTAAGCCATGATGGTCACTTGTATGAAGATACAGAGGATAGTATACGAAATTCAGTGGTGAGTTTAAATCATTTACCTAATTTAAGAATGCTTGATCTGCTTGATTGTGAGTTGAATGAGACGAATTCCTTTGTTCATTCTGAGTTTGATTCTGGTTATTTCCACTGGAAGATACTACCATAGCTGCGTAAGAAGTCATTTTTCTAGGTTTTGATATTTATAACCAATGAAGAAGATTTGTTAGAGATATGTAATGAGATTTGTGAGATTCGTAAGATTTGCTAGAATCTGTGCTTTAATACCATACGAACTTTATGAATATCAGATATTAAAATAACAGAGGAAGTATATATTTCTTCATGATTGAAACTTGTACATACCAACATATCTGTTTTGCTAGCCTCAAAGTTAGCTAATGTAACGCCCCGAAATCCGGTCTATCTTCACACCCGGATTCCGTACGTCACGATCCCATCTTCTTCGAAACATACATCATTATATACTGAAATATAACAACATATACTCTCAAATCCCAGGTTCTAAAAACCATATAACCTTTTTCATTATAAATAACGATAATTACATTATCCTTTACATCTTACACGAGTGACTTTCATCCGCCACTAAGGATACATAACAGTTCATTAAACTAATATATAAAGTTCATTTAACTTATTTTATATTACAAGTCCTCACTTGATCTTCTCGCTCATTCACATTATGAATGACACTTCATCTGGATACCGTCAGCTTGATCTTTACGAGATCTTTAAGTTCTTCTAACATCGTTCGCTGAAAATATTTTTCATTTAAAGCAAGTGTGAGCATTCAATTGCCCAGCAAGTCATCACAGTTGAACAAACATCTCCAAGAATTCAAATATTATTTTAAGACTTCAATAACCGAACAAAGGTTATGAAGCAGCTTGAATAATAGGATTAATCTTGATTCCTATCATTTTAAAATAATATTCACTTTAATTTTTAAATACTTTCATTCTTCTACCTTTTCATACACATTATGTCTGGCTAGAATCATTAGCACAGACTTAACAATAACGGATCATGTATGAACAGAGCATTCTCTTATTGAACAGTTAAATCACAGAACAGTTCATTTCATAGAAACACCGAAGTGTTCACATTGTGGCACAAGGCCTCATATGTTCTACCACTTTACACAAATATCACACATTAGCACATAGATAGAACTTCTCAAATTCAACATCTGAGAAGTTTAAAAAACTAGCATTCATTTGAAATATGAATGAAGTTAAGAAACTTGCCTTACGCCCAGCTATAACTTACGTTGAACTGCTCATTCCAGTTCCTATGTAGCATATAAGAAAAACAACACATACACTAATTAGTCTTGTATATTTGATTTATGCATTAGTCTGCTTAACTTTACTTCTTAAGGTTCGCGTTCTTGTAACCTAAGTTTACGCGACCACTTTCATTACCGTTCTACGGCTTCATGACATACGGAGATGTCTTACTTTTACATTCATTATCTTTGATGTTTTACATCTTATCTTCTTCTTATTACTTCTCTAAGACTCAGCACACATCGCTTCTCTGCTAGTAGTCCATATGGTACTCTGAGTGGTTTCCCACAAACAACCAACAAACAAGTACCCGTCTCGTCTATACTTCCCATAACAGTGACTTAGATCGGTTGCCAGTTTTGTATATACCTTCGCTCTCTGAAGGAATTGTTTAGCCCAGCTCCCATATGTCAACCATTAAAGGTTAAGATTGTACTACAACTTAATTTATCTTAACTTATCCGAACTATTTAAACTATAATCTTCGTAAGTTAATTTCTCATTCCTTATGGCTTCCTGGCAACTAAATGCCACCCCTCAGGATTCATTCTTATACGACTCACCTTCGACTTTTATTAATCTTATTAACGTTCATTACGGCTTTCTTAATACCATTCGTATCTTACTTAATGTTTTCATTATGTTCATTAGTCATTCTTATTGTCCAAGCCATAGACCGCTCATTTATCGCAACAACGTTGCGTACACAGCGTTTATACGCTTCACACTTATCTCTCACTATCATGACATAACATCAAAATGCTATTCATTATGTCACTCAACATCTAAAGAATCATAACCATAGCAATCCTCCACGTTCGTTCATCGCGACTACGGTACCCGGACATCGGTTTTGTAACTCGCGTTTAAAATTCTTTGTCTTTTAATATCATTTAATCTTTCCGTTCAACATTCATTTAAGGTTTAAATTACTTACTTAAGTGTTACATTAGTTAAACATTATGTTCTTTATCTTCCCATAGGTTTCCCCCCAAGAGTTGAGCAGTTAAAAGCTCTTCTCTGGCTTTTTCCCTACACTTGCGTTGCGGCGCCACTTTCTTCTTTATCTCTCACGCCGCGGCGCGAGTTAACAGTACCTGGCTCTCTGGTCTGGCGCTGCAGCGCCACCTTACAAGGCATGGTTGGTGCCGCGGCGCCAAGCCCTAATTCTTGAAAATTTCTTCTAACTGTTAACTCCAATTTGAGACGCTTACTTCCCGCTTCCATAACTTATTCGTTATAACTCGGAATGACGTCATTCCAAAGCCATTATCTTCCTTATCTTACGTACTTCAATAACCCTGGACAGAACTTCAGTCTGAATCCGTTAATGTACCATTCGATTGGCTTGATCTTCACCCTTCGTTCATTTTACGTTTTTAACGCTCTTTATTTGTTCGTCCGTAATTCGGTCATCCAAACTCGGAATTTGTTCGTTCTTGAGTCTAAGACTCACGTTTTCTATGTTCTCTCATATTTTTATGAAACCCTACACGTTCGGGTTCATTTACTAACTTTCTAATTTTAGTTTGTCTTTTAAGAAATTTTCGCCATAACTTCGTTATAGCTAAGTTTTAACTCGTTCTTCATGAACGTTTCTACCGTTCCTAACCAAGCAATATGCATCAAACTTATACCCGATGGTTTTAAACTTGTCCATCAACAACAATTATCCTATGATGGTTTTAAATTTGTCCATCAACAATATTCTTCGTGTTCTTCGCGTATTCTTCGTGTTCTTCGTTCGTTCTTCATTTTAATCGATATTTTGGATTACGATTTCACTTTTAATTGGAATTTGATGTTATAAATCTTCATTCCTTACTTATTACACCTACTTATTGATATAATCCACTCGGATCATTCTAATTCATTACGAATTTTATACTTAAGAAATTTATTTACTAAACTTCAAATTCTTATTTTCATTATTTCTCATGATTTCAACCATATGAAATTATTCCTAACATCATCTACTTCTTATCTTCATTAAGTTATGTTTTAAACATATAAAACTTTAAAGAAAATCTAACACAGAAGTTAGGTTTTAATACCTTTCCTCTTTATTTTTCTTCCGCTAGACAAAATCGGCGATTTGCTAGTTTTTCCATTTCACGAACATTTTTGATCCGATAAATCATGCTCATGCTCTTCCTTCTCCCTCTCTACCCGAACTCTCTCTTTCTCTCTAGTTGTAGGATTTTCAAAAATCCCATTTAAATGAAATAAGCTTACTATTTATAGATTTTCAAAGCTAAGGGCATTTTAGTCATTTCACCCCCTAACCTCCTTACTATTCACACCTCCTTACTATTCATGACTTAGGTGTTAAGTTAACTTAGCCCTTAAGTCTACTTAGCCTTTAAGTTTCGTGGTTCCATCTTTCGAGTTTTCGTCCGATAGTTTTAAAAACTGCGATTCTCAAAATCCAAATATATTTAGATATTTCGTCTTTCCTTTACCGATTAACTTTTACGTATTCTTCGGATTTCTAAAAAACTGAAAAACACTTTTTGGTGTTAAGCGTTTTTCTTCACGTTTTACCCTAATGTAGCCAAATGAATGAAAAGTACATAACAGTACTTTTCGTCATTTTTATTTTGTTCGATTTCTGCACGTTTTTCGAGAAAAACTTTTATCGGCTTACTTAACTTTTCAAGATATATTATCATCAAATCTTTCGACGGAATGTCATTTCGACATACCGAACTCTCTGAATGACTTAGGTTATTCAAAGCCTAACCCTTAGGTTTCGTTGGATGAATAGTGCCTATTTCGTCTTTTTTTCCGGAAATATTTTTGTTCCCGTAAATTTTTTATTTTTGTCTTGAAAATTCTTACTCGTTCAGTCTAGCTCGTAGCCAGAATCCTCCCGACTTATAATCATCCTAGGTTCTAGAACGATTAATAAACACATAACACATAATATTATTAATAAAAATTTATTTTATTAATAACTAATTTTTTAAACTTAAATTCTGGAAAATCTAAATTTCCGGGTCGTTACAGCTAACCAACCAGTATTTATACAGGAAAAGAAAACTTAATACAACAAGCTAACTAACTATTTCTATAATCTGATTACACGTGTATGTGTGCACTAATCCCAAAGTACAGAATCCATGCTGGCAATCTGTTGCAGTCCTTGTGCTAGTTTGTGCTGAAGCTGCCCATGTGTGTTTCTTTGCTGTGTGTTTTGTTGCTGTTGTTCATGTGTGCTTGCATTGGCCACAAGTGTACTTGTATTACTATTACCTGCAATATATATATATATATATATATATATATATATATATATATATATATATATATATATATATATATATATATATATATATATATACAGAATGGATCTTGTCCGGACTCCCGGACAGGCTTAAAATACGGATTTTTAATTTTTTTTGTTTTTTTTAAAACAACTAAAAAAATAAAAAATTGTGGAACTGGAATTTTTACATAATGCAGTGTTTTGGATGTGATTTGGATACATATAACAAAACATGTTATATGTATCCAAATCACACCCAAAACACTGTATTATGTAAAAATTTCAGTTCTATAAAATATTAAACTTTTTTTATTTGTTTTTATAAAAAAAAGAAAAAAATAAAATAAAAAATAGTTTGCGCCATTAATTTACTTGTTCGTGCGATTAGTCATCAAGTAAACAATATGTTATAGGAAAACTTAAAGAGAGAATTAAGATTAATATATAATGACAATGGAGAAGTACGTAAAACATAAATGATATATTGTTTGAAAAACATTGGTTTGGTAGTTCAACACAAAATTATATCAGTCAGTTGAAAATTAATTAATTAGTTAACCACATAAATTAATTAATTATTTTAAAAATAATACTACCTCCATTCTATAATAATAATCTTTTTAGCTTTATGCACATGAATTAAAAAACTCATTTAATATTATCATTTAAGAATTAAAATTTATATGAAATTTCATCACTACCCCTTTATGTGAAGTTGAAATCTATTAATACAAGGGAGAAAATTTCTTAGGACAATGAGAGAAGTTAGGGGTGATATAGAAAAATAAATAATTTATTATCTTAAAAAATTGTAAACGATAAATAAATTAAAATAAACTTTTTTAAAAAAAAGATAATTATTATGAAATGGAGGTAGTAATAACATCAAACTTTAAAGGATTAAAGTTTAAAATATGTTGTGGCGTGCCAATACCTCTTAATTAATTTGTCTCAGTTTTTTTTAAAAGAAAATGATAAAAATCTTATTTTATAGTACGTACAACTTTCACAGAAAAATAGTACTCCATAATTGATACAATTAATTTAATAAAATTGATTAAGTACTCCATAATTCTACCTACTGAAACGTGCAAAATTTAACATGTACAATTGATACGGTGGTGATTATTTAATGAAGAGTGCTGAATTTTATTTATTTCTTGGAGTTCACACCGCACCTGCCTACCCGATAGACATTTGTAATCGGGTCGGGTCATGAGCGGCCGTGTAAAGTTTCTGGCAATGTGAAAAAGGAGTAGTTAGAATTTATTGGTACCAGCTTTTATTGCACTGAAACTTGGTCGGCTTGGACTCCTCAACCTCAAGTCACAAGTGTGCGCAACAGTCTCAAGTCTGTTTGTGAATTCTATGACAACCTAGCTTTTATGCTCATTAATTCAAAAAGCCTATATAAATAAATATTTATATATATATATATATATATATATATATATATGTATAACTCATTTATCAAAAAAAATACTACTACTAATTAATCAAAACAAATAAAAAATAAATTATTTATCCTCTCTCTACACCAGTGATTATAAAATATGATTATAATTTTATTTAAAAACTAAAATTATATTAACTATTTTTAATATTGGTTGGAACCGTATAGTTATAGTTCAAATATAGGTCGATCCATATTTTAAATTTAAAACTTACCTTTATTATGATCCAATTAAATAAATTATTATTAGATATATCATGTATACATAATCACTAAGTATTTTATATAAAATCACTACTGAATATTATTATTTTTTAGGGTGAGGGTATAATAATCACTGAATATTTTTTTTTGAGTTTAGATTTGGGTTTGGGGTTGGGATTGGGATGGGATTGTATACATAATCCGTTAATATTTTTTTTGGAGTGAGGGTATAAGCCTTTAAAGTTTGATGTTATTATTTTTATGGGTGAACTACAAATATAGTGTAAAAAACTATTAAAAGAACATTTCGGCTAGGATTTAGTGTATGCGTGTCATGTCAAACTTTTGTTAAATAATTTAACACAATAATGAAAATTTAATAATTTTTTTGTAAGAAAACAAAAGCTGATTTAGTTGACCGTAAAAAAAATATATAATTATTCTGACTTAAAATAAAGTGATATAAAAAATATTTAACCGTGCGTCCAAGTAAGTTTTTGGACTTTGCACACTGAATTAATTGAATGGCTTAAAGAAAATCTGAAATTGTGGTATTGAAAAGATCCTACTTGATTAAAGTTGTTTTTTGGGTTTGAAAGAGGCTTTTTCATCAGTTTTCCTTTTTTAAAACTTACGCAATGGTAAGAAAAGATCCGATTAACATAGAATTTTTTTTTTATAAATTAATCAATTGGTCAATAAAATGGTTATACACATAGAATTCTGTCTGCGTGTTAATATTTTATTTGTCAATTGATCAACTTATTCAAAAATAAACTTCATGCTAATCACTTCGAGTAAGAAATTATACATGAACTAATAAACTCAGAATTTAAATGTTAGAAAGAAACTTTATGTAAACATATGAAATCTATTTAAAAAACAAAACTCCCTCTCTCTCTCTCTCTCTCTCTCTCTCTCTCTCTTTATATGTCTATTTATCATATATGTATCCATGAAGATCATACCCGATGAATAGTCTGAAATTGCAGTTTCCAGGAGGAATAGTTGGTTGAGATAAGCTTTAAGGGAGTTTAAACTGCAACATTGATACTAATCAATGTGCTATGAGGATCATTAGTGTTATGGATGTATTGGTAGTCATTAGAAGAAGAAAAAAAAAGAATGCGGGTGGGGAGAATCAAGCTGAATACTCTGATACCATAACAGAGAGTTGAATGTAATTTTCTCTTGTATGTTATTGACTGAATCAAATAAATATATATAGGAAGGATACAAACTGAACTACCTAGTCTCAAACCTAAACAAGTGAAACAGAAAAGTTGGAAAAACAGAATTACAAACAATAAATTAAATTAAATTTGTTACAACAACTTGTGACTATTATATATGATAAGACAAAAAACTCCATAAACCGTAAAAAAAAACAAAATTTATTTATCGGTTGAAAAAGAGAATAGAAAACAAAACATTGAGTGGGGTGGGACCTGTCTCAGCTCTCAATTACCATCATTCATTAACAAGAAATTAGCATCATGAGTTGCCAAAAAAAACAAATCAAAGTTGGACAATTTTGTTTGAAAGTAGTTAGTATCAAGTTTATTTTGAAGTAAGTTGGTCAATTGACCAATAGAATACTAACACGCAGAAAGTCTAATAGTAATAATGGCTACCTAATAGTAATAATGCAAAACTAAAAAATCAAAGGAGTTAAGTCCATTGAAACCAAATCCTCCTTACTACATGTAGCACCAGAAAGTCTAGCAAGAAATTGGAGCACCAAGCAAACAACAACAACATTAGTCTATTCATTTCACCACCAACCTACCTAGCTACTTTTACCTAAAAAACACCAGTGCATAATATATTTCTCTAAATGGTACTCCAAATTTCACCTCATATATCAAACCAAAAAAAAAAATCAATATCTGCTCAACAAAATTAATCTTCCATATACAAATCATGTAAGGTAACTACTTGAAACATTCTTCTGAACCTTGAAGAAGCATATATCACATACAGTATACATTATCAAAACAAAACAGCAAGGAAAAGAAAGCAAGCAATTGAGAAATTTGATTGCTTGAAAGAAAGAGAAAAATCAAGCCTTCTACTTATCTATTGTGTAGAGGATTGGGCCCAGTATTGACTTTCCTTTTATCAGTACCAAAAATTTCATCACCATCCTGCACCTCCTTTCCTTTGAATCTGCCATTTATAGAACTGGCTGCTGCTGCAGCAGCAGCACTTTTAAATCTGCTGAATTTATTAGCAGCACAACATGGAGTCGTGGTAATCTGTAAATGTAGTAGCATCAATAGAAGAAGTGAAAAGCAAGCCAACCCTTTTTCCAAACCCATTTGTTTTTTGCTAACATTAGTCCAACTCATAGCTAGTATATATCTAGCATGGGATCAATTATATAATAAATTTCTCTCCCATGGGGGTGGGGGTTTTAAGGTGGAGTGAGAGTGATTATCAATTTTATGGAAGAAGAAGAAGATTCTGTTTGGCTTTATATGTATGAAAAGTAAAAACTAAAAAGCCTTGGAGTTTGAAGAGAAGAGGAGAGGAGGAGGAGGTTAGTCAATGGGGGTGGGAGAGAAGAGAAGAGAGTCAATTTGCATAAATTTTGCTGCCTGCCCTCTTCTATTTTAGATTTGGTGCAAGGGGGTATTCTTGGAAACTTCACTTTTTCTTTTTCCTGATTACAATCTCTTTTTTTTAATGCTGGGAATTCTCAATACATAATACATAGAGAGAGAGAGAGGAGAAGATTAAGTGTTTGTTCCTCAACTTGCGTTTTGTTTGGTGTTTTCAACTTTTTTCTCAGTCAGTGTTCGGCGTATTTAATTGATTTAAATTATAACTCTATATAGTACTCCAATGCATCACACACTAGTATAATATCTCAACAAACCCCAAGGTTATGTTCGTTTATAATGATAATTTTTGAGATTTTATTAGTATTACTTTTAAATTACTTGTTAATTTTAAAAATTAAACTTGAGACTATTATAATAATTTTTATCATTTTGAATTAAAATTAACATTTATCTTTTAAAAAACAACCGGTGTATCATATACAATTCATTTATACTTGTACTACTGAGAATGCGATCTATTAATTTATTATTACCGGTAATAGTATAATAATTGAAACAATAAATTTTTATCTAATTCTTTAAATAATACTAAACAAAACAAAACAAATATAAAATAAGATTCTCATTCTAAAAAAGCATATGAGTAGAAGAGAGGGGAGGGCCTAGCTAAAGGAGGGAGGGATAGCCATAGGGACTTGCCTTGATTCAGGTAAGTGAGAATGTTTCACCCTCTATTGACTGAGAAGTATTATGGCAGCATAAAATAAAATGCCATCATATAAATTTTAGTATAGCATAGGGAAAGTTACCCAAAAAGAGCTTACCTTTTGAAAAAAAGAAGAAAGTAGTTGCCCAAGCCACTTATAGAAACTTATGCACCAAGTCTTTTGAATGTCAAATTAAAATTTTTAAAAAAATAAAAAATCTTGTCTTCCTTTTTCTGTTTGGTATTTACTGTTATTATGGTACAGCTGATCATACATCTCAACAATGTATTTTTTACTCTCTTTTTTTCCACATTAAAAGAGTATATTTATGATTGTTCAAAATTTTATACTACTAGCTACTATACCCTTAGGATAGGGCTATAGGACATGAAACAAGTAAGTTTAAATCCAAATTAATTAGGTGCCCAAATATGAGATGATAAAGTGAAATTATATTGAAAATTAATTAATGTTAATAGACCGACCAATGAGTAATGGATTTGAAAATTAATTAGGTGCCCAAACAAGTAAGTCTTATTAATGTAAAGAAAAATGATTTGAAATATGACTATGTAGTAGTAGTAGTATAAGTTGAAAGAAAGAAAGAAAGAAAGAATGGATTTAGTGTAGTGTGTTGTGTAGTGTAATGGTCACTTTCTTACAAGAAATGATGGTGTCCCTTGTTCACTTTTTTAATCCAAGAAGAAAAAATTACTACCAGCAGTACATGAAAGTCATAAGTATTGATGGTTTTTTGCACCCAAAAGGAGGCCGGCCGGCCGGCCGGCCCCAATAATAATAATCCTCATCCTCATACATACACTTGTACTACTAAAAGTTACTACTATTACTACTACTACTAGTAGTATTTTTTTAAATTAACAATCTAGCTGCCTTTTTTCACTTTCAACTACCTCGATCATAACCATGTTTCTTAATCTTGCTACCATTTTTCACTTTCACTATTTCTTACGTCAATTTTTTCATCATTTTATCAATAAAAATTAAACATAGTGAGTCAGTCATGATACATACATACATACATACATACATATATATATATTTCAGCTAGCTTATATTATTATTATTATTACTATTACTATTACTATTACTATTACTATTCCTTGTGGGTAAAATTTAAAAAGTAGACTCTCCTCTCCTACCGCAACATTATATTAATTACTGTACAAAATTTGATTGTTTTCTTAACTTGCTCTTACCGCAACAATTGATAGAGGTTTGAAAATTGCAACACAAGTATATATAGTGCATGGTAGTTAGTTCCCGTACAAGATTTTAACATATAGTATTACTGTACAGACGACTAGATCTGCATGTGTATTTTAAAATTGTAATAATTAAATCTTGTAATAAAATGTAGTGATCCTATAGACTTTGATATATAGTATAGTCATAATTTTTTATGAATCATGTCCATACAAACGGACGGACAAGCGTGTGTGTGTGTGTATATATATATATGTCTGAGACATGTGCTTCTGATTTCTAAATTGTTACAAGCTAGTACGCACTCCTCCTATATTAGAGCAAAACAAAAATATATAAAAACATGTTCTACACAATGGTCTTGACTCCTTAGGGATATATCGATCGATCTCCCCTTTGCCTTTGTGTTGGTCAAAGTCGTGGTATTAGCTAGCTAGCTAGCATCATTGGCACATCAATTCTCTACCCCAAATTTCTCATTATTGATTTTCAAAGGTGTGGCCACCCGCATTAATTGGTAATCATGTTTAAGAAGCCCATTAATATTCTACTCCTCTTTTTTTCTAAATAATTGAAACAAACAAAAGTTTTAGTTTTATAAAATTCTTCTCCCCATATCATCATTAGTTATTAGACAAACACAACCGACCGACCAAGATACTGATTGACCCCAATTTTAATTTATTTTTCAATAATTAACAACAATATGTATGTATGTGAAGTATGATCCAAACAACATTTAGTGACGCATCATTTCAAAAACAATAATAGAGTATTTATAGGGTAAGATTGGGCTTCGGCCTTTGGACTTCAAAGCTTCCCCTTTTCTTGAATAAGGGTTTTGGGGGTTTAAAAGTTTTATCAGGAACCTAATATTTTATCTATGGAATCTTTGGACCAAATGAACTTGTCACTTTATTTATGGGCTTACTAGCTATAACCCGTGCCTGAAGGCACGGTGTAACGAAAAATTAAATTAAAAATCGAAAAATATTACTCAATCATCAATACATATCCAACCACCAAAACATCGAGCTAGTCGGTACTAATTTCAAAAAAATTCGGCAAAATTTCATTTAAAAATAGATATCCAGAAAATTCTAAACCTGTCTATAAAACTTACAATAATCGATACATATTCAAACCACAAAAAAAACCATCAATCCACATCCAAATTCATCATAATCATGAATAATTAGTTAATTTTAGGGTTAAATGCTTCCTAAGTCACTGTACTATAGGTTGACTTACAAATGGGTCACTGAACTTTTTTTTCTTACAGTCAACTCACTGAACTTTAATTTACTAACACTCTGTTACAAAAATCGTTAAGTCAAAGTTGACTTAATGGAAATGATGATGTGGCAGCTGACTTGTCTTAAAAAAAATCTATGTGGCAGTTAGCATGCGACGTAGCAGTGATGATGTGGATATAGATGAAAATTTTGATGAAAAAATGGAAAAAAATATTTTAAAATATAATAAAAAGTATAAAAATCAGCAAAAAAATAAGAAAATAAATAAATAAAAATAATTATATTTCATAAAAATTAAAAAAAGTAGTTTTTTTTCAATTTTATTAAAAAAAAAATTAAAAAGCATTTTTTTAATAAAAAAAATTGGTTTTTTTTTAAAAAAAGTAAAACACAATTTTTTTTAAAAATGCAATTTTTTTAATAAAATTATTTTTTTATAAAATGCAGTTTTTTTTAATAAAAATTAAAAAATACTATTTTTTAAACTGTTTTTTTTAAAATAATGCGGTTTTTTATTAAAATAAAAATGCTGTTATTTTTTATTAAAAAAAATAAACTATTTTTTATAAACTGTTGTTCTTTTATTAAAAAAAACACTGTTTTTTAAACTGTTTTTTTAAAATAATGTTTTTTATTAAAATAAAAATGTTGTTATTTAATAACACTGTTTTTAATAATAATGTTGTTATTTTTAATAACAGCGCTTTTTTTTTTAATAAAAAACAAATTTTTTTATTAAAAAACAGCAATTTTTTTATTAAAAATGCATTTTTTTTATTTTTATTAAAAAAACTGTATTTTATATAAAAAAAATAATTTTATTAAAAAAAACTGCATTTTTTATTAAAAAAACTGCATTTTGTTTTATTTTTATTAAAAATATTTATTATTTGTCTATGTTCACGTCAGGTGGCCCCAGTCGTACAGCAATACATGCAGATATTTGTCATTTTTTATTATTTGGTTTTTGATGTGACATTTGTCTTTTTCTCTCTCCGCTCTCTTTTATATTATAAATAATAATAATATTGTTATTTTTAATAACAGCGCTTTTTTTTTAAATAAAAAACAACATTTTTTTATTAAAAAACAGCAATTTTTTATTAAAAAATGCATTTTTTTTATTTTTATTAAAAAAAACTGTATTTTATATAAAAAAAATAATTTTATTAAAAAAAACTGCATTTTTTATTAAAAAAACTGCATTTTGTTTTATTTTTATTAAAAATATTTATTATTTGTCTATGTTCACGTCAGGTGGCCCCAGCCGTACAGCAACACATGCAGATATTTGTCATTTTTTAATATTTGATTTTTAATGTGACATTTGTCTTTTTCTCTCTCCGCTCTCTTTTATATTATAGATATTTTGTACAAGCCATTTTTTTTCGGGTCCTTTACATAAGTATACAATTTTAGAAAGTAATTACACTATTAGTACACTCATAAAATATTTACACAATTAATACACTTTCTATATTTATTTACAATATTAGTGCAATTAGGATTCCTTAATTTAGGGAATTAGTATAGGATTCAATTCATAATAATAAGGAAACCTTAAATCAAGGAGAAATAACTACCATAATTAATAATTCAAATTCAAATATCTTGGATCTAACAAACAAAATAAATTCAAATTCAATAATAATTAAAATTCAAATATTCAAAGTTTGGCAATGTCATCTTCCTCCTCCCCTTCGCCGGTCATCTTCCTCCTCCCCTTCATCGCCGCTTCAACACCATGGACGCCGGCCACAACTGCCATTATGACGAAGGTTGATTCAGTCTAGAAATTAAAAGGAGAAAAGGATAAATTTTAGTACAGTTGGTATCCAAATATTTATACAAAGGTAACAATTTTAGTTTTTGTGGGTAACCAAGAGAAATTTCAGTGCAGTTGGTAACCAAAACTTTCAAAAGTAACAATTTTAGTTTTTGTTGGTTACATTTGTATTAAAGTTTGGCTACCAAGAAAAAAAAAATTCTATAATAGATTTTTTATAATTAATTGGTAACCCAATAAAACTGAATTGGTTACATTTGTATTAAGGTTTGGCTGCCAACTGCATTATAAAAAAAAATTATAATACATTTTTTTAATTAATTGGTATCCCAATAAAACTAAATTGGTTACATTTGTATAAAGTGTTAGCTACCAACTGCACTATTAAATAAAAAATCTATAATAGATTTTTTAAAAATAAAATAGAAACCTAATAACACTAAATTGGTTACCTTGGTATGAATGTTTAGCTACCAACTGTACTATAAAAAAACGCATCAACTGTACTATGAAAAATCGATCCAGTGAGCCAACTGTACTATGAGAATATTTCGAGTGAGCCAAGGTGGCGGAGGTTCCGCCAGTGGTCGCCGTATGGGGACTGGGCGATGGTGGTGTAGTTGTAGCCCATGTATTTTCCCATGGCGAGACGGGAGCAGTTGGCCAAAATTATGTCATTTTTGGTGAAGCATTCCTCGACGGCGGAGGCGGAGTACACCACCACCACGAGGCGGGACCCGAATTAGAGAGAGAAGATTGGGGCGAACTTGGTGGAGAGCGTGTGTAGGGTCCGGTGGAGTGGTGAGCCGTTGAGGAGGAGGAGGAGGAGGAGGAGGAGGAGGTGGCCTAGTAGTGGTAGTTTTAGGAGTGGACTCGGATTCTTTGAACAATTGGAATTTCATACTAACCTAATAATTGGGCTACCTCATTTAATAATAGATAGGGAATCAGAGATGGGGAAAATAGGTTCTTTCTTATTGTGTTTCGTAAAGTTTTTCAAATTTTTCTAAGAAACTAACTTTTCAATACGAAGGGAATAAATATGTAATGAAAAGTCATAACTATTTACAACTTGACAATTTAAAACAGAGTTTTCAAATACTTAAATAGTATTATTTAATGGATGAAAATAAGAAAATTTATAATCCTGATGGATATAAATGATCTCGTGGTAAACTACAATTAATAGTCAACTGCTTTTAACTTGTGTGCTACTATTTGCCTGTGGTAGTTGCTTTCGTCCCACAAATGCTCTTAAAAAGAACAAGTGATCTCTCTGGTTGGGATAATGGAGCTTCATGTGAAGCTCCTCTAATGGTGGCATAAGACAGGATATCTCCATAAACCAGTGTTCCTCCAGCAACCTTCAAAACTACAACCCCTAACCTGTTGCCTTTCATACCATGCAGTGTAGTGTATGGCACAGTTATGTTCAACTCTAACTTGTTTGCCAATCTATTAATCAGTATCCGAGTTCCAATTTAGGGGATAACTGAATCTTGGTATCCACTGTAAACGGTTTATATATATATATATCATTGAAATCATTGAACAGAATTCCGTGGTTTAAACAATATAGTTTGCTGCCTAAGTAAAGATAAAGGCGAGAAATAATGTGGGAACTTTTTAATGAAGATTATACTAACAGTTATAAGAGAAAAAAAGTCTTAAGTGTTTTTTTAATGTAGCAAAGGTTTTAATTTAATACTCCACTTGATTTGATAACGTAAATGGAGGCGTAGAATGACTTATCAGCAGAAAATTAAAGGAGAAACCAACTCCAGCCAGCAGGTGAGTCCAAGTGGAACATGTTTGCTTCTGTTGGGAATAGAAAAGACTTGCAAAATTTAGTTGTATGTTTGACATTGTACTAGTAGAAACTAGAGCTATGCAATAATAATATTTGAAATTCACAAAACCTTTTTTCCAGCTATACTGATTTTTGAACAAAACATTGCCTCTTGGTTGGTTGGAAAGGGCCATGCCATGCTCAACAAAAGCTCCATGTCCAACAGATGAACAACCAGGCCCAAAAAGAATTCTGGGACTTTAATCCACCATTTTTTCGATTCAGGTTAAACCTTATACCTCCATTTAACCAAAGAACAAGTGGGGTCTGTTTCTGCTTCAACAAAGTAGTAGTAAAAGAGATCTCTTTTACTGCTGGAAACTGGCTGCCCAGGCAAATTAAAGATTTTATGTGATGAATAGAATATTACTGCCATAATTATCATTATCAATTTCTGAGATGTCATTGTTGAAAAGGGGGGAGAAAGTAGGTGGTTTGTGAGCTTAATCAAAAGTTTGTGTTAAGATATGCTGATAAACCTAGAAAAAGTGAAAATAAAATACTATATATCATTGTGTGTTTTAAGAGACAACTAACTGTAAATTGCAGTTAATTTTAATTGTTTATTTAATTTATCTCTATGTTATGCAGTGCAGGAAGCTGTTATTATACTCCTATATTAGCACAAATAAGTTCTTGCGATCACATAGAATGAATCAGTGGTACAAATTCAGGAAAACAAATGAGAATTGTGTTAGCTAGCTGCCGCCATACAAAAAAGATGGTAGCAGCTTATTAATTAGAATACTAGTACAATTAACATTACAAAAGCTCTCAATCAGAGTAGATCAACGTGTCTGTGAATATGGTCTGATATTCACAAGCGTATTCGTTCGTGCCAAGCCATTTGCCTTTGGTAGTGGCTTCCCCCCCACAAAAGCTTTAAAAAGAATAAGTGATCTCTCAGGTTGCGAAAATGGTGCTTCATGAGAAGCTCCTCTAATGGTGGCATAAGATAGAAAATCTCCATAAACTTGTGTCCATCCACCAACCTGAGAGGTAAAATACCCCCCACGAAAAACAGGATGAAAGACATATATATTAGGCACTAAATTATGGAGTTTTTATGACAATAATTGAACTTAAATCCCTAACCTGTCGGCCTTCAAGCCAAGCGCTGTATGGCACAGTTGTATTCAGGTCCAACTCCTTTGCCAGTCCTTTAACTAGTACTCGAGTTCCAGTTAGTGGGACAACTGAATCTTGGTCTCCGCTGTAAACGGTTTATATGTTGATAATGTAAGATACTGTTATAATAACAGAAAATAATTTGTATCTAAAAGTTTCAAGTGGAAGAAAAAGAGAATTTCATGCACATTAGGAATAATAAAAATACTTATATGATGATTTTAATAATTTGAAGTAATTAAAAGATCATTTAAAAACAAACTATATGAACAAATTCAAATACAGGCTCTAAGTAGTATATACACTTCTTTATAACTTCCAAGAACTGTCACTAATACTCTGTTTCTGAGTTTGGAACAGAAAAGAAAAGAAAAGAAAACTTAAATTAGAACAGAAAAGAAAATAATAGAAAACTTGAAGTTTTCCTTTATGTTGTTTCTGAGTTTTTGATGGAAAAGAATAGAAAATTTAAAATTGAGGACATGAGTTGTAATTTAAAATTTGTTATATTAAAAGTTGAGGATAATATGGGAATTATAAAAATATTACCTATTCCAATTTGTTTTCCGTCCAAATCAGGACAATTTTGGACGAAAAACTTTGGCAGGAAAAGTGGTCAAGTTTTCTATCCATTTCTTTTCTTTTCCGTTTATTAAAAAACTCAGAAACATAAGAATTAGAAAGAAAACTTAACTTTTCTGTCCTTTTCTTTTCTTTTCTGTTCAAAAAAACTCAGAAACAGAGCGTAAGCTTCTGATTATTAAAAAAAAAAAAGAAACTACCCATTTTCTATTGAACCAATTTGCAGAAATCTTCTAGTTGTTCATTGAATTATGTCAAAGAATATTATAGAATTAGGAGTAAGAATATTGCAAAAATTATTCGCTGCATGTGCTCCATTTGGTGACACCAACAAGCCTAGCATGGAGAGCCTTTTGCACATCTATCCGGTTCAAGTATTTAATTGTTTCTTCCTCCACACAAACGTCTATTTCCTCAGTACCATGCTGTTAAAAGAATTCAAAAACAGAGGAGAAATTAGTGGTTAAAGCATAGGAAAACAAAATTGCCAAAATGTTGAAAATGAGAATAACATAAGAAAATGATATGTATGCTCTCACCAATTTCTCTAAAACTTCAGATTGTGAAAGAATCGAGGACAAACAGACATCAAGAGTAACATCATAAGAATCTATGTATCTCCCAATCTCTGATGAAACTTGATTTAACACTCTAGAACAAACAGGTGTAAGATAGCCATTTTCGTATTGTCTTCGAATTTGAGAAAAGTTGCAAACTTCTGTGAACTGATGATGAGTAGCATCTGATATCAAACCATGAGACCAGAGGAATTCGGATCTTGAATTGAAATCAGTATTGAATTCCAAAAGTGGATTCCCTATCTGCAAATGCATATTATCCAAAGTCGGAAACTTTTTTATTTCAACACAATTTTGCTACAAGTTCAAATAAATTTTACTCACTGCTATTCCCTTGAGATTGATTTTCACTTTGGACTGAATAATGAGGTTTGCAAGTTGTGGAACATAGTGTCCTACCAAAAACAGAATATTTGAGCTTTATTGAACTTCAAAGTGACTTCATTTAGTATGATTAATTGAACTTTTTGAGCTGAAACTTACCCCCATAACTCTCCCCAGTGATTAAGAAATCTCTGCTCTTGTATTCCGGGAATTTGTCGAACCAACGCTGTAGAAAAACAAGATTGTCTCTTGCTAACAAAAATGAAGCAAGAAGAGACAATTTTCTGGTTAAATTCTCACATTTATGGAAGAGGTATGAAAACAGCAACCACCTGATAGCAATTCATTAAACAAAGTACCAACCTTTTATTAAAAAGTGAAAATGAAAATTCTAGAAGAAATTTGTTTTTTTCTTGGATCGGAGGAATGAAATGGGTGAAGGAATGTAATAAAAAAAAGGAATGAGATGCAGGGCCGGTCCTGAGTTTTGAAGGGCCTAAAGCGGACAACAAAAAAATGGGCCTTTTACGAATTACTATTAAGACAGACATAAAAAAAAGAACTTTTCTTGAACAAAAAAGCATCAATACGAAAGAATATCAAATATAATAACCGACTATTTCAATATTTCCAAAGCATCATTTAGATATCACATTATCACCAAGTCAAAAAAATAATTACCAAATAGGGCCTCCTTTATTAAGACTCTGACCCTACTCCCAAACAATTAAAAAACCCAAAAAACTGAATATGATGATGAACCCCCAGGTACATAATAATTAAATTGTTTTATACAAATTATATGCTTTAAATATGTAGAATATTACAATAATCAGTATATGTAGAATATTATAGATTGATTATTTGCTTTAATATTTAAGTATTCTATTTAAGTAATAAAAAGAAAAAAATATTTAAGGGGGCCCTAAATATTTTTGGGCCTAAAGCCCGGGCACCTTGGGCTTTAGCCCAGGGCCGGTACTGATGAGATGAAGACTCGACTGATTCATTTGATTCCTGACCGGAATGAGTCATTACATGTCCTCCCCCACCCTCACCCTCACCCTGAATGAATAAAATTCTCAAATTTGACAGGAATAGTAATGATTGATTCCATTTCAATCAAATAGCTAGACATAATAGAATGTGTCATTACATTCACACCTTAATTCATGCGATCCAAAGATAGCATTTAGAGCTTTTAGTCATGTATATTAAGTATTAAAGGAAAACCTGTCATCTCATCATCCACCGAGGCATAAAAGGACTTATTAGCAGAAAAAGAGAAGCCAACTCCTGCAGGTGACTCCAAGTACAACATGTTTGCTTCTGTTAAGAATATCAAGAATTGCTTGCAAGTTAATTACTGACAATTGAGAAGAGAGAGAATCTATAGGCAGGCACAAATAAAAAGTCTCAAAGTACTAATAGATTGTTACCTTTGTTCCAGCTATACTCATTTTTGAGCAAAACATTGCCTTTTGGTTTAAAAGGGCCATGCTCGACAAACGCGCCAGCTCCAACCGATGAACAACCAGGCCCTGCAAAATCAAATTTCAAATCCCTGAATTCCTTAGACAGACAAATAAAATTCTGGGTTTTATGAAAGATTTTACCTCCATTTAACCAAAGAACAAGAGGTTTCAAATCCGGCTCTGTTTCAGCTTCAACAAAGTAGTAAAACAGAGCTCTTTCTTGCTTCTCATCAATGGTGACATACCCAGCAAATTGCTGGAAACTGACCTTTGGTTGGCCGGGCAAACTCACAATCTTATCAGATTCAGAGTGAGATTCCGCTGTACCAAATATATGTAATGCACAGAGTATTAGTGCTGTGATTATCCATGTTTGAGGCACCATGGTTGAGAGAGAGAGAGAAAGGTAATGTGCAGCTTTCTTAATAAATCTAATCTGATATGTCAAGTTCCAAAAAAGGATAGTGCTAGGCTTTTTCTTATGTACCTTGTTATATTACTAAAATGAGTGAAGATTGGAGGAACATCTTACCGCAGAAAAAGAAAATGATTGAAGGGTCAAGGAGTTTTGTTTTTTAGTAGTAGTTAATTACTCCATATTATATGGGCGGATGCATCTGGTTATTAGTTTTAGTGCAACAACTTTGGATTATTATTTTTTTTGCACTTTTTAGTATGCCCGTGATATTTATTTGGGTGTCTGGGTTTTAGAAATTTATTTGGATTATCTTTCTTCGACTGAGCTTATTATAAGTCCAAGACTTCTCCTTGGAGAGTGTAAAAGGTCATGCTAATATATGTTTAGAAAAATGCTATTGACACAAACTATTCTATAAACATTTTATAAATTGGTTGATGTGGCATACTCCATGTCAGCTTTTATGTGGGGCCAAAGACTACATTGAATCAATTTGGTTATCAATATGATGAGGTGGAGTATGCCACATCAGCAATTTGTAAAATATTTCTAAAATAGTTCGTGTCCGTAGCATTAATCATGTGTTTATAATTAGAAAAATAGAATTAGTATTCTCTCCGTTTGATGTTCCAAATTTAAAATGTGTTAGAATGTGATATTGTGATGATGAGAGAGATGATGATGAAAAATATATAAAAAATATAGACTCCATTTTATTTAAAAATAGAAAATATCTTAGTCCAAAAAAATAGAAGCTCAACAATCTTAAAATAAAGTAAAATTATGAAGGAACATAACTGTGATGTACAATTTACAACTAACCACTTTTACGTCAAGAACCTTGTAATAAGATATATAGGGACTGATTATTTCTAAGATTAATATACATATATATACACACACATACACATACTTTTACAAAATATTGGAGAAGATACCATGATCACAAGAAACTGCGTAAAATTTACTATTAATCCAAAAAATTTATAATAGATAAAAGTATATTTATATATGTTAAATTATTAATTTTAAAAATAGTCAATTTAATTTTAAAAAAATGGGCAAATTTTATTTGGTGACGGAGAAAAGTATAGTGAAGAATGAAGAGTTAGATAAAAATATAGAAAAATTGGGTGGAAATTTCAAAATTAATCCTAGAATTGGTTCTTTTAGACTTACCTTTTGGCATGTTGACATAAAATTTTGGTAAGTATAGTTTCGTTTCGTTTCGTTTCGTTTAAAGACAAACACGCCGTGAAAGGTGTAATTTTTGGTGGGAAAGTTGAATTCTTTGTTTGTGTAGGCCTTCATTTTAAATAGTCGAATCGCTTTGCAGGCCACGTGATCCGCAATTTCTACCATAGTCCACAGCCCACAGCCCACTTATATTATCTTATTTTCTTTTGTTAGAAAACAAAGCGAAAACAATAAGTAATATTACTCTTTTCGTTGTCTTATGATAAAAATTTTTATTATATTATTTTGAATAATTTTAAATTAAATATTTATTTTTTTTAATAATTAAATTTTTAAATAATTTTTTTTATTATACCCTTAGCGTTAAATATCTTATATTTTTTTTTATTTTAATTCTCTCTATATTCATTAAGTATAATTAATTATGTGTCGAAAATATTCTCTCCATATGCAAATCTCTGCTTATTACTACTAGGAGTATTTACTACAATAACTACTACTTTTACTAATAAATACAGATCAGAATCTGATATGCAATTCCCATTAATGGAGTATCTGAGGAGAAAGATAGAGGTTCTACTACTTTACTTTTCAAGATCAAGACTAGAGGAGAGAGAAAAAGGGAGTCGGGATTACCCTTCGGCTCAATTTTTTTTTTTTTTTTATTATTATTCTTTTCCCAAGTTAATAATGATTTTGATTTTTTCATTTTGTTTGCAGAGACACATAAATAAAAGTAAATGGTTCAATTAATAAGTTTTATAAAGTTTAATGTCTATTTAATTCCATATTTTTTTAATTTATAACACGAGACACGAAATAAATTATTAAGATAGAGACAATTCAAAATTCCAAAAATAAAAAAAAAAAAAAATTCCACGAACAGAGGAGAAATAAAAATAATATACATGAATGAATGAATGATTACAAAACGATCCGGAGAAGGTTTTGAGTTTAGTAGACTGAGGTTTATGACTCAAACGAGTGATCAAGAGTTGTGAATCTTGATTCTCGATTTTAGGTGATTAGTTTAATGGTGTTTATTTATTTTTATTTTTTTACCTTGAAGTGATCATAAATTTGTGTATAGTAATGATATAAGTTCTGAAAAACGTAAGATAAGATAAAAAAAAAAAAAAAGTTGTTGGCAAATAGTTCAAAATATTATATTAATTTTGACTATTTAAAATTTATATAAATGTATAAAATATAATTATGAATACTATAAAGTATTTAACGCGAAAGTACTAGTTATAAAATTATAAATTTAAAAATTTTTCTAAATTAACTTTAAAACTCAATAATTATCTTTATAACGAAGAGAGTATTATAAGTATAATCAATTAAGCTTGATTAAAAAGTAAACTTTTATATAGTTTTGTTAATTAATTTTTTAAACAGTTTTTCTTTATAATAATTTTTAATTAAATTAATTCTTTAAACAAATGATATATTCTTATTTGGGAGAGCAAGCCTAACTAGCTCCACAGTCCATATACTAAACTTTTTGTGGGCGGCCCAAACTTCAGAAACCACCCATGACCCATCCACGGCTGCTCAGTCTCATGAGATCCGAAGCCCATCGCAGAGGAGTATTGAAATAAATTCTGAAAATCATCGTTTCCGTCGCAATTAACAAGCTAGGTCGTAGCAGTTCTGGCGATCTGCGCATCCCTCGCTTCAGGTAACTCTGACCTCAATTCACATAACTATAGTCTATATATATAGAGACGCTTATTTGTCCATTTGTATATCAATGTATTTTTTGTAAATCTTGTGTTTATATTTATAGTTTCATGTTTCATTTACTGGTTGATGGTATTTCACTCGCCTTGTTAACAACTCTTGACTCTTGACTTAGAACTATAGGGTACCTAGTTGATGAAAATTTTATTGAATTTCCTAAGAGCACAATAACTGTATTAGGGATTACCAAATAATTTTACCTAAAATAATCAATTGGCAATAACTTTGTAACATTCAGAAGAACTAGATGATGTAGTTCTGGTTTCTGAATTTGGGGCCGAAGTTTCTTTTGAATCTTAGTGACGCAGATTGATCATATCAAAGAATGATAACTACTGGCCATTGATTTTAGGTATTGTATGTTAACTATCAAAAAGAGTGTAGTTTTTGTATAGCTATGGACATATAGATATATTATTGTGATTGTTTTCCTCTATACAATTGAGGAAGGATGGGATGTTCAAAACAAAAAGAGTACTGATAGAAAATGGACAAAATTATTACTTTCCCCCCACTAAGCTAAAATCTTCTTCAACGTATTACATGAAAAACATTAAAGATTACTTGATCTTTTTCTAAGATTATAATGGTCATAGTATGAATGCATCATCATCAATGTTTTACTAAGAAACCTTGCATGTTTTTCTTAACCCATGATGATCCTATAGTTCTTTTTGGGGGATGGGGGTGGGGACTGTTCTTGAGGTCTCACTTAGAATGGTGATGATTCTGCATTGTGGAGTAAGTTTGTTCAAGAAACTGCATTTTGATCTAAATTTCTTAGACATCTCCAAACTCTAAAGATCTGTGGTGATCGTTCATCTCACAGATTATTTGCTCAAAAGAACTTCTTAGTCATTTTGACACTATGTCAGTGTGGACTAAATTGAATGGACCAAAACAATCTGACATCTAGGATCTTGAACACGGTGAAATGGGTGAAGAACAACACCTACTCAACTATTCCCCTCTGCAACAATTGAGAGCGAATGTCATGTCCTCTTCTTTTGTAATTCCAGTATAGTTCCCTTCTGCAACAGTTGACAGGGCATACCATGTTCTCCTATCTGTGGCATGCTGTGTTGGAACTGGTTTTCTAGGATAATCATAATACCAATTGCTCTATATATATGGAAGCCAATGAGAGAGTTATAGAGAGAAGTGGCTTGAAGGGATGTGGGAAAGGATTAAAAAGTTTGATGAATTGTATGGTTGGATCTGGTTCCAATTTTATGCATTCCTTTCATATCTATCTTTTTACTACTATAATGCAATTAGAAATGTGTGTTTGTGTGTATGTGTGTGTATTATATTCATATGTATAATTCCAGAAAAGGGGTTTAAAGAACTTTACAAGAGTAACATTACAGACAAAGTGACCCTCTTTAATAGGCATTTTTACTGTTAGGTTCTTATAATATTGTTAGTGTTAGTAGAATGTTGCAATATTTTCATGTATTCTCTCAATAGACAAATGTATCATAATTCTATCCCTCATTCCCTTTTTCTACTATGATATTTTTGTAATGTTTATAAGACAAATTTCATACATTATATCATTTCAGAATCGTATTCTTTTACAAAGCTGTAAACAAATGTAATATCCATTTTTACATCTTTGTACATGCTTTATGTTCTTAAGTCATTAATTTGTTTTTCCAGGCTAATTTTATGAGCTCTGTAATGATCAGTGTCATTTGACTTGCCCTAAAAATAATAATGGTAAAAATCAGCTTCATTTTGCTATATAAACTTTTCATACCATGACATTGCTTATGTTCTGTGTCTGCCTACTAGAGTTTCCCTTTCAACACTACTGCATTTCCAAATCTTTTGTATAATATTGTAAAAGTTTGATCAACTGTATTTAGTTGGTATGCAATGTGTTCACACCTCCACGTGGTTAAGATTTCACCTTGGTGTATGTTAGGTTTCTAGTTCATGTAAATTCTTTGTGGGCAAGGAAATCGTAACAAGTTAGGGTTTCGTGTTGGCTGATGATGAGAGAAATTCACGAATAGTACGTAATTGATTAATTAGTTGAAGAGGGGAGAAGAACATGTGAACAATTACTCCAGTAACACGTGGCAGAACTCTTAGGTTCCGAGAGCCTTCTTAAGTATCAAGGATCCAGAGGGCCTTTTTGAGTGGTTAGAGTTCAGAGAGAGTCAAAAGATCCTTTCTATTAGAATGGAGGGTGTGGGCCCAAGTGTAAAATTAGGGTTCACATGACCTAATTATATTAAATGCACAATTAGGGTTCCACGACCTGATTAAATGTGTAAATTAGGGTTCGCATAAACCAATGAAATAAAGACGAAAAAGTCAGAAATAAATGTGTTAGACCCGGAAGAAGCCTCCACGTGTCCCGAGGCAGAAGACTCGTGGAGGCGGCTCGTTTTGGGAATTGATTGAGGGATTGGATTGGTGGCTAGAAGGACAGGGCAACATGGGCATTATTCTAAGGACTAAAGGGTATTTCTGGAATTTCCCTGAAGGCATGTGCCTTGCACATGATTACTTTCCAGGAAACCCTATAAATACCCCTTCCATTCCATTTGGAAGGGGATCTCTCTTCAGACTCAAGACTCGGATTTTCAGAAGATCAAAGAAACCCTTTTTTGGTGACTTAAAGGCTCGGAAATTCCACCTAAAAGCACCAAAGGGGTTTGGACATTTCTCTCAACTCGAAGAACACTCAAGAAGGCTCTTGGAATTCCAATAACCCTAACACGGTTCTCGGATTCTAGGGGTTCTGCCACGCGTCATTGGAGTAATCGTCCACCTGTTCTTCTCCCCTCTTCAATCAATCAATCAATTCCGTATTCTTCGTGGATTTCTCTCCTCCTCAACCAACACGAAACCCTAACCCTAGCAAGGTACGATTTCCTTGCCCACATTTATTTGGCGACTCCGCTGGGGAGGTGTAGAATTCGTGAAGGGTATGCCCACAACTCGAAGTGGGAGAACTACAGGAAGAGCTACTTCACCAACAAATAGCATTACCTCACCGGATCCAGTTCGAAGGCAAGTAACTCAAGCATTCCAAGGCGCAAATCTGGATTTTGACCAACCACTTATTGAAGACGCTTCGGAAGGGAGTTCAACATCACTATACATGGCCAATCAACAACAAACCAACGCAGAAAGGCAAGACGAGGATGCAAGTGGAGAGCAAACGAATGCTGTGCAACTGGAGATGCTCAAAGCATTGAAGGAAGCACGAGAAGGACAAGGTATGATGATGGCCATGATGCTGGAGATGCAAAGGAAACAAGAAGAGATGTGGAGTTTCCGCCAGCAATTGATGCAGATCCCTACCTTCAAGGCCATGTTCCCAGGCAATTCATATGGAGAACAAGTAGGAGTGGAGAACAACAACAATGGCAGCAACAACAAAGAGAACCAGATTGTACCTCCATTGACGGAAAGTCAATCGGTTCCAGTAATCAACTTGGAGATCCAAAACAGTGGTGACGGGCCACAACCTAGGTTGGAAGCAAGCCAATCTCAAACGAACATCATCCCAACTTCTCTTCAAGCATTTTCACAGGTGCAAATGTCAACTGTCCCAAGCCATGTCCAGCTAGTGAGCCAGCAAAGGCCACCAATGCCAGCTTTGCACGATGCAAATGTACATCAACCAATCTCTTCGCCATACACACCGCCAATACAGCAGTATATTACAACACCCCAGAGAGTTCACGCCACAAGCCAGTACGTGACGAAAGATGATATGATCGATGTGATCAATCAACTTCGCAGGAAGACATCCCGACCCTCGGAGTTAGATTTTACTCCACCTTACCCTGCACACATTCGGAGGCAACCTTATCCAACGGGGTATATTGAGCATCCCCCGCAGTTTCCAAAATACAATGGGGAGAAAGGAAATGCTAGAGAACACATTGCCAGGTTCGTAGAGTCGATGTCTCCATGGCTAGGATATGATGAAGTAAACAACCACAACTTGTTGATGAGGGAATTCAACAAGACTTTGATGGATAGTGCCTTTAGTTGGTACTACAATTTGGAGAAGGGATCAGTCCATGATTGGGATGATCTAAAATTGCAATTTTTTAAGAAATTTTTCTATGTGCAGAAACAGGTCACCATCGTAGAGCTCATGCGATTCAAGCAGAAGCCAAACGAGGAGCTGTCAGATTACGTGGATAGGTTCAGGGCCCAAGCACAGAAGTGTTCAGAGCCAATTGAAGAAAAGAACCTGGTTAGCATATGCAACAATGGTGCTTTAGACGCCTTCAAGCCCCACCTCATTACCAAAGCATGTGATTCATTTGCGACCCTCTCATCTTTTTCACAAGACTTGGGAGGAATCGTGACATTTTCCATCAGCCATGCGATGGTTACATGGAAGGCCAAGAGGACAGCGACTGTGGCTTTGGCGGATTCTCAGTCAAAACCACAAGGGGGCAAGAGGGAAAAGAATGAGAAATTTGAGCGAAGCAGAGAAAAGCATGAGGACAAGTATACCAGAATGCCAGTTCCGGAGGCTATTACATGCAGCGAGAGGGCATTCAGGAGCCTGTACGAACAATGGCTTGAGCATGGAGTGGTGAAGCCTCCAAGACCCCGGTTGATTGTAACGGAAGAGATAAAAAAAAGACCGGACTTCTGTGTATACCACCAATACGCGGGACATTCCACTATGGACTGTTACAGTCTGCGGAGAATATATCATGAGAAGCTGGCGGCCGGGGAGATTGAAATAGGAGAAGAAACGTGCAACACAATCACCCATAGTACAGCCCCGGAAGTCAAGAACTCAAATACTGGCTCTACGTACCATCAAACAAACTATGAACTACAGATGAATTAAATATCCACCCAAGATGGTGGTCCACCAAAATGGTGGTTTAAGAATATTCCTTGCCAAGTAAATTGGATGACCAATGGAGGAGGCACAAGAATTGAAGACTAAAAAAAAAAAAAAACCCACCCAAGATGGTGGTCCACTCTAAACGGTGGTCAAGTCCTCGTAGACTGCACTTGCCAAGAAATTGGACGACCCAAGTGACGAGGCACCCAATTTCAAGTCCTCGTAGACTGCACTTGCCAAAATATTGGACGACCCAAGTGACGAGGCACCCATTTTCAAGTCCTCGTAGACTGCACTTGCCAAGAAATTGGACGACCCAAGTGACGAGGCACCCGAGTGTTACACTTTATAATTAAAAGTGAATGAGGCACCTGACTATAAGTCCTCAAACCAGACAAGTTATACTTTCTACTTCAAAAGTAATCGAGAATTTATTATTTGAAACGTTAAGCTTTTCGTTAAAAGCAATTTTATTATCAATAATTAAAAAAAAAACATGTTTTTTCTTGAAAAGATTCATGTTTGCTGTTTTATGAGGCCTATTGTTGTCTTGGAGTATTAATTCGAACAACTTAAGATCCAATGTTAAATATTGAGTTTTAAAGAATCATTCAAATTAAAGGTAGTCAATAAGGATAAAGAAATTATATTTCGAAATATATGTACATGAATTTTCTGATACAGGAAATGGAAAAAACTATGAAAGCTCATGATCTAAAGACCATGACATGTCGAACTAAAAAGAGGGGAATAGCTAAAGCCTTCAAGTTGATAATGGTGCGGTACCCTGTGCCTTCGTATTGGAAGATATCGAGCCTTCAAGGTTTTGGGTAGCTGACTCAATTCCTTTCAAAAGCTTGGTCTTCAATCTATCCATGACGTCCTGAAGCTCCTGAGGCCCTTACATAAAGAAAGTCATTCTGATAAGAACGTGAAGTGACCTCCGAACAAAGTGCAATAACATGATAACTGAAAGTGAAGAGATCCAGCTTAGCACGGAAGGGAGACATGTCAAGGCCCATGAAGGATCGAGAAGTCATCAACTTCACAACTAAACACCTCTAAGTCTTTTGCTCACAGATAATAGAGAGAGACTGTGCATTTCGAGAATAAGTCTCAGAAGACAATCTAGCAAGAAAATGAAGATGTGTCCGATCAAGTATATAGGAGAACCAAGCTAGGACACGATCAAGATTCAAGTGAAATGAAGAAGGAAAAAGAGAGTGAAGGAAGAGGCAGTCTTCTAGGGTTCGGCCCCTGGGGTTGGAACACCTACAGAGGCTCTCCCCTCTTACCTTTTACTTCTCCTAGCTCGTTGATCAGTGTTCTAGAATGAAGCCGTTCAGGGTTCGGGTACTTAGAGGAAAGATCCCCTTCATCTCTTGTTCACCCCAATTTGAAGTATGTTCACTCGGTGCCTTCTCGATGACTTCTTAATTTTGAAAATGAGAGAACTTCCAAAAGAAAGTAATATTCGGAAGGATAAGATAGAAGATTTTTTTTCCAAGATAGCCAGGGAGAGCTTCTCTAGGGCTCGTCCCCTACAGCTCTCCCCTCCTAGGGATTTTATGTTCAAGGCTTGCACCATCGTGCTTTGCGAATCATTAAAAAATTAGTAGCAAAATTTCAATGCTGGAGAAATTATGCACGGTTGTCCCACCAAATGTGTGACTCACGTGCAGGGGGCAAACCCAACTACGACCTACTGGTGGAGGACAGAGACATCCTCTAGAATAGGGGTGAATTCCCCCCAAGCAGTAATGAATGTGTATGAAGAAGAGCACACAACGGGAAGTCGGTCCAATGTTGTCATCCTTGAAGGCGGCCAGATGAGTCAGACAGGAAGCGAAAGGGACTGAAAGGGTATTCTTACTTCTCTATGCATATGCGGGGAATGCGATCGGAATAGGGAAAGTCATCCCAACCTCCACAAGCTGCTGCATAAAGAAACAAGCCTTCCTTCTCTGGCGGAGGAAAAGTTATACGGTCAGAAGTCTAGACTTGCTCCCAAAAGACGTTGGAAAGACCAAAGAGGGGAGCCCTTCCCCAATCACTGAGGAAAGGGGCCTCCTTGGCGGTTTTCAGGTCTGCATAATGTCCAATGAAGAGCGCCTGCAAGCAAGAAGAATTCGGCATAAAGGGCTCTAAATAGCAGAATTCCGTCTAAACGTTGATTTCCCCCAGGGTTTGGCCCCCTAAGATTCAACCTCGTAGGGTTCGGCCCCCCTAGTGTTCGGTCCTCCAAGGTTCGGCCAATTGGAGTAATTTTGCCGCATACAGAGAATTTTTTTTTTCTTCTTTCTTTCTTTGGGTTTGTCAATCTTTCTTTATTATCCGAGGGAAAAAACCGAGATATAATCAAGGTAATGGGGCTCGGAAGACAAAAGGAAGACTAGGGTTCTGCAGCTGAGGAATTTTATATTGTCTATATAATCATGTTGCAACCAAATAAAGCAGCAGCAGTACAGCACCTAGCAAGCTCAACAATGGAGCGATTTTGCCCATTGTATATTCAACAATTTTATATTCCTCGTTTCATTATATGAAGCAACTGGAGTATTTCTTCCTTGCTTCCTCTCTCCACTTTTCCCCATTTTAACTCACTTTTTCTACGCTTTGGCTGGCTGCTAGCTTTTCCTCTGCTCACTTGAGCGAATTACAAGAACAAAAAACCATCACCACATTAATTTTCCAATTCCACCCTTCCTGATTTGAGTGAATTTCTTCTTTTGCCCAAAGTTATCAGATATTCATGTATGTAGAAAAAAGAAACAAAAGTTGGGTTAATCAAAAAAAAAAAAAAAAAAAAAAAAAAAAAAAACTTTCACACACCCATTACACCACTCTTTTTCCCTACTCAATTCTTTCATAACTTAAAAACCTACCCTGCATATTTGGTCACAACGCAGGCCATTATCTCTTTAGTCACATTCACATAGGTTCAACTCAATAAAAACGCATAATCCATTTGCTTGTTTTTAATTACTAGCTCATATCTGGAAGTTCTGTATATCAGAACATTAAAACCAAGGTAGGGTTCGGCACCCCCCCTATAGGGTTCGGCCAACCCAACCTTTTAAAAAATATATATATATATATATATATATATATATATATATATATATGTCATCACAGGATTAGAACATGTGAAGAGGCTTCGGATCATGTGAAGCCACATGAGGCTTCGGCGGCGATAATATATATATATATATATATATATATATATATATATATATATATATATATATATATATATAAATTGGTTACCTCAAAATCTGCTACGTCCACTATTGCTACAAAGTTATTGCTACCCATTATTTCTGAAAATAACTTACTAGCTATCAAACTAGGCCACATAGTTTCTCCTTGCTTTTTTCGGCATGGTGAGATTGTAGATTGCCGAAGAAAAAAAAAAAAGATGAAAGAAGAAGGGTTCGACGTGAAAAGAAAGAATACCTTATTTTGTGTTCCTAGCACTTGGCGTGTATGTTATGTCATCATTGCATGCTTCATTCCTTTTCCGCTCATTCAGAGATGCATCCAAATAAAGACAAATAAAAGTTGAAAATATGTGAAGACTTTTCTCATACAAGAGGTGTCTGAATTATCAAAGTTATAGTCAATCCGTGCCCAAAGAATTACCAAGGCTTCAGTTTGGATGCAAGACGTGCTCCTCGATTACTCCAAAGACGAAATAAGATAAGTAAATGTTTTATTTATTTTATTTTCTTAAATATATATATATATATATATATATATATAATAAGATTTTGTTTTATTTTCAAAAAAAAAAAAAAAATTAATAAATAAAATAATAATAATAATAATAATAAAAATTCTCTTTTCAAATTAAGAAAGATTTGATTTGATTGTCCAAAATAAAGGAAGATTTAATTTTCAGAATAAAATCAAATCTTATAAAATTAAGATTTGATTTTATTTTGGAAATAAAAATTAAGAGTTGATTTTATTTTGGAAATAAAATAAAATAACAGCACCTTGGTATGATCAGACATGAATGCAATTGCAGATGCAAATCATATGTAGAAGGATACACTCCTCAAATACTCGTGAAAGCCGTTTGGTTATTATTTTTCAGTCACGTTGTTGCAATATTACAGTTTGTAATTAGCTTTCACAGATAGAATTGTTGGAATTCTCAGTCAAAAAAAAAAAAATGAGAGATGTTATTTTATTTCATTTTCAAAAAAAAAAAAAAAAAAAAAATTAAGATTTGATTTGATTCTCAAAACAAAGAAAGTTTTAATTTCTAAAATAAAATTAAGATTTGATTTTATTTTGGAAATAAAATTAATATTTGATTTTTTTAAAGAAAGTTTTAATTTCCAAAACATTTTCTTTTGAAAGGGTTCTCTTTTTGTTTTCATACTGGCATACTATAGTTTTATTTATGTTTTTAATAAGGCGACGTTTACTCTCTTAATGTTCAATTAAGGTAGTTTCTCTTGTATTATTATTATTATTATTATTATTAAAACAAATATCCTATTTTTTAAATAGGAATGTTTTGGTTTTATTTCCAAAATCTTTGAAAGAATTTGATTTTCAAAAAATAAAATAAGATTTTATTTATTAATATATAATTTAATTTATCTTGATTTTGTTTCCAGGAAATAAATATTGGGCAAGATACAGAAAAATTTCAGAAGATTTTTTAATATGTCCAAGGAAGAGCCTCGCTAGGTCTTGCCTTCCTAGGGTTTAACTCTAAGAGTTTGGCTCCCTAGGAGTTCCCTCTTCTAGGATCCTTGTCTTCAAAATCTATAAAGTGAAGCCCGACAAAATCATTCGAAGACTTATAATTTTCTTGCACGATCGTCTATTTGGGAATGCGACTCTCGCGCAGGGGGCAAATGTGGGCCCAAGTGTAAAATTAGGGTTCACATGACCTAATTATATTAAATGCACAATTAGGGTTCCACGACCTGATTAAATGTGTAAATTAGGGTTCGCATAAACCAATGAAATAAAGACGAAAAAGTCAGAAATAAATGTGTTAGACCCGGAAGAAGCCTCCACGTGTCCCGAGGCAGAAGACTCGTGGAGGCGGCTCGTTTTGGGAATTGATTGAGGGATTGGATTGGTGGCTAGAAGGACAGGGCAACATGGGCATTATTCTAAGGACTAAAGGGTATTTCTGGAATTTCCCTGAAGGCATGTGCCTTGCACATGATTACTTTCCAGGAAACCCTATAAATACCCCTTCCATTCCATTTGGAAGGGGATCTCTCTTCAGACTCAAGACTCGGATTTTCAGAAGATCAAAGAAACCCTTTTTTGGTGACTTAAAGGCTCGGAAATTCCACCTAAAAGCACCAAAGGGGTTTGGACATTTCTCTCAACTCGAAGAACACTCAAGAAGGCTCTTGGAATTCCAATAACCCTAACACGGTTCTCGGATTCTAGGGGTTCTGCCACGCGTCATTGGAGTAATCGTCCACCTGTTCTTCTCCCCTCTTCAATCAATCAATCAATTCCGTATTCTTCGTGGATTTCTCTCCTCCTCAACCAACACGAAACCCTAACCCTAGCAAGGTACGATTTCCTTGCCCACAGAGGGATTATTTATAGAGTTTTCTGGAGAGTGGTCACGTGTCTGACACACGTATGGGTCTTGTGCCGGACATGCGACTTCAGAAAAAGTTCCAGAAATACCCTTAGTTACTCGAATAAGGCCCAAATCATTCTGTCATTCTAGCCACTAATTCAATCCCTTAATCAATTCTCAAAAATGAGTCGCCTTTAGTAATGTTCTGCCTCGGAACTTGTGAAAGCTTATCTCATGTCTCGCTTATTTATTTATGGATTTTTAGTCTTTTAAATTTAATTCTTTAGGTTGCATGTGAACCCTAATTTTTATTTGGGAGCACATTTTTCCCATGCTCGCGAGTCACACTTTTGGAGTGACGATCGTGCAAAATATTTCAAGTCTTTGAGTTCTGCTTCAATTTTCTGAACAATCCGCGAAGCTTGATCTTGTAAGTCTCGAAATTTAAAATTCTAGAAGAAGGAACCCCTAAAGGAGCTCTCTCAAATATTTCCAAATCTTGATCAAATCATTGTTTCCTTAATTTATTTATTTATTATTATTATTATTATTTTATTTTTTTGAAACTAAATCAATATAATTCAAAATTTAATATGGAAACTCCCTATTACCAAATAAAAATCAAGTCTTTTATTATTATTATTATTATTATTTTTAGGGTCCCGTTCCACAACATATATTAGTTGAGGGAACTATTATTCCAACTAACAGATTTGTGGTCGTCGAACTAATTATTTAAGCGCTAAGATTAGATGAGGTTGGTGCTCAGCCGCAAGTAGGACTTGCAACCGGTGCAACTCCTTCCTACAGTCAAACCATTTACCAAACTGCCCCTAATTTTTTTTCTTTTCATACTATCCACGGGTCCTTCATGCGACCGGTCAAAATCACAAAATTTCTGCAGGTCAGTAGTTGCCCTCATTTACTTTTTAAATATTATTAGTGGATATTTGCCCCCATTTGCAAATCCTTCCATTGATATCCTCCGGATTGCACATGTTTCTTGTGTTTGGAACATTCAGCTTGTTCCAAGGTTATCTTCTTTTCTTTCACAAAAACTTGTCCTCCTGCACCAACTCCTAGCTTGCTAGCTTCAGAGAATCAGGCTTGACAATATGGTTTTCTCCTTCTTCGATGACATCATCGAAGAAAGTTGCTTCAATGATATGTGCCTCCTCCGACCTAAAAGGTTTCCTTGTCCCTGGTACCTTAATTTCCTTGCCTTTCCAAATTGCCTTCATGCACTGGTGAAAAACTAATGACACCACCCCATAGTCGTTCTGCCAAGCTCTTCATAGCAACACATAGTATGCTGCGTCAACCTCTGTTACATGGAACATAACATATTCCCGAATCTTCCCCACTTGCATATCCACCTTGATGTGTTTGAGGGTTCTCGTGCTTTGATTGGCGAACCACGTGATGTTTGTCTTTTCTTTCACAATCTTCTTTTTTGGTAGACCTAACCTGTAACACCCCATTCTCACATCGAAAAATATGGAAAAAAATTGTCTGCGTATGAGGAATTAAGTTACTAACAATAATATCTTCAGTCATGATCTTTTGGAGTCTGTGGTGGGCTAAGATGACCACTGGATGATACTATTGGGCCAGTGGTTCAATGCCTTATTTGGATGGATTTGATTCGATTCGGACTTGGAATTTGATTCAAGATTTATTCCGAAGTCGGGATTTGATCCGATTTCTTTCATATGGTATCAAAGCCGACCCTCGAAAGCTCAGGTCGGGTCATCCAATCGGGTTGTCGGAGGTGAGGACACGAAGACTGGTGTTATTATCCGACAATGGAGAGATAGAGGTCCGGAGGTGGGGACATGAAACCAGTCGATATTATCCCACAATAGCTAGATAGACAGATTTGTGAACCGTGTGTGTGATCTGTTCTGACGGGGTCGTCAAAAATTTAAGTGTGGGAGTTTGTAACACCCTAGTCCCACATCGAAAGATATAGAAAAAATTTGTTTGTATATGAGTAATTAAGTTACTAACAATAGTACCTTTAGTCATAACCTTTTGGAGAGTCTGTGGTGGGCTAAAATGACCCAAGAAGATACTATTGGGCCAGTGATTAAAGCCTTATTTGGATGGATTTGATTCGATTTGGACTTGGAATTTGATCCGAGTTATTTCATAACCGTTTGAACAGATGTTCCATTGTCGATGAACGCCCTCCACACTTCTATGTCATTAATTATTGTTGTCACATACAATGGTCTATTATGTAGGTATCTCACCTCTCTTTCAACTTTAGAGAAAGAGATTTTGTTCTCCTCCTCCTTCACCGTCTTCACAAACCCTTTGCTGACTGCCATACAAGTCTTATGTGCCTCAACAACTTTAATGATGGTCTTGGTTGTTTCTATCCTAGCTTCTTCGGCCAATCCTATCTGGTTGAAAAAATATCTGAACTTAACTTCGTTAATCAACGCGGTCACTTGCAAACCTGGATCAAAATCGTCCTCTATCACTTCTGTGTTCTCCATCATCTCCACTTCTCTTCCTTCTAGTGCTTCACTATGATTAATGGTGTTGCACGTTTCTTTCCCTTGTGGTTGAGCAGTGGCTTGTCCGGCACGATGCTTACTCTTTCCAATTCGATTTTTTCTACCGCCAACTTCTCATGGTATATCCTCTGCAGACTGTAACAATTTATAGTGGAATGTACAACGTATTGGTGGTATACACATAAGTCTGGTCTCTTCTTCATCTCTTTCGTCACAACAAATCTAGGCCTTGAAAGTTTCACCTCTCTATGCTCTACCCATTACTCGTACAAATCCCTAAATGCCTTCTCACTACACGTAATAGTTTATGGGATTGACAATCCAGAAAACTTATCTCCTGGCTTTCCTTGGTTCCTTTCATTCCTTCCACTCTTTTCCTTCTTGCCCCCTTGTGGCTTTTACTGAGAGTCTGCTAAAGCCACAGTAGGCATCCTTTTGTCCTTCCATGTAACAGTAACATGGCTCGCAGGCAATGTCATAATTCCTCCCAAGTACTGCGAAAATGATGAGAATGTTGCAAGGAATCACATGATTTAGTGATCAAGTGGGGCTTAAAGGCATCTAGGAAACCATTGTTGCATATGCTCACTAGATTCTTCTCTTTAATTGGCTCCACACATTTCTACGCCAGCCCTGAATCTGTCTACGTAATCTGACAGCTTCTCATTCGGCTTTTGTTTGAATCTCATTAGTTCCACAATGATTACCTATTCCTGCACATAGAAAAGCTTCTTAAAAAATTGTAACTTCAGATTATCTCAGTCTTGGACTGACCATTTCTCTAGATTATAGTACCAACTGAAAGCACTATCTGTCAACGTTTTATTGAGCTCACGGAGCAAGAGATTGTGGTTGATTACTTCGTCATAACCCAACCATGAAGATATCGACTCTACAAACCTGGCTATATGTTCTCTCGCATTCCATTTCTCTCCATTGTACTTCGGGAACTATGGAGGGTGCTCAATATTTCCTGTTGGTTAAGGCCGTCTCCGGATATGTGTCGGGTATGGTGGAGTGAAGTCCAATCCCGAAGGTCTGGTTGTTTGTCTTCGGAGCTGGTTGATTACGTCAAGCATATAATCTTGGTCACATACTGGTTTGACGTGTGAACTCTTTGGGGTGTTGTAATGTACTGATGTATCGGTGGTGTATGCGGTAAAGAGATTGGCTGGTGTACACTTGCATCAAGCAAAACTTGCATGGGTTGCACTTGTTGACCGGGTTGCTGGTTGTGGCTTGGAATGGTCTGAATTTGTGTGCTTGTGAAAATGTGGGGAAGGTGGATGGAATGATTGTTGGTTGGGGTTGGCTCGTCTCCGCTCTATGTTTCGGCACATCACCATTGTTCTGGGGTTCTATGTTGATAATTGGAATTTGTTAGCTTTTCGTTATTGGAGGCGCATTCTGATTGTTCGTCATTGTTATTCGCTCCTGCCCTCGCTGCTTGCGTACTTCCTGGAAGCACAACTTTAAAGGTTGGGACTTGCATCAATTGTTGGCAGAAATTCACCATTTTCTTTTGTTGTTTTTGCATTTCGGTCATCATTTCCATCATTATTCCTTGTTCTTCACGTGTCTCCTTCAACGCCTTCAGCATCTCCCGCTGCACAACGTCATCTGATCTTTTGTTGTTTCCTCACCCTGCATACTTCCCCTGTATGGTGTTTGTTTGTCGCTGATCAACCATCTGTGGCGAGGTTGAACTTCCTTATGAAGCTTCTTTTATTATTGGTCTATCAAAATCCAAATTCGCGCCTTAGAAAGCTTGATTCGCTTGTCTTGGAGTTGGGTCCAATGAGGTAATACTTGTTGGTGGTGAAACTCTTCCGTAGTTCTTCCACTCAAGAACTACTCCAAGTTGTGGACCCTTCACAAATTCTACACCTCTCCAGCAAAGTCGCCAAGAAATGTGGGTAAGAAATCACACCTCAATCAATTCCAAAAAATGAATCGCCTTCAGGAGTCTTCTGCCTCGGGACTCATGAAAGCTTCTCTCAGGTCTTGCTTATTTATTTTCCGATTTTTCGTCTTTTCATTTAATTCTTTAGGTCGCATATGAACCCTAATTTGTATTTGGGCTCACATTATTGATCTTGGTTTGTAATTTTATTGTGATTTTCATTGTCAGAAAAGAATAAGTTATCTTTTTTGGTTTTTCAGATTTTGTCTTGTAGGTTTAGTCGATCAAAACATACACTTACACATCTTTTTTGGTTTTTCAGATTTTGTATTGTAGGTTTAGTCGATCAAAACATACACTTTCAGAAAGAAAAAGAAAGGGAAGTTGAAAGACGTATGGATCCAGAGGCTGCTCGTACTGCTAGAGAGTCTCTTGACCTGGCATTTGGCATGTCAAACATTCTGGAAACTGGCCTGGATCGTCACACCCTATCTGTCCTCATAGCACTCTGCGATCTTGGCCTAAACCCCGAGGCACTGGCTGCTGTTATAAAGGAGCTCCGAAGAGAAGCTTCTTCACCCATGGGAACAACTGCATGAGCTACCAAGGCTGGTTAATGTAAGCTTAATTCAGCCCTGGGATTGTGTTTGAGTATCCTATCTGGGGATACTAGTAGGTTTTCAGTTTTCCATTTATATTTTGATGTCTGTCTGGAATTTATAATACAAACAACAGCTTGAGCTGCATGTAGATTAAAATATAGGTGACAACGTACATATATAGTTTGATGGATACTCATTCCGGCCTCAACTAAATCTGACTACTTTATTAGTAGTATATGGTTGTTTGACAATAATAGTTCGTTTACCTATGAAAATCAGGTGGGGGTGGGGTGGGGTGGGGTGGTGGGTGCGGGGGGGGGGGGGGGGAGGGGGAGGGGGCGGGGAGGATAAGTTTTGATCTTTGTCATTGTTTGTATTTTCTGTTTGTAGTATTGATAAATACTAGTAGTTCCAATCAATCTGTACGAGGACTCGTATTATATATGGGAAAGATAAGAGTTATACTTTCTCTTAAATGAGTTTGGATACTGGAGTCTGGAGTAGTCCTCATAAATGTAAATAAATACGAGCCGTTCTTAATAATTTACTTTCCATAGGTTCAGCGTTCTTGTCAAATACTACTACTACTACAAGCCATTTTTTTACTAAATTTGAAGTTTTATGGTTATAATTGTTTGTCAGGATTATACTTGAGATAAGACTATTAATGGATATGTTTATTTGTAAGAATTATAATTCTAAAATTATCAATTTTAGGATTATAATTCTGGGATTATAATTATAATGTCAAGATTATTAAGTCATTTTATAATTTTGAGACTAATAGTTTAAGTTTAAACTTGAAAATAAACAAGACATTTGAGATTAATATTTCTATTTCAAGTATAATTTTTGTAAACAAACATAGCTTAAGGCTATGTTTGTTTGTAAGGATTATAATATCGGGATTATAATTTATGGAATTATAATCTCAAGACTATTAAGTTTAAGATTATAATTTTGAAATTATAATTATAATCTAAAGATTATTAAGTTATTTTATAATCTCTAGATTATGTTACAAAATTTTGATTATATAAAATTAATACATTAATTTTGTTACGGATATATTTATATTTAGAGGAATAAGATGTAATGAATATAAGTTCAAAGCATCCGGTCGTAAAAAAATTAGCATGCTTGCAACCAAGTCCAACTAGTCATAAAAGAATTCTGAAATTATCAATTTAGGGTATTTATATATTAATACCTAATAAGTTTTGATTTTATACACAACGTAAGTACGTTATTTAATTATTTTTTAAAATAAATGACCCTAATTAAGTATTTATGATGATAAAATATATTCTAATTGACTTTATAAGGACAAATTAACCAATTTTAAAAATATATTAAAATTTTTTAAAATCAAGTAAGGTGACTTTGATGATGCAAAATCTTATGATAATAACTTTATAGCTATATCTACTAAATTTAATAATAATTTTTTTATTCAAAATATGATTAATTTGATCATAAAAAATCAATTAAAACAAGTAAATATATATAAACGAAAAGAATAATATTTTATTTTTGATTTTAAATAAGTGTTGATGCTTGATGCCTTTATTTTTCAAAAACAAATGAGATTATTATCTATATGAGATTACAATAAATTGCATCAGCAAAATAAGATTACAAGGTCGTTATAAATTATTATTTTTTTCTATGACGCATGCATTTATTAAGTGACTGATGATGAATATGTACTCCTATTTTTATAAGTATTATATTTTTGGTCAACCATATTTTCTTCCATCATTAATGGCACTTATTACAAAAGATTTGAATAAAATTAATACATTAATTTCTTTTCAGCTTTTTGCTTTTAACTTTGTTATGGATATATATATATATTTATATCAGATATACTACTGAATATAAAGTTATCAATTGTGGTTGTTTATATATCAAATACTTAATAAATTTTTATTATCTTAAAATAATGGACTTTAATTAAGTATTTATGATGATAAAATAGATTTTATATAATATTTTATTCGTTTGTTCGTCCGTTTTAAATTATAATATTAATAATAATTTTTTTAAAATCATTTTCAAATATTTGAATTTATTTTGTTTATATTATTACAATAATAAATATTAAATTATTTATTTTTTATATTAATTATAAAATTTATTATTTTTTAAAATTTAAATTTAAAAAAATAAAATTTATATTTTGATTGTACAACTTTTGGGATTGTTTGGACAATAAAAAATGTCTTCGAGCCGCACGTGTCAGCTGGATTGGATTGCATGCAAAATTCGGTTTCTGTAAACTTACTAACCCCACTAAGGAAATCTAATGGGACCCACCCAGAGACTACTAGTATATCTATAGGAGTACATACATACTTATGACCCCATCCGAACCGAAGCCTACTTAATAGTGGGTCCCCGATAACTCACGCAAACACAGCTTGTCCTTTTCGAACTCCCTCACCTTTTTAACGCCTCAGATAGACAAGTCAGACTCTCTTCCAACTTCATGCACCCTTCCAAAAAATAACCAAATAAGGCTCCGTTTGGTTCTCCATCATCTCACTATTTGCCACACAAGATCTAATTTAGATGTGGTTTTAGGAGTAATAAATACAAGAATTAAATTATAATTAATACTTGAGCCTGGTTGTATTTATTTATTTATATTAGTAGTTGAAAAGATTAGAGATATACTACTACATAATTAATTGTGTTTAAAGAATATTATTAATAGAAACTATGCAAGCAATTAATTCTCTGTCAAAATTTGTTTCTCATTTAAGCTATATATAAATATATATATATATATATATATATTCTCTTTTAAAAGACAATTAAAAATGAAGTGGGGGCCATATTTGACTCTATTAATAAATTATTTTAAAATTTATAATTTATACAAATTTATTTAAATTTAATACAGATCATTATAACTATTCTAAACATACCAAAAATAATATTTATTGTCCGTCAATGTTTAAATTAAATAAATTTATATTAATTTTAAATTTAAAAAAACATAAAAATATGTCTTTAATTTTAGAAGAAAAAAAATATTTGAATAAATTAAAATCCTTTTTGAAAAAGATGACGAATTATCTCTATTCAATGGTGGACATCTACCACCAAACAATACCCGTTAGAGATTAGAATGCAATTAATTAGCAGACGCAACTCAATATCTAAATTAATTGACAACAAAACAAAACACAGTCCATATAATAAATTTTTTAAAAGCCAAACATGCCTTTAGTCTCTCCTATCACCGTCTATATAAGTCCCCAGAGTCAATTTCTCTCTCCAAACCCGCCTTTCCTTTTTCAAAATACTCCACAAAACGAAACGGTAAAACAACTACCAACACAGAGTAATAATCTATCCTCAAAAGCCCTTCAAATCTCGCCAAAACATCCAAAATCCAAACCTCAGAAATGACTGACCGAGAAGACCCAGTCGTTAACTACATGAGCCTCGACCTGTGGACTGATTTCTCACAAAACGATGACACAACCTCCGGCGCCGGTTTTTTCGTACCCCACCCACTGTATTCAGGGGAAATTTACATGGTGGGTTTCGTCATAGCCCAAATAGTGGGTATTCAGTACAACTCCGGCAATATCACCGGCCGGGAAATGGTGGGTCTCATTCGGGAGCCCTTAAACCCGCATGACCCACACGCTATCGCAGTTTTCAACACGAGCGAGTTGCAGGTGGGGTACATTGAGCGCTCAGTCGCAGAAGTTTTATCCCCATTACTTGATCAATGTCTGATTACGGTGGAAGGGATTGTGCCCAATACGCCTGGGCGAAGTATAAGGTGTAATCGGTACAAGATACCTTGTCAAATCCACATATTTGCAGGCCCTGAGGGTTATGAGATGGTTAAATCTTTGATTTTCGGATCTGGGTTGCACTTGATTGTTCAAGATGAGGCTGCTTTTGGTTTGTCCGAGGCGGTGATTGTGAGGGAGGCAAATGGTGGTTTGGACGTGAAGAGATTAGATGACATATTTAAACTCGGGGACGAAAATGTGAGCAGATTGGGGTTCATGGAAGTAATGGAGCCGCCCAAAGACGTGATCATCTCAGAGCTGTTTTTACACCAGAAGGAAGGTCTGGCGTGGTTGGTGAGGAGAGAAAATTCAAGCGAGCTGCCCCCTTTTTGGGTTGAGAGGAACGATGGAATTTATATTAATGAGCTGACTAATTACCATACTGACCAGCGGCCAGAGTCCATTCGTGGTGGGATTTTTGCAGATGATATGGGGCTCGGTAAAACTCTAACCTTGCTTTCTTTAATTGCTCTTGATAGATTTGGTTCTGGTAGTTCTGGTATTAATAATTCTGATGGTAGTGGTAGTAGTACTGGAAGCCTTAATAATGGGGAAGTGAGGGAATAGATGAAGATGATGTTAGTGGTAGACTTACTATTGTTGGTGGTAAGAAGTCAAAGAGGGGGAGAGGGACTAAATTGGTAAACAATTCAAGGAAAAAGCAAAATGATGGGGTCACCCTTTGGGATATAAGAAATAATGCGAAATGTGTAGGTAGTTCCAGTAGCTCCGCTGACAATTCAAGGAAAAAGCAAAATGGTGGGGGCACCCTTTGGGATATAAGAAATAGTGGAAGATGTATAGGTAGTTCCAGTAGTTCAGTTGATCCTTCAGGCTTGAAAACGACATTGGTAGTGTGCCCGCCATCTGTATTTGCAACTTGGATAACACAGTTGGGAGAGCACACCAGGCCAGGAAGGTTGAGAGTTTACTTGTATTATGCAGAGAGGACAAAAGATGTTACGGAACTTCAGAAGTATGATTTGGTTTTGACAACTTATAGTACTCTGGGTATTGAAGAATCCTGGTCTGAGTCACCGATGTTTAAAATGGAGTGGTGGCGAGTGATTTTGGACGAGGCACATTTGATTAAGAATGCCAATGCTCAACAAAGTCGTGCTGTGACTAAACTGAATGCTAATAGGAGGTGGGCTGTCACAGGAACGCCCATACAAAATGGCACCTTTGACTTGTTCTCTCTAATGGTATTTTTGAGGTTTCAGCCATTCTCAGTCAGAACCTATTGGACTACCTTGGTACAACGTCCACTTGCTAATGGAAGCGAGAATGGGTTCTCGAGGCTGCAGGTATTAATGTCTTACTTCTTTTATTCCTTTTACATCAGGGAAATAAATTCTCATTCTTTATGTCCAGTGTTCATTTCATTGGTTTACAAATGTAATTTTGTGCTGTTTGCTTGGCTGTTCACCACTCTGGATATTTCAGGATCTAATTGGTTGATTATATGCACATACTGCTAAATGTTTAATGTTCTCACAATAATTTATGCCTTGTATATCTCAATGAAATGCTTGCTAATTACAGTATGTCACAATAGTTGCAAGTTTGTTAAAAGCAAATTAATGTAAAGTGTCAGATTCATTTCTTGCACTTTGAATTTATATCTTTGTATATGTGGATCCATTTTCGATTTATTTAACTTATAGTACATAGGCAGCTGGATGTGGTTTGGAGGTTTGTAGGTTGTTACATAGTGATATATTTAAAAATTTATGGTAGATTCTATGTATGTGGAGATGTCATGTTAAATATTCAGGTCATACAACCCACAAGTCATCTCTCAAACTCTCGGTCATTTAATGGGTGCCTCAATGTGTCAAGAAACTTAGAAGCTGAATTTTTTCTACTCTTTCAGCTAATCACTTCAATTTGCTTGGCTTTACACTTGCCTTCTATCTTTATTTGTGTGTGTGGGTCTATCTTTCTCACACATCAAACCAGTGAACACACACAAATACGAATTTTACGCACATATATCAAGCCAGTTAGCTCTTACACTGATCTGAATTTGTTGTCATATGTAATCCACATGCAGTGATTTCAACTTCAATAATCTCTTTTTTAAAATTTTACATGATGCTTTTTTTATCAAATTGCAAAAATTGTTAGTAATTTCGTGGTTGACAATCCAGTAGGGATCTTGGACCATGCTATATTGAATAGAGTTGTGCTCGATGAGGCCACAATATATTTGAAAACTGACCTATTTATGATTTGATTTAGTGAACTAGATTTTCAAGGGTGAACAGGCTGTGAGAATCTGAAAGATTCGTATGGTTGATCATGTTTTAGGAGAGAGAGAATGACAAAGATTTGTTTGATGTTTAAGTACAGAGTAATGTAAAGGCTTCTAATTATCATGTCAAATGGTCTCATATCTTTCTGAATTGAAGAACAAAAACCATTTAGATGCGCTATTAATGATCATTGAGTTTCCTCTGATTTCTTTCTCTCCATTTTGGTAGTCATGCATTCTTATTTCTTTGGATAGTTTTTGTTTATTGTTTGATTGTTAACTTGGAATAATGCTTCTTGTCATTCTGATGTAATGTGCTTATATCATTTAGGCTATAATGGCAACCATTTCCTTGAGGAGAACGAAAGATAAAGGCTTAATTGGATTGCCACCTAAAATTATAGAGACCTATTTTGTGGATCTTTCGGCTGAAGAAAGAGAGCTTTATGATCGGATGGAAGGAGAGGCTAGGAGTGTTGTCCGGGATTACATCTCTGCAAATAGCGTAACAAGCAATTATACAACTGTACTTAGCATTATTCTACGACTTCGCCAAATTTGCACTAACTTAGCCTTGTGCCCTTCAGATCTCATCGCATCTCTTCCAACAAACAATATAGAAGGTATTTCACCAACACTTATCTCTATCATTTATTCACATACATTGAGTTTGTGATGTTTTCAAGTAGATCATGATTATTCTTTTGATAGTTGATACTAGCCTTTGCATAGTCTTTTCTTTCCGTTGGATACTTTTTTCCCTTTCCTTGCAAGCATGCCTTCTGCAAACTTAGAACCTAATATCTTGATTACAATTCTGGTGTGAAAAATTGCATTACTGTTTAATTCATTCTAGCTTCTCTTATTTGCAGTACTACAATTTTCCATTTGTTCCATGTGGTATGGAGGAAGTTACTCATTTCGTTTCAATAATAGCAAAAATTGCTTGTATTGTAGAGGTTTTATGTTTTAATTTTCCTTTTCTTGGCTTATGATTATTATTTAGAAATGGTGAACTGAGAATATTACATACCTTTCTTTGAAAGTGTGTGCAAGAGCATGAAAGTTGGTAATTTGAAAATACAACCCTTTGAGAGTGGATCCAGAACGATTATGTACGTGAATGTATTATAATTGTTTATATCCATTTAATTCAAAAAATAAATATATGACGATTTTTTTATATCTTATTTTATATATATTCTGCTTAGGTGAGTTAATATTAGTTAATGTTGAAAGAACTAGTATTCTATAACTGAATTGTTAGCAGAAATCTTTGTTGAGTGTTGTCTCATTCCACATGCTAGGACTGTTAGTCGATTCTTAGAAGAATTTTTTTGATTTACTAATAGGAGCTCCTGTTAATGTGCATTGCCAGCGCTTGTGATGGTGTGACGTGTCCTTTTCTTATTCGTGGAAACTTTGAAATACGCTCTCAGCTTAAATTTAGGCGCATTTGACCCAAATTTGCACTCAACTCACCAATCTGTGAGTTTGCGCCTACAGTTGGGCAAATTTGGTGACAAGGGGTCATTTGTTTATTTTAATGTCTTGTTGACAAATTACCGGTCTACTTTTTTCCTTTTCCCCTTCCTTTCACGTTTCCTTTGGTCGAGTTCGCTGTATCTCCTAAAACTATTAATCTTTCATAGACGTGTCTCTACTTTAATGACAAAATGAGGTTGCGAGAGACAAAAAACATCATGCTTGTTGAAAGAATGCCTTTTCAGGAAGAAATATGATGTTACCCAGTAACAGGTCACCCTTGAAAATTAACTAAAATTACTTGCACTTTGAAATTTTTTTGGTGTTCTTATTCTTTATTTTACATATAAATATACTCCTTTTGAAGATTAGAGCTGTATTTTTGTTAAGAACAAATTCGGGTTGGTGTGAAAGCAGTTCACTAATTATGAGAATTTTATAGCTGCTTTTGTTTGTTGTACATGATATAATTATGATGAGTGCTTACAAGTTTGATTGAATCGAGCAGATGTATCCAATAACCCAGAATTGCTGAAAAAGATGGTCGCAATGCTACAAGACGGGGAAGATTTTGACTGTCCAATTTGCATTTCTCCACCAACTAATATTGTGATCACTTGTTGTGCTCATATTTTCTGCCGGTCCTGCATCCTTAAAACACTGAAACGTGCTAAACCCTGCTGCCCTCTTTGTCGTCGTGAGCTATCGGAAACTGATCTCTTCTCAGCCCCACCAGAAGACAGCGATAAAATCGACTCTTCCTCTTCTAGTGCATCTTCTAAAGTGGCTGCTCTCTTGAAACTTGTAACAGCATCAAGTGATGAAAACCCATCAACAAAATCTGTTGTGTTTTCTCAATTCAGGAAAATGTTGGTTTTCCTTGAAGAGCCTCTAAAAGCAGCTGGTTTCAAGATATTGCGCTTAGATGGGTCGATGAATGCAAAGAGGAGAGCTCAGATTATAAAAGAATTTGGTGTCCCAGCACCAGATGGTCCTACAATTTTGCTGGCCAGTCTCAAGGCGTCAGGTACTGGCATTAATCTTAGTGCTGCTTCTAGGGTCTACTTGTTGGAGCCGTGGTGGAATCCAGCAGTTGAGGAGCAGGCAATGGACCGGGTGCATCGGATTGGGCAAACAGAGGATGTGAAAATTGTGAGGATAATTGCACGCAACAGCATAGAAGAGCGCATATTAGACTTGCAAGAAAAGAAAAAGAAGCTGGCAATAGAAGCTTTTGGTAAGAGAGGAGGCCAAAAGGATCGGCGAGAAATTAGCGTAGACGATCTTCGTACTTTAATGTCCTTGTGAGTTATTCTTACTTCTACATCATCTATCTGCCTGTCATATTACTTTTTGTTATGTACATACTCTGTATAAACTCGCTTAGCTTTTGAAGTCTTTTGGTATGTAAAACATCTACTCATGCATGCATGCGAGCAACTTTATGGATTTCATATAATGCAGTGCCTCTTTAACCATTCTTTTGGTTATGATTTTGTTATTTTACTTGTGTACTGTTATAATAATAATAATGATCCAAATGTTGTTATTGACGTGACGTGAATCTTTGGAGGGGTTGTGCTTTTCTTCTGTTTCTTGTTTGAAGGATGGATGGATATCTATCTCCTGCTGTAAACTTGTCAGTCGACATTTTTGCATATCATATTCTCATTATTGATTTGCTTCTCCTCCGCCCGCCGCCATCTGACATTGTGGTTCCAAATTTTCTACCAAGTTAACATAAATATGTCCCAACCAATCTTGGCCATGGAAGTTTGGCAGGTGTCAAACTTTCTTTTCTTGACATGAATCAGTTTTTGGTCTAATTCTTGCATTACATCTCTCCCCTTTCTCTTTCAAATCCGTCCGTCCGTCCAAATACACGAATAATGATTAGGTTATCAATTTTCTAATGTCAAAATTTGGTGTTACTACGAACAACATTACTTAATCACATCAAAATATGTTTTGGAAAATACAAATTTGATGTCCTACTACTAGTCGGTCTTTTGCGAAGTATTAATTTATATTTTTTTCATATTACCCCACCACAAGTATTAAATCATATTTGTTTCTTTCCCATGTTTTCTTTATAAAAAAAAACTATTATTTTTTTAACTTCAATTACCAATAAATAAAGGAGTAAATTGGAAAAATGCCAGAGGGCAGCCAATTTATAACTTAGCAATTAATTCAAAATGTGATAGGTTTGGTCATAAATAATAAGAAATAAATAAAGAAAGAGTACCAAGTCCAAGTCGGGTGGGTGTGTCGGCTAAAGAGTCAAGACCATCAAAAAAGCAATAAGACTTAAGATAGGGCTGGCCCTAAAGTTTATTATTATTATTATTATTGTCTTGGATACAAGGAAGGAATTAGTATTTATTTGTATAATTTGATGATTAGTTTTATATATTTTTATCTTTATCCATTCAAGTCGTTATTATTTGTATTTAAAAAGTTTATTTATTTTTTAGCATGCGAGTGTTTTATGTGGGCCTTAGGGCCGAAGTACGGAAGTAGTTATAGTTGATCGTTGACTAGTTATTGGGTTTGGGATTGATATTCGGGCCGGGCCGGGCCGGGCCCTCTATAGAGAAGTGGAGCGCCTTGTTGTTGTTGTTGTTGTCGTCGTCGTCGTCTTTTTTATTATGGAATGAATAGATTCAAACCAAATCATAATAAAAAGAAAAAAGATTTTACCATTAGGAGGATATTACTATTAATCTTTTATCATTTTATATTTTTATTTAATAAAATGAAAGTAGCCATTCTATTTAATTAAGAAAATAATTTTTTATTCTAATTTTATTTTTAACCCAAATAAAATGGTTATGTACATTTTAAAGTCAATTTGATGAAGGTTCAATATTATATGGGTGTTTTTTATGTTAATTAAACTAAATAATTAATTTATTTTTTAATTAAATAAAATGGCTAGTTTCATTTTTAAGTTGTTTTAAATTTATTAAAAATAATTTAATACGATGTTAGTAATAAATCACAAATAAATAGTTAACTTTGGTTAGAGACTTGATCAAATTTTAGTTATTGTTGTTGCATTTATTGGTTTAATTGAAAGAAAAAAGCACTAAAGTTCCTTCCTAGACATATATGGTAGGTAATTTGTGATCATAAAAGCTTGTTTAGTCAGTCTCGTACGGTCGTGGGAAGTTGGATGATAGACAAAGTCTCATTTAATAATGAAAAAGTCTAAGGCGACCGGTCCTAGCGACCGGATTTTTTTTTTAAATATTTTTAAATAATTTATAAGATTTATTAGAATTGGAATTTTTACAGAATAAAATAATTTTGATGTTATTTGGATACATGTAAAAAATATGCCTGTACAGTCTGCACAGACATATTTTTTACATGTATCCAAATGATATTCAAATCACTTTATTCTGTAAAAATTTCAGTTTTAATAAATCTTATAAATTATTTGAGAGATATTTAAAAAAAAACCAGTCGCTAAGACCGGTCGCCCTAGAAGCACATACTCCTTAATTATCTAAAGAATTAATAATACAACTCATCGCTTCGATGTGCATGATAATTAGAGTACTTAAAAGAAGAAGCTAGCTAGTGCCTTGGTCCGCTACTTAGTCCGTTCTTTTGGTCCGCTTTAGATCCTCCCCGATATATATATATATATATATATATATATATATATATATATATATATATATATATAAGCTGGAGTTGGTTTATTGATCGATCTTATTTGTTATAGTACGATGATGCAAATGGCCTCAATTACATCATCGTACTATAACAAATAAGATCGATCAATAAACCAACTCCAGCTTATATATATATATATATATATATATATATATATATATATATATATATATATATATTTTTCATTAAAATCTTTTTTTAGCTAGTCATTGATCATTATCACATGTAAACCGTATTTAATTATCTCTATGATATATATATATATATATATATATATATATAGAGTCCGGATCAGGTCCGGACTCCCGGATTTTATAAAATCCGGACCTTTTTTTTTTTTTTTTTTTTTGCTTTTTTTTTTTGAAACAACTAAAAAAAAAATTATGGAACTGAAATTTTTCCATAATACAGTGTTTTGGGTGTGATTTGGATGCATATACCAAAACATTTCTGTACAGTCTGGACAGACTGTACATACATTGGTTGGTATAGGTATTAAAAACACACCCAAAACACTGTATTATGGAAAAATTTCAGTTCCATAATTTTTTTTTTTTTTTTTAGTTGTTTCAGAAAAAAAAAGGCAAAAAAAAAAAAAAATTTGGGGTCCGTATTTTAAGTCCAGTCCGGGAGACCGGACTGGATCCGTGGTATATATATATATATATATATATATATATATATATATATATATATATATATATATGGGAGCGGATCAGGTGCGGGCTCCCGCACCTGGTTAAAATGCGGACTTTTATATATTTTTTTTTTTGGTTTTTTTTTTAAAACAACTAAAAAAAATAAATAAAAAATTATGGAATTGAAATTTTTTCATAATACAGTGTTTTGGATGTGATTTGGGTACGTATAACAAAAATATGTATGTACAGTCTGGACAGACTGTACCACCACTTTTTGGTATAGGTATTCAAAACACGCCCAAAACATTATATTATGGAAAAATTTCAGTTCCATAAAATATTAAATATTTTTTTTTAGTTGTTTTAAAAAAAAAAACCAAAAAAAATCAAAAAAAAAAAAAGTCCGCATTTTAACAAAATAAGGGCTCCCTTACCTGATCCTGTCTGATATATATATATGATCCACATTGTGGAGAATTAAAGAGATGATCAAGAAGTAATAGTGATCATGACAAATAGATAGATAGGTACAGGGTACTTAAAATTAAACCACGTACGTACGTAGTATTTTATAATTGATCGGGAGTAAGTATATACTGAAATTAAGCCATGCATAAAATGAATTATAGTAGTAATTAATTTGGTTATTTTGAATGGGTTTCTGCATGCAGACAACTATGGGAAGAAAGGTTTTGGTCATGATTGCAGACTTAATTGGACGAAGAAAGCAGACAAGTAGTATACAAGGGAAGAAGGCCTCTGGTCATGATTAATTGTAGACGACGACCTCGATCGACCAAAACGACTCTTACTTAATTTTTGATGTTTGCAGAGTATACTAGCTAGCTAGTGAATAATATTCTTAATTAATTTGACAGAATTAAACAATTGATATGGTGGCTTTTAAGAACTTTTCATCAATTCTCATGCATGCATGCATGCATCATGTTCAACTAAGGGTGGGTGGGTGGCTTTTAAGAACTTTTCATCAATATCAATTATAGATAATTAATAATATATTTAATATTATATGATTCATTACGGGAGGGATGAAGTATTGAATAAAGAAAACTTTAATTGATATTGATTTCTTTTGCTGCACGTGCTAATTTATTCAGCTCAAAAAGTAATGAAGTTAAAAAAAAGTTTTAAATATCATTATCTTGATCAACTTTGAATGTTTATTTATGATTTTTCTTTATTTATACTGAGTAGTTTTATATATATATATATATATATATATATATATATATATATATATATATATATATCCACTAATCTTATTTAATTATTTTTTGGGTGGTGTATATATACCAAATCACATGCACTTCATAATTTCTTCCACTGTGTTTGGAGAATTTTATATCTAAAAAATTAATTCAGATTAATTAATGTAAATTGAAAACTAATTAGTCTGAGTATGATTCATCGATCCAGTGTGCTTGCATTGCATAACTCGATCGGATAGTGAAAAAACACACCAACCGAACCGTTGCATGAAACCATATAAATAAATTACCAGCAGCTAATTAATCTAAATATATCCCCCGCTATTTATTTTAAATTTCTTAAAAACATTATTCAAAATTTTAAATTGGTTGATTGCCTAATCACATATTCATATTCCTTTTTAGTCCGATACACCTAGAGTTAATAATATATTTATATTTTACAACAATTAAGTAATACTATAATATTTTTAATTTGTCATTAATATACTTTTTATTATTATATCTTGTATCACAAAAACATTTTTAGGTTCCCCCTCCATTTCCCTCCAGCTATGTCTAAAAAAAAATAATCCATGTTCTTACTGGATCTACCAATGCACACCAAATTAATAACTAACAAATATAATCAGATACTATCAGAAAGAAAGAGCAATGTCAAGAATTATCATTAAATTTACTTTATAAAACTAACAACGGGCTTATATTTACCTCTTTTGATAAAAAATAATAATTGAATAGATGTTAAAATAAGACTTAATATTACACATATGTATATTTTAGTCATGTCTATGTCATCAATTTTATCAGAAAAAATTAAAAGTTTAATCCCTAATTAATAAAATTGAGAAGACAATCCCCAAAGTAAGGGGGGGGGGGGGGGGGGGGGGAAATCAGGTATTAATCCATATTTAGTAATATCCATTCATTATACAAATTTAAAAGGTATTGATTTTGGCTTTTTGAAATCAATGAATATAATATTTTAAATTTAAATTAATGTATACTATTTAATTTTAAAAACGTCGAATTTGAAATAAACAATGAAGTAATTTTTAAATTAAATATTCCTAATTATATTAATTAAAATCAAATGAATTTATATAAATTTTATTTTAAAAGATTTTTCGAATGAATTTGACAAAGTAAAAAGACTCTTTTATTAGAATGAATGAAGCTTAAAAAGATTGGCATCAAATTATTTAAAACTCTCCCAAAATTTAAAATCACTAACATGGGTAGGTGATAAAATGTAACGACAACTATAAAATTAAAGTTTATGTTCACATTGACCAATTAAAATTAGCCCTTTTTTATTTATTTTTTTATGGGGAAAAAAGCCCATTTTTCATGCCAAGTCTTCAAAACACAGGCTCATAAATGTTATGGATGATGGTCATATCATATCTATCTTTTTCTTTAGGCCATTTTTAATTAATCGCTTTGCCTGTCTGTTCAGGACAAATTAAAGTCCACATTAATTAAAAAGTTGGTCCACTTTTGAGGCATAGTTAATAAATTTAAATAGACTAATATCGCTTGACTTAATCTAATACTATTTGCATTTAACAATAAAATTGAAGGATAAAATGAATTATATATTTAAATAGACTTATAAATGTTTCCAAACAACATAAAATTAAGAATATGATCTTACATCATACTTAATACATAAGGCTAAATCAATTATTTGGACCGAAGAACTTTGACAACTTAAAGAAACAGATGTGTAATTTAGTCGGATATCAATGGACGGTGCATAATCTCTGTTAGTTTTAGAGTCGTATTACGATTGTAACATATCTTTACATGGATAAGTAATTAAGTAGGAATTAAAAATGGTCTTAATCGCATACGTATCTACATTAGATACATTGGTCGCAAGTCAATTCCATCAAATATTTATCGACATATATACCACTTTTCTTAATTTTAAGACACGACTATTTCGAACGCTCACTTCTCACACCTATACGTATAGAATATTGATATTTTACGAGAAAGTAAAAAATATTATTAATAGTTTGTTTGATTTATAAATTCAATATTATATTTCTAAAATTAATTGAAAAAATGAAATAGATAATTTGATTTTTAAACTTAAAATAATATGAAAAATTAAATTATTAGTATTTTTGAAAAATTTCAGAAAGAGATTAAAATAAATATTATACCATCTAAAACGACATAAAAAAAAATATGAAAGAACGCGCAACCACGTGAATGACGAGTGAGTTGGTGCATTAACAAACAAACCCCACAAACCGCCTCTTGTCAACATTCACGATCTTATCTCTCTCTCTCTCTCACCAAAATTCATTTTTTCTATATTTTTTTCTTGAAAAATAAACCCATATTTTCAAAATTCATACTCCCTCAGTTTTTTTTTCTCTCAAAAGTGACATTTTAAGAGTAAGTATACAAATTAAGAAATATAATTAATATTTTATTTAATTGACCAATTACTTATTTTATATTAATATCAATCACTCTATAATTCATTAAAAAATGAGAGAAGAAAGAAATAACATTACTATTAGAGTAACTTTGTTCAAAAGATGAGTTAACAAAAAATTGCATTAACTGTGTAGGTTGTTTTTGGAATCTACCAACCCTAAAAAAAATCGTCTAAAAAATACTCACTCCGTCTCATAATATATGACGTTTTAAATAATTTTATTTTTTTCAAATTATTTGACATTTTATATAATTAAAAGAATTAACCACAATCTTTTCAAAATTACCACTCATAAGAAAATATTATAGATGAGAGAGAGTATGATATAAGTACTAACTCCATTCCATAATAATTGACATTTTAGAAAAAAAATTTGTTCAAATTTATTAGTCGTTTACAACTTTCTAGGATAAGAAATTATTTATTTTCCCATATAAACTTTAATTTCTCTCACTATCTCAATAAATTTTCTCCCTTGTATTAATAGTTTTTAACTTCCCATAAATAGGTAGTGATGAAATTTCATATATATTTTAATCCTAAAATGATAATATTAAATAATTTTCTTAATTCATGTACATGAAGTAAAAATTACTATTATTATGGAATGGAGGTAGTATATGGTAAGGTATATTATAGACAATTAATACTATATTTAATGTTATACAATCATTTTCTTAAGAAATTAAAAATAATTTATATTTTCAGAAACAAAAATAAAAGTTTCACAAGTTCCTCACATGAATAATAAATGAATCCCATATACTCATGTGAGTGAGAGCGTGTGAAAATATTAAAACTTGTAGAAATATCAATTATATTTCATTAATTTTTATCCGCAACTCTAAAACATAATATATTATGGAACGGATGGAATAATTAAAAAGATAAGAATAGAACATTATTAAATTTGTGTCCTTATATGTATAGGGAGTAGTTAGTATGAAATCAACATCATGACAAGTTTATTTTATGATCAATACATTGCTGATACGTAGACGGAGAGATCACTCTCTCCCGTCTGTGTGTCAGTACTGTAATTGATATGGAGTGAACTTATCATGAACTTCACTTTATACTAATTAGATCCGGATATTGATGTTAATAATGATGTCGAACTTAGAGCATCTCCAACGGTAATAACCAAAAAAATCCAAATTGAAAATTGTTGACTTACGTGACAATTTAAAGAGCATTATTTGTTACATTTATATTTTGTGTCTCATCAGTCTCTTCAATTCAATGAGTTATACATCAAATTCGCCAAGCAAAATAAATATTTTTAGCCTGACATAAATATTTTGAAGAGATAGAATAAGGTTACAGATTTGATAACTAAGATTAATAAAAATGTTAAAAATAATTTTTCAAGTGTGACTCACTTATTTAAGTATTTCAAAATAATTAAAGAGACTGTTAAAATTGCTCTTAATCTTTCGAAACTTGATTTAAACATAATTTATTTAACTCATTAAATTTCGTCTGAATCTATAAACCTGACACACAAGAAGGTGGCTCCTGAACATACACATACATGCATACCTTTAATCAATCCAATCAAAAACACCATACTTTCCCATGGTAACTTTTTTCTTATTTAAAATGTTTTTTTTCTAAATTTGGACTTTGACCTTCAACCTCTAGTTAAAGCATAAATAAAAAACAAAACAAAATTGCAGACTTACTACGTTTCTCTCCTTCCTTCACATGTGATGGGTCATTTGTTGGGGGAACCGGGTCTAATAAAGAATGGTAATACCGCTTTAGTTGAAGGTTAAATTTGTTAGTCATACATCTTCCGGCTCCCTCCCTCCCTTGTTTTACTTTAATTAAATCTGACCTCCAATAAAATAAAATATTTCGCCCCTTTTTTGCAGCACCTTGTAAGACAGATAGATAGGGAAAGAGAGAATATCTCTAGAACTGATTTTTCCCCAACTTAGCAAATTACTTTCTCTAGGAATTTTACATTGTTTGATTTCGGGGGAATATAACTGGATTTTTTTTTACTTCAATACCTCCTCATAAACCCACCCTTGCAGATATAGATTGTGACAGATTTTCTTTACCTATAATTTCCCAGAATAGCTTTGGTATTTTTATTATTCTTATTAATATTTTTTTTGTAGAATAACATATCATAAAGTTTTCTGGAAAAATCTTCGGTTTCATTGCTTTTGTTTGCTATTGATTCTGTTTCGATCGTAACTTAAAAGTAATTAACTTTTGACGCAATCGATTTTGTTCATCCAATATCAAAAGATCAACCAACAATATTTTTGGTCAAAACTGGAAGAAATCTGGTTTTTCGATTTCTGGGTAGGATCAGAAACCCATGAAATTTCGAATTTTGGTTTCTGGGTATTGACCGGAATTTGATTTTTCGATCTGGGTTTTGTCCAAATTTTTATTCGGCTGCAGTTATGGCGGCTATGAAGACTGGTAAAAACCTCGATAAGTGGAGGAACTATTTCCGTACTTCTACTTCTGATGTATTCGATATAATTCAGCATGGGATTATGGTTGCGGCTTCTGATTACCCACAAGAGTTTAGGCTAAGAAGAGATCGAATTGCTGAGACTTTGTTCTCATCTAAGCTGAGTAAATGTGTTGGTTGTGATCGTGTTGAGTTGTCAGTGGCTGGTGAGAAGAGAGAAGATGATGGAGGCTGCAAGATTGGCTGTGGGAATGAATTTGAAGCTGGTAGGAGTAAGGAGAGCAAGGTGGATACTGGTAGAGACGATCATGGTGGTGATATGAATGCGAACCAGATGGTTAGCAATTACAGCTATAGGGATGCTGAGGCATTAACTGATGAGATTGAAGAGGAGTCTCAGATTTTTGGGGAGGTTTTGAGAATCAAAGAGATTGTGGAAAACAGTGAAGATGAGGTTTTTTTCTCATCATTTTCTACTTGTATTCTATTTGTTTGTTAGTGTATTTATATGAAGATGTTTATTAATTGTTTGAAGCTTCGATACTTATTCTATTGTTCTCAAGTTAATCAATGTGTATTCTTAGTTCTTTTTAGACGGGGTTTGGAGAATTGTTTGGTGAGATTGCGTGATTTTAGTTTGTTTTGAATGGATTTATTAGTTTTCCTGGGAGGGTAATATTTGATTGGTTGTTCTTTTTTTACAGTCCTATTCGTTATTGTTCGATTCACTGAGGCGGCTTGAATTGATGTCTTTGTCTGTCGAAGTTCTGAAGGTTTGGATTTAATGTCTTTTAATTGTCATTGGGTTTTTTTGTTGTTCCCATTTTCTTTAGGGTTAGTTGCAACTTGTTAAACTTATTCACCATCATTATTGAGTATGGCATGCTTATATAAGTTTTATACTTCAGGCCACTGAGATTGGAAAGGCAGTTAATGCTCTTCGAAAGCATGCCTCAAAGGATATTCGACACCTCACGCGGACACTCATTGAGTATGAATATCTTGCCTCTTGGCTAATTAAGGTTTCTATGATTGAATTGTGATCACTTGACAGTGGAATGAACTTGAATTGATCCTCACTTGTGAAATGCCATTGGCATATTTTGTTGTGCTTGTTGATAATCATTGCACTTCTACACTCTCGCATATTAGTTACCTTTGTGTTTCTTGGTCCGGTTAATAAATAATAGTTTGATAGTATTAATAGTTTTCGAGCACGTAGTGGTTTGCTTTCTTTTATGACTAGATTTCTAATTTATTGTTAATGTTAAAACCTAGAGTGTGATTCATGTTTCCTTTTTATTTTTTTGACACGGTTTGATGTTAACAATACCTACATTTTATCTAGATGTAGCACAATTATTTTAGTTACCAACAAGGCTGAAATTCCATATGTTGTTTCATCTGACTTCGAAATAGAAACTTTTGGAGAAGTAGATGATGCTGATTAAACTTTTCTTGCTTCAGTAGGCACTCTGTAAATGTTTCCATTTTCTGTTCTTCAGTTTTTCTATGTGAATGGATAACGAATTTTAACCAATTTCAGCGCCACCAAAGCCATATGAATTATAAAAAAAATGGATATCTAGAATTTATTTTCCTTTTGTTTTCTGCTTGTTAGTGGGATATTTTTGTACTGATGGATTCTGTTCACTTCCTTTTAGCTAGAGTGTCATTTTATTTTTCTATTTATATTTATATTTATATTTGGCAAGCTCATCTCTTTCTTCTGAACTAATTGTTATGATTGCAGGGCATGGAAAGTTATGGTAGATGAGTGGGTGACTGCTACAACAACTATTCCAGGTAGTTTATCAGGAAGTTTTTTTGAAAGTAACTTTTTCATAATTTCAGCTGAGCATTTTCAATTGAAATTGAGGTCAAAATCCATTATGTTCCATATATACTTATAGGTGGCTCAGAAGGTGGTACACCAGAGTCTGTGAACCCTTCTGTTGTTGATGAAGAAGAGGGACTCCCTTCACCTCCGTTGGATGATTTAGCATTTTTTGCTACTCAGTCTACTTCAATGGAGTTTTCTCAGGTATTTGCGATTGTTCATCCTTCTTACTAAGTAATCTGTTTTTTGTGGTGATAAACTGACTGAGGTATTCTCTCATGTGGGTTTCTCAATTATGCTGTGTGAAGTTCTTTGATGGCCTGGATGATGACTTAAGTGAGTCCAGTTTTTATACCTTATGAGTTTCTGATATGTCTTTGGTATTCGGTTCTTTATTGTAGAATTCCTCACTTCAAAAGAATTGATGATTTTATTGGTTTTTTTTTGCAGATCCTCAAAATAGTGGGGAATTCAACGAGAACCTTGAAACTGGTAGAAAACCAAGGGTGGAGAGCCACAAGGCCCACAATATTCCAAAGCAGAAGCACCAGCTTCCCATTGAGTCGGTCACTCCTCTGAAGGACAAGAAGGATGAGCAAACTAGGAAAAAAGAAGCTTCAATTAAAAAACAAACGATGTTTTTGAAACCAAATAAGCCCTCCATTCCGGAATCTGAGCCTGGGAGACCTACAAAACCAAGTTTAGAACAAAAGGTCCTTTGCAAAACAAAGTTGCAGCAAAAATCAAAAAAAGTAACAATCCAGAGGCCACCAGTATCTCAACAAAATGTAAGTTTTGGGATAGCTGGTGTTTTGGTTAACCGCTTGAAGCTTTGAAGTTCTCTATCTAATGCTTGTTAAAAAAAATTGACCAGAAATTAAGGTCTTCAGATGAGGCTGATGTTCAAGTAAAACTGGAAGCCACAAAGAGGAAGCTCCAGGAGCGCTACCAACAAGCTGAGAACGGTTTGTCTATTCTTTTTGAACCTAAACTTTTGTCTTTTATGGCTTTGCGATCTTGAATTTTCATTTGTTTTAGACCTAGGTAAACTTGGAACCAGAAAATTTAGAACTCAAAGCTTGAAATTTGTGGGAATAATATACTAGAGTGAGTTTGTGACGAGTGTGCCCTCACAGTGAGCTTTGTATTCCGGCGGTTGACTGATCTCCATAGCTTTTCCTCTATATTGAAATTGTTTTGCTAATGTCATCATCTGAAAAAAGGGTTACTTTGAAAACTATGTGAATTTTATAGCATAAATAGAAAATTCATCTGATGGTGCTTTATAATTCTTCTCAACAGCCAAGAGGCAACGGACAATACAGGTTATGGAATTGCATGATCTCCCAAAGCAGGGTCTTGGCCATAAAAATTCTCATGTGAGACCTGGCAACCATAATAGGCACTGGGCAAATGGGCGTCGCTAGTTTCTGTTTCTCTAATTTTTCCGACTTGAATTCAATAACCAACCAGCGATCCTCCAGTTTACACCGATAACTCCTTAAATGGTACCTTCATCTCGAGTTTGAAAGGTGAATTTTTTTTATTGACAAGGGTTACTCCTGAGATTTGAGAGGCAAGGTTTTGGAACTAATCCTGTTCAAATTAGGGGGATTTGTGGTCCAGCAAATTTACATTTTGCTTTGGCTCTCATAATCATTCACTTGTCGATGATCATGCTTCTGAATTGCACAGAATAAGTGCATTTTTCATTCGATCATACAAATGTACAAACATTTAAGCATAAATGTTGCACAATTAGAAGCATGTTATTTTTGTAGCATTATGGATTTATTTATCTCAGCTCACCATAATTTTACTTAATAATTGACTGTACTGAGCAATGTGTTGCATGAGCTTGGAAAGACACTAAACTAGTCTACAAGTTGAGCTTTGTTGTGGTGGAAGGCACTAGTCAATTTGTAGGAAGCAAATCTCATACAATAGGTCTGGAAATGTTTGTGGTAACTATGGCAAGTGCGACTTAGTACTTGTATATCCATCCAAATATAATAATATATCATAAGTATTTCTTTATTTTTAAGTTTTAACACAAATATTTATACACAATTATTTTATAAAACAATAAAATTCTTGATGGAAATAAAAAGTCTTGTATGAAGTATAAACATAGTAGATCATAAATTACGTACCTTGTGTTTTCTCTATCAATGAGTATTAAGAAACTAATATGATTTAGAAAATAGTATTTGTTACATTACGAGTAACACTTGTAAAAAAAAAAAAATTCAAAATCAATTGTAGTAAAATAGAAGAAGAAAGTTGAAAAGCTATTAACTAGTATTTCCCTTCCCACCATTTGTTGTCTCCTACCCTACCAGTGGAAAGGCCCTTTACCCTACAAAAGTACGTATTTGGTTATCAAATAATAATAGTATTGTTTATTATGTGTAAAACACTAGAAGAGAATGGATGTGGTCTTACTTAATGTCAAAGAAGCTGAACTTTCATTTTTATTCAAAGGCACTATTGGGGTCTGGAAGGGGGATTTGAAGTCTTTGTTGTTGTTGAATGTTTTTACCATATATCTCAATTGGAGTATTTTGTATTGTTGTTGACCGTCTCAGTTATTTTTTCAACGAATGACAATGTTGTCCAAAAAGAAATTTCAGCATGTAGATGCATTTTAATGTAATATACCATTAATTAATTATTAACTGTGATTTTAATGTGGGTTGGTTTGGTTTTGATGAATCAGCTAGCAATCAAGAAGTTAAGAGTAGATAGATATGTGGATTGGTTTGGTTTGGTCACCTCCTCTCCTCTCCTCTCCTCTTTCATGCATGGCTTCTGAGCTTGAAGAGGCCAGGGATCGGATCGGAGGTTCCAAGTGTCTGGTAATTAATTTCCCACGTACATTATTTATTTCGTCTACAGAAAAGAGGTACAAGAAAACAGTACACATGCAGCTACTACATTTTATCATCATGTATATATATATATATATATATATATATATATATATATATATATTATCATGTATATATATATATATATATATATTATAGCCTAATTCCATTTGATTTTGATTTAGTGAGTAGCCCAATCTAAGTCTACAGGTGTGCAATTCCAATACCCCTTAACTAAACTGTAGAACATCTAGCAACTACTAATATATAATTTCACATTCATAGTAGAAACTAGAAAGAAAACAGGAATACAATAATGATGATAGTTGTGATCTAAAACTCTGTTTTTTATTATATAATAATTAAAATTTGATATTTTTACAAGGTTTTTATTATTGTGAGACCCAATCACCTGAAATGAGCTTTGCGTAAAATTATTTATTATGATATTAATTTTGTGTGGTATATAATATAATATATAACTCCTTAATTATCCTTTTTGTGGTTGGAGAATATATTCATTTAATTCAATCATGCTAATTATTATATTTGCCCAGGGTCGGATCCTTAATTATTATTGGGTGTTACCAATCTAATGAACAATTTGGGTTCAGAGAGAATTAATCAAGATGAAGTTAATCACAATATAGTAAATTACATATTCTTTTCATCTTCTTTACGCACACCTTCTACACTTGTAATTTTTCCATTATATTCTTTGTCCCAACTCCCAATTACCAATTACTCCTTCTGTTCTTAAAAAATTATGTTTTTAGAAGAAAAAATTATAACTTCCGAAGAGAATAAATTATTTATTTTTCTATAATACCTCTACCTTCTCTTGTTGTCCCAAGAAATCATCTTTCTTCTATTAATAATTTTCAACTTCTTATAAAAGGATACTGATAAAATTTTAAATAAATTTTACTTGATAAATGATACTTTCTTGATTTATGTGTCCAAATTTAAAACCACAATCTTTTAAAAACGGAGATAGTATCAATTACATTAGAGCCTACAAACAATAATATCTTGGCAGAAGGAAGGAAATTGTCTGTCTATTACTATTACTACCCTCCGCATATGTAATTTAACAAGGAGATAAGAAGGGGAATCTCAATGTTGCGTATGCGGCCACGGGCCACCAAATCGGATATGCTTTACAATTATGACTATGTGGGCCCAAATATAATTTGACAAGATATTCCAACATGAAAAAGGTGTGTGTTGCTAAACACACTACGTTGATGTCATCTGATTGGTTGAAACATCCAAAGTAGCAGAGAGAGCAATTTTTACAGAGAGAAGATGTTCTGTCCCTAAATTTTCTGTTGTCCTCTATTTAAATTTTGACACGTATTTTTTTATTTAATTTTAGAATTAATTAGTGTTAAGTAAAAGACTAAATATCAAAATTTAAGTAGAGGAACACAATGAGACAAAAAAATTGGGGACAGAAAATCTGCTCTCGTTTTTATACGAATAATGCTAGACACATAAATTATTCTACAAATATTTTACAAACTGCTTATGTGGCATACTCCACCTCAACATATTATGTGGGACCGAAGACTACATTGAAATAATTTGTTGATCAATATGCTGAGGTGAAGTAAACCACACCACATCACATCAGGTGAGTTCCAACTTCTGGTTCGATTTTGACCAGTGACCCAGTTTTGGTCAAAATTCGAGTTGGTCTGTTGACCACCAGTCCAACCGATGGTCCAACCGACAAATCCGGTTAATTGACCCAATTTACTCGATTTTTAATTATTATTTTTACTAAAAAAATTTAATACTAAAATTAACCACTTTTATTAATATTGTACTCATCCTTTTATGTTTTAGTTCATAAAAAACAAGATTTTTACAATTTTTATTAATTATTAATAATATATATTAATAATATTACTAGGTCAATAATGATTCAAACACTGGTTGAATCGGTAATCTATTCAACCAATACATTTTCCAGTTCGATACGGTCCGATTCTAAGAAATTGTTTAAATATCTATCTGGCTGTAACTTCTACAATGACAAATGTACCAAGTTGTTTGCAAGTAGGTTGGGCTGTGTTGACCCAATTGGGCATGCAATATCTACAACCTCTTTTTGAAAAAAAATCTCATTTGTAAATTTTATGAACATTAAGGATATACTTCTCACAATCTCTAAATATAAATATAATGATTCATAAATTTATAAATTTGACAAAAATACGAATAATTCATTTCATTCTAATAAAATTATTAAGCACGATTTTTTTCATTTTATGAACATTAAGTATATTCGTATTATTTTTATCTTCACACTATAAAACGGAAGGAATATCACATACTAATTTGTTCTCTATAAGGGAATTTTGATATTTTTACAACACCAAATGGAAATATTAATTCCACGTGAGTTATGACTAACATGATTTTGGTTAGCTTCAAACAGAAACGGTAGATGACCAACTCTTGGCTAAAAACAGAAACGTTTCACTAAAATTTGAAATATTTCTATTATATTTTTGATATATTTGACAAGGTTTGATCGTTTGGATTGGTTAAAAAGCTGAAAATTTGTATCTTCAAACTAAACATGTTACTAACATTAAGCTCCAACCGTCAAGTGGACAAAAAACTCCTGGTAAGATCTTCAAACTAAGCTGTACTACAGACTCCTAAATGTACACAATCTACGATCGTAGAATTAATTTACCCTACGATAATAAAATGACTACTCTACTATCAGTCATTGAGGACTTAACTCTACGATCGTATACTGTATAAATTTAGAGCATATAAAGATGTGCACCTCCATTTTTTCATATACATATATGAGAAAAATATATATACACAATTGGCTATAACGACGGTTTTTTGAGATGATAACCAGTGAATTGCACTACAAGAAAAAGGTTCATCAGCGACCGCAGCTGGTCGCTGATAGTCGCCGCATAAAATCTAGTCGCTGGGATGCACATCAGCGACCACTATTAGCGACCGAAACATCTGCAACCGATATGAGCGATCGAAATGACAAATTCGGTCGCTAAGCTGAGTCAGCATGGTCGAGAGACAAAGCTGACGTGGTCCACGTGACAGCGACTACTATCAGCGACCGCATACGGTCGCTGATACCCTCAAATCTTTAGCCGTCGCTAATAATTATCATCGACCGCATGCGGTCGCTGATATAAAAAAATGAAAACCAGATTTTTACTGTTTTGCAGCATTCCCAAAAACCTGTACCTGTTTTATCCCAACACACATACATAACAAGATAAACAGCATACACAACAATATAAACATCCATTGTCCACCAACACATACACCAAACTAATATATAAACCTTTAAAAATCAATATGATTTGAATAAATACTTATGAACATTTCAAAACTTGTTTAAGTAACATACAAACATTCAAAGAATGAATATACAAGTACAAACTTATACTATAACTATAAAACTAATCTAAAGTAGGTACGTCAAGCATCATCACCTCCTTGATCACCCTGTAATTAACAAAATAATAAAACAAGTTACAAATATATATTAACTATGTTAATATTGGTATATTACGATAATATATACAACAAATTGATTTTATACCTCGTCGTCATCCCCATGTTGTGATGTTGCTGCTGCCGCTACTGCTTCAGCTAACTCCTCAGCAGTCAGAGCCCCCAGATGCCCGCCCAGTATCTTAAGAAGATCGTGATCTCGACATATAGCTCTCACACAGTCAGCCGGTGTATGAACAGCTGGATGGTTCAATGACTGTGTAGAATGGGTAGAAGAGCAGCCTGAGCCACTGAAGGATGGGCGTCGTTGTTGTCCTTGACCTTTAATGTAGTTCTTCTTCACAACAGACGCCCTCTCCCACAACTCTTGATCAATAGTCGGATGTGGAGTGCCTTCAGGATAGCGCTCATTCAATAAACGTTGATAAGTATCCTGACATTATGTTAACAATTAAATAGTTAAGAATAAATTCTGTAAGCATTGATAAACAAGATCAAGTTGTTAAAATTTATTACCGCTATCTGGATAGCCTCAGGCAGACCATCACGGGTGGCCACGTACACATCCAGCCAATGGATAGGCTGACCTTGAGACCGATACTCCTATACAAAAAAATAGCATAATATTACTAAGTAAAAATGTGATATATTTTTTACAATTCATGATTGTAAACATATTAAAACTTGTAAATATGTTCCCTGACAGTGATATGCTGCAACTGTGAAATACTACCGCCTTTTTATGTCCCTTTAGCCTTTTCGCCATCGGGTACACCCGAGGATCTATTGGTGGCGACAGTCTTTCGTCTTTTCACCTAGCTCTCAGCTCTCCACTGGGCACACATCTCAGCCCATATGGACTGGGTGCACCACCAGGGGCTATGCTAGTGCATGTAATCTTCTCCCTGGTCTGGATGGTCGATCTCGGCATTGTGAAGGGCTTTTTGTCTTTCTTTGTTCAAATTGTCTTTGGTGCGGACCGCGCACTTCTGCTAGAATAATGTCTGTATCACTGAAGTCTGCGCGTCCTCCCATCTATACCGTTTCTGCAAATAAAATAACAATAATAACATTACTAAATAATTATCCTTTGAATATTATATTAATATTATCTGTCATAATTAAAAAAACATACCTAAAATTCTGCCCAAACAGCATCCTTGTGGGCGATAGGTATGCTCGCCCACGTAATCACAGGCGTAGGCCAATTCTGTAAACACAACTATGATATGCACTTGACGATCTTATTATCTGAAAAATCACTATAATATACAACATTAATTATCATATATTAAAGTAATTTACATCTAAGTTATAATACTTATGAACATTTTTCAAAGTTATACTTATAATACTTAAAAAAAAATCTCCAGAGTCTCCCCTACAATATAGACTAGCCACATGCACGACGGTATGCATATATGGACATTTCTAGGCACCCAAGACACAAATCAAGAGAAATATACAAATTTTCAATACAATAAGACCAAAACAATAACGATTGAATGCAAATTAAAGCAGTAAAAAAATTCAGACCCATATACATTACCAATACAATATCAATCAAAATATTACCAATATACAATAAATGGAAGGGTTAAGTTCAGATGACCACCTGGGGTTTGGGCGGTTTCCCACTTAACCACCTGTAATCAGTAAAGCTACATTTAAACACCCGACTTTTTGAGTTAAAGTGAAAAAGTGCTTTCTGTCATAACTCTGTTACTTAAATTGGATAAAGACTTAATTACCCTTCTTATATATAAACGGCAGATGAGAGAAGATGTTAGGGAAGAACATAAAGGGAGGAATAACTGGTAAAGAAAGTTTTATTTGATAATTTTAAGAGAAGAAATTTGCAAGATGAGGGGGAGGATAAAATCAGAAATGAATCCATGCTCAGTATTCAACTGGATTTTTTAATCATTATCCTTACCATTTTTAAAGACTAGCAAGCAATAGAGTAATGCAAATATGGCGAATGACATAAACAATCTTGTAATTTGCTGTGGTTGAATGACCCATCTTCATTCCTATTCAACGCACCATCAACAGAACTCAAGCAATTGACACTTAAAAAATAAGAGCATCTCCATAGAATCACACGGATAATATTTCAATATTGAATCTCATAAATAAAAATTTAACTTCACTTGATCACATTACCACCGACTCCATCTGCAACCTTAACAAAACTGCAATTCACTCGCTCAATTCACATATTCCTATCTCAAAAAAAACTTGTATAATCAGCTTCCACAAAAATCCTGTCCATCAAAAAATTTTAAAACTAAATAATTTCCAACTAAATCCTGTTGAATGGCTCTAGTCTCAGATCGCTAACTGGCAACACATTTATCTTGTGAAGGAAAGAAGAAACGTCCTTAATGATTCCAATACCTCAAGTATGGTTTACCCATGGAATCGTGTAGAGCAGTATTCTGATGTGGCAGGCTCATCAATCCCATATTGTTGGTCTTTAGGCCATCAGAAGCTTCATGACCACTCAAGTAGTTAAGTGGATTAATTGTCATTGGAGCCCATTGAATCATACGGGACACCAGGATGTAAGTCATTACATTGAGATAGAACACTAAAGAGACTCTGATCTGCAATACTTCCATTCCCCATGCTCTGGCTTGGGCAAACAGCACCTTCTGAACCAGACCAACCACCACAGACTCGATTCTCACCAGAAAACCAATTTTGACTTAAAAATTCTCCACCATTCAATTTAGACTCCATCCTTGCAGCTCTTCTCCTTCACTCGCTCAATTCTTTCCTTCAATTCCTGTTGTAGTTGCAGTTAAAAATCTATATCAAGACACAATGAATAACTGTGAGGTTGTCAAGCTTCAATTAAAGGAGGAATCAATTGATTAAAAGAGACATTAATCTTCATGACCAACATCACTTAATTTTTGAACAAAAAATACAACTATAAAAGGAAAAAAATGGGGTATATGAATCAGTGACTTCTGGAGCTGATAAAACTCCATCTCCAAATGGGGTATAAAATTCTGGGGAACAATTAAAGGTTTGTCGATCAAATGGGAATTTGAGAAACTCATCAAAACAATAATTTTGGGGAAAAGGGTTTTCAAGAAAAGTATCAACATTAGTCTAGAAGTCATTTACCCCATTATCTCCTATCTCGATCCCAGCAAGCCTAACCACGACAAGCTTAAGCTTAAGTGTAGAAATCCGGCCGATACGAAACTCGAACTCGACGGACCCAAACTGATCAGCAAATGGGTTTTGTTCAATCTTCATCCATTACTAACCCTAGAAAATTCGTGCACAGCTTCTTTGGGTGGATTTGAAATTGGGAAGAACCCTAAAAAATTGGGAATCCTACTACGATTTGGAGATAGATTGAGAATAAAAAGAAGGGAGGATGATGGGATGAAGCAATCTGAGTTTCATGAATGATGAAGAAGAGAGGAGACTGAAGATAACGAGGAAGATAATGAGGAAGAAGAGGGTATTTTAGACATTTACTACCTTTTTTTGGACTGTTACAATCTTTCTCATGCGCTTTTGGCGTTTGACATACACACACAGTTACCTTGGATGGAAAAGGTGACGTTTTCATTTTAACTCAAAAGGTCGGGTGTTTAAATGTAGCTTTACTGACTACAGGTGGTTAAGTGAAAAACCGCTCAAACCTCAGGTGGTCATCTGAACTTAACCCTAAATTGAATCTTAAATGCTTATATATAAATGATATATGCGGGACGTACGTGTTATTCGGAGGAGGGCGAATCTGAATAAGAATCTGATCATCCAGATTAGTAGGGGCCTTGGGCACATGATTAGGCCCCCTACCCAAGCCGCGCTTTTTCTGCGCTGCTTCAAAAGCCATCTGTATATTACAAATCGCAAGATGTTATTATGAGTCATATTTGATTACATGTATATATGACAATAAACATGATAGTGATATAAATATGTATATATATGAATATAAAATGACAATAAATAAAAGTTGCATTTAAATAGTTTAGTACATAAATATGATAGTGATATAAACATGTATATATATATGAATATAAAATGACAATAAACAAAAATTACATTTAAATAGTTTAGTACATAAACATGACAATGATATAAAAATTATGTAATGCTAAACATACATTTCATTTGTTCAAGTGTCAATGTCTAATTCAGAATCATCTTGTATACGTGTTGCAAATGCATAACCATCATCAGTTTCAGATTCAGTGTCAGATTCAGTCAATAACTCTTTCTTCTCAGTATCAATGTCATCTGACACAAGTATTGACCCAGGATCTAATTCATGTGGTTCATCTCCATCATCTAACTGGATTATTTCATTGTTGTCCTCCACATTTATTATAGTTTGACTATGAAGCATCTGCTCTTGTTAAATATCATCATCAACTAATTCTACACGAGTACGCGCGGGAGTATGAATTCTACACGACATGGTAAATGATAGTTTACCATGTCTCTGTCCATATAATTTATATTCTTACACTTTAAACATAGACATCGTATCTGCGACTTACCATTCATACATTCCGGGTGACTATACGCATACTCCAAAAACACTTGGCAACCAGCTCTAAATTCAGCTGTAGCACCTATCTGGGCACTTGACTTTCGTCGTGCCATCCAACTACGGTCTGAATAGAGGTTCATGATTCCACGATACCTACTACAGACAACATGAGCTTATTAATCATATGACTTGAGCATACTTGTAACCATATGACTTGAGCATACTTGTAAGCATATGATTAACATTTCAGCATACTTGTAAGCATATGACTTGAGCATACTTGTAACCGTATGACTTGAGCATACTTGTAAGCATATGATTAACATTTAAGCATACTTGTAAGCATATGACTTGAGCATACTTGTAACCATATGACTTGAGCATACTTGTAAGCATATGATTATAACATTTAAGCATACTTGTAAGCATATGACTAGAGCATACTAGCCAGTAAGCATATGACTTGAGCATACTAGTAAGCACATAAAGAGCTCGTTAATATTATAAATGTTCACAACTACCCAACCAATAAAAAAAAATTCGCCAGAGTCTTCCCTATAATATGGACTAGCCACATGCACGACGACATGTATATAAAGTCATTTCTAGGCACCCAAGACACAAACCAAGAGAAATATATAAATTTCCAATATAATAAGACCAAAATAATAGCGATTGAATGCAAATTAAAGCAGTAAAAATTTCAGGAGTATACTACAAATTCAGAGTTCCAAAAACTCGCGCTTTACTTTACACATGAGCGCAATAATTAACTTACTTCTGATTAGGGCACTTATCTCTTAGTTCTTTATTCCATTGGAATGTGTGGTTGTTTATTTTCTGAAATGATCACCAAATAAATTGAAGATCATTTCATTCCTTCCTCAATTAAATTTATTCAATCTAAACGGAATAGAGATGCCATCTTTTGGGGATACTGATTTTAAGCTGTTCAAAATGGGCAAATGGTCTAATTGAGCAGTTTATAGAAATTAGTTGTATTTTTTTAGTTTGCATTCCAGATAACTTTTGTTATACAAAAAAAAACTCTTCTGTACAATGCAACCAATTTATACAACTGTCCAAATGAATGTTTCGATCAGTTTGGATCAGTTTTCTCTTCACAACTGTCCAACTGTCCAAATCTCAATCCTGATAGCCTAGCGATTAGCATAAACTGTCAATTCTCAGTCTTTGATTTGTTATGCTTGCAACTGCCATTTTACAGGATGAAATAAAGTAGTTCATTCAGAAATAATACTGAAAAGCCTAGTAAATCAATAAACCAACACCATTTTGGGTAAGGAGGAACAAAAGTTGATAAGACTACTAAAATTACCCATCTGGTATTCTTCAAAATCCTACAAACCATAAAAGGGTTTCTTCTCAAAATCCCTATCTCATGTAAAAATCTACCCAGCTTTACATATAACCCGACTTCAACAAAATTAACATTTGCATCAAAGATTCAATATTTCAATCACACATTACAAATTAGATACTAAACTCAATCCTCTCGTAATACATACCATATAATTTATGTCCAATGTAGGTATTTATGCCTTTATCTATGCAAATATAGCAGATACATAATTCCATGCCAAGCAGTATGCAAGCAAAAAGCAATGACGATACACATATGTAAAAAATCAGTTCAGTTAAGAAAATTAGACCCAAAGAAAAGAAAAGAAAAGTCAACATTCAAACAAAAAGTCAACGCCATTGTCAATTTAAACCAAAATAAAAATTAACAAAACACAAAATTCACATTTAAGTAAATTTATCCCTAAACTGAAGAAACAAAAGGGTTTATTTTCATCTTCCTTATTTGTCCCTTATTTATATTAGAATTGAAATTCAATCCATACCCAAATACTTAGAACTGAAATTCAATCCACACCCAAATACAAGTAAATGCCTAATGTTTGAGAGACATTATACAGATGAACATAACTCAAATCCCATTTGGAAATACATATATGAATTGTAAGTAGAGAATTATCAGTATGTATGAGAGGAGAGAGAAAAAATACGCAGAGAATTACCAATTGAAGGAGTAGCAGCAACCTATTGAAGGAGTAGCAACACCAATCGCGAGAGCGAGCTCTTCTCTTCTCTTCTCCCCCTTCTCCCTCTTCTCCCTTTCTGTCGCCCTCTTTTTTTTTTCTTTCTGCTGAGTCAATAGAACGCCTGAGCCTGAATCTGTTTAAGAAGATCAGCGATCTCCTTCAGCGACCGCCTGCAGTCGCTAATTTTGAATGACGTGGACGATTTCAGCGACCGCATGTGGTCGTTGTTAAAGATTAGTCGCAACAAAAATCACGCCAGGGTTTCGGACCAAATTTTTTGGGGGAAAATTCATTTCAGCGACCGATCAGCGACCGCATGCGGTCGCTGATATCAATTAGTGACTAGAATTTATCTCGATCGCAGATAGTGGTCGCTAACACTATTATCAGCGACCAGATATGGGGTCGCTGATATTATTAGTCGCGGATAGGCCTTTTTTTGTAGTGTCGTCGCCATGACCCAAAAAATTCGTCGCCATAGTCCAACTGTGTAATACATAGCTGTGTATATACATATAACCATATATATATATTATTTGTGAAAGGTAACTAAGTTTGTAAAAAAACAATATGATATTAAAGGGGATAAATCAACTTTTGGTACCTGTATTGGGACACGATTTACAATTTGGTACCCGAAGTAAAAAAAGTTACAAACTGGTGATTGTACTCAAAAAATATTACATTCCGTTAAACATTAGGGACACTACTTACAATTTGGTATCCGAAATGAAAACAGTTACAAACTGGTGATTGTACTTGAAAAATGTCGAAATCTGGTGCTTGTACTTTCTAATTTTCAAATAACCGTTCAAATTGATCCAACGGGAGAGACAAGAATACAGAGAGAGAAGCGAAATCAACGCGAAGAAGATCCTCGATGTTTTGTTCCATCTTTCCTTGCCTCCCATGTGAGATCCCCAAATTTTATGAATAAAGATTTAAATTTTTTGAAATATTTTATTTCAAAATTATGGTGTGGATTTGAGATAATGTTATTGTTGTGGGTAATATTTATAAATTTTAAAAAATATGCAAGTTGTTATATAATATTCGATTGGTTAGGGAATATTCGTTTTAACAGGGAATATTCGTACGACGGCACAATCATTGGTGGACCCCATAATGGAATTATTGTCGAAATGAGGAAAACGATAAAAATATTTTTATAAAAATAACGGCGGAAGTTTTACCATTAACTGTTGAACAACTCGGTAGTAAAAGTACAGTAATATGCGTGGTTGCATAGTAGTACACGGTATTGATTATTGATGTTTGCGTGAGAAGTCACTCAGTTTTGTTCAATTATTGCTACAGTAATTGCTGCATAGTGTGACGCCCCCAAAATAGGTATACATCAACTATTCTGAGTTGCCAAATACATGGTGCAGAATACAAATACAATCTTAAATATACAACATGAGCTGTGAGTTTTAATATAAATATTATCTTCTAGACAGTATTCAAACTCAAAAGAAGTCCCCAATACATTTATTAACACACTATTTCATAGAATAGTGAGGACTACTAATGCTATCCTCTGGATCGTTACTTCGTTCTTCGACTAGTCCCTGCTACGTTCTCATTTCCTGAAGAGAACAATGAAAGCAAAAGGGTGAGCTCAACTAGCCCAGTAAGAAATATTATGACTAAGATAATGCAGAATAAATTATCGTTAGCCTTCAACAGTGTTAAACTGACAAAATACAATAGACATCAAGTTGAACTACAGCGGAACAAATAATCCATTAGAAGAGTCAAGTAGAGAATAAAATCTACTATCTCCTATGTTTTAAAAGGTTTTTTTTTTATCATTTTTATCGCTGAGACTCAACTTAATAAATAATCAACATCATCCCTGCACTTCGGCCAAGGATATTCATTAGTATCACAACCACAAATTATCCATGCACTATGGGCCAAGGATATTTGTGTATTCATCAATTGTCATGATCATGCCAACAACTGTCCATCAAATGCACTACGGGACAATGAGAACTTTACCACATTATTTGTAACATTACGGTCATGATTATACCGATTATGTAAGACCCCAACTTATTATAAATAAAATCAAATTTTTTATTTATTATTTTGAAATAGTAAGGGTTGATTTGATTAATGTGGTTAGTTATGGGTAAAATGCACAAATATTTTAAATATGTAAGTGGTTATAAAATATTTATTTTTATCAGAGAAATTCGTTTGGTCGTGGAATATTCTTACTATCGAGGAATATTCGTACGACGACGCAGCCTTGTGTAGGCCCCATAACGAAAAGCGATTGGATGAAGAAAATGACAAGTATAAGTTGTTTATAAATAACGGCGTAGTTTTTACCGTTAATACTATTGGAATACCCGGTGGTTAAAACACAGTAGCATACGGTATTGCATCAATTATTGAATCTTACGTATGAAGGCATTACTCAATAATTGTTACAGTAGTTACTATTCAATATTTTATTTTATTGATTCAATAATTGCTACATTGATATTTTATATTATTGTTGTTTCAATAATTGTCACTACGCAGTATTTTTATTATCAGATCAATAATTCATATTATTTGAATAATATTATTAGATAACATAATTGGTAATGTCTAGAAAATTCTGTCTAAGGAGAGGTTTGATCACCTAATTGCGCGTCAATAAGGAAAAATTCTTATTAGAATACTCCCTCTTTCCTGGGAACTGTCTGGTTGTCAGTATTGTGATTCTATAATATTATTTGTGAATACTTAATTATTGATTTATATGATAAGGAAAATATTAATTTTATGTGGATATAGATGGAGAAAATTTTAAAGTGACAATTGTTGAAAAATTAATATTTTATCTTTTCTGATAAAATAATTCATTTAAATATATTATTATATTTTAATAATATAATAATGGTAATATTTTTACAATGGATGTGGGATATATGAATATATGAGGAAGAAGAGTATTTTTGTTATAAAAGTTGTTAAAAACATGTTAAACATGTCTTTGGGCCCATTTCTTGATTGAAATTTGATTATAGCCTGTAAAATCGCCCGTTTGTGGATTTTGCTCAATTTCTGTTTGGAATTTGGAAAAACTTTCTTCTGCAAAGTTGTAGATAATGGAATTTTCTATGGAAAAGACATAAATTTTGAATTTTTCTGACAAATGGACTATTTATTATGAATTATTGAAGTTTCGGATTAATTGATTATTATTATTTTTGGAGTTTTAAATGACTTTTATATGAAAAACATTTTTGGCAAGTTTGGCACATGTGTGGTTGATATTTTGGATCAATGAAGGTGAGAGTAAGAATTTATAATATATATATTAATATTTTATTAAATTTTCTGCTTTGGTGTTCTAAGCAATTTCCTATAAATAGGGTGTTTATGTTAGAATTGAAAATTACACCAGAAACTAAAGTTTTCTCTCTCTTTCTCTCTCTATAATATCGAGTGTATTCTTGTGAGTATTTTGATACTGTGAGTGTTGCTATACGGTGTAAGTTTCCTTCAGCACTACATCTAGTATTCCAGTCAGAAGTACCGTCTTTTCGAGGTAAGTGATATTATTTTTTTAAAATGATATTATTTCTTCTAATATCATTATGCTGGAATATTGGTAAGATTTTTCTTGTGAAATTATTGTCTTTTATTATCGGAGTTACTATTCACGTATACGACACTATTCACAAATACAACACTATTCACAGAAAAATTAAAATTTTATTTTTTCCCAAAATATCTATTATGGATACTAGCTTTGATTGTATCCATGTTTTGATCATTCTTGAATTTTGCTCCACTATGATTATTTATGAAGTGTATTTGTACTTGGATTGTTTAAAGTACGAATCCTTAATATTTGCTCTTTTGTTTCACTGAATTTATTTTTTTAAAATATTTTTCATCATCCTCAGTCCTAAATGATGGTATTACTGAATATCTTTGGCCTGTAGTGCAAAGATGAATGATTTTTTGATGAATATCTTTGGCCTGTAGTACAAAGATGTACATGTGTAGAAATGAACTTGACCGACTGATGAATATCTTTGGCCTGTAGTGCAAAGATGAATATTTGATTCAAGATGAATATTGATTGATGTTACAAAGATAAAATATTGATGATGGACTTTTAAATTCATAGATAAAAGTAGATTTCATTCTCTACGTAATTTTTCTATGAATTATTATTTCCGCTGCGAATATTGATCTGAAACTTGTTGTCTATTATATCCTATCAGATTTTTTACTGTTGAAGACTAACGATAATTTGTTCTATATTATCTTAGTCATAATATTCTTTACTGAGCTAGTTGAGCTCACACTTTTCCTTTTTGTTCCATTTTCTTCTCAGGAGGCGAGAATGTAGCGAGTACTAGTCGGGGTATGGAATAAAAGTTCTAGAAAGTTATTTAGTAGTCCTCACTATTTTTGTAAAATAATGTACCAATAATTATAATGAGGACTTATTTGTGTGTGAATATTGTCTAGATGATAATATTTGTATTTAAACTCATAATTTTTATGTTGTATTAATAAAGTTATAGTTGTTTCTGTACCATATTATTGACGACTCAAAATGGGTGATGTATACCTATTTTGGGGGCGTCACAAATTAATCCCTAATCATAATCATACCAAGTTCATCTATGCACTACAGGCCACATATGACTTTCAACATAATATAAACATGAGGATAATGACAATGATATAAGAATTCAATAAAATGAGTTCAATAATTAATTTATCCAGAAACTAATAACGTCCAAATTGACAACATGATACTTCTTTGTAGAGTAAAATTCAATAATGCTCAGAAGAATATTTTCATGAAAAGATACTGGATGAAGCGTAAATATCAAGGATATTCCACTAATTTCATGGAGTATAGAAGTCAAAACGTTAACCAAGTGAATATAATAAAGAATGAAATAACAAAAGAAATCACCAGGCATGCGATAAACAGCACAGACATGTTATTCCAACAGAATAATAAATAACGGAACCAGGTCAGACGAAATTTGGACCGACATGATATTCCGACAGAATAATAAAGAATGAAATAACAACAGAAATCACCATGCATATGATAGACAGGACAAACAGGATATTCCACTAGCGATTATGCCGTCGCACGAATATTCGCCGACCAATCGAATATTATAAAACAACTTGAGTACTTTGCAAAATTTATAAATATTACCCACAACTATAAGATTATTTCAAATTCACACCCTAATATTTAAAAATGATATTTATAGAAAAATCATCTTTATTCATAAAAGTTAGAGTCTTACACATAGTATCTCACGTTATTTGATTTAATTATTGTCGATATTTTATATATTATTAAATCAATAATTGAGAGACGAAGTTATTAATATTATTATTTGCAATATTAACGATGTCTAGAAGTTCTGCCAAGGAGAGGTTTGGTCACCTAATTGCGCGCCAATAGAAAAAAATCCTTATTGGAAAGCCCCATCTTTCCTGGGAACGACCTGGTCGATTAATATTGTAAATTATAATAATGATGATAAATGCTGTTAAATATAATGAGGTGTCTTTTTATGAAATTACGGAAGTTTATATATATATAAATATATATATTATAAATTTTGTTTTATTAGTATTATTAATGTAATAAAACCGAAAAGCTTTTTATTTAAAACAGAATACTTTTATAAAGTTATTTATTTTATTAGACAATAATTAGAATATAATATATTTTATTATACATAGTGTTTTGCATAGTAAATTTTTTTTATATAAAACAGAACATTTTTATAAAATTATTTGTTTTATTAGACAATAATTAGAATATAATATATTTTATTATGCATAGTGTTTGCATAGTGTTTGCATAGTAAAATCTTTTTATATAAAACAGAATACTTTTATAAAGTTATTTGTTTTATTAGATTTTAAATAATATATATATATATATATATATATATATATATTATAAATAGAATATAATATATTTTATTGTATAGTATCCTTTCTATTTTTCCTATAAATAGGATGCTTAGTTAAAATTGAAATTACATCAGAAATTCAGAGAATTCACTTCTATAATCTTGAGCGTATTTCTTTAGAGTTTTAAGAAGCTTTGAGCGTAGTGAAAGTTTTTTTCAAGTATATTCCCGCCCTACCCGTCAGAGTACTCTTCTTTATAAGGTAAGAGATATTATTTGTTGTACTCGTAAGAGATATTATTTCTTTCGTATTCATGAAGAGAACTTCTGTTATTACATTCCTTATTATTTTGTTAGAATAACCTGTATATGCGAAGTACCGCATACATGGTGAAATTCTTTTGTTATTCTATTCTTTATTATTATGTTGAAATAACTTGTCTATGCGAAGTACCGCATACATGGTGAAATTCTTCTGTTATTTCATTCTTTATCATTATGTTATAATATCCTGTCTGTGCGTTTACGCATGACATATTTCTATTATTTATTATTATGTTAGAATAACATGTCTGTGCGGTTTATCGCATGCATGGTGATTTCTGTTGTTATTCCATTCTTTATTATTCTGTTGGAATATCTTGTCAGTGTGAATTTCGTCTGACCTGGTTCCGTTCTTTATTATTCTGTCAGAATATCCTGTCTGTGAATTTACGCATGACCTAGTTCCATTATTTATTATTCTGTTGGGAATAACCTGTATGTGCGATCTATCGCATGCATGGTGAATCCTTCTATTATTTCATTCTTTATTATTATGTTGGAATAACCTGTCTGTGTGGATTACCACATGCATGGTGAATGATCATTTGTATTTATTTCTTATTAAATAGTGGAAATGATTTGGCTACGTGGATTACCGCATGGCGGATAAAAATCCATTTGCAGTTTCATATATTCTATTATACATAGTTGGTTAAAGCTTTGGCTTCTATATTACTTGAAATTAATGGAATATCCTAGATATTTACGCTTCATCCAGTATTTTTTTTGTGAAAATATTTTTCTGAGCATTCTTGAATTTTTCTCCACAAAGCAGTATCATGTTGACAATTTGGACATTATTGAGTTCAGGATAAATTAACTTATAAATTTTTAAAAAAATTTCTTGAACTTATTTTGTTGAATTATTATGTCATTGTCATGATGAGTTATGTTGGTTATTATGTGCAAACATAAAAAATTCTTAGAAATCACAAAGGGTTGAAAATCAGATTTTGGTGAAAATGGAATACGAAATTCAATTGACCATATCTCCTATTATATTTCAAAATTTTGAGTGTGGTCAAGTTCTAGAGTTAGATCTATGAGTTTTCTAACTTATCCAAGTGGAATCACTAGAAAAGGTGTTGTAGATTTTCGTGTAGACTGATTTTAATAAAATAGTCAAAAACTGCAAAGTATCAAAAAGGCTACTGTCTAGAAATTTAAAAGGGCATTTTCGGCCACTTAGTTTGTGAGAAAAATTCTGGCCTTTTGGGACTTCAAAATATATGGTATAAAGTACCTCTTGTCCAAAAATGAGCTCATTCCGACTTAAAATGAGCAAGTTATGACTATTTCAATATTTAGGGGTTTTTCGATAAAAAACGCTATAACTGGCGTTCTATAACTCTAATGACCATAAAATTTAAACTAGAAGCTCACGTTAACATGTGTAAGATTCTGCCAAAATTTGAGAATTTTTGGAGTTAAGCTTGAGTAATTTTTAAGGAATTAATTAGAAATTGATTTTTAAAAAAATACTTAAAGGAGTTGAAAAATTAAAAAAAAATACTTGTTGTGTATGAAATATATGTATATATGTTTGGTCAAAGGATAGAAAAATAACAAGTTGATTTTGTAATTTTCATGAAAATGGTTTAGTTACGAATATATGAGTTAAATATGTTATGTGAAGTTAAAAAATTAGTAAATAGAATTTTATGGCTTGGGAATCCTATATAGGGTATATGCTGATTTTTGATAAAAGATTTGATCATTGGTGATGAAATCTTATGAGTATGATAGTTTTGAATGATTAAATGCATTATTTGGTAAAGTATAAACAATTGAAATAAATTATTTATAAGTTTAAGAAGCGATTAAAATATTGTTATAATATTAATAATATTAGATTATGAGTTTATTAAGTGATTGATAATATTTAGATAAATTTAAAGTTTTTAATATTTATCCTTATTTTCGTTTGATTAATTTTTATATCATTGTCATCATTCTCATGTTTATATTGTGATAAAAGTCATCTTTGACTTACGTGCATAGATGGACTTGGTGTGATTATGATCAGGGATTATTCGATATAGTCATGACCGTAATGTGACGGATGATGTGGTAAAAATTCTCAGTGGCCTGTAGTGCATTGATGGACAGTTTTTGGTATGATCATGACCAGGGATTATTCGGTATAGTCATGACCATTGATGATTTAATGAATATCCTTGGCCCGTAGTGCAGGGATGATTCGACGATGTGGTTTATTTATTAAGCTGAGTCTCACCGATTAAGTTGATGAAAAAAATTTTAAATCATAAAAGATAGTAGATTTTATTTTTTACTTGACTTTTTTAATGGATTACTTGTTCCGTTGCTGTTAAACTTGATGTCTTTTGTATTTTATCAGTTTAACATTGTTGAAGACTAATGATAATTTATTCTGCATTATCTTAGTCATAATATTTCTTACTAGGCTAGTTGAGCTCACCATTTCTTTCACTGTTCTCTCCAGGAAATAAGAATATAGCTGGGACGAGTCGATGAACGGAGTGACGATCCAGATGATAGCATTAGTAGTCCTCACTATTCTGTTAAATAGTGTGATAATAAATGTAGTGAGGATTTCTTTGAGTATGAATATTGTCTAGATGGCAGTATTCTTATTAAAACTCTCAGTTATGTTTCGTCGTATTTTTACACGACGTTTGTATAATTAAGTTGTATTTGTATTTTGTACCATGTATCTGACGACTCAAGATGCGTGATGTATATTTATTTTTGGGGGCATCACATCCCACATTCGCACCATTGCTCCACAATGGCACCGACTTGAGAACTCTGGTATAATCCATTCTTTTTTATTGCATGAACTACAATCTTCTTTCCTGATTTAATTTACGATTCCACTCCAAGACGAGCTTATCCTTTCAATTAAACACTGAAAACCCCTTAATAAATATATGGGAACCAATAATTAATGGAGAATCGAGACAAGAAGAATGAGAAAAGAAGAAAGACAGAAGAAGAGAACCCTAATTTTCAAACAAAATAAAATTGAAATCCTACTGTTTAACGAAGTGTAACATTTTTCGAGAACAATCACCAGTTTGTAATTTTTTTTACTTCGGCTACCAAATTGTAAGTCGTGTCCCTAATGTTTAACAAAGTATAACATTTTTCGAATACAATCACCAGTTTGTAATTTTTTTCATATCGTGTCCTAGTACAGGTACCAAAAATTTATTTATCCCGATATTAAAGATTCACTTGTTAAAAGAACATCATCACCATGTTACACATGAAGACGAGCCAAAAATGTTGCAGAAAAGTAATAGACAAATTATGCAACTCACTTTACAACCAAAATATGCAAATTTATATCAAATCAGGAATTCAAACAGATAATATAACAGAACTAGAACTGGATATCTACTCAACATCCCCAACCTCACAGTCCCCTCACATATCTGCCACCATTTAATACTCTAGCCTGATAAGCTTGTAGAATGACGAAAGAAGAGAAAGTGGTAAAAGAACTAGATAAATTTCGACTAGTAGCAATCCCACAAATCATTTTTTCAACCAATACAAAGGACCAAGGTATCTGAATCGCATAATGGATCAAGTTCACATCAGCTCCCTGCCTTCTTCTTCTTCTTCAACCTCATAATCATCTTCCTCATCAACAGTAGCATCCTGATATTGTTGGTACTCAGACACCAGATCATTCATATTGCTTTCTGCTTCCGTGAACTCCATCTCATCCATTCCTTCACCAGTGTACCAGTGCAAGAAAGCCTTCCTCCTAAACATGGCAGTAAACTGCTCACTCACTCTCCTGAACATTTCCTGAATAGAGGTTGAGTTTCCGATGAAGGTAGAAGCCATTGAAAGCCCCCTGGGTGGAATGTCACAGACACTTGACTTCACGTTGTTTGGTATCCACTCCACGAAGTAAGAGGAGTTTTTGTTTTGAACATTGATCATCTGCTCATCCACTTCCTTGGTGCTCATTTTGCCCCTAAACATGGCTGAGGCAGTGAGGTAACGGCCATGTCGGGGGTCAGCAGCACACATCATGTTCTTGGAGTCCCACATTTGTTGGGTCAGCTCAGGGACTGTAAGGGTACGGTATTGCTGAGAACCACGGGAGGTCAGAGGGGCAAACCCCACCATAAAGAAGTGTAGACGAGGGAAGGGAATCAGGTTTACAGCAAGTTTCCGGAGGTCAGAGTTCAGTTGACCAGGGAATCGGAGGCAGCAGGTAACTCCACTCATTGTAGCAGATATTAAGTGGTTCAAATCACCAACTGTTGCATAAATAAAAGGTGGTCAGAGTGCTATTGAAGAGAAAGCTTATAGAGATTACACAAATCAGCCTATAAATTAATCAGCTCGTCATATTTTCTGCCGAGTGTTATTTAGCTACTATCAGCCACATAAACATAGGCAGACAAATCTCTTCCACAAACTTGATTACTTAGTTCCATAAATATGACTTCATTCCTGATAAAACAGCTTCCACATAATTAAGTAAAATAAATATGCAGAACCTTAACTTCAGCAACATAAATAGGGGGAAACAGCAATTTTAAAGTATTTTTACTCACAGCTAGGAGTGGTAAGCTTCAGAGTCCTGAAACAGATATCATACAAAGCTTCATTATCTAGAACCATGCATTCATCTGCATTCTCTACAAGCTGATGGACAGAAAGGGTGGCATTGTATGGCTCAACCACAGTATCTGAGACCTTTGGTGACGGGAACACAGAGAATGTGAGCATCATCCTGTCAGGGTATTCTTCCCTGATTTTAGAAATCAGCAAGGTACCCATTCCAGAACCTGTTCCTCCACCAAGAGAGTGGCACACCTGAAATCCTGTAAAAAAAACACTTTTACAAACAAAGATGTATCCAAGCATCAAACACCAAAACCTGTTGGAAAGCTACACAATTTTTTTAAAAATCCCTACAACAATAAGGACTTCCATAAAATATTGAGAGTCAGAATCTCACAGCTTACTCTCTTTAAATATTAAGTTAGCCATAGATTGAAATAAGGATATTGATTAGAAAAGATTCAAAAGAACCAACTTAAACTATGTCAACAAAACTACTTCCATCGTTCTGCTTATTGACATACAAAATTTTCAATGCAACATTCAAAGGTGTACATTATATATACACTATTATCCCTCAGACTTTCAGGAATCCTCTATAGATAGAATGCACAATTTTGAGACAAAAAGCTCAAGTAAAATTGGGATACTAAGTAAATTTTACCTTGGAGGCAATCACAGTTCTCAGCTTCCTTCCTCACAACATCAAGAACTGAGTCAATAAGTTCAGCACCCTCAGTGTAGTGTCCTTTTGCCCAATTATTTCCAGCACCAGATTGACCAAAAACAAAGTTGTCAGGGCGGAAGATTTGCCCATAGGGACCCGTTCTAACACTGTCCATAGTACCAGGCTCCAGATCCATGAGAACGCCACGGGGAACAAACCTCCCACAAGAAGCCTCATTGAAGTATACATTGACACGTTCCAATTGCAGACCCAATTTTCCAACATACTTTCCAGTTGGATCTATTCCGTGTTCATCGCACACGACTTCCCAGAACTTCGATCCAATTTGGTTGCCACATTGGCCACCCTGAACATGAAGGATTTCTCTCATTTTATCTGAAATTTAAAATAAGAAAAATAATTCAATTCACATGCAAAACTCTCTGATCTGAAGCCAGATGTAGGTCTTTCAAATATAAATATATCAAAGTTGTGTAAGTTTACGTCAAAAAGGAAATTAAAGTCATAAAATGTGACAAAATGTTCAAGTAAAGTGTGGTAAATAAGAGTTCTTTGATCAATAAATTAAATAGATTAAATGATAGCAAAATAATTTCAGATAGAATTCCTAATGAAATGTGGGTTACTCTGATTATAAACGATTGAAATACAGATTTAAGAAAGCAAACGCGAAACAAATTGAACAAGCACAGTAAGTTAAACATAATTCCACTGAAAACAAAAGATGTAGGACAAAATAGTACGAAACTCAACAGATCTAGCGACATCAGAAACTTAAACCCACACCAAGACAATACAGAATAATCCCCAGGGACAAAAGATCAGAGAAAGAAATGGCTAATCACGCAAATTCTAACAGAATTCTGACAAGTTTAACAACCTAAACCTTGAAACTGGAGAAGAAATCATATAGATCAACCATTCAAACGAAGATAAACACGATATGGTAATTATTAACAGATATAATGTAAGAAAATCAGAACAGTGCATAATCTACCGCCAATTTACAAAAGAAGCCAACTCAAATTATCGGAAATTTTGTAAAAGAAAAGGTACAATTAACGTGGTAAATACAATAGATAGATCAAAATTTAGAAATGTGATTCACATTGAGATCTATACGTGCTAATCTAGTTATAAACAACCGAAATTGAATAAATCAGTTAAATTCAAGTACAAAGATCTATAAACAGATACGAAAAACGAACCCGTTTGCTTGATCTGTAATTAGTGTTGAAGGAGAGTGAAAGAAAGAGCGTGCAGACGGTGGCAACCCTAGTACGATTTTATAATCGAGTGAGAAGAGAGAATGGGAGATCTAACGGCTGCTATTATTTCCCTCCTCTTTCTATTGACGATTGAGTACCGTCCGATGGTGGAAATCAACGGTGGCGATGAGGTTTAGAGTTGTGATTAACTGAGATTTGAGTTTTAAAAAATGGGGGCGATTTTTGTGACAGATATACCCTTTGTCACCATCTATAAAAAGTTGTTTTGGCTTCATGACCACCCGTTTATTTTATAAACAAGATACATGCATTTAATTGTTTCATTTCATAGCAAAAAAAGAAAAAGAAAAAAAAAAGGAGACGAATTATTTTTCCGTCATACAAGAATTATCATTTCATAAGGCGTAGCTCATTGCTGAATTATCATATTCTATGAGGTTGCTAGGAAAATTCCAACTACATGAGCAACACAATTATTATTCCGTCATACAAGAAATAATAGACATACTTTGAATTTGTTATACTCCATATCAAATTGACAAAAAATAGTTAATCAGCGATTTAAAAAAATCATTTCATAAGATAGGTAAATGTGTCACCTACAAGGTTATCAATGTCATTACACTAGTCTAAAAGGAGCAGTACGCAATTACTCCTTTTATAGGGATAAATAACGTTTTTGTCACTGTATTGTGATTCGATTTTTATTGTGGTTATCGAATTTTTTTTTGTTACAATCAAATAACTGTACTTTTAAAATCTTATAAAAAACGGACGGAATGCTGACTGTGCAAGTTGAGCCGTTATTTTTGCTGACGTGGCCTGTTATTTTTGTTGATGTGGAGGTTAAAAATTTTCTTAAAAAAAATGTTACTCACAAGTTTGGAGCTCTAGACCTCTTCAAATTAGAAATCTTATATTCCAACAAAAATTATTGTGCCAACTATCTACCATGGTTAAATTTATGTAATACTAATATTTAAACTAAGAAGCATCGTTTCTAGAAATTGTAATAATAATAATAATTATAATAACTGTAATAATAATTATTATTAACAAAAATTAACGCACACAAAAATGCAGTTTTTTTTTATAAAAAGCGCAGTTTTTTTTTATAAAAAATGCAGTTTTTTTTATATATAAAAAATGGAGTTTTTTTTATATAAAAAAAGCCGTTTTTTTATATAAAAAAGCCGTTTTTTTTAAAAAACGCACACAAAAAAAACTGCGGTTTTTATTAAAAAAAACTGCGTTTTTGTGTGCGTTGTTTTTTTTATTAATAATAATAATTATTATTATTATTATTGTTACAGTTATTACAATTATTATTATTATTACAATTCCTAAAAACGATGCTACTTATTTTAAATATTAGTATTACATACATTTAAGTTTAAATATTAGTATTACATACATTTAAGCATGATAGTTGACATAATGGTTTTTGTTGGAATATAAGGTTTCTAATTTGTAGAGATTTAGATTTCGAGACTTGTGAGTAACATTTTTTTTAAAAAAAAATTAACCTCCACATCAACAAAAATAACAGGCCACGTCAGCAAAAATAACGGCTCAACTTGCATAGTCAGCATTCCGTCAGTTTTTTGGACGGAAAATCGAACAGAATGATCATTTTGTAAAATTTTAAAAGTACAGTTATTTAATTATAACAAAAAAAAATTCGATAACCACAATAAAAACTCGATTCCAATACAATTAACTAAAGACAGGTATTTTCCGGTCCGCCAAGACTTTTCCTTAACTAAAACGTTATTTATCCCCCATTTATACTACTACTCCACTAATTTTAATCTGGCTCTGGACGAATGTATGTACAACCACTACTACTATAAAGACCGTAGCAACCACTCTCACATACCATTAATATAGATTTTCACAGGGCAACTTTGATTCAAGGATTTTTGAACGCGTGTCGCATGGTGGCGCGTGAATATGTCAGTTGCATTTGGCAGGAATTAGACATATATGCATATTACGGACTCACATATTAGGTGGAAGCTCATAATATGCATGTGTTTCTATGCAAATATTATGTGATTTTTTTTATGTGATAATAATATTTTTAGTTTTTGAGTAATGGAATAATAGTTGCACGGCACATGAGATTGAGAATTGACATTTGCCTGTGACGTGGGTTGAACCAATTTCCCTCTCAATTATTACTTCTGTCCCAAAAATAAACCTCTTTATTTTATTTTACAAGCTAAATTTGCCTTTTATATTGATGAGCACACGTGTGATGCATGTGATAGTAAATTATTTTTAAATATATAAATAATAAATGTAACTTTCTCAATAAATTTCAAATAATTTTTTATTTTTTCAAAAATTAACCCTTTTATTTACTCAATCTGCTATTTCTACTCAATATTTAATTGATGAGTAAAATTTGTAAAACATTCTGATTCCAATAAAAAAAACTGAAATTTCAAATGTTATGTTATATATATAAAAATCAACTTTACTTTCCAAGAAAAATTAACAAGGTTTTCTCTCTCACAACAATTAACAAACATCGTCAAAAGCTTTTCTGAAAAACATAAAGAATCAATTAATAGTTAAAAAAACTACAAGAAAGATCATCATCACCACCCACATATAACTTCTTGTTCTTCACAAGGGTGGTGGTGCAGCAAAAGTCAAGAGACTCTTGGCCGGTGGAAGCAGGGCAACAGCACCTCTCTCAGCATTCAAGTATTTTCTGTAAATCACTTTCAGCTTATTCTCTGCAGCAACTGAATGGAAGCCAACTAGTGCTTTAGCACAATCCCTGCGTTTAGAAAAAAAAACAAGAAGTAAAACACCATTATTAGTAAACCCAAAATGATACATTCATAAAAAAAGCCAAAGTGGAAGAAGAAGATGGGTAAATTTTTGTTACTCACATTAGCTGTGGCTCTGAAAATCCAGTGTGCAATTTGAGGGTCTCATTCCAAAAAGGGGTCTTGTTTAGAGTGCAGCGTGCCCCATAGACTGCTGAGGCAGCAACCATGGATGGACAGTACATAACCGTGGCATAATTCATCATACCCAACTCAGCCAAGAAATAAGCCATATGTTCCATCACCTATAGCAAATCAAAATGTAAGTACCATACAAAAGAAGGTACTGTATTTTTTTTTCCCAACTCCTTTACAAAAACAGAATAAGAAACAGCAATTTTGATGAAGTTTTTTTTTTAACTCACATCAGGCTCATTAGGAACAGATGCTTTGATGAAACGAACAAGGAACACATAAGGAGTAGGCACCGTCAAATTCCATTCCAGCCCACTAAGTATCCTTTTCTCCATTACCAACACTTGCTGGTGGGTATAAGCTTTGTCTGAGATGCACACGAAATCATTCACCTCCGGTGCCCAAATTTCTTCATATTTGGAGGCCACAAGCATGGCACTAATGCCCACCAATTGTAATTCCTTTCTTGGCACTGTCTTCGTTGCGAGGTAGCGATCAACTATGTTGACTGTGAGGTAAAGGGTCTCTGGCATCAGCTCAAATTTGTTGTGAACTTCAATTAACCAGTCCACTAGTATAGCTCTCATTCTCTCATTTATCTCAGGCTGCGAGTCCATATAGTCAAAAATCCGGCTCTCATTCTACAAAGTTTATTTGTAAAATTTAAGTCAACCCATTAGTTTTAAATGATTTTTATTGCAAATATTTGTATATGTATATATCAAAATGATGTACCTCAACAAGCTTATAAAACTTGTACATATCCTCAACATATTCAACAACTGCCAATTCATTATTGATATCTGCAGAATCAATGTCAACAATTTGCTCCTTTGGTTTCTTAGTCAATCCACAAGCAGCCTGCAATATGGGATTGAAATTAGAAACCTACAAGAAAAAAACCTGGCATAATAATTTAAGAGTTTTTAAGGACATAAAAATAATATGCACCTTGCTTCTAGCGGTAAGAGTTGAAGTGAAAGTCTGGCCTTTCTTCTTTGATGACCCTTCATTGGCCTTTTTCCTGTTCAAATGCTTCTCCACCTTATTGACCTCTTCAGTTTCCGGACTACTCTCAATAACAGCTTCCGGCTTCGGCTTGACCATGACTTTCTTATGGTGAACTGCCTTAGGTACCGCAGCTTCTTTGCCTGCTGCTTTTCCTGCTAAGGCCCCATCCCCAACAATAGCCCTTTGTTTCTAAAAATCAAACAAGAAGATGCACAACATTCAACAGAAGGAACAATAATGAAAATAAATCACAATTCTTTCTGATATGAACACTGAAGACATATAAATTATATAAACATATGCAAGAAAATGGGTTTAAGAAAACCTTTTTGTTTTCAGCAGCTGCAGCCTGTGCATTAGCTAGTAATTGGGCACAGAAACTCCTGAAAAAGAACAGAAACAGAAAATTAATAAAGATCATTCAAGAAGTATACTAAATATTGTATGATTTTAATGGGGGAGATATAAGAGAGAAGAAAAAGAGAGAGAGGGGACCTTGTGACAGGGCGAGAGACTTGAGGTAGTGGCTTGCCATCGATCCCACGAACAGTAACAAAATTTCCAATATCACCAAGTGCTCGGCGATTTCGCCCTTCAGCAGCCATGACTTTCTGCTGAACTCCTCCAGCGGCTGCCTCTGCTGTAAATTAACAATTCGATTTTGATAAACAGTGATGAGATTTATGACTTCAATTTAAGAACATAACCGAATAAAAATATAACCAGACAAGTTTGAAACCTCCCTAAAAAATCAATTAAAGATTACATATTGAATAAAAGATGGAATACAATAATCAAACCCAAGAAGTGAAATTCTTCGATAAATCAGATATAAAGCAGAATCAGTAGACAAGGAAAATTCAAACAACTCTCTTTCGATCTTTTCATATCAAAGATTAAGTATCAATGCAGTATAACCCATTTAATAAATTTACAAATCATAACCAAGAAATTAAATTTTTCGGTGGATATAATTAACAATGTCCACAGAGAAGGGAATATTTAAACGACCCACTCTCTTTTGATATCAAAAATTAAGCATCAATACAAGTAAAACCAAATCCAATTCATATAGATGAAGATCCAAAAGGACTCAAAAACCAAGATTAGAATCATCTAAAAAATCAATAACCCGATAATAGCTATACAAGAAAAAGAGTATATAAAAAGAACCCAGAACGCAAAATAAACCAACAGGCCAGATTTGATACCTCTATTTTGTTGAACAACGGGTCTTGAAGCCATTACAGAACCTTCAAACTGCGCAAGAACTCCGACGAACAGAAAATTACACAGACGGATCCTCCTTCCTTCTGTTCTCTCTCTATCTAACTATCTGACTTTTTCGCTCTCTCACATGAATTGCAAAGAGTGAGGATTGAAAAAGTCTGAAGAAGACGCCCCTTTTGAAGCAGAAGAAACATACGCCACCCCTCAACGGTCTTATTTTTTTTTTTTGAAATTTTGGCCGTAGGATCTGCGCCCAATTTCAACGGTTTTGATTAGGTTTCTAAAATGGGTCTCGATTCCTATTTTAGCTTGCCCGGGCCACCTACCTATGTATAAGTTACCGTTGGTCAACTGATTAATTAAATAAAAAATATATAAAGTGGTAAAAATAGGGAGGGCACAAATGCAATACAACTCCCCCACATACTTTCTCTTCAGTCTTTTCCTCCGTATTAAAGTTATAAAAAGGAAATAATATTTGGTTTTTGATTTTAACAAATTATACTCCCTCTCTCTTGGTTTCGTTTCATATTATTTGTAAGTTTTATTGTTGTATAAATTTTATTAAGTCATCTCAGTTTTGAATTTAAAAATGTCTTAGTTTTTTCAAGACTGATCAGTTTTTCTGGTTGCAAACGATATTATCTCATCCTCCTCGTCCATGTCCTCGATATAAGAGCGATGCAATCATAAACTATTGAAAGATAATAAAATTGTTGCAACTATTTATTAGGCCTAGAAAGAAAGGATATAATAATATGTAACCCTATTACAATATAAATATTTTTTAGACATTTTCCATCCTCGCAAACAAATGAAACTAATCACACACCTCTTGATTGCATTAATTTTATAGTTGGTTATGCTAAATCATCTGACCCGGCCACTACCTGTCAATTCGGAAAACATTTCAAGTTGGCTTCATTCTACCATCCATCCATCATTCTTGCACTTATTTTTCGAAAAGGGAAAGCTACCCACACTGCAATCAAGAGCATATCTCCTGGCGAGCCGAGCACAATGGCTGGCTGCCTTCATATCAACATCCCTTAATAGTGGTCATACAACAGTGGTGCAATCAAGTCTATCATATCATAGAAGCAGCTGGAGGCATGCACCGCCATGGTATACTTCCAAAGCATTCAAGCACAATTCCAGGTGAATCACGCACGTTTGTTTTCTTAATGCATGGTAAATTTAGTATATGCTCAATTCACTTATATAGAAAATCTAAGACTTTAAAGTCAGATAATTGCTGATTAGCAGAGGTTGACAAAGCTTTTGTTAAGTCTAAAGGCCTCACACACACAAACAGATTCCCCGACTATGAATCAGGGTCAAATTCTCCACACACAGCTGTACTACATCTATTATTGCCTCTTAACGCAAATATATAGTTTGTTTTGGTGGAAAAGTTTATCAGAACATGACATACATATCTTTCAATTAGGATTATTCTAGTAATAAAAGCTAATGAGTTTTTGAGATGAGAAAGGCTGCTGCTGCCTGCCTGCTACAAAGCGGCTATCAAAAGATAAAAAGGAACATAATTTGTTTCTCATTCTAATTAATTTCCAAGTTCATCATCAACCTAAAGTCTTGTGCTAAATGTGAAAAAAGTATGGGACTTCTAATATCGTTTGCCAAGACATAATTATCCCTTCTAAATCTTGGAAAGTTCACTCAATTTGTCTGGTAATGGAAAATTAAAACAGAAGAACAGCACATGCACCTGTTTCTGAAGTTTGAGTGAAAATGTATACTTCTATTGAATTTGGAGTACACTTGGTGCAGGAAGCTCATGTTCCATGTCCATTACCTATCAAAAATACCACAATCTCTCGTTATAAAACTGGTTATTTTTCATCAAACAATCACTGATAAAAGTCAACTGATTCATACAACAGAAATGAATATGATTATGCCGGCACTTATCAAGTATTTGCCGTATATGAAACCTAGGGAGACTAAGGGGGTGCTTTGATAAAAAAATGAATGAAATAGTTCTGAATCTCTAAGTAATCTGAATGAACTAAATGAATCAGAATTCTAAATATTGAATGAAAAAAGTTGTTTGATAATTGACATGTCTGAAACATTTGAATAACAGATTTTTATTATTTTACCCCTCTAAAAAAATTCAAATTTGTTGTAATTTTATTTAATATTACTCAATATAATAGTTAATATTGTAAAAAAAATTTAAATGTAAAATACTTCATTCAGCTGTCATTCAACACATTCAGCCAAAAAAAATTACACTCGGGGGCTGTTTGTTTAGGATTGAATAGCTGAATCGGTCAACTATTAAGTGCGTTTGTTTTGGAAAAAAAATCATCTGAATGCTAAATCGGTAAGACATTCAAACGATTTGGGCTGAATGGTTTAATGTTATTTTTTTGGTTAAATGGGTTAAATGAGGGCTGAATGAAGTTTTTTTTTTACAATATTAACTACTATATTAAGTAATATTAAATAAATTTATAACAATTTTAAATTTTTTTGGAGGGGTAAATTAATAAAAATTTGTTATTCAGATGTTTCAGACATGTCAATTATCAAACAAATTTTTTTATTCAGATTCAACTCATTCAAATTTAGATTTAGATTTAGATTTAGGGGGTGTTTGATAAAAATTGAATGAATCTGAATCTGAATGAGCTGAATCTGAATCTGAATGAGTTGAATCTGAATGTGAATGAAAAAAGTTGTTTGATAATTGACATGTCTGAAACACCTAAATGACAAAACTTTATTATTTTACCCTTTTGAAAAAACTCAAATTGTTGTAAATTTATTTAATATTGCTTAATATAATAATTAATATTTTTTTAAATTTTTGTAATTTTTTTACTTCATTCAGCTAAAAAAATCTGACTTAGCCGTTCAGCCATTCAGATCAAAACAAACGCACTGACTGATTCAGCCATTCAGATTCAGCTCCATTCAGTTCCATTCAAACAGGCCCTTAGATTCAGATTCATTCAATTTTTATCAAACAACCCCTTGGTCATTCAGCCCAAAAATCTGACCAATTCAGTCATTCAGATGATTTTTATTCAAAACAAACGTACTGAATAACTGATCAATTCAATCATTCAACTTCATCCAGCTCTAAACAAACACCCCTTAAAAATCATACAAGAAGTTAAAGGGTTACATGATATACAAAAATTTTGGATTCTCGTACACATACATCATTAGTTTATACTATTTATTGCTTTGTCAAAACAAAAATAGATTCTTCAGATTGAAAAATGTGGCTTAAATAATATGACATAAAAGTGTCCATGCTATAAAAATATTCAAAGAAAAAAGAAATAAGTGACGGGCAAAAGGAATTTAATTGAACTACTAGGTACACCCAAAAACTACAAAGCACGTTAAACCATAGAAATGCCTTTTTCCATATCTTCCCAAGTTTCTTTAGAAGAACATGCCCCTCTAAAGAAGTATGTCTCTAAGTTCAGTCTGCATTCCGGAAAATACTTGTGTCAATTTATTTGTACATCTCTTCTTAGTTGAAATCAATATATTTTTCACAAAAACTAAATAAGGCTTATAATCCGGAAAAAAAAAAAAAAGACGGTTCTACGTTTTTTTTAAGATGAAAACTAGCACATATTGTTTTATATATAAGAATTAGAAACTAAGAAGAGAAATAATTTGTATGTATATAAGGAATTAAGTTATTAATAATAGTTCAGTCATGCTGAAACAATCTGAGTCAAATCTCGGATCAAATTTAAAATCTCAAATTCGAATCAAATCAAATTCATTCAAATAAGGCCTTAATCACTAATCTAATATTTTTTTGTCTCTTTAGTCATTGTGGGATAATACCACCAGTTTTCGTATCTCCACCTCCGGCAACCCGATTGGATGACCCAACTCGATCACACACACGGTCCACAGATCTTTGTTTCTCTAGTTATTATGGGATAATACCGCCAGTTTTCATGTCCCCACCTCCGGACCTCCATTGTGGGATAATACCATCAACTTCCGTGTCCCCACATTCGGCAACCCGTTCGGATGACCAAACTCGAGCTTTTGAGAGTCGGCTCTTACACCATATGAAACAACTTGGGTCAAGATACTATTGGGTTAGTGGTTTAAGGCCTTATTTGCAGGGGCGAAACCAGGATTTGTTTTTGGGGGGGGCCAAAAAAATTTTTAACAACATAATATATATTCAGAAAAAGAACTTCAATCACACCACAACACTTCCATATTTTGATACATTTTCTAGGATCACATTTCAAATAATTAATATCTCATTCTTTACCTTCAATTCACGTTGTTCTTGTTCAGAAGTAGGCAGAGATGTTTTAACATTAGGCTCAGGGGTAAGCATAGATATGTCAACATGATTTGATTGCTTTCTCTTGAAAAATGAATCAATAATATGTGATTTTCCCATGATTCTAATTAAACAAAAAATAAAAAATTCAATTAACTACACTACAAGAATGACTTAACCATTTATTGAACTTTTTAATAATAAAATTTTCATAAACTTACAATCAAATAAGTAAGGTTTTAGTTGGTTACCGGAAAACAAATTGAATATGATCACTCGTTAAACTTTTAAAAAGTAAAATATCAAGTTTCATAAAATAAACAAAAAATAAAAAAAATTAAATAAGGGTTTAAGTTGGTTACTTGGATACAAATGTATCATTTAATTGGAATAACACATATACAATATTATGCTCCAATTATACAAACTTAGAATTATAATAAATTTAATTTTTCCAACCTTGGGGTGAACTTTATAAAATTTTCAAACCTTGGGGGGGGCCATGGCCCCCTCCAGCCCTATGCTAGTTTCGCCCCTGCTTATTTGGATGAATTTGATTTAATTTGGACTTCGAATTTGATCCAACATTTGCTTCATGGGATTTGACCCGGGTTGTTACATATGATATTAGAGCCAACTCTCGAATGCTCGGATTGGGTCATCCGATCGAGTTGCCGGAGGTGAGGACACAAAGTTAACCAGTATTATCGGCAAAGATATGTGGACCGTGTATGTGATCAGTTCTAACGAGGACTTCAGAAATTTAAGTGGGGGTGTTTATAACACCTCAGTCTCATATTAAAAGATATGAGAAAATTTTGTGTGTCATGACTTTTTGAGTAAGTTTGTGGTGAGCTAAAATGACCCAAGAAAATACTATTGGGCTAGTGGTTTAAGACCTTATTTGGATGAATTTGATTCGATTTGGACTTCGAATTTGACCCAAGATTTTTTCCGAACTTTAGATTTGACTCGGATTGCTACAAAAGTTATAATCCAAAAATACATTTAAGAAGAGTTGAAAACCTCATTAGACAACTTGGCAACAGTAGAAGTTTCTTGCATAACCACCTTCTTTAAGGATGGGTAGTCTGTATCAACTTTTGCCTCCTCTAAGATCTGATTATCTGGTACTATTTTAAATTTCAGAAACTGATTTGAAGTAAAGCACAGATCAACAGACACATGAATTTGTTGCTCATCTCCAAAATCTGAACTTACCTTTGTTATTGATCTGGTTTTATGCTATGTTCGTCAATAAAATATATCCAATAAATATACAACAAACTATAATTACTGAAAAAATATTAATCAACTGTGTCTCAATAGAAACAGGTAACTGATAAATGTTTATACAAGAGCAAAAATATCTAAGAAATCTATTTACGTGCTGTTATTACCATAAGCTCGGGTCGGGTCATCTGATTGAGTTGTCGGAGGTAGGACACGAATGCTGGCGGACATTGGAGAGAGATCCTGAGTTGGGGACATGAAGCAACCAGTATTATCAGTAAAGATCTGTGGACCGTGTATATGATCGGTTTTAACGGGGAAGTTAGAAATTTAAGTATGAGAGTTTGTAACACCTCAGTTCCACAAAAAAATATGAGAAAAATTTATCAGTATATAAAGAATTAAGTTACTAACAATAGTACCTTTAGTCATTTCCTTTTGGGTGCGTCTATGGTGGGCTAAGATGATTCAAGAAAATACAATTGGGCTAGTTGTTTAAGGTATTGTTTGGATGAATTTGATTAAATTTGAAATTCGAATTTGACCTAAAATTTGTTTCGGACTCGAGATTTGACACGAGTTGGTGCAGAAGTTATAATCCAAAAATACATTTAAGAAGAGTTGAAAACCTCATTAGACAACTTGACAGCAATAGAAGATTCTTGCATGACCACCTCCTTTAAGGATGAGTAGTTTGTATCAACTTTTGCCTCCTCCAAAATCTGATTATCGGGTACTATTTTATATTTTGGAAACTGGTTTAAAGTAAAGCTCACATCAGAAGACACAAGCATTTGCAGCTCATCTCCAAAATATGAACTTACCTTTGTCATTAATCTGGTTTTATGCTCTGTTCATCAATAATATATATCCAATAAATATACATCAGACTATAATTACTTGTAAAATATTAATCAACCTGGTCTCAACAGAAACAAGTAACAAGTAACGGATAAATGTTTAAACATGAGCAAATATATCTAAGAAATCTATTTACATACACTTATTACTATAAGCTCGGGTCGGGTCATCCAATCGAGTTATTGGATGTGGGAACACAAAAATTGACGGTATTATCTCACAATGGAAAGAGATCAGGAGTTGGGGACACGAAGCAACCAGTATTATCGGTAAAGTTCTGTAGACCAGTGTGTGTGATCAGTTTTGACGGAGACGTCAGAAATTTAAGTGATAGAGTTTTTAGCACCTCAGTCTCACATCGAAATATATGAGGTATATAAGTAATTAAGTTACTAAAATAGTACATTTAGTCATGACCTTTTGGGTACGTATGTGGTATGCTAAGATGACCGAAGAAGATATTATTGGGCTATATAGTGGTTTAACGTTTTATTTGAATAAATTTGATTCGATTTGTAATTTGAATTTAATCTGGGTTGTTGCAGAAGTTATAATCCAAAAAATACATTTAAGAAGAGTTGAAAACCTCATTAAACAACTTGGCAACAGTAGTCAGATTCTTATCAAATTTATTGGCCAGGTCACGAACGGGGAGATGTTTATGCTGATCTAATAACAGAGAAGTTCCCTGCATGACCACCTCCTTTTAAGGATGGGCTGTCTGTTTCAATTTTTGCCTCCTCCAAGATCTGATTATTGGGTCCTTTTTTATATTTTGAAACTAATTTGAAGTAAAGCTCACATCAGCAAACACAGACATTTTCTCCAAAATCTGAACTTACCTTTTGTCATTGATCTGATTTTATGCTCTGTTCATCAATAATATATATCCAATAAATATATAGCAGACTATAATTACTGGGAAAATATTAATCAATCAGTTCTCAACAGAAACAAGTAAGTAATAAATGTTTAAACAAGAGCAAATATATCTAAGAAATCTATTTACGTACTGTTATTACCATAAACTAGTTGTAATGAAAGGAAGAAGGCTAAAAAGGTTAACTATGAAGGTAAGGAGATAATGACAGAGAGATGATATATGATCACAAGCAATAGAAAAAAATAATGTTTATCATTTTATTGTGCTCAACTAGTCATTATCATTACTACTAATTAAATCGTGGCTCACCCAAAGGTCATAACTGAATATATTATTGTTAGTAACTTAATTTTTCATACACAAACAAAATGTTTTCATACCTTTTAATGTGGAAATTAGGTGTTACAAACTCGCCCACTTAAATTTATGACGGCATCGTCAAAATCGATCACACACACAATAAACAGATCTTTGTCTTTTTAACCATTGTGTGATAATACCGATTGATTTTGTATCCCCATATAACACCCTTTTTCAATTCGTGTCACACTATGTGTTGTCGTATTTTGCATGACATTATAATAGTTGTAAATAGAAAAATTTGTGTTTCTAATATGTATTTTGACGACTCAAATTGGGTGATATATATTCGAATTTGGGAGCGTCACAATTGGTATCAAAACTTAGGGATATGATTTCTGGTGGAGATTTGTGATTAGAACTAGGAGGGGATAGACGAATAGAATCTTATACTAGTGTGTACTACATAAGTAAAATTTCGTTAGCAATTTTTTGATATTTCCACATAATCCTTCTCATATAAATAGTGAGAAAGTTTCATCTTCATTTAAGAGAAACTTATATAAAAATATCATTTTAACATATAAAAATATTAATTTCCATATTATATTGTAATCAAGTGTTTTTTTTCTTGGTGGTTTATGTAAAGGTTGTAATCTCTATCAGCAGATTTCATAATAGAATATGGAGTATTATTTAGCAGGCATTTCATCATGGCATTAATGAGAATTTAGGCATCAAAGTTTTGACCACTTTGAAGGAAAAGCTTGTTTAGATCTAACAACCAAAACCTTGTGGCCAATTATGGCTTATATTTTAATTTTAATACTACTACTAATATGCTTCTATGAAAGTCAATACACTAAATATGTTCATTTTCCTTACTTTTATCATTGCAACCAAACACCCACACCACCAAGTAACATCGAGCACCCAAAATTGTTCTCTTTTCACACCCGGCCCCCACAAACCAAACACACCTTCAAATCCACATGAACAAGAAGCGGAACTTGAGCATTCATTTTCCTTCCTTTCTTTTCTCACAACTCCTTATGAGTAATTCTTTTTCTCCCATCTCCCCGTACAAAGCCCCACCCAACATTGATTAGACTTTAAAGACTCTGATATTATTAAATCCGTTCTTAAAACATTGTCATTTAATATTTTTATACATGAATTAAAAAAATATTATTTATCAAATAAAATTTATTTGAAATTCAATCACTACCCTTTATGAGAAATTGAAAATTATAAATACAAAGGAGAAAATTTCTTAGGATAATGAGAGAAGATAGATGTAATATAAAAAAGTAAATAATTTATTCTTCGCAAACATTTTAAAACAAATTTTTTCTTCTAAAACGACAATCTTTTAGAAACGGAGGAGTATCATATTAATAATACTTATGCTCGTGTTTTGCACGCGATGAATACAATATACACAACTATAATTTCTTGATACTTCCTACGTTACTATTAATAATTGAATTTTAACCGAGAGAAAATGAAACATGAGTCTAATATAGAGAATTATTCCTCAACAAATATTGATAAAAAGATTATAATCTCAACCCAACCCACCTGAATTGATGGTAACTTTGTAAGTAGTGAGAGGGTTGATATCTTAGGATGGTGGGGGTGATAAATATGGGATTAAATGGAGGAGATGATACATACACTGAGTAATAAATATAAATATGAAAGTAAAGAACCCCAAATCCCGGAAAATGACCCCCCACCCACTGACCCCCACCTAAAAATCATACTAATAGCAACAGTCCGCTTTGCTTGTTTGTTAGTAGTAGTAGTATAAAGCTGAAAGAACAGAAAAAACAAGATCCTCCTCGATCGAACACCCCTCCTCCAACTCCGCCTCCGCCTCCGCTTCTTCTCTCTCTAAAACTAAATCTTTCCAGAGATAGGGATGGACTGATAAATAATGAAATCCATCTCCACAATTCCATCTTTTAATATTCCCACTTCTTTGTTTATGTCGTGCTCACACCCAACTCTTGGTTTTTCTGTTAAACAATTGATACAGAAATCTTAACCCACGGAAAAAATTTCAAAATTTCCATTCTCATGTAGAAACACTCAACTGGGTTTTTATCAGAAGTGGTGAAAGAGAGGAGAAAAAAGAAATGAGGGAAGATGAGTCAAATTGGTTTTCAAAGTGGGAAGAACAACTCCCATCCCCTGACGAGCTCATGCCCTTATCCCAAACCCTAATAACCCCTGATCTTGCTATAGCCTTCGATATACGAAACCCAAATAATATTCCACAAACCCACCAAAACCCACAACCACCGCCCCCACTACCACCGCTTCAAACACCTTCTTCCCAGATCAATTCGGGGGAATTTGACTCCTCTGAATTGGGCGGCGGAGCTGCAGGTGATGAGCCGGCCCGGACCCTCAAGCGGCCACGGCTCGTATGGACGCCTCAGCTCCACAAAAGATTTGTGGATGCTGTGGGCCACCTGGGGATTAAGAACGCGGTCCCCAAGACCATAATGCAGCTCATGAGTGTCGATGGGTTGACTCGCGAGAACGTGGCCAGTCATTTGCAAAAGTACAGGCTTTACCTGAAGCGGATGCAGGGATTTTCTGCTGGTGGTGGCGGCGGTCTTGCTTCTGCCGGGGACCCCGCCACAGATCATTTGTTCGCCAGCTCACCTGTGCCAGCTCATTTCCTACACCCGGGGCGTTCGAATTCCGACCATTTCTTGCCGTTTGTGCCGGTAGCTGCGCTGCAGCAGCAGCAACACCACCAGCAGATGGCGGCGGCTGTTGCCGGGCATCCACAGTATCGGCATGTGGGGCATTTTGGGTCTCCCCCAAATGGGCAATTCGAGCATCCATTTCTGGCTAGACAATCACAGCAGCAGGTTCATAGGATGGGAACACCTGTGCATAATTCAGTGCCACCTTCTTATGTTGAAGATTTGGAATCTGCAACAGCAGCCAATGGGAGGAAAGTTCTCACTCTATTTCCAACAGGGGATGATTGAATTGAATTGGGTAAATTACTGTTGCCCTTCTCTTTTTTCTTCCATCAAATTCAGCTTTGTGGGTCTTATGATTTGTGTCTGCAGCAACTTAGAGTTGGAGTTTAGCACTTTTTCTTGTTATTGTGGTTGTTCCCAGTATCTGGATTGGAGTCATTGGAGTTGTGTTCGTGTGGGACTCCATCATATTTGTTGAGAAAGGGAATGTATTGTTTGTGTCAATTCTCGTGTTCTTCAATATCATGAACTTCTACAAATGTAATTAAGTTGTGGATAGCAGTTTATGTTCCATCTGCCAGGTTTTTTCTGACTTATAATTGTCGTAGTGTCACTTTAAGCGGCAATAATGTTGCATTGGTCTTGGAAGGTAGCAGCAATAATGATGTGGGGTTAATCAGTGACATGGATTCTTAGAGGTTGCTGTTTTCCATGGGAACATGAGAAGCAGCTGAATTTCTTACTTCACCGTCTTCTTTCTGGATGATTTTGAGGCCTTATCTTTAGCTCTCAGGTAATAAGTGTTAACGCTTGCTGGAAATATCTATCAGAATGGGGTTAGTATCTATGGATGGCAAGTTTCTCGCCAATTTCCATTAATCTCCTAGTTAGTAATTTAAACATCTTTTTGATTAGTTTAGTGTTATCTAGACGTGAGTCCTGCTTGTTGTAAATTGTGTGATTTTATACCAAACTTTGGGGGATGCTTCAGGATCAATAACAAATCTGTTGTTTGTAAGAACTTAATTCTATTCCAATGCACATGAATATTGATGGATGGTGACTGCATTTCTTAAAGTTGCTAGTTATTCAGTTCTTTATATAGCTCTTACCATATCAGTATGCTTTTCTGAAGTGATATGGGAATCATTCAAAAGGTGGTATGTTAAAGCACGTATCTACAGCTTTTAACTTCTATACTTCATAATCTTGGTTCCTCAGTCAAGTATAACCTTTTTTTCAGTTTGAGATCTTGTTGGAACTTGGAAGACTTCCAAAATAGGTTGTCCTATATAGGCGAAGTAGTCCCTAGGGGATAGCTTGGTGACCGCAAAGCTACCGCATAATCATTAGTTCATGGTTTCAAGCCTTACCTCAACCAGGAAGAATATTGAGGGAAAGATAACCTATATGTTACTTTGCTTCTCCTCTTTTTTGCGTTTCTATTTGTTTGTTTCCAATGCACGTCCTATGAGCTTTAATAATTTTTGCTGCCTGTGTTTTCCTTTACACTTGAGATAGTGGTTTTCCTTGTATTAGGTGCTGTACAGACCGTCTATCTTGGCTTAGTGATCTTAGTAATTGCAGATTTACCTTATCATTTACTTGGTGTGGGAGATGTATCACTTGAAAGCAAAAGATATTTAAACTTTTTCTTAATCAATTCTTAAGTTGTTGGGGCTAAATCTTTGGCTAGGCTCAAAACAAATAATAACATGGTACTCTGGTCTAGTCTGAATTCACTAGAGTATTTCTGTTGGAACTTTGATGCATAATTAATGGAATGCTTACAGCATCTCCTATACCTGATGAAATAGTCTTGTCAGTATCGGTACGAATGTGCTTATTTTTGAATATGTTATAGATTAATATTTATATGTATGTGTATCAGTGTGTGTGTGTGTACATACATATATATATTCTTGTTGTTTTCCTCCTTCCTTGGAAGAATTACCTACAGTTACTCGATTTTTGCTATTTATGCTGATGTGACTAAGCTAAATGATATACTAGACGAGCTAACAGGTCGTGTAGACCTGACTAATTCTTTTGTTGATCTTTTGCTGTCTGAATGGTCTGTCTTTATGGACATAGAAAAAGCTTAACATTGTGTATTATTCAACATAAACATTAAGGTTATGTTCGTTTGTAAAAAACATGTTTGGGATTAGACTACTTGTCTTAATTTAATATTATTTCAGACTATTTTATCCCTTGATAGGTGATTAATAGTCCTTTTAATAGTCCTATGGACTATTTTTGTCATTCCTAAGGCTATTTATGAAGGATTATATAATCACATAAGATGATGAATGTGAGATTAATAGTCCCCCACATTTGAAGCTATCAAATAACTTTATGAGACTAATAGTCCCATAATGTTACGTTTGGATTGAGGGAATGGAATAGAGGAAGGAATAAAATAAAAATAGTGTATTTGAGGATCATTTTGAAGGATAAACTATTCCAATGGAATGAAAACTCATTACATCCCTTTGTTTTTTTATTCTATGTGGAGAAGGTGGAATAAAATCTATTCCAATTGAATTGATATATGTGATAATTTTGTCATTTCATGACAACACCACCCACCACCAACAACCAAACATACACTTAAAATATCTAAAAATTATTTCATTCCGTTCTTTATTCTATTCCTTCAATCCAAAGAATTATATAATTTGAAAAATAGTGTTAAATTAAGACAAATAGTCCGCCCTAGCCTTAGTGGTGGTGTTAAAGCAGTTGGACCTAGGTTTTCACACTTCAACTGAATCTTGAAGATTGCACAACAATTTGATCTTGTTGTCGAGCCTTTTGCAATCTTGACTCTACTTGTTTAGCCAATGTGAAGATATTTTGATATGACAAAAGTAGTCATGGTAACGGAAGTGGTAACATTCTGTTTTCAACTCCAAAACCGAGTTAAAACAACCATGATCAGTGGTGGTGATAAATGAGAAGAATTTTGATGGCTTCACAGATTTTTTACTTCTATGTCATTACTTGGTCTGGTATAAATGGTGCTTAAAGATGAATGCAAAAGAATTTTATGGGGATTTGTCAGGTCTCGCAGAATAAAGTTAAGTACTCGAGTTGATTATTAATTAAGATGATAACTATATGTTTTGACAGTTCCTTTTCGGCTTGTTTAGAAAATTACCTTGTTGTTGAGTATATAGTAGTAATGTGTATATATACATATACACACTCATCTACCAGTACGGCCACTGATTTACTGGTATTTTATGCATATGATGATTGTTGAGATTTTAGTTTCTATGAACGATTATAACCTGAAATGATTTCATGCCATTTTCAGGACCTCGCCAGATTATTGATGGCATTAATTAATTTAGTTTTAGATCTCTTCATTTTTATTCATGGACTACGTCTGTATTCCATTAGGATTAGGGTGGACAGATGATAGCTAGCTGATCCGATCCGATCCCGGGGATACTTTGAATCTACAATTTTTATTTTTATTATTTATATATTTTGTACGACTAATAATTTGAATGAAGACTCCATTATCCTTGTGAAATGTACGTACTACTACTAGCAACTCCATAAATTAGCACTAGTAATTTATTGAACATAAATAAACCAGTTGATGGTGATGCGTTGTAATGTGTACAACAACTATTCTCGTTGCTTACAGAAGAAAAAAAAAAAAAGGTATTATATGCAGTACCGCATAATATTGCTTGAAATATCAGTGCCCCCAGAAAAAAACGATCATAACAATAATTATATATAGAATAACACTACAAACAATAATAGTATATGAATTAATTGTGTAGTAATTAATATCCTTCCCCTCCCCCTCCAACAAAAACTAGTCCAACAAGAATAACAATGAGCCTACAATACTTGGTTGAGTTTAAGGCCAGTACCCTCTGATGCTAGTGGAGGATATTCACTAGTTATGGGAGTAATCAAAACTCAGCGGCTGCTGGCAGAATGGGGCCTGCAACAAAAGTAAAATAAGTATTCATTATTAATGAAGTATAAAACTTGAAGCACACCAAAGCATGAACAATGCAGACAAAAATACACCCAGATGAGTGGTATTTTCTAACCTATAAGGTGACATCTTACAGCCTAAATATACGTCATCCCCCCCAATTTCCAGATGGGAAGGTCGTGTTGAAAACATAAGCTTGGGGTCTGGGGATCATCTAACTTTTTATCCTTGAGGCACATAGGAAGAAAATAGGAAAGAGTTTTCCTTGAAATATGGTCATATCATTTCTGAAGATATAAATGTCATTGAAGAGGCTAACAAAAGTTAAACCGCGTCCATTACCCTCTCATGTACAACCCAAAATACAGATGAAAACGAGCATTCCTCTTCCTTTCCTTTGTCCTTTCATTTCTAAGATTCCCAAGGGTGAAACACCTTTTTGGATCCCACCATTTCCTTCCTCTCACTATTCCCCTCCTACCAAATGAACCATAAATGGAAAATGTATACTCCTGGAGAATACATTTCCATCCCCAGCGGTAGGCACTCCTAAAATCCTAATAAACTGCAGAGAATTTAATCAACATAAGGGTTTACCAATAATCAGTTGCTTCTGCAGCAAACTTATAAACCCATTGCCAATTAAATCATTCTTAACAAAAATATAAAACAACTCTAGAAAAGGAACACCCAAGACATGCATAAACTGGCACTTAAGTTATCTGTAGGAACAGCTGCTAGAAAGTTTTGCTGAAAAAGAAAAACAATAGAATAAATTAAATAATCATACCGGCCCAAAATAATATAATACCAAATTTCCTAAAATAAAACCACCCCAAACAAAATCCTAGATTACCTAAATTTCAAAAGTAAAGCCCTTAATGTTACATGGAAACATTTTGAAGGAAAGGATACCAGATTCAATCAGAAACCCACCTGAAAGACAACTTGTCTAAACTGGTCATATGACTGAGCGTACACCATAGCTTGAGATGGCCAATGCATATAGACAGCATCCCTCGATGTCTGATTCAGTCTAATGGCACAATAAGGGCTCATTACAGGACTCCTATAACCCAGGGAAGCTTGAGAGCTTGGCATCTGTCCCAACTGAGAAAAAACAGAATCATACGGCAGATATGGAGGCTGAAACTTCTGCATATTATCAGGCATCAAGTTGACGTTTTGAGTGCTAGGAAGATTCCTGACATACCTGCATCAGTCGGAATTTTGGACGTATATTTCCAGTTACATAAACATATTAAATAACAACAATCAATAGGTAACAGTCATCAACTTAACCTAACCCAACCAATTTATTGATACATGGTATTAGCTCAAACAAGAATTTAATCCTTGAAAGTTTTGCAATCAAAACCCAACCAGCTCAAGATTCCATCCAATGTTTATTTCAAAAGGCAACATATACCATAAAACAGTTAATCTATACATTCACAACTTTATTAAGTTACTGCATCTTGTATTGCTATAAAATCTTTAATAGATCGTACAATTAGTTAAGTTTTTCTCGAAATTTATATTTTTTACTGAGCATGTGATAACAATGAGATACTTTACAACTTATTAGGGTGACCAAGATATATAAACATATGATAGCATTACAATCCCAAAAAGCAGTTCTAGTGCGGATCAACAGATTTGTAGGAACAATTACTAATAGTGCACACATATGACCCCCCCCCCCCCCCCCCAAATCAAAACAAGTGTATAGAGGGAATATAAGATGATGGGAAATGACCAAACTCAATGCACAACTAAGAAAAATCAAATGAAAATTATTCTGATGGAGCAGGAGGGATATACAGGACAATTTTCATAATACGTAGCACGTCCATTAAGAATGAAAGACAGAAAGTTATAAATGCCTAAGTATTAGTGTAAGATATCATTGCATCAATAAGATTGTCATTGTTGCACATTGCCCAAGCTTACACTACTTCCCCTATTTCAATACATAATACATACCTATCATAACTCCGATCATAATCAGGATCTGTGCGATCCTTCTCCCTATCTCTGAAAATGGCTACTCGTGAAGAAGTACCACCATCCCTGCCACTGAAGTTTCTCTCCATGTCCATGACAGTATTCCCTGACACTACATTTTCATCCCTAGTATAGTATACATTCTTCCCATCTACAAGGGCCTGAGACACTGTATATTCTGACTCGGGACTGTTAGGACCACTAAATATACGAGCTCGTGCCCTGTCGTACTCTTCCTTCCTCTCTTCAACAGTTCTTATGGAATTTCTTTTCCCCAACTCACTGGTTCCATTTGAGTAGTCTTTAGGCCTTGGTCTAATGACAATTTTTTTCTGCTCAAGTTTGTCATTTTCAGACTCTTTAACTGGTACATCAGACAAACACACAGCAGGGTATATACTTTCAGCCATTTTTTCAACAACAACTCTAGTTCCCTGACCATCTAAAAAGTTATCCTGAACCGTAGTGACCAGACCATAGTGTTGAGCAACACGGTGTGCTGCAAGACGAAGGTAAGAAGTCGGGAAATGCTGGAACTCAAACTGTTGTTGATCAGAGTTCCTCAGAAACTTTTGAATTTCGAGTTCCATTCGCAGAACTGCCAAAACCAAAGAAAGACAATGTCAATATAACTACTGCCATCCAAGGATATATCTCATACAATCAGCAGAAGTGAGAAAATAATTTCTCCCTGACTAAAAAAGCTCTCACGAACACCTAAACTCAGAGCAGCCTATTTTACCACATAAATGTTGCTTTACTGTCTTCCCCAGTTACTGAAACGCTACAGGTAGCAAGTACATATAACAAATGCAAGAGGCACATATGATGACTGACATATCCAATACGCATTTTAAAAAAGAAATAGAAGTGCAACTCAACATGCGCAGTCACTTGAAAATAAGCCTAATTTTTTTGTTGTCCTCTGATTAACAATAAAATTGCTAGCTTAGTTGGTTGTCACGTCAGACAACAAAAGGAAACATGTCAACCAACTAGGTTAAACATACTTCGAACAGAAGGGTTCAAAAATATATATCAATGAATGAGGATGCTATTTCTAGCAGGCCATCATAAACAACATAAAATAAATAAATGAATAAGAACATCCAAATATACCATACCTCTCATGTTAGTTTCAAAAAAGGATACTTATTACTTAGTATCCAATCCAAAATTATATTAAATATATGGAGCAGTTCAATAGCAGATTTCATTCAACTTTTCTACTGTGCTTCTATTTTTAGTGACTTGTACGACTTTTTTGCAGTAGAAGCCTGAAGGTTGAGTTTGCAAGGGCAAAATGTATATTCGGACTAAGAGTTGCTTGCAAGTTCCAAAACATTTTCTATTGGCCTTCCATCATTTAGTAATTAAAGTACAAGCTCTAGATTTAATCAGTTTTGAAAAACAAGAAAAGGTTTGGTTATTTCTCTGCAGAACTCACCATAATGTATTGATGCTGAAAATGTACTGTTATTGCTCAGTGGAGATAATACTAGACTCTGATGAACTGCACCAGCAGCTAGCAATCCAGCTCGGGAAACTCAACTGCGATAAAATTCACATGAAAATCCAATTCATCACTGGCAGGAACCCTGAGTGAACCCGTGAGCAGAGTCTAGCTGCTAGTGCATTCAACAGAAATCACATACCTTGTGCAATTCAACCATTTACCCCAACACAACATAATTGCAAAGACAATAAAGCATAAACTCAGGATAATAACTAGCATGGTGGCAGCAATTCAATTATTTACATAAACCCAGAGTAAACCAAAATTTAAAAGAGATTATGTTGGTTGGTTTATTTGTGTACAATTAACAGTTTATTGTGATCCACACGCGCCAAATCTACAGTGAAACTATCAAAACAAAGATAATGAAATTCCTTCCAGATCTGATAGACTACAATTCCTTACCGCTTAAAACCTAATTCAATTAACCCAACAGTAAAATACAAATACATCAACACATACAATTCAAATCCATCTAAGAATTAAGTAGAAGTCGGGGCAAATAATCGAAATGAAGGAAAAAAAACAACAAAAAAAGAAGGAATAAACTGACTGGTGAGACGATGGCGAGGGCTTTGGAGAGCCTCAACCAAGAAGGGATCCATCATAGGTGCGACCACGCCTACGGAATCGGTGGTGACGGTGGTGGGTTGCGGGTGTGGTGAAGAAGTAGCGGAGTCCATTTTGTAGACAGAGAAAGTCTCTCTCTCTCATCTAAATCTAATAGTAAATCCTCTATATATAGAACGTATAGCAAGTAATATCAAGCGGGTAAAAAAGGAATATAAAAGAGAGGGAGGGAGGAAACGCCTTATTAATCCATTTTTTTTCTCATTTCCTCCGAAAGAAAAAAGAAAAAAAAGAAAAAAAAGAAAAAAAGTAAACAAAAAATAATTATATATCCAGTCCATTAATTTTATTTAAATTTAATTATATATTATTTCATAATTACTACTATAATTTAACAAAAAAATGACAATAATGTCGGCACTCAAAAAATATTATTTCCGGGGTGAAAAGAAAATTGGGTAAGATTACACGTATTCCATAACCCACACGCCTCCCTGAAGCGACGTACAAGCATACCATTCCCTCCCTAAATCTGTTTCAGGGCATTGCAATGGCGGACCACACGGTTGCCGATCTGCTCGCTGACTTCAACGCCATCCCAATTCCATCCCTAGATGACGCATTCTTCTCCGACGATCTCAATTTTTCTGATTATAACTTCATCTCGTTTGACGATAACGGTGACGTTTTGAACTTGGACTTCACCTTTGACGATATCGACCTTCCATCTGATCCAGAAGACTTCCTCCATTCGACTTTCTCCGATTCGATCCCCATACAGATTTCATCCGATCCCGACGTTTCTGTCTTAAATCCAATATCTTCTGAAGTTTGTCAGGTTTCAGATGATCACAGCTTCAACATTGCCGGATATTTTAACGGCTTGTCCTCGGATTCGGGATATAAATCCTCGGATGTTGTTCCTAAGCTTTCGAGCTCGGATGCTGGCGCCTTTTTGAATGTTTCATCATCAGATTCTGGTGATTGTTCTCTGGAATCTGGAAATAAAACTTTGGGTGTTTCTAGGGTTTTGAATTGTGACTCGCCGGAATTGGAAACTCAGAATAGGGAGTTTTCTGTGCCCACTTCGTCTCAGGGGTCTGATAATTGTGCTCGTTCTGTTGATTCTTCGACCGGGAATAACTCGACAAATGGGATAGTAGATCAGAAGATTAAACTGCAGGTGCCGGGTAAAAATTATTTGTTGAAGAGAAAGAAAGAGATTGAAGATGTTAACCCTGAATCAAAGAGGACTATTAAAAGCGGAAGATCAAATGTTTCTGCTGTTGCTGATCAGTCCAATGATCTTAATGAAACAATTGATGAAGAAGAGAAGAGGAAGGCAAGGATGATTAGAAACCGTGAAAGCGCTCAACTTTCCAGACAGAGGAAGAAGCATTATGTTGAGGAATTAGAGGATAAGGTAAGGGCTATGCATTCCACTATTCAAGATCTGAATGCTAAAATTTCATATATTGTAGCTGAAAATGCCACTTTGAGGCAACAAATGAACTGTGGTGGCGCTGTGGGCCATCCCCCAATGCCGGGGATCTATCCGCCAATTGCTCCCATGGGTTATCCATGGATGCCGTACCCCCCTTATGTTGTGAAGTCACAAGTGCCATTGGTTCCAATACCCAGATTAAAAACACAACAACAGCCAGTTAAAACTAATAATAAGAAAACTGAGGGTAAAAGTAAAACTAAGAAGGTTGCAAGTGTTAGTTTTCTAGGTTTGTTGTTTTTTATTTTGCTTTTTGGTGGATTAGTTCCCATGGTAAATGTAAAATATGGAGGTATACGAGATGCTTTCTTGGGTAAGTCTGAATATATTGGAAATAGGTTTTATGATCAGCATCATTATAGTAGGGTTTTGATGGTCAATGGAACTAACCATGACAGCGGGACAAGAGTTTCCAATAAAAATTTTGATGCTTGGAAGAATTATAATAACACGTTAAATTGCGGGAGAGGTCATGTTGGTAGAGTAGAGTCAAATAACAAGCAGTCTAGTTCTGAGGTGTGTGCTCGTTCAGCAAATGCTAGTGAGCCTCTTGTTACATCTTTGTATGCTCCGAGAAACGATAAGCTTGTGAAGATTGATGGCAATTTGATAATTCATTCTGTTCTAGCAAGTGAGAAAGCCATGGCATCTCATGAAGATAGAGAAACAAAGAGTGGTGGGGGTACTAGTTTGGCAGTAACTTTCAATTTGGCTCCTACTATATCTATTCCAGGAGTTGGACAAAATAATGGAAGTCATCCTCAACTATACCGGATTACAGCTGAACAACAAAGGGCTCTTTCTTCTGGTTTTGCAAGTAAGAATAATTTAAAGTCATCACCGGCAGACAGTAAACTACAACAATGGTTTCAGGAAGGTCTTGCAGGTAATTGTTGCTCAATCTTGAATTGTTATTAAAGCTTATTTTTCACGTTGTTACTGTATATGATTCACAAGTTCATATGCCGTTAACTTATAGATATCTAATATGATCATTGAAGCACTAGGATAGTTACTGAAGGACCAGATGACACTATTAATTACATACAGTAATTACTTAATATCTAGTTTTGGTACATGTTACTCATTACACCATTTATCTCATCCGTAGTCAATGTCATTACTGAGAAATTATGTCATTATGTATGTCACAAAGTTGCAACTGTGTATGTTGTCCAAAATGAGGTTAACTTCTCAGACCTTCTAATACTAATAAGTCTTTAGTTGGCCTTCCATGTCCACCCTATATCACTTGTTTGCCCATGGCATCTCATGATGATAGGTCCTACTTTGATAGGTCTTCCCTTTAGGTTTTTCATCATTGAATCACAAAGATATACTGCATCACAAAGATATACTTTACATATCGTCGATATCAATCTTGTTATGTTATAGTTATGCTTTAATTGCTTTTTGAACATTTAACTATTTAGAAATTACTTTTACAATTTTTTGTTTATGGCATCTGATGTTAATTGCGTTATGGTTATTGTTATTCTATGCACTTTGTATATTTTAAGGAGTTCATGCATTTTCTCCCTTGTTATATGTATATTGTCCTTTTTTTGTTGATTTTTGTCATCCATTTGCGTCTATTAACTCGTGTGTTCCTTTTGCACATTTTTTGTCAGCAACTCTTGCTAGCTGACTTTAAGTTGATTATTTAATTGTAAAAAAGTTCCTATTCCTTGGTCCTCCACGGAAGACCTATTCGTTGGTCCTTCACAGAAATCCTTTTATAGGAATTACTGCTCCAGCATCCAACTTATGAACTAGTAATTATATATCCTTTGTATTTTATATAGTGTCTTTTCATAATTATTGTCATCAGTTACCTTCAAACAATGCAATTCATTTTTTAATGGTAAGTCAATGCGTGACACATTGAGAAAAGGGTGTATTCCTATGATGCAAGGTTAATATGACACATTCAGAAATACCATTTTGTGTTAAGTAGAAAATGAAAACAATGAGATTATATTTATTTATTTTTTTGTTGTGCGAAATTGTATATTTATTGTTCACAAATGTTCTTCAGTCCTTTTGTAAGTTACAAAAAAAAAAAGAAGTATGCTCATTCTACTGGTTGTACTGAAATATTTCAGTTTCTGCATCTATTCTGTTCTTGGGGTTCACTACAGTACTTTTTCATGCAAATATTTTCTTAAAAATCAAATTGTACAGGTCCAATGCTAAGTTCTGGCATGTGCACTGAAGTATTCCGGTTTGACGTATCACCAACTCCAGGAGCCATGATTCCCGCAACCTTGGTCAGAGATATTTCAATGGAAGAACGTCGGAATTCTAGCCACCTTAACAAGGGAAGGAATAGAAGGATCCTTCATGATCTTCCTATTCCACTAGCAGGAGCTGCCAATAACATCAGTAAAGAAAATGCCCGAAGTAATTCACAGAAAGAAAACTCCCATAGAAATAGTTCTCTTTCACCAATGGTTGTTTCTGTTCTTGTTGATCCAAGGGAGGTTGGTGACGCTGATGATGCTGGTATGATGGGGACAAAGTTCCTATCTAGGATCTTAGTTGTTGTACTGTTAGATAGTGTCAAGTATTCAACTTATTCGTGCATGCTTCCGTTCAAGGGATCTAATCATTTGGTGACAGCTTGAGAAGCGGAAAAAGGATTTCAGGGGTACTAAAACGAAACCTATACCTATTTATACCTATACTCTTGAGATCCAGTTTTGTAAATAGCAAATTATATCCATATATATATTATAATGGTCCTAATAGCTTCAAACATGAATTTCTGTATCTCTAACTAATTTATGCACATCATACTTTTACTTTTAAATTTTAGACTTTGGGAATTACAAATCTCTCGGCCCTTATTTGTGAATGTCTGGTTGAAATTGAATATAATTAACTCTATAGTGCTAAGGGAGGAATTATCTTGGTCATTATGAAGTCTGAAATATATATCAAAGTGCAACTTTAAGATTATGAAAATGGATTATAGAAAGTTCTGAAATACTTAATTTAGGTATATGATATTTCCCAATTTGTTTTTATTTTGAAGAAATGATGTTTGTTCTCAATTGAATTTTGATTTTATGAGCCGTAAAATGTACGGATTATTGAACTTAATTCATTCATTCTCCTAACATTGTTATAGTACAATGTTTTTGTTTTAATCAGAATCAAGATTAAATTGATTCTGATGCCATAAGAGCTAAATGGTGAAGTGCACTTTTGGGCGGATGGAATCATACTTGGAGAGATTCAGATTGAGATTTCATATTCCCAATACAAAATGCTTTATTTAGGCATGTAAGCGGAAATGATCCTTCAACTATGTAGCATCTATAATTCTTTATTTTATAAAGATTAGTTTTCCGGCTTTGTGACCAGACCCGAACAAGGATTTTAATAACAAGCTTATGTCGCAAAATGCGATCGTGGGAGTCAAACTCAAGACCTCCTGATATAAGAGTCTGCCCAATTTACTCAACATAACAGGATTAATGCAATTGTAGAACAGTATAAACACAACAATTATTGCTGCTTTTCTGGCATGTGTTTTGACTACTACTGAAGGAGAAATCCAAAGGAAAGACAAAAATTGATGATGCCTGTAGAAAATATTCTTTTTTCCACGTGAGAAGATCATATTATATATATGAAGAAAATACAAGTGAACAAATTGAATATAATAACTACACTTGGAAGGAGTCCAGCATAGCTTTTAGTGTTTTCTGTGATGAAGGCCACTGCTTATCGTTTGCACTTGCCACGAATAAGACAACTGTGTTTCCCTTTGCTGTTGCCTTTGCAAGATTGTGAGAACCCGTCAATGCAAATGGAGTCTCAAGGACATATTTATAGTACTGCATACACCACAATGAGAAAGGTTATAAACTTTTCAAATTTAGGGATCAGTATCAGTTCAGAATTTTCAGTTGAAAAAGTACACAAATTAGACACAGAAAACCCTAATCACATGAAAGAGGATGTTCCAAATTTCCAACACAGTGCTCACAAAAGCACATAAAATGTCTTAGTTGAGGAAGTGAACTTCCTTTTTGTAAGGAACAGGCTGCTGTTTCAGCTCAAACAAACAGAATCTGCAACTAAGTTGATGAGTGTGCAAGGAACTGATAGTAATCTCAGTGTTCAGATAGAGGGAATGAGGGAGAGAGATTTTCGAGAGAAAGGGGAGGAAATTCAGAAGAAATTAGAGAGAAGGAATTTCCATTCAAATTTCACATGATCCAATACATCGATGTTCACACCCTTATATCTCAGTATGCACGCACCAAAGCAACAAACTCTCATAACAGATTGTAACAGGAAAAGACTAACAAGCCCTCAACTATTATAAGCCAATACTAAGTTACCCTTGCCTACTTTATCAGCCACTTAATAACTAACTATTAACTAACTGTGATTATTAATGGAAAGTGCACTAAAACAAAGATAAGCTATGATTTGGAACTGAGGAATGCTTTACAATCCCTCCCACTTGACAGCAGCCTTGTCCTCAAGGATGGAAGTGAGGAAAACCTGCTATGGAAAATGTCCCACTCCTCCCAAGTTGCATTCAGAAGGAAGTGTGTTAAACCATTGCACTAACACTTCTACAGCTGCAGCATTGTCCTTTTTAACCAACTTCCTATCCAATATAGCCACAGGCTCCACCAAGAATTTCCCCTGATCATTGACTGAAGGCAGTGTAGGTGAGCTGGAAGAATTTATCTCAATACATTTTTTTAATAAAGAGACATGAAACACTGGGTGTATCTTAGCATTCACTGGGAGCTGTATTTTATAAGCCAAATTACCAATTTTCTCCAATACCATGAAAGGCCCAAAATACTTAGGACTCAGCTTCCCAAATCTGGTGTGTGTTAAACTGGTATGCTGATATGGTTTAATTCTCAAGTAAACCAAATCCCCCACCATGAAAGACCTCTCAGATCTTGCTTTATCAGCATAATGCTTTATCCTGGCTTAAGCCTCAACCAGATTCTGTTTGATCAACCTAAGAGAATCAGTCATGTCCTTGCAAAAATTTCTAGTGGTTGAGTCATGTACTCTTCCTTGTTGATGAAAATTAAAGTATGGTGGTTATAACCATAGAGGGCTTCAAATGGTGAAGTTTTTAACTCACTGTGATGGTGGTGTTATACCACCATTCTTAATCCACCCCCATTGGTTTCTGTGTCACCATACACCTCAAATAACATTCTAGTACCTGATTCAACCGTTCAGTTTGACCATCCGATTGGGGGTGGTAGGCTGAACTCAATTGCATCTTAGATAATCTATAATTCTTAGCAATATAGGTGTGAGCCAGGTCTTGAGCTGAAACAGGATGTTTGAGTGTGATGAAGTGGGCATACTAGGTGAGCCTATCCACCACTACCTAGATAACAGTGTAACCTTGAGAGTTAAGCAGCCCCTCTATGAAGTCCATAGAAATGTATGTCCAACGCGTTTCAGGCACAGCTAATGGTTGAAGAAGACCAGGAATGGCCACTGTCTGACCCACTGGGTTACATCAGCTCTTAAACTTGGCCAAAAGAAGTACTTGTTAATTCTTTCATAAGTTCCTCTAATGCCTGAATAACCTCCTAGAGGTAAAGCATAAAATTCTGCTAGCAGTTTATTTCTTAGTATCAAATCAAGTCCCACCACTAGTTTATCCATAAACTTGAGTCTTCCATTATTGTAAGAGTAGCCTGGCAGAGATCGAGGATCCAAGACTAGTTGAGCTATCATATCCCTGAGGTCATCATCAGCCTCCCAAGTAGAAGCTAGTTCTGAGATCCACTGGGGAATAGATGCAGATATGGCTGAGCAGGAAGAATGGTTAGAATCCTTACCTGTTGGTCTGGATAAACAATCTGCTACTACATTTTCTTTCCCCTTTTTATAGATAATCTCATAATCCAATCCTAGCAGCTTAGTGATCCACTTTTGTTGGTTCACAATAGACACTCTTTGGTCCAATAGATACTTCAAGCTTTGGTGATCAGTCTTTATGTGGACCTTATTCCCCAGTATATAGTGTCTCCATTTGCTTACAGCATGCACTAGAGACATAAGCTCCTTCTCATAAGTAGACCATCCCAAATGCTTGGGAGCTCATGAAAGCTATTGGTCTGCCCTGTTGGATGAGGACTGCTCCTAGTCCATAGTATGATGCATCAGCTTAGCTTCTAGCTCAAAAGGTTTTGAAAAGTCAGGCATTGCTAATACTGGAGATTTGGTCATTGCATCTTTAAGAGCCAAGAAAGCTTCTGTGGCCATGGGAGTCCAATGGAATCTGTCTTTCTTTAACAGCTCAGTTAGAGGCCTACTTATGGTTCCATAGTTCCTTATAAATCTTTTATAGTAACCTGTTAAGCCCAAAAATCCCCTTAAAACCTTAAAGTTTTGTGGTTGGGGCCATTTAACCATATAATTTATCTTGTCTGGATCAGTTGAAACCCACCTTTGAGATATGATATGCCCAAGATACTTGACCTGATCCATTCCAAAAGTGCACTTACTTTTTTTGGCATACAACTGGTTAGTCTCCAACAATTGTAATGTCATTCTAAGGTGGCCTATGTGATCTTCCCAAGTCTTGTTGTACACCAGTATGTCATCAAAGAAAACCAGAATGAACCTTCTAAGGAAAGGTTTAAAAACTTCATTCATAAGAGACTCGAAAGTTGCTGGTGCATTTGTGAGGCCAAATGGCATAACCAAAAATTCAAAGTGGCCTGAGTGAGTCCTGAATGCAGTCTTTTGTATATCAGGTTCATGAACTCTGATTTGGTGATAACCAAACCTCAAATCTAGCTTTGAAAACCACTTTGCTCCATGCAGTTCATCCAACAGTTCATCAATGGCATAAGGGTTGTTGCTTGGTTGTATGACACCAGTCTGCAGCATCTCATTTACCATTTTCTCAATCTCCTCTTTTTGCACATGAGGGTACCTGTATGGCCTCAGATTTACAGGCTGACATCCCTCCTTCAAGTTGATATGATGGTTATGATTCCTATTAGGGGGTAATTGTTTAGGTTCTTGGAAGACTCCAGTAAATTCTTCAAGCAAGGCATCTAACTCATGACTTTTGGGGATTCATTCTCTTTTTTTCCAGAGTCATCCTTGCTGCTAGTGGTGGCAGCCTTTACCTAGTTATCATAGACCATACAAAACAAATACCCAAAATATCCATGGGTGGTGGTATTGAGGATGTTATTGAATTCACCAGAGGACGTGACTTTAACAGTGGGAACCACATAATCAGATTCACCTTGCAACACCACTGACTTACCATTCTTAATGAAGGATAGTTGTAATTCCTTGAAATCAAATGTGGTAGGATTAAAATCCCTTAACCACAGCACTCCAAGTATAACATCAATCCCACCCAAAGATAGAATCTTAAAATCAGTGCTAAACTCGCTAAACTCCTCTCCTTGTGTTGTCCAATGAAGGCCCACACATTCCTCATTACTATTAACTTTGAATCCATCAGCTACAGACACAGTAATTGGTTTAGTAGACTGCACTGTGGCTCTCAATCTCTTGGTTGCCTTTGGATCCATGAAGTTGTGAGTACTTCCACTGTCAATTAGTATCTTGAGGAACTTTCCATTAGCCAATCCCAAAATTCTGATTGTATTGTTCTTAATGTGTCCAGACAAGGCATGTAAGGTTATATGAGCCTCCTGTGTACCCCCTTCATCCATAATCTCCTTAGCTTCTAGTTCACAACATTCTTCCTCCTCACACTCCTCAACTTCTACCTCAGAAGGCAATAACTGAACAAGTGTGTGGGGTCTTACATTTATGACCAGGGGTATATGGTTCATCACAGGAAAAACACAACCTCTTCCTTCTTTTCTCAACAATTTGCTCATTAGTCAACCCTTTGATAGGAAATGACATGTTATACTCCAACTGTTTAAGAGGAATAACTAGATTGGTGCTACCAGTTATCAATGGAGGCTTAGCTGGAAATAACACTGTGTTTTTCTGTGAACTTCCCACCATACCACATTTAGTGCTCAACCTACTCCTTTTCACCCAAGCCTCAAACTTAGCTTCCTCTACCCTCGAAGCCCTGATTAACTCCTGTATACCAAGTCTTATTTCCTCCTTAAGTCCTCCAATATAACAGTCCATGAAAAAGGACTCATTGAGGGTAGGGTTCTTTAGTAGAGCCCAACCTAGTACCTCTTCAAATTTCCTTCTGTACTCATCTACAGTTTCAACATGACGTAAGTTTTTGAGTTCACCAATTGGATTAGACAGTGCCTCAGGACCAAATCTAGCTAAAATTTCATCCACAAAGCCAGTCCAAGTCAGACCAACTCCTTCAGGAACAAATCCGGCATACCATCCCTCAGCCTCACCCTCCAAATTTATGGTAGCTAGATACAATTTATGTTCCTCATCCACAACATGATGTGAAAACAATTTATTACACCTTCTAATCCAAGATCTAGGATTAGTTCCATTAAATTTAGGAAACTCAAATTTAATAGATTTGAGGATATTATTGTTATTTCCACTGTTATTGCTACTCCCATCCTTTTCATTACTACCCCCACTATTTATAGAGCCTAATATTGAACGGAATCATTGTGGTTACCTGTTCGATTCTGGTCAACCGGAAACCTTAGTGTTAACATGGCTTCTCTGCTGCATTCTCTAGTCCATATTGACATCAATATCCTGCTTGAGTTCATTCATTTGAGCTCCGAAATCATGTGTGAGGCTACCTATCTGCTCTTCCAAATTGCTGAGGTGGTTGATAGTAGTCATGGTAGGATCGACTGGCTCTGATACCAAATTGTAAGGAACAAGCTGATGTTTCAACTCAAACAAACAGAATCTGCAACTAAGTTGATGAGTGTGTAAGGAATTGATAGAATTTTCAGTGTTACCACTGTGAACCAGTGAGTTATGTATGGATTCTTAGGGATAGTTAGAACAGAAATTCAGATAGAGGGAAAGAGGGAGAGAGATTTCAGAGAGAGGGGAGGAAATTCAGAAGGAATTAGAGAGAAGGAATTTCCATTCAAATTTCACATGATCCAATACATCGATGTTCACACCCTTATATCTCAGCATGCACGCATCAAAGCAACAAACTATCATAACAGATTGTAACAGGAAAAGACTAACAAGCCCTCAACTATTATAGGCCAAGACTAAACTACCCTTGCCTACTATATCAGTCACTTAATAACTAACTATTAACTAACTGTGATTATTAATGGAAAGTGCACTAAAACAAAGATAAGCTATGATTTGGAACTGAGGAATGCTTTACACTTTTGTTGCTTGACTATATATTATAGTGAGCTCTACTTTTCCAGAATCGCAGATGTTCTAGAGACATAAAACCTGATTTTCCAAAATGAGCGTCTTCTTAAATCTGTCAATCCATGGACTCATTCAAGAATTCATTTGCATTATATAATTGAGGCTCCTCTTTATTCGTGTTAAAGCATCACGGTGCCTCTAACAAGTTACACCTCTACAGCCGCACATGTAGCCAGTTTCTCATGCATAACTTCAGTAACTTGTGGCATAGTGGCATAGTTTAACTTCAGAATTATAGGGGAAATGCTATGAATCTTCTTAAACACATATTAAGCACCTATGTATTTTTCTTTACCTTTATCAGTAAATTTTCTTTTAAAGAATATAGTGAGATAAAGATTCCCCCATAGTCCAACATATTCATGCTATCGGTAAACCAAATCTACTTCCTCCCCTACCCTTCCTTTTATGTCTAAGCTTGAAGAAGCGGGATTAGTTATTTATTCGCAGATATAATAAATAAACAATAATAACAAACAAAAAATGGGCATGTAAAGTAATTATACTGTTTGATCACCAAGCTTCTCAACTGAAGTTTCGAGGAGTTCATCGGAGTCAAATGTGTTCCCAGTGACAAAAGGACCGAGAGCAGCAATAATTTTCTCTGGGCTCCCAATATCTTCAATTGTTGCATTAGGTTTGTTGGTCAGGCGTATTAAAGGAGAAGCCACCACCTGAACTTTTCCCTGCTTTTCGTTTTCAAATTTTACCTCTATCCAAGGCTCTGCACACTTGGGTTGACAGTAATTTCCGGATAGTATATTTGCTATACGATCTTGTTTCCAAGTTGGTGGAAGGATGAATTGGTAGGGCTCAACATTTCCTGCAAGCAACTAAATTGAAATTTTCATGATTACCAAAGAGAGAATTAAACAACACAAATTACACTACATATACTGCATTGCTGTTCTCTTCCAGAGTTACAGAGGCAGTATGCTCATTAATCAAATTTGTGATAAAGCACTAAAGCCTAAGACGCAGATGAAATTTTTCTCTACATGCATCTTATCATTTGTCTCCTCTCCTTGCTGCGGAAGCACAAGATTATTTTTATGAACTTTCAACCCTATATGACATAACAATGAAACACTAGCTTTAGAAGGAAAAAGACCGAGGAAACTAAAAAGGGTTAAAGATGAAAATCCTTATATTAGTAGTTGAAATTGATGATGATAAAGTAAAAATGCAGAAGTCATACATGCGGCCTATATTCCCAGAAAATGCCTGTTAAAATAGGGACCCACATATGTGGCAAAATCATAAAGGCATCATCTTTGTGGTATGATGAGACATTGAGACTCCATTCCTTGGTCTCACCCGTGCAAGATAACTCCTTGCCCACACATCCACGAGACTAGCATTTGAGTAGATGCATCTTGTTAGGATACTCATCGATAATAGATAAAAAGTTGAAGCATTCGGGGATTCGAGTCGAGGGAGGAATTATTGGGTTACTCCTCGAATCCTATTAAGAAAAGAATTGCTAATATGAAAATGAAGAATTCCTATTTTTTATAGGAGTATTATTTTGGAAATAAATCTATTTGTAGTAGGAGTTTTATTTTGAATAGGAAGAGGAAAATCTCTATAAATAGAGTATTATGCTGAGTTGTTGAAATGTAGCACAATAAAAAGTCATATAGCATCCTAAGAGTTGTGGGTTTTGTGTTTGTGTGAGGGAGAAGGGTTTTGCAGCTTTTATATTCCGTGCAAAAAATTTGTATTGTGGACGGGAGGATTTTGTAGCTTTTAGTTCGTGCAAAAAGTTGTGTCGCTGGTATTATGGAACCTTAGGGCGTAAAATTTGAGAGGATTGTTGTAGATTTAATTTGATATAGTAGAGATTCAGAGTTTGGCTTGTGGTTTTCCCCTTTAAGGGTTTTTCACATTTTGCGTGGACTTAATTCTCAACACATCTCGCCTCATTGATGCAGACAGAACTAGGAATCTACTCCTACCTGAAAGGTTATTAACCTAGGGATCATTCAAGTGAAGGCCTTCATTGTTGTCCCACAGCTAGGATCGCGTCTTAAGAATACATACCTTTTACGTAGAGACTGACACTGAAAGCCTAAACAACTCATTGTTCACCAAGTCCAAGGGTAGTCATCACTGAATAAGCTCCTATATTAGCACTCTTAACGTGAAGATTGCAGCAAAATGGAAGATGAGCTTTCTAAAACGATTTTGCCTCGTTATTAGTAGCTGCTGCACCCAGCATGAACAATTGTGGTTAAAAAGATAATGTACCACACTCGCAAGAAATTCTGTACAATTTGTGTTTGATCCACTTTACCCTTCCTCTTTGGAAGTCCAAAACAGCCAAGCAAGCCTTCATCTTACACTACTTGAGAAACATCTCATGTCCACAAATAAATATAAAAGTGAAATGGCTTTGAATCTAGTACCAAAATTTATGAATGTACTGATTAATTGCAAGACACTGAGGAACAACCATGACTTTGAATGCAATGCACTAGAATTTGTTCAAATGCTGGAAATTGCTAGTTCTGTTATTCGAGATAATTTTTACAGATTTTTTTTTAAACCAATCAAAATATCACATATCTTGCAGACCCGATTTAATAAAATGAGAGGTTGAAATCGATTGCAACTAGTGGAAGTGTAAAAAAGTTGGGGGTGTTGTGTATTTACCTGCCCGGAGAGCTGGAGTGTCTTTTGGGGAAGCTTTGAAGAGAACGAAAGAAGGGTCCGACGGCGACGGCGGAAGGAAAGAGCCAACCTCTACCTCCCGGGCCTCAGCCAGAGGCGGCGGCGGAGAACTAGTTATGACAAGCGGTGGTATCAGAGCCAGTACTGCTGATCCTTTGAGGAATTGTCTCCTCAGTAGATCAGGAGATGGGTGTTTCTTGTGGATGATTTTAAGGTTTGATGATGATGATGAGAAAATTGCGGTCAGATTGTGTATGACTGAAGCAGAAGAAGCAGCAGCCATGGTGGATTAAGTCGAGGAAAGAGAAATAGAATCGGAGAGAAGAGAATTTGTAGGTAAGTTGGTTGGGTGGTGTCCCGCTTTTATCCGTTTTGGATGAGGTTTTAGTCTCTCTCTCTCAGGTCTACCTCATCTCTCCAATTCCAAATTTATCCAATGAATGATGGCTAATTTATTTATTTTTTCTCATGAATGATGGCTTAATTAAGGGGGGTGTATTCAAAGATTTTTTTTAAGTGACATATTTTTATAGAATTTATGAGATTTTAATGACTTTTAAAGATTTTAAAGATTTTTTTTAAAATGATTTTTATAGACTATGAAATAAGTAACATACTTTTATAAACTTTTTATCAATATTGTGATAGACTTTTATATACTTTTAATATATTTTGCAACTTATATTAATTGTTAATTAGCCTATGTGTACAACATCTCCCTCTTTTTTCATGAACTAGAGTAAATTTCATTATATTATTGTGGCATAAGATTTTATATATGTTGAAAGCGTTTATATTATTCTACTCATTTAATAATACATTTGGATACTCGAAAACCAATAAAACTTTAGAAATTACAGACGCAATACAAAAATTAAACTCACTTTTCATTGAGCTATATATACTTTATGCATATGCGTAGACTTATTTGGAATTATTATTTTTCATTCCAGTCTACAAAAGTTGTCATCAATACTTATTTATGTAACTAGCAATTAAAAAATTAATATAAACATTTGCAATATATATCGATTTTCATTCAAATATTTGAATATTACTTCGTCTTAGTATCAAAATTTGTAAATAAAAATAATATATACTTGTTTCATGTATATTTTTTTATTTATATTCTTTTTAATAAATTTTTAGTTTGGTAATGTAACATATAATAAAATTATGATAAAAAGTTTGAAGAACTTATATATTTTATACAACTATATATCACTATAAAGTATGTACTCCTATATAAATTACTTTTCGTCTCTCACTTTTTTTTCTTCTTCATTTAACTCTAATTCTAAGTTAATTTACGAAATTATAAAATTTTAAAATATTGTGTATTTATTTTTATTTTTGAAATAATAACGTGCATTTATTATTAAATAACAAATTCAAAATTTAAAATTTTTGAATTTTGTACGTTGACTACAAAAATAAAATAAATATTTTATTTTTGTAGTTACATCAGAAGTATTAATTATTCTAGATTATAAAGTAATTAGAAATATTGGATTCATGTGAAGTAATTAGAAATATTGGATTCATGTGAAGTAATTAGAAATTTATTTAGTTTATTAAGATGAGATATGAAAAGTCTTTAAAAATCTTTAGAGATGAGGTCAGATTTTGGATATGGGTCGATAGTTATAATTCTTCTTCTAAAATATGTCAAACTCTACCATTTAATAGAAATCTGAAAAGTCTATGACTTTTTGAATACCAAAATACTTTTATAGACTTTGTAAAAATCTTAATTCAATACCACCTAACTTTTAAAGACATTAAAAAAGTTGTAATTGAATACCACTAAACTTTTATAAACTTTTTAAATGTCTTGATTGAATATAACCAAACTTTTAAAATCTTTAAAAGCCTTTAAAAATCTTAATTGAATATACCCCCTAAGTTTTTAATTTGATGATTAAAACTGAAAATAATTAAGTTTTAGGTTTTATTTATTTTTGTTATCTTAATATGAAATTCCTTTTGACTTTGGTCTGAAACTTATATTCATTACATATAGGTCTTGTTTGTTATGGGTAATATAGAGTAATCATCTTATAGATTCGGTAATGTGAGATGGTAATTTTTATATATTGTGTTTGTTATATTGGTAATTTTATATTTTTAGTAATTAAATACTTGTAATATATGATATTTTAGAGAAGTATTTTTATCCCTTAATTTAAAACATTTTAGAGAAAAATTTTTGTCCCTTAATATATGACATTTTAGAATTCCAAATAAGCATTAAATATAACTTTGATTCTCCCACTATTTTTTATCCAATAAATAATAATTTCTTTTTCTAATATAAGGACAATATAGGTATTTGATATTATATTTAATGTTCTACAATTATTTTCTTAATACTTGTGCACAACTTTAAAAAGTCTTATATTAAGAAACGGAAGGAGTAACATATGACCGTTTTCTATTACGGATAATCACATACTTAGTAATTTGTGTTTAGGTGAGTATCCCATAAAGTATAAGTTAATCTGTGTTTAATGTAATATTAATGGAGAAGATTATTGAGACTGATAATATCATTTCTTATAAAATTCATTGTTTTTTAACTTAATTCATATATATATATATATATATATATATATTTAGAATTCATTTTGTTTACGAACATTGAACATTGAACATTGAAGAATTCATTTTCTTTAAGATTCATAATCGAGTATTAAAGAAAGTGTTTTAAAGCAAGTAGAATATAAATTAAAAGGTTAAAATATAATTTATATTTCGGACCATGAGAATGGTAATGAACATTGATAAGCATATTTAACCAACTACAAAGGGATTATTTAAGCCCTTTCTTATTAACATTTGGTATTAAAGAATTCACATATGTTAGATTGCATGAGATTTTCCTTTTTAATATACACACAAAAAATAATGATCACAAATTATGCACATTAAATTAAAATATGTACTAAATTAGGCCGTCCATCCAAAATAAAAATATACTACTACTACTACTGCTCCAAACTTTGTTAAACAATGTTGTCTTTATTATAAATAATTACATTGAAATGCTCAATCATTTTGAAGGATTATAATAATTTTCTAAATATATGAAAACAACACTATGTGATTTTTCGTATTAATATAAAGTTATTATAAAATTTTGTCAATATATTTTCTTAATATTTTGAGTTATAACTAATTAATTGACAAGTGTTTATTAATTATGTATTAGTATTAAATAAATACCCAAAAATGAAAAAGGAGAAATATAATGGAAATAATAGTACTAATAATTAGGGTTATTTACACTACTATACAACAATTAAAAAATAATTATAAGATTAGTGCATCAACAAAATAATTATAAAAAGAGTGCAACACAATAACCACGTCAAATCATTCAAAAATAATTATAAGATTAGTGCATCAACAAAATAATTATAAAAAGGGTGCAACATAATAACCACGTCAGATCATTCAGTTTCACATAAATAAGGAAACGCTGAAATCAAAGAGAAGTTACTGCCATCTGCGACAGTTAACAATTCTTTGCAAAGATTCTATGATCGAGCAACCCCAAACAAATCGATCACCCCCAAATCGAAAAAGACTCACAATCCAGCCACGAAATCGATCAGTCTATTCAAAATCACGAAAAAAGAAGAAGCCGGAATAGCCGAATCCTACAAAGAGAAAATCCAAAATCGGAATTCACAAAAAGATTGAAGGATTTGGAAACCGACATTCTACTGCAGAGACTGATTTTTTTAAGACTATTTGGTTACCCACAAAACTAAAATAGTTGTCTTTGTATGAAGGTTTGACTATTAACTACACCATATTCTAAATAATTTTATTTTTAAAAAGGTTATTTATAAGTAACCAGCAGCTATATAAATGAAAACTCTTACATGGCATTTCAGATACCATCTGCACCTTCTGTTAAAAAAAATAAATTAATCATACATACATTACCATCACTATAACATTGATCATTCGGGATACTTCAATGAGATTTATTGGTCACTACATATTGGATAATTGGACACCTGTTTATTGCGTTGTCTAATTGGGGTATACTAGTTGATAGCCCGTGCAATGCACGGACTAGTTTAAATAATGAATTATATAATTTATTAGCACGATCGTCCTCGAAATTGAAAGTGTATTATCTATTATAATAATTTAAAATAATTTTTGAGACCATTCATCATATTTACTAAATTTCTTTTTAATTCAATAGATTATATTATAAATATACTTGCAAATATATAAATAATTGTGAATTTCTTATTTACACTCCCGGAGATGAATACACACTTGGAGATTTTTATAGCTAATTCATAATTCATACCCACTGCGAATTCATAACAAAATTCTCTTAAATTGAATATTAGTCAATTACAAATATTAACAAACCCAAAGTAGCCCATTTTACATCCTAAAATTTAAACAACACATAAAAATACAATATTATATCTTTCAATGATTTAAGCAATCTTTGATCTGATGGTCTTGTTTTGGATTTGCTTCCTTGGAATTGAGTTCCTCATCCCTATTAAATAAAACAATGTACCAAAGTCAAAATTAACACATCCCTCAAGAGCTCCGGGGGTATATTAGCCCAACAACTCTGCTTGAAAGCATCAACTGGCGTCAAGCTGTCCTGAATCGACCACTGGGACCTCGACCTCAACCCATAACCAAATTTCACATCAAACCCTTTCCTAGAAATGCTCCCAAACTCACCTTTCATATCCTGAATTATACTCTTAAGGAACATTTTCACTAACTATACATGAAACTGCAGTTTCGCAAACAAATAAAAAAAATCCAAATTTGTCTTTTTTTTTCAACCTGACATTTATCAATGAGCATTATACAGTAGAATTATCCATAAATAGAAGCTAATAAAGACATTCCCATAATTCTCAGAGCCAAAGTTGCAATCTTTACTGACACCTCAAATTATCCTCCAAGAATGTCAGATGATAGAATTATCCATAAATAGAATCTAGAAGCATTTTTCCAGTTTCCTCAAAGCTAAAGTTGAAATCTTTAATAAAATTACCAAATAACTCGCCTCAAATTACCCTCTAAGAATGAATGCCATACTCCACCAACGAAAATATAGAGGACACCACATATCAACCAATCTCTAATCATAAACACCATTTTCAGCAACAAAACCAAGAAAACATCAAAAATAAACATTCCAAATAAAACCTGTAAGACCTCAGTTTTTATAAATAAAGATGAATTTTCATAATTATTATTTTTGAATATTATGGAATAAATTTGATAAAATATATAGTTGTGGGTAATATTTATAAATTTTGCAAAGTACGCAAGTTGTTATAAAATATTCGTTTGGTCGGAGAATATTCTTCTTGTCGGGGAATATTCGTACGACGGCACAATCATTGATGGACCCCACAACGGAAGTATTATTGTAGTTAGAAAACGATAAAATTATATTTCTATGAAATAACGGCGGAGGTGTTGCCGTTAAAACTGTTGAACTATTCGGTAGTAAAAGTACAGTAATACGCGTTGTTGCATAGTAGCACACGGTATTGATTATTGATGCTTACGTGAGAAGTCACTCAACTATACTCAATTATTGCTACAGTAATTGCTGCATCATATCTCTTATATTATTGATTCAATTATTGTCACAGTATCATCTGTATAATATGTTATATTATCTAAACAATAATTGAGATGACAAGTTATAAATGATTAATAATTGTTGAAAGATTAAATATGTGTTGATTAAAAAATAAAATAATTTCTGGTAATTTTTATTCAATCCTTGATGTATATAAAGAGTCTATTATTAGACGTTTGTGGTAAGTTTAATTATTTATGGGGGGACCATATGTCATCATCTAAGAGTCTCTTTCATAAATAGTAATTACCTTCGTAAATAGTAATTACCTTCATAAATAGTAATTACCAATGTAAATAGTAATTACATTCGTAAATAGTAATTACCTTCATAAATAGTAACTACCTTCGTAAATAGTAATTACATTTGTCAATAGTATTTACCTTCGTAAATAATAAATACTTTCATAAATAGTAATAAATCTTCTATAAATAGAGGCCTAGGGCTTCATTATTTTTCACGAATTCGCTCAAGCTATAGAGAGAGAAAGTATAGAGAGAATAAGAGAGAAAGAAGAAGAGTATTCGGTTACTACACTACTGCAGTATTCAATCTCCTAAATAAAGTAAGGGGTGTTATTCTTTCTTCTTGAAGAGAACTTATGTTATTCCATTCTTTGTTATTCTGTTGGAATAACCTGTAAAAGTGGCATACCCTATACATGACCTGTATACGCGGTGTACCCTATACTTGGTGAATTCCTTATGTTATTCCATTTCTTATTATTCTATCGGAATAACCTGTATACGCGGTTTACCCTATACTTGGTGACATTCTTCTATTATTCTGTTAGAATATCCTGTCTGTGTGTTTTACACCGGACCTGGTTCCATTTTTTATTATTCTGTTAGAATATCCTGTCTGTGTGTTTTACACCGGACCTGGTTCCATTCCTTATTATTCTGTTGGAATATCCTATCTGTGTGTTTTACACCGGATCTGGTTTCGTCTTTATTATTATTCTGTTGGAATATCCTATCTGTGTGTTTTACACCGGATCTGGTTCCGTTTTTATTATTCTGTTGGAACATCCTGTCGGTGTGAATTTCACCTGACCTGGTTCCGTTATTTATTATTCTGTTGGAATAACCTGCCTGTGCGGTCTATCGCATGCATGATAATTTTTTTTGTTATTTCATTCTTTATTATACTCAGTTGGTTAAAACTTTAACTTCTATACTCCATGAAATTAGTAGAATATCCTTGATATTTGCGCTTCATCCAGTATCCTTTCATGAAAATATTCTTCTGATCATTCTTGAATTTTACACCACAAAACAGTATCGTGTTGACAATTTGGACGTTAATAATTCCTGGATAAAATAATTCTTGAACTTGTTTTATTGAATTCTTATATCATTGTCATCATCCTCTTATTTATATTTTTGAAAGTCATCTGTGGCCTGTAGAGCATGGATGGGCTTGGTATGATTATGACCAGGGATTTTTCGGTGTAATCATGACCGTAATGTTACAAATGATGTAAAAATTAAAAATTCTCATTGGCCCGTAGTGCATTGATGGACAGTTGTTGGCATGATCATGACCACTAATGAATACACAAATATTCTTGGCCGTAGTGCATGAATAATTGTGGTCGTGATACTAAAGAATATCCTTGGCCGTAGTGCGGGGGTGATTCGATGATGTGGAATATTTATTAAGCTGAGTCTCAGCTATAACGATGATGAAAAAACCTTTAAAATCATAAAAGATAGTAGTTTTTATTTTCTACTTGACTCTTTTAATGGATTGTTGGTTCCGCTGCAGTTAAACTTGATGGTTATTGTATTTTATCAGTTTAACACTGTTGAAGGCTAATGATAATTTATTCTGCATTATCTTAGTCATAATATTTCTTACTGGGGTAGTTGAGCTCACCCTTTCTTTCAATGTTCTCTTCAGGAAATGAGAATATAGCTGGGACGAGTCGGGGAACGGAGTGATGGACCAGAGAATAGTATTAGTAGCCTTCATTATTCTGTTAAATAGTGTGACAATAATTGTATTGGGGACTCCTTTTGAGTTTGTATGATCTCTAGTAGACAATAATTGTATTCAAACTCACAGTTATGTTTTGTCGTATTGTACACGACAGTTGTATTAGTAAGTTGTATTTGAATTCTGTACCATGTATCTGGCGACTCAAGATGGGTGATGTATACCTAATTTTGGAGGCGTCACAAAACCCATCACGTACCATCACTTCAATAGATATAAGTACCAATGTAGTAGATGGTTTCAACAAAGATCATAATCTAATCACTTTACATAAATTTAAAAGTGTAGATCAAATGGGCTTTGGCTAAGCATAATTAAAGATGAGATTAAGGCTTGAAACCCAACACATGTTAAAAAGCTGAATTGAGAGCAGTGAGGGTAGCGAAAGAGACGGTTAGAGAGGAAAAGAGATTAGGGTAGGGTTCTTGTAGTTGTGATCTCTGTGACTATATTTTTGTGTTTAGAGGGGCAGTACCGTAGTATATAGCCTCTTAATCCCTTTTAACACCACCGCATCATTCGGTGAGAGGGTAAAATATTTAATTTACCTTTTTATCTTAATATAAATTAAAAGAAAAATTCTTGGGGGACCCAGATTTATAATCGGTCTGATGACCAGGTCCTCTTTCACACTATTTTTTCTCCTAAAAAATTTTTATTCAAAGAAACTACAACAAAAAGTCCAACATCAATAGTCAGTGCAAAACCAACCGTAGAGGTTAGAAAATTTTGGAGAACAATTACTTTGGAAGTTACCATGTAGGTCCACCATCAGTACCAAATTCCAAGCATGCAAAATTTTATATTAACTTTATATCCCAAAAATTAAATTTTACATCAAATTCATATCCCAAACTCAACAAATAACACAAAGTTATTAGTAACTATCTATTAAGACATTAAATTCAATTACCAGCTCATTGGTCAACTTGGATGGCTCCATTGTTATTAATTCCTTTTGTCAGCTGCCTTGTTTACCTCATTTTCTCCACCTCTGTAAAAAAAAAAAGCAATGATATTCTCTTAACTGACTTGCAAACAATTGGTCAAGGAATTCAAAAAATGGATATTATCTCTTAACGAATGAGAGGTATGCCTCGTAAATGGTGTGATGTTTTTTCAATTCAAAAAATGGATATTCTATCAACTGATTCAAACACAAATTTGTGATTCATAAGAGCTTCATCCCAAATCAATACTTATATATAAACTAGCTATAACCCGTGCCTGAAGGCACGGCGTAACAAAAAAATAAATTAAAATTTGAAAAATATTACATTAATTAAAGACACATACTATCACAAATGGTAGCGATAACTCGTGCTTGAAAGAACTGTATAATTCTCAAAAAACTAAAAATAAATTATGAACAAAAATTTGTCATATTTAATATTAAAAATTAATATTGATTTGACGTTTGTCTTTTTTTCTCTCTCTGCTCTGTTTTATAGTATAGATACACATAAATGAATAATCCATTAAAGGATATAGTCAACACCCAGGTAAATTGAAGTTGTAAAACAAAACTCGTGATTTAAAAACAGAGTAAACACAAATAAACCCATAAGAAATTTTCACATTTAAGAGAAAAAGGTTATGCAAAAAAAAAAACAATAATCTGTCAATTTTAAACCTTCCAATGCTTCTACTAACAACAGTACCAGCACCCCTCCTGAGGCCTGAGCCTTGGCTAAAACCTTCTTGAAAACCATTATGGGATTTTCAAAATTAAGGGTTTGATCTGATGTAAAAGACATAGTGATTTTATTGACTGTAAAATGAAAAAGTTCTTTTATTGCTTGGGTTTCTTATGGCTGTTAGGTATGAACTGAACAGAAGTCTATGAACTATAGTTCTATGATTTAACTGAACTCCAAATTGTCTAGAACACTACAATTAAACATCCCAATTCCATCTCCACTTCAAATTTCTAAAATCCCCAATAAACCCATAAGAAATTTTCATATTTAAGAGAAAAAAAGTGATGAAAAAAAACAACAACAATATTCAGTAAAAGATATGATGATTTTATTGACTGTAAATGGAACAGTTCATGTAAAAATTAAGAAAACAACTGAGTACACTTAAAAATTAAAATCACCATGTTTGTAATATGTATGATCTCTTGCAGATCTGTACCTCGACTTCTGACTTCAGTTAACAGCTGAGTCGGCCTCTCCAAGAACTGCCAAATCATAAATAATACACCAAATAAGATTTTACTTTCTCTATTATGTTCAGGGATATTACCTTAGCTTTTCCAAGTTTTGCTTCACTTGGAAATACATTTTATTGTGCTTCGCTGTTGTAGTTTGTTCCTTCGAGCAGCCACCGCTCTGTCCTCTTGGTAGTTTTGCTGGAGATGGTACCTTAACGTCTTCGTCATCAGCAACAAAAATTGATCGATCCCCAAACTCCACATTTTGCAATCTCTCGATGTATTCTTTGTCCTACAAAAGAAGTTTAGTATAAATCAGATATAGAGAAGAAGAGATTTGGGATGCGAGTGGATGACAGGAAAAGAAATTGAAATTAATTAAGGATGAGATAAAAAAAAGATGGTTTTGGATGAGGAAGAGGAATATGAGAAGGAGAAGAAGAAGAAAAGAAGAGACGGTCGTTTAATTGAGATTGGACCAAACTCGATAAATAAAGCTGAAGAGGAAGGGAAACAGAAGAGGCCAGAAGAGCAACGAACGATTGATCTGATAAAATAGAGCGAGTTAACTCTTAATTGATTTTAAATTGAGTGAGTTAACTCACCCAATTATATAATTTAAAGGATCGGTTGTGATGCCTTTATATATAAGGTATTGATTTTACATTCGAACTTCGACATACCATAAGTGGATACTTTTAAATTAAAATTCAGAAAATATTATAACTTGGATAAGTAATAATGAAATTCCACAATATGTTCAATGTGTTAAAATAATCAAAAGGTAAATAGTAACCAACATATTAAAGTTTTGTCACTCACTAATACGCATTTGGTTACCTCTAAAGGAAAGAGTCTAAAAAATCTAATATGAACAAACATACAATATCAAACTATTGATAATAGAATCAAAGACCAATCTGCAGTATCCAAATATATAAGCACTTGTAACCAAAACACAATCAACAGGTTTTCAAAATCAATTTAATCAACCTCTATATTTTCAAAAAATACATAATAACCAAACGAAGCAGCGGCGTCTGAAAACTTAGAAATAGAGCGGCGGCGTACTGAACTCGAAAACTGAGTGGTGGAAACATGCAAAAGAATGTACCGACGGCGAGTGCAGACGAGCGCCGACAAAGATGAAGCGGACAGCGGTGGCAACGGAAGATCAACGCCGAGAGGAACAAAAAGAACGACGACAAAAATTAAAAAGAGAAGAAAAGAAATTTGGTTTACAGATTCCCAAATTAAAAAAATAAAGGGTTTCCATCTAAAAAAATCTTTAGTAAAAAAGAGAGAGAAACAACAAGGAGGAAAGACATGCAATTTAAATTGTCACAGATTAGGCAATCAACCGGGAACAGTTACTATTGTAGAACTGATTTGTCACATCGACAACTAATTAAAATACCTAACTAAATTAAAGGGATACCAAATGTATTAATTTTGTAAATAAAATATTAAAAATATATTAATTATGTAAATATTTTTTTGATTCACTTTTGTTGTAATTTTTTCAAAAAATAAGCTAAAAAGTGTAAACAATTAACTGGATGGAACTTAACATAGCTTTTAAAGCGAGAATGTTTGTGCCGTTCAACAAGATGCCAGATTTTGGGCTGACCCAACAACCTCGATCAATTCGCTTCTGGGCTTTTATTTATACAATTTTTAATATTATTATATTATGCCTAACCAAACAAAACCAAACGTACATTATTCATTTCATATTTTGTATACATCGACGAATTATAATTATAATAGTATACTAAGCTCAGAGGACGGAGCGGACCGCAGAAACCAAAGAAAAAGAAAGAATCCAAGAAAAAGTGAAGAGGAAATCAGCAAAATTTTCCGAGGAGTCAGAAGAATCTAGTGGGAAAATCTTTAAACTCGGTCCTCATTACAACAACTCTTCGGGTTTGTGTCCACTATTTGGGTGTACCATCAAAATTAAGCTCTAAATGTTTGTTAATTTAGCTTTTTTACCTTTTCAGTTTGGTGTGTTGGCATTTATATAATATTTTTGTATATGTTTGTCAAGTTCTTGCTTAGTTTTTAGTAATCTTGTGAATACCCATTTTGGGTATTCTCGAATCATTCATTTTTTTATGATATGATTTGGTTCCTGGGGATTTGAATGATTGTGAGATTTATTTGATGAAAACATTTCTTTTTTTTTTGTTATGCTTTGGACAATATTAGGAAATATTATCAAAATGTTTCTCTGACTTTCTATTTGTGCAAAATTTACATAATAAATGGTTCTGTAAACTTCCTTTTGTAGTGGGTTCTCTTTGTTTTGTTGTTGCTATTTCTGTTCAGAGGAACCCATTTCATGCATTTACTGGAATATACATTCAATTTAGACATTATAGTACTTCTGTATTTGAGCTTTGGGAATACCGGTTTTCAGTTAAAAGAGAATTATATATTCATTCTTTTAAAATTTCAATTTAGCATGTAAAGTTTTGATTTTTGATGTGTAAAGGTTATCAGGATGAGTGCGAAAACCAAGAGGAGAACTGTGGCAGAGAACGGCGAAACAGGTGAAGATTCGGTCCTTGTGACTTTGATTGGTAATGGAGAGGATTTGGGTCCTATGGTCCAGCTTTCTTTTGAAAGTGGGAAGCCTGAATCCCTCATGCTCCAGCTTAAGAATGTTGTGAAGAAGAAGGAAGTTGAGATTGAGGAGCTATGCAAGCTTCATTACGAGGAATTTATTATTGCAGTTGATGAACTCCGAGGTGTCCTGGTTGATGCTGAAGAGCTGAAAAGTGAGCTCGCAACTGAAAATTTTAGGTTGCAAGAGGTTGGGAGCAGTCTTCTTTTGAAACTTGAACATCTACTTGAATCTTATTCGATCAAAAAGAATATTACTGAAGCCATTAAAATGTCAAAGAACTGTGTTCGGGTGCTGGATCTTTGTCTTAAGTGCAACATTCACATTTCTGAAAGCCGCTTTTACCCTGCTCTGAAGGCTATTGATCTGATCGAGAAAGATTATTTGGAGCATATTCCTGTAAAGACACTCAAGATGCTGATAGAGAAGAGAATGCCACTAATTAAATCTCACATTGAGAAGAAGGTCACCACTCAAGTTAATGAATGGTTAGTTCAAGTAAGGAGCACAGCAAAGGATATAGGACAAACGGCAATAAGTTATGCTGCTTCTGCCCGTCAGAGGGATGAAGATATGCTAGCACGTCAAAGGAAAGCTGAGGAACAGAGTAGTTTGGGGTTAGTAGATTTTACATATACGTTAGAAGGTGAGGATGCTTCTGAAGATTCTCTTCTGAATTTTGATCTAACTCCTCTGTACCGGGCATATCATATTCACACTTGTCTTGGAATCAAGGATCAGTTTCGTGATTACTACTATAAAAATCGTTTTCTGCAGTTGACTTCAGACTTGCAGATCTCCTCGGCTCAACCATTTCTTGAATCACATCAGACCTTTTTGGCTCAGATAGCAGGTTATTTTATAATTGAGGATCGAGTCTTGCGAACGGCTGGTGGATTGTTGTTGGCTAATCAGGTCGAGACAATGTGGGAAACAGCTGTTATTAAAGTAACTGCAGTATTGGAGGAACAGTTTTCTCATATGGATACTGCGAGCCATCTTCTCCTGGTCAAGGATTATGTGACTCTGCTTGGGGCAACCCTCAGACAATATGGTTTTGAAGTAGGTCCAATTCTTGAACGTCTCAACAAGAGCCGAGAGAAATATCACGAGCTTCTTTTAGCCGAGTGCCGGCAACAGATAACTGATGTCCTTGCCAATGACACATGTGAACAGATGGTAATGAGAAAGGAGTCGGACTACCAAACAAATGTCCTTATGTTCCATCTCCAGACCTCTGATATAATGCCGGCTTTTCCATATATTGCTCCATTCTCTTCCATGGTACCTGATTGCTGCCGGATAGTTAGATCATTCATCAAGGACTCAGTCAATTACTTGTCTTATGGGGGCCAGATGAATTTTTTTGACTTTGTGAAGAAGTATTTGGACAAGCTCTTGATTGATGTGTTAAATGAAGGTATACTAAACAAAATTCACAGTGGTACTACTGGCGTCTCTCAGGCAATGCAAATTGCTGCAAACACATCCATGCTTGAAAGAGCTTGTGATTTTTTTCTTCAGCAGGCGGCCCAACTATGTGGCATCCCGTCCAGAGCAGTCGAGAGGCCTCAAGGTAGTTTAACGGCTAAGGTTCTTTTCAAAACTTCGAGGGATGAAGCTTATCTCGCTCTTCTAAATTTGGTGAACTTGAAGTTGGACGAGTTTATGGCACTTACTGATAATGTGAAGTGGACTTCTGATGAAATGCCGCTGCATGCTAATGATTACATAAACGAGGTTGTTATTTACCTTGACACTCTTATGTCATCTGCTCAGCAGATTTTACCTATGGATGCTTTGTATAAAGTGGGATGTGGGGCACTTGAGCATATTTCCAACTCTATTTTTGCAGCTTTTCTTAGTGATAGTGTAAAAAGGTTCACTGCTAATGCAGTTACGAGCATCAACAATGACCTAAAGACACTAGAATCTTTTGCAGATGAAAGGTTTCATAGCAGCGGGTTAAGTGAGATATACAAGGAAGGTAGTTTTCGAAGCTGCTTGATAGAAGCAAGACAGTTGATAAATCTTCTGTTGAGCAATCAACCTGAGAACTTCATGAATCCTGTGATACGTGAGAGAAACTACAATACTCTGGATTATAAAAGGGTGGCAAGTATCTGTGAGAAGTACAAAGATTCCGCTGATAGTCTTTTTGGAAGCCTTTCAAACAGAAACTCAAAGCAAAGTTCTAGGAAAAAATCGATGGATGTGTTAAAAAAAAGGCTAAAGGATTTCAACTGAGAAAGCTTGAAGATCTTTCTGATGTAGAAGTATCTGAGCAATTCAATTTTCTTTTATTGACTTTTACAATGAAATGAATTATCCATGGTCTTGCCTTTCTACTTTTAAGCTTACATATGAGACTCATATGATCCTTCCCCAACTAGTTTGATATAGAAAGTGTTGTTGAGTTGATTAGACAGTTTTGCACGTTACTTTGCCTTCCGTATACTCCAAATTTGATGCTCTTTTCTTCTTTGTTCTGCTGATGAAATAATCTGGACCAAAACTTGTCAGACTTTAATGTTCTACAATTCTGCATGAAGCAAAATGCATGTGTAAGATCAATTAGTACCTTAAATCTTAATGTTTGTAACATTGGTTTCTAAGTAATCTGTCTAAAGAATTCATTTTCGAATGTATATTACTTAATTAGTTTATGACGTATCTTTTTTGGAATGATCTCTCGGTTTGATTTTGTGATCATTTTTTTTGTTAAATCAGGAAGCAAAGCTTAACAATCTGTCTGTGTACTCTGTTTATAGTGTGTTGACAAGTTTTAGTACTTGAAACTCTGTTCTGTTGGCATATGCTAACTTAAGAAAGAGGGCATCAACCTGCTTTTATACTCTCCGGCCTCCGTGTGCCTTCTTTTCAAAATTTATGGCATTGACTATCACAGCTGCAGGCAACATGAATCGCTGATCCATTAATTTCTTCATACTGCCAACGGTCATGTTTCCAGGTTTAAAAAAAAAATGTTTCTGCTTTCTGTACATGCACATAATACAAGTAGGTATTGTATTTAAACATATTACAACTAGTTAGAATTTTCACATATTACAATTAGGTCAAATATATTCACTGTTAAAAACTAATTTTTTTTATAAAAAAAAGTCGTGTTGGGGGTTCTGTTGATTATGTTTTCAAAAACTTTTCATGGGTCGCTATGAGTTAGATAAATTACAGGTATTCTAGTCACCTGACTCTAAATTACGAGTGTAGGTATAAAAAATTCCTCTGCTGTTGTATTTGGCCCTAGTATATTCTATATTCTTTTCATCAGTCTATGAATGCCAAGTTATATCTTTGTTAAACTTATAAATACACTTTTTGTTGGATGATAAGTTGCAATGAGATATATCTAACGTTTTGCTATGTGAAGAAGAGCATTTCTCTGGTGCTGTGCTCTTTAAAGTATTACTGAACTGTAACTATGCAATGGTAGCTGCCCTGTCCTGCTTGTCTCACAAACTGAGATACTGACAAAAACGGGTGTTACTTTTGGCTACATATTTAAACAAATTGATATCTTGCCTTTGTGATAGCTGTTAAAGCATTTATTGGGAGAACCTGCTTGGTTTTATTTGAAGAATTCTTTTATAATGTTTTGAGTACTAGTATCTAAGCATCATTGTTGTTGTTGTGATGTTTTTTGCTCTCATTTCTTTTTGCACGTCCTCTCTTCCCTTATTTTCCCAGGAAATGATTTATTTGGCAACTCTTGAGTTTATATAATCATTTTCATAAGATTCTTTTTTATTTATTTTGATGGGTAAACTTGCACCAAGTATGGAACAGATAAAAGATTAGTCAATTCTGGAATCTAAAAGTAAATAGGTTATTAATCTTGTTCACTTTTGCTTGGAATTATTTATTTCTTGGTGTAAAATCTGGTTCAACATGCTATTGGATGATTGAGGAATTAGGAGAGATATGCCTAGTGTTTCTGTTGGTTTGTGGAATAATAATCAAGTGATGTGAAATTGGTGTTATTATTACTCAATTAAGCAAAATGATATACGGTTGGTTGTTTGATAGCTGCTGAACTTGTCAAGAAATATTTCAGTCATGCTTGTTATTTGGATATTAGTGTTACTATTACTTAATCAAGCAAAATGATGGAGTACATGTTTGCTATAAATTTTTTAGTTTTCAAGGAACACTTCAATTTGACTACTAGAACGGACTTACAGTCGTGGAAGTGAAAATTTCTGCTTGGAAACTCCATTGTTAATTACTGTTTTATGTACGCATGTGGACAGGAGTACTATAAAACTTGGACGAGCCTTTTGTTACTTAGCCACATATTTCAAACTAGATGCAGAAGTCAAGTCTTCTTGATGGACATTCATCTCTTTCTTTACTTCTTGTGTGTCCCCTTTTTGTATGACCTGTGCGGCTAATGCTGCAGAATTTGTTCTTCTTAATAATGTCCTGTCCTGTCCAGTCCAGTGTATTAAACTCTTCGGATAATATACTGAACTGTTTCATGCCATTTGTTCTATGCTCTCTTGCTATCTCGACTATGTTAGTTCTGCTTAATTGTGAGTAAGAAAATTAAAAATGCCTCAGCCTGAGCCCTGAAGCTCAACTCACTTATTGCAAAAGGATGGTCACCAGTCGCTGTCTTGTTCTCGAACACGCGTGCTGGTGCTGGTGCCGGTGCTCTTTTCTAATATTTGGGTTTGGAAGTTTGGATCCTTGAGCCCTACAATGAAAGCGATAGCCCTTGTTTCCATTTCGTATTCTCTTGCTTTCATACTGATCGTGATCTCTTTTGCAGACTCAAATATACCTATAATATTTATATTATTTGAAAAATACCAAAAATTAAAGTACTTGGTAGAAATAAAAAATTCAAAAAGTTTTTATGAAATTCAAGGGGAGTTTTTGTATCGATCATTATTATTAGTACTAAGTACTACTTTTTAATTAATTTAAAAACCATTAAACGTCATTAAATGTATAACTTTGATTTTAACCCACCACCATCTTTCTTAAAACTTTGTTTCCATTGATGTGGACAGTTGCTTTTCCGTTCATTGTTTTCCAACTTTGATTTATTGCAAGGGTTGATTTAATTAGAGGCCTGCGTTCCACTAGTCCGAAGCTTCAATAAAGGGTTGTGATATGATCACACTGTCCACTCGGAAGGATATATACTTTAACAGGGGGATGGATGGATGGATGTATACTCGAGTGAAATTTATTGAAACTTCAAAAAAGATGAAGTATAATTTATTGAAATCTTAGTGAGGAGGAGGGTGGCCAACCATTTGTTAGTCTAGTGGTGGTTAGTGGATCGATATTTTGAGTTTGATTCCGATACACATCGGATAGTTGGTGGCAACTCTATATTTTACACGCTACTCGTGAAAGATGTTGAGTTTTCGCCCCTACTTATTGTAGGCACAATGTACCCTTCCGGGCTCCCATAATTTTTCGCAAAAAAAAGAAAAAAATTTATGATTTATCGATTTTATTAGCTAGATTTCTAGTCAATTGCTCTAAAATAACTTACTTTTGGAAGGCTTAAGAAATCCATATGGTCTTCACTCAGTTTAGTGATATTTACACAAGTTAATTGCTCGCACATAATTAAATTTTCATTTCAATTTTCACGTTTAGCAGCTGGGAACCAAATTAATCACCGTCGCATTAATTACTATGTTATCATGCCACATTATATCCTTCTTTTTTACATATTTATACATAATTTGTGAGATATTACATACACCCTTCCAATATACATCTGACTACTAAAGAAACTTTCATCACCAAACAAAAAATAAATAAAAAAAAAAGAGGAAAAAAACATGATCGATCATCGATCATCTTATCATGTTTAGCTTCAACTCCTTCAGACAGGAAGTGGGCCACTCCACTCCACTCCACTTCACACCGCAGTTGTATTATTTGGTTTGAAAAATTCGAAAGAAACCAAAATTATGAGGGGACTACGTAGACGGACTATATATATTATTAGCTGGTCCCGTGCCTCCGGCACTGCATGGGCAGTGAGATTTATCTTAAACTTAGAACGGTCCAGATGATTTATTAAGTGAGCGGGAAATTCAAAATCATTATTAGATAGATTAGATAGATATATGTATTTTATTAGATAGGTGTATGGACGGTGGGATTTATCTCAAATTTTGGACGGCCCAGATAATTTATTGAGTGAGCGGGAAATTCAAAATTATTTGTATTTTATTAGATAGATTGTAAACAAGTTATCCCTCCAGACGTTTAAAATATACAAATACTAGCAATAGTCCCGTGGCTCCGGCACTATGGACGTTGAGATTTATTCCAAATTTTGGACGACCCAAATAATTTATTGAGTGAGCGAGAAATTCAAAATCATTTGTATTTTATTAGATAGATGGATGGTGGGATTTATCCCAAACTTTGGACGTCCTAGATGATTTATTGAGTGAGCGGGAAATTCAAAATTATTTGTATTTTATTAGATATAATTAGATATATAGAATATAGATATAGATAAATAGAATTAGATAGATTGTATTTTATTAGATAGATGGATGGTGAGATTTATCCCAAACTTTGGACGGCCCAGATGATTTATTGAATGAGCGGGAAATTCAAAATCATTTGTATTTTATTAGATAGATTAGATAGATGGATGGTGAGATTTATCCCAAACTTTGGACGGCCCAGATGATTTATTGAATGAGCGGAAAATTCAAAATCATTTGTATTTTATTAGATAGATGTACATTATTTATTATAAAGTGAAGTTTTAAATATATTTTTAATATTAATTTAAAATATTGTTCGAGCTATATAATATTATTTAATTAATTTACAAAAAATATATATAGTGACACCGTTTGAATTTTTTTTAGAACTAATAAAAGAATACATGTTTTTAAATTTTAAAAGGAGGGGATGATAATGGTAGCCGTAGGAGGAGAGAACTTCGACATTGATAGCGATTGGTTTTTTTTTTTTTTTGTAATGTCTCCCAAATAATTTATAAAATTTATTAGAACTGAAATTTTTATAGAATAAAGTGATTTGAATGTCATTTGGATACATGTAAAAAATATGTCTGTGCAGACTGTACATGCATATTTTTTACATGTATCCAAATGACATCTAAATCACTTTATTCTATAAAAATTTTAAGGGTCCTTTACATAAGTATACAACAAATAAAAAGTAATTACAAGAAAAGTGCATCAACTAAATAATTACAAAAAGAGTGTAATTAAGACTCATATTACAAAAATAGTACAATTCACATTAATAAAGAAACCTAAAATCAAGGATAACTAATAATTCAAATTCAAATCTTGTCTCTAACAACAATTTCAAATCCATATTTCAAAATTCAAATCAAAATGAGAAAATTAAAAATAAAAAATTATGAAGGAGCTAATGTTTATCATCCTCCTCTCTCGCCGCCACCGCTGCCGCCGCCACATCGCCGCCGCCGCCGCCACAAAAATTGACTAGTAACTGCATCACATTTAAAATAAAATTGGTAATCAAATACAACTGAATTGGTTACCTTGGTCTAAAAATTTGACAACCAATTTCATGTTGGTAAATAAAAAATAGAACACTGCATATTTATACCAAGGTAACCAAAACTTTATATCAAGGTAACCAAACTTTTATACCAAGGTAATCAAACTTTTATACCAAGATAATCAATCTACCTTCACACCTGCAGTATGAATTAGTTACCTTGATCTGAAAGTTTGGCAACCAACTGCACGAAGGTTTGGCTACCAACTGTATTACATGCAAAATAAATTGGAAACTTAATAAAACAGAATTAGTTACCTTGATATAAAGGTTTGGCTACCAACTGCATTATAAAAAAACTGCAGAAACAGAGCGACGATGGCAGAGGGAGGGGGTGGGGCGTGGGCAGTGGGAGGAGGAGGAGGGGGTGGCGGAGGGAGGGGGGAGGATGAGGGGGTGGCGGAGGGAAGGGGGAGGAGGAGGAGGGAGGCGGAGGGAGGGGGGAAGAGGAGGGGGTGGCGTAGGGAGGGGGGAAGAGGAGGGGGTGGCGTAGGGAGGGGGTGGGGGTAGCGGAGGGAGATGGAGATGGAGATGGAGGGGGAGGGGGAGGGGGAGGGGGAGGGGGAGGAGGGGGTGGGGCGTTGGCGGTGGGTGGAGAAAGGAGGCGGAGGAAGAGGAAGGAGAGGGTGTGGGGCTGGGGCTGGGACGGGAGGAGTAGTGGCGGGGGGCAGAAGCGGGAGGAGGGGAGGAGGGGAGGCAGGAGGCGGGAGGAAGGGGAGGCGAAGGGTGGGGAGGGGTTGGACAGGAGGAGGAGGAGGAGGAGGAGGCGGAGGGAGGAAGGAGAAGAAGAAGAAGGGAAATATAAATGGAGTGGGAGAAAATCGTGGGAGAGATGGGGAGAAAATTGTGGGAGAGATGGTTGAGAATTAAAACGCATCCCATAATTAAAGGAATCATAAATATGTACTAATAATGAAAATAAAATTTTAAAGATATTAATTATGTAAATATTTAATGAGGGCACTTTTCTTGTAATTATATTTTTAAATGTACTATAAAATGTAATTGTTCCAAATTTTAATTCCAATAAATTTTATAAATTATTTGGGAGACATTACAAAAAAAAACAAAAAAATAAAAAAACCCGGTCGCTAGCAATGTTGCTAGGACCGGTCGCCTAGACTTTTTCTTTTTATTTCAATCAAACACTCACTCACGGACTATTTTACTTTTTCTAAGTGCCATAGCCCTACTGTGTAATACACGGCTGTGTGCATATATTTTTTCCATATATATCATCCATTTTATTTCTTTTCAACAAAGGAACCAACAAGCCTGAGGAAAAATATTAGATTAAGGTAATTTTGGTATTATTTCAAGATCAAAACAATTACTTATATAATATTGAAGATTAAGTTTGTATTTTCACGAAATATATAAATGGTGAAATTAAAGAATTGTAGTAACAATTAAAGGATCCCTACATTAAGAGGACCTTAGTTATATGCATGCATGCCTGCCATCTTTTGATCTTTATATATGTGAATACTTTGTTAAAAAAAATCAATACATTCGTGATTCGTGATTAGATATTGTTTATTCGTTGAAAGCCAATGTTACACAGCTATACACATTTATTTTATTATTACTAGTGTATGGATTTTTTTGAAATATATCAATTACCGATATTAGAATTGAAAAATTCACGTCCGCTATTATTAGTAGCAGACACTGAGTTACGTCCGCTAGTAATAATAGCGGACGATCATATTATTTTCAGCGGATGACCCGTCATCTACTAATAGTAGCGGACGTGAGTTTTAATCTCAAAAATAATAGCGGACTTGAGTTTTTCAATTTTAATCATGGACGTTAATTTTTATATGAGACGATAGAGATTATATATGTCTATAATAAATACATATTATGAATTATTCTCATAAATATATTTATGGCAGCTAGCGGCATGCAGAAAGAACATAAAAGGTGTGGATACAATAATTCTTTATAGAATTCTTTTGTCCTTGGAATTATAGGATATATGTTCGAGTAGTATTTATAGGATAGGAAAGGAATATGTTCGAGTAGTACTCTTACATCTATCTAATAAAATATAAATAATTTTGAATTTTCTGTTCATTCAATAAATTATCTGGGCCTTCCAAAATTTGGGATAAATCTCACCATTCATCTATCTAATAAAATACAATCTATCTAATTCTATCTATCTATATCTATATTCTATATATCTAATTATATCTAATAAAATACAAATGATTTTAAATTTTTCGCTCACTCAATAAATCATCTAGGACGTCCAAAGTTTGGGATAAATCCCACAATCCATCTATCTAATAAAATACAAATGATTTTGAATTTCTCGCTCACTCAATAAATCATATGAGTCGTCTAAAATTTAGAATAAATCCCAACGTCCATAGTGCCGGAGGCACGGGACTGTTGTTAGTATAAATTATATAATATACAAACTCTACCAATCAATATTGGCAGTCAAATTCTGGTCCCTAGCTAGCTAGCTAGCTACTGTTCTTATTATTCATTTCATGATTTCATCCGTCCGTGTTTCGTCTCTATATATTACTAGCTAGCTCCCTCTTCTCTCACTACTTGTCCTATATATATATATATATATATATATATAGAGTACTCCCAGATCTTAATTAGTCTGCAAGAACAATGAGAACAGGTTCCATTGAGGACTCGGGAAATAAGAGGATGATCGAAAATGGTGAGGAGGAGGAGGAGGAGGAGGTGGAGGAGAAGAAGAAGAGAAATATTGATGTCAAAATTACGAAGCGGGGAGGGATTAGAACAATGCCCTTCATCCTTGGTAACTACTTCACTCTATATATATATATATATACATCGATATACTCCAATTAATATTCATCTTAGCTTCTTAATTAATTACACATAATTTCCAATTTATGCATGTTTAGTGGGAAAACTAATTAATCTTATATTAACATAACTTTTAAGCTTGTTTCATTTGCTTCTTTACCAACGTAACGTTACTTTTACTTTTTTGTATTTTTTTTTTCTAATGGTTGGTGGATAACATTAATTCGCATATAGCATCGATCTAAGAGAAGATTGGGCCCATCCGCCCATATCCAATTATTCCTATAGAATAATAGAATACTCTCATATTTTTTTTAAAAAAAAATTTAGATAGATTCTGTTCAATAATAAATATTAAAATCTATTTTAAAAAAAATTATGTCATAGCCTATGAAAATTTTAATATTCAACAAAAAACTAATTAAGAATCCCACTTCTAGATGGACGTATTATATGTGCACAAACAAAATTAATATATACCTTTTTATTGGCAATCGCTGAGGTTTTAATATATATATATATATATATATATATATATATATATATATATATCGGTCCGGCTCTAAAGCGAACTTTAAAGAGCGAACCAAAGACGAATCTTCGTCTTTAGTTCGTTTTTTAAGGTTTGTTTTAGAGTCTCTCCGATCATTTTTAAGAGTAAAAATATAACAATTTTTTTTTAAATCTAACTTTACTTGTCCTAATTAATTTTTTATAATAAAATTAATCAATAAAAAATTAATAATTAAATAAATATATTGGAAATTTTGAATTCAAAATATTTGACTTTGATAGTATATTTAATATTTTTTTATGATACTAATTTTGTACCTATATTTAATAAATTTAAGAATAAATTTTAATTTTAAATACAATTAATTTAAATATGACTAATTTAATTATAAAAAATTAATTATGATAAATAAATGTGTACGGAGTGAGTATTTTTAATTGTGAATTGGATATTAGGTGGTGATAAATTGATAATAAGAAATTGATATTTTATATATTAAAATAATATTTTTACATCACTATTTCTCACCTGAAAATATCCGAAAATTAGGTGAAAATACGAGTTTATGCGGTAATATAGTGATGGAGTACTCTTTATCTCAAAAAAATAAAAAAACATAAAAAAACAGGCAATTCGGGCAGGTTTCACTCTCTTCTGGTATTTCTCTATTCTTCTCAAGCATCCATTCTATTAGTGTGGTTTTATTCGAATGCGATTGTTGGGATTCTGGAGCTCTGAGAAAATGAGTATGTGGGGTGTTGATAATTATCCCATACCTGACCATGGTTTTTGTATTCGGCCCCATGCCATCTTCAGAATACAGGTTCATTTGCTTCTTCATCCCTTTATGTTCTTTTCTTTTTTAAGTTGGGAGGGAGAAAACCCGAAGGAGTTTTTTTTTTAAAAGTTGGGAGGGAGAAGACCCAAAGGAGAAATCTCGGGGACAAAAAAACTGTCTTCCCATCTTACAGAAATTAATTAATTTTTCTAAAGTTCCAGTCTTTGGGTCAATGCAATTTCAACTTTATTTACAATGTTACTTCTTCATTTGGTTATGATTTCCAACAAATTCAAGTTACAAAATTCCTCAACCCAGAATTTTTTTCAGCCATTTGAACTTTGTGCTGGATGCTTCTTCTTAATTAGGCAACATGAGTTCTTATTTACTTCTCTATGTAGTCTTTCACGTATTAGCTTTGTGTTTCATAATCAAAAATTTTGCATGTCAAAAAAATGAATTCTCTGTAAAAGAACATGGGAGCTTTTCTTGATTAGGTGACATAAGAGATTTGTTGTGCATTAGACTTTATTTGAGCATTGTACTTGATAGTAGATTTTCAAAAACTATACGAAGTTGAACTTGTATTTGGTATAGATGATTTTCTATAAGTAAACCAGTCTAATAAACCTAAAAAGGGTGAAGCCCGGTATGTGTATACTAAGATTCTAGTCTGTATCACTCTTTAAAGAAAGTTTGAACTTATCAGGGTTCTAGCTCTGTATGAGCAGGATGATGTTTAATGCTTTTTCAAAACCTTTGTGTTTTGAGTCTCAAAAGAAAGTTTAAAAGTTGCCAAACAATATCCGTAAGTTTGTGAATTTGATTATTGCTAATCACAGTACTCTTGTGTTTGAGAACTATGACAGCAAATGAAGTATGTGATAGATTTGCGGGCACTGGTTTTCATGCCAACATGATTACATACCTGACTCAAGAGCTAAACCTGCCGCTGGTAAAGGCCTCCAACATCCTCACCAACTTTGGTGGCACGTCCAGTTTCACACCGCTGATTGGTGCTTTGATTGCCGACTCTTTTGCTGGCCGGTTTTGGACAATTATTGTTGGTTCCATAATTTATGAACTGGTCTCTCTCTCCCTTCAAGTCTACATTGCTGATATATTTATTCTTATAGTTGGGCTCTCTTTATAATTTATATTAGTCTGCTTGGCACACGCTCCCATGTGCGCTTATTTAATTTACTACAATTTTGAAAATGAGTAGTATAACTTATAAGCAGCGGGTGATTTAGTTATTGAGTTAAATGAAAATACATACCATTTTAGAGAATAAGACCTATTCTTCTAAATTATTAGTGCATGAAAAAGATGCTAGTTCAAGGTAGAGACAAGAGGAGAAATCCTTGCATAATGGACAGGTTCATAAAGAAGGGTTGACTTGACATATACGAGATAAAAAGATAACGAATTATTTAATTCTTACCTGTAATTTTCACATATATAAGCACATCGTACAACCTTTTTAAGACTACCATTTTCACTTGGACTAGTGGATTAGCACTGATAATGCTACCACATGTTAATTTTATTTCCAGAGTATACATTTAAACCTTGTTCATTTAACTGTGTAGAATTGACCTGTTTCCCATGAAAAGCACGAGCTACGATATCAAAGTTAAAGGAAAAATATAAAACAAAAAGGAGAAGAAGGGATAGTTAATTATAGGACCTTTTTGTTTTGATATAGCACTAAGATTTTGATTTTCTTGCCACAGGGAATGGTGAGCCTCACCACATCAGCAGTGCTGCCACAGCTCCGGCCCCCATCATGTCCAACTCAGGATAACTGCATAGAAGCCTCTGCCCGTCAACTTTGGGTTCTCTACATCTGTCTACTTCTCACATCTATTGGATCAGGTGGCCTTAGGCCTTGTGTGGTTACCTTTGCTGCGGACCAGTTTGACATGTCAAAATCAAAAACAGAGTCTCGAGGATGGAATTTCTTCAATTGGTACTATTTTTGCATGGGACTGGCCACTCTAACTGCTCTTACTGTAGTCGTTTATATCCAAGATCGTGTCAGTTGGGGTTGGGGTCTTGGGCTTCCAACCATTGCCATGGCTTTATCCATTATTATTTTTGTGGTAGGCTCTCCTCTTTATAACAAAGTAAAACCAGGAGGGAGCCCATTAGTTAGGTTGGCTCAAGTTATTGTTGCTGCTGTGAAGAAGAGAAAAGCAGTTGCACCAGCAGACATGGGTCTCCTATACGAGAATAGAGAGCTTGATGTAGATATTTCGTACAATGGAAGGCTTCTACACACGAATCAGTTCAGGTAACAACTACATACGTTTAATTACATACGCGTCTTGTGCATACAGAAGCTTTTTGACATCTCCAATAAATTTGAAGATAGGTTGGGTGGATATTGAGCGGTATTATGCATAATTGATGCAGCTCGCTGGGATTTCATCATCACTTCACTTGGTTTAGGTACATTAGAAGTCGAACGTTAGGAGTTTTTGTGCATCTAGTTATATAGAGTATATAGATCCAGCTTCACATCTGAACAATTAGAATTCAGTTTCACCTGTGGTGGAAGTAGCAGTTCTAGACACATTTACACCCCAATAGTTTCACGTACTGAATGCTGTCTAAACTTCTTGTGCTGATGTTTGGCAGGTGGTTTGATCGAGCTGCTATAGTGACCAATGCTGATGCAAAAGATTCAAACACCCCAAATTTATGGAGGCTAGCCACTGTCCACAGAGTCGAGGAGCTAAAGTCACTCATCCGGATGTTGCCCGTCTGGGCAGCTGGAATATTACTCGTCACTTCACAGTCACATCAACACAGCTTTACCATCCTACAAGCCCGTAGCATGAATCGTCACCTCTCTCACTCCTTTGAAATACCTCCGGCCAGCTTGTCTATCTTCAGCGTCATCACTGTACTCATTGGCCTCGCTGTGTACGAGCGCGTATTCGTCCCCATTGTTCGTCGCTTCACGGGAAACCCTGTGGGAGTCACTTGCTTACAAAGAATGGGCATAGGCTTTATGGTCAACATTCTTGCCACTATCGTTTCAGCATTAGTTGAGTTGAAGCGGAAATCAGTGGCTGCAGATCACCACTTGCTAGATAAGCCGACGGCTATTGTACCCATAAGCGTGTTTTGGCTAGTTCCTCAGTTTTGCCTACACGGGTTCGCTGAAGTTTTCATGTCCGTCGGGCACTTGGAATTTCTTTACGATCAATCCCCAGAAAGCATGAGAAGCACGGCAGTGGCACTCTATTCACTGGCAATATCTATAGGAAATTATATTGGCACCCTGATGGTGTCAATGGTTCACAAATACACTGGCCCGGAAAGAAATTGGCTTCCAAATTGGAACCTCAATAGGGGGAGATTGGATTGTTATTACTGGCTAGTGACTGGGATACAAGTAATAAATTTCATATATTATGTACTATGTGCTTGGTTTTATACTTATAAGCCTTTGGAAGAGGGGAAAGACACCAGCAATGAAGGAGATGTGGAGTTGGCTGCAGAATCAAAGCAATTGAATGGTGTTAATGGAAATGCAGAAATAGACGTAGCCAGAGATAATGCTGCTAAAATTTAGGATTTTGGTGGTGTATATTGAATGAATGACGAAAACAGATGCAGTGGTAATTTTAAAGAACTTCTGATGACAGGATCAGTAACATGTGGCTTTATACGTGCAATGATAATTGCTGCGGACACAACTTCTTTTTCTCATGGAAGGGTAAAGTATCCAGGTCTCTTGGCCAGTTATTTGTAAGGGAATTGTTGAACAATTAAGTATTAGGAAAATGGGACTTTGCCACGCCTAGTCCAAACACAAATTATTCGTTTGCGGGGCTGGACTTGTGTCAGACTTGAACTTGAATCTTATTAATCCGGTTGTCATAACTTCAAGGTAAGTTGGTCAATTGATCACTTAATTCATAGTAAGTTGGTCAATTGACCAATATAGTGATGACACGCAGAGAGATTACTACCTAGTCTGTGTCGACATTGTATTGATTAATTGACCAAAGTTAATTTTATGTTAACCACTCCCTCTAATAAAAATGAAAAATGTTAACTGTGTAGACGTGATATTTTATTTATTTATATTTTAATATCAATAATTCACGATAAAAGTTTTGGTTGACTTTTTAAGTATATTAAAAAGATGATAAAAATATTCATATTTAAATTCTCATTTAATTGCATATTTTGTTGCATGTGATTAGTAATACTCTAGAAATATGCATAGAGAATATAAATATGATAATTAATATTTATAGCAAATTTTTATAAAAATAGAATATTTAAGGTAAATAGACATAGATTACTTAAAATAATAATTTTGGGTCCAAGAGGTTTTTGGATTCATTGCTGCTCAAGGTAGTAATGTTAAGATTTCAGCAAAAAAAAAAGAAGAAAGTATTAAGTAGAAGCTCATCTCCTAACCTGGTTAGCTAGCGAGTTTGATAGACTGTCTTAGGCAGTGGTCAGAATAATAGGCTGAATCATTAATTGAAAATCAATAATAATTGGCTGTAATTATTAGATCCACTCATGTATAATGAAATATTAATTAACTATAACACAATATTTTGTATTATTTTTTTGTAACCATCTTTTATCACTATAATATTACTTATTAAAAATTGACAAAATGTTGGTTGGAACTTGGGAGAGAGTTCTGCTTAATTTCGGGCACAATATGACAAGATCATGTAAGAGAAGATGAACCATGAACAGTAGCATTTTCTCTATTTTAAATAAATAAAAACTCTTTATTTTATGATTTAAATTTAAAATATGTTAAAAATATATTTTAAATTTGGACCATAAAATAAATAATCTCTATTTATTTAAAATGAAGAGAATTCTAATCTCACTCGTCACTCCCCCGTTCCAAATATAAAAGCAAATTTTTTATGTAATAAATTTTAATTTAAGACCTTCTCCACTACATATCTCCAAAAAATCCAAATTTGTCGTCTCAGTTTCTTTTTAATCATCTCTTGTCCAAATCACATAGTATAAAGTTAATTTTAATTAATTGATTAATGCAATATCGATATGTAGATCGAAATGTGATTTATTTGATTAATTGATCAACTTACCATAAAATTAACTAACGGAATCTACATTTATTACTAAATCCAAATTGATAGTAGTATAATATAAAGATCTTAATTAATTGACAGAAATATCCTCCAGAAATCTCTCTTTCACACTTATGCGTAACCCACCTTTCATCCTAAGAGTTAAAGACAACAAATACTCGGGATACATATATTTTGAACAATTAATCAAATATAGAGGCAGCAATGGACTTCATTTGAATATAGGCCATATCTTTTCCTAGGCACACCCTGGGCCCCGCATGAAATATCGGAAATTTAAATGGTCTCTCTACCTTATACATACCGTTTTCATCAACCCACCGTTCCGGCCAATATTCACAACAATCTGCCCCAAATATTCTCCATTCTACCCATTGCATAAGCATTATACGTCGCGAACCATCCCTTTTTAATAACCATACCGTCTGGCCACACGTCGTCGTTTAGGCACGCCTTAGTATCAACCGATACGGGCGGGTACAATCGTAAAGCTTCTGATATGGCTGCGTGGAGATATTGCATTTCACGTAACTCATCAAAACTAAACGTATCGCCCTGTTTTTACCGCCATTTTCTCGGATTAATTTGAGCTCTTGTAGTATTCTTTCTGTTACATTCGGTCTTGAAGATAACAGCCAAAGAACCAAGTCAAAGACGATGAGGTTGTGTCTCGGCCGGCAAAAATGAAACTAATTACGATATCTCGGAGGTATTCGGCCGAGTTTTCGGTTTCCCTCATGAACCGGGATAACAAGTCTTGATCTTTCCTATCTGCCCGCTCTTGCAATCTTGACCGTATGATCTTATCCGCGAATTCATGGACGATCTTGATTGAATTCCGTAGTTTTCGCTCTGTTCCAATGTTGAGAAATTTTTTAATATCGCAGAAGACCGGTAAGACATACATAAATCGGCCAGAACTTAGTGTGCTGCGTCTTCAAACGCTTGCATGAACTCGCTCCCGGCGGTTCCATCGCCTTTTAGGCAACCCGGATCAACGTTAAAAGCCAACTTACAAATATTATTGAATGCAAACCGCTCTAAAAGGTCTTGTAAATCCAAATCTCAGTTTGTCTCAGACGATTTTTTTAGAATCGGGAGTAACCCGGTTTGCAATTCGACCGTGGCGATATCCATGACAAAGTTTCGTAGCGATTTTGTGTTGAACTCGTAGCTGGCGGTTTTGCGCTGGACTTTCCAAGGCCGGCCGTCGGAGTTAAAGATGCCTTGGCCGAGAAAATCTTGGAGGAGATTAATGAATCGGGGGCCTTTTGGGTAATTTTCAAAGTTGGTTTTGAGGATGTGTTCGACGTTAAACGGGTTGGCGGTAATGATGCCGTTGATCTTGCCGGGGCGGATGAATACGGCGGTGTTGGTGGGGCAGTGGGAGAGGACTGTTATTTGTAATATATAGTATTATTTAATATATATAAATATGATAAAACAAAACATAATTTTATATATATATATATATATATATATATATATATATATATATATATATATATATAACACAGAAAATATTAATTAATAAATCCGAGTCCTTTGAATTCACAAAGTCTCCTTAAAGCAAATTTATTCCCCCACAGATGCTAAGGGTTAATTGAATAATTGCTTCCCAAGATAAAACGGATTTCAATTCTTAATTAGTAGCATTACAAAATTAAGAATTCATCGAACCAAAATTTATGTTATGTACTGAAACTATATGAACATGAATGATGCATGCATGAGAACTTACTGCAAAAATTAATGCAGAAACGGAACGGGAAAAAAATCCACTGCAGAACGGGAACTGTAGAACAGAACGGGATTATGCAGAAGTGAACGGGACGGGACAGAAAGGAACAGAACGGGATTATCTGCAGAATGGGACGGGAAAACTGCAGAACGGGAAATCTAGAACGGGTTTTTTCAGAACGGGACGGAACAGAAAAAATTTCTAGAAATGGAAGGGAATTTTTTATTTTTTTTTGTATATCTGAAATACTTTCCCCACACCATTTATTTATAGAAAAAGTTTACATGTAACCGTCGTCAAAACGACGTAGTTTCACAAACCCGCCCGTCACGACCCGACCCGAGTCCACGACCCGACCCGAGTCAATTTTCTCATTCAAATCCCATTTCCAACAATCCCCCACATGAATGTAAAATTGGCTTTACAATATGCAAAATATGTTATGAATATGCAGACACTAGTTCGAGTACATGAGAAAAGATATTTCATCAGGTTAAGTAGCCTAGTGGCTTTGAACTTACCCTAGTAAAATCTATCGGATTTACTTGGCTAATCAGTAGACTTGATGTCTTTGAACTGTCAGCTTTTTGTGTAAATCAAGACAATAGAATTCACAAAATATCTCTTCAGACATAGTTGGTTCTCACGTTTGTGTTCATTTTGGCCTTGAAACACCTCTTGGTTCCGTAAGTATATTAGAGAATTCAGCCTTCATAATTCTCACAGAAGTGGCCCCCTTCTTACTCACGTAGGTGACTTCTATCAAGAGTATCCTGTAATACCCCACTTGAACATATTTCAAGATATAAAAGTCATTAAAAGCGTAACTTATCCTGATTCTCGCGGCAGATGTGCACTGTCTTATAATAGGAATGGTTAGGAGTAAATATCTCCTTAGTGCTGTACTGAGTACTACATAGTTCGGTTTGCCCATTGAACCTAGATCTTGGGATCTCCAGTCAGCTAGGTTGGGTTGCCACTATAACGACTCTTATTTAAACAGTAGGCTTTAAACCCATTCCCTTCGATGATTTTTCCACTTGCTCTCTTGTTAAACCTTTCGTAAGCGGATCCGCAATATTATCTTTTGACTTTACATAGTCAATTGAGATAATTCCATTTGAGAGCAATTGTCTAACGGTATTATGTCTTCGTCGTATATGACGTGACTTACCGTTATATAAATGACTATGTGCTCTTCCAATCGTTGATTGGCTATCACAGTGTATACATATAGCTGGCACAGGTCTTGACCAATTTGGAATATCCTCTAAGAAATTACGAAGCCATTCAGCTTCTTCTCCAGCTTTGTCTAAAGCAATGAATTCTGATTCCATTGTAGACCTAGCAATACAAGTTTGTTTTGAGGATTTCCAAGATACTGCTGCACCTCCAAGGGTAAAGACATATCCACTTGTGGATTTCGAGTCTTTATTATCAGATATCCAATTAGCATCATTATATCCTTCTAATACTGCTGGATATCTAGTATAGTGCAGTCCATATTTTTGAGTATGTTTTAAATATCCTAAAACTCTCAAAATTGCTTTCCAGTGATCTTTACCTGGATTACTCGTATACCTACTTAGCTTACTTACCGAATAAGCTATATCTGGTTTAGTACAGTTCATGACGTACATTAAACTGCCTATTATACGAGAATATTCTAGTTGTGATATGTCATCACCTTCATTTTTAGCTAGATGAAGATTTATATCAACTGGGGTCTTATTTAGAATTATATTATACTTGTTAAATTTTTCTAGTATTTTCTCAATGTAATGAGATTGAGATAATATAATTACATCAGAGGTTCTAGAAATCTTGATTCCTAAAATTATATCAGCAATCCTCAAGTCTTTCATGTCAAACCTATTTGACAACATACGTTTAGTAGAGTTGATAACTTCATTGTTGCTACCCATGATTAACATATCATCCACATAAAGACAAACAATGACATATTCCTTTTGAGTGCTTTTGACATAAACACATTTGTCACACTCATTGATTTTAAATCCATTTGATAACATAGCATTATCAAATTTCTCATGCCATTGTTTTGGTGCTTGTTTTAATCCATACAAGGATTTAACAAGTTTACATACTTTCCTCTCTTGTCCAGGAGGTATGAAACCTTCAGGTTGTTCCATATATATTTCTTCATCTAATTCACCATTTAAGAATGCAGTCTTTACATCCATTTGATGTATTTCAAGTCTATTTAAAGATGCTATTGCTATTAGCATTCTAATAGATGTAATTCTTGTAACAGGTGAATAAGTGTCGAAATAATCCAATCCTTCCTTTTGTCTATAGCCTTTAACAACAAGCCTTGCTTTGTATTTATCAATTGAGCCATCAGCTTTCAACTTCTTTTTGAAGATCCATTTATACCCTAAAGGTTTTGAACCAGGTGGAAGATCCACCAGTTCCCATGTATGATTTTACATAATGGACTCAATTTCGCTATTTATTGCTTCTTTCCAATGAGAAGCATCTGGAGAGGATACTGCTTCCTTGTAGGTATGAGGATCATTTTCTAACAAAAATGTTAGAAACTCCGGACCAAAAGATGTTGAAGTCCTTGCCCTTTTGCTACGTCTAGGTTCATCCACTACAGACTCTTTGCCTATATTTTCAGGATTATCACTAGTAGCATCCAAAGTTCTTTTGTTTGAATTTGAATCATTATTTCCATTATATGGAAAAATATTCTCAAAAAATGATGCATCTCTTGATTCAATAAATGTATTAACATGAATATCGTTAATTTCAGATTTATGAACAAGAAAGCGATAAGCACTGCTGTTATTTGCATAACCAATGAAAACACAGTCAAGTGTTTTTGGTCCTATCTTAACCTTTTTAGGTTTAGGAACCATCACTTTTGCTAAACACCCCCACACTCTTAAGTATTTATAGCAAGGTCTATGACCTTTCCATAATTCATAAGGGGTTTTGTGAGTTTTCTTATGAGGCACTTTGTTAAGAATATAATTGGCAGAAAGCAAAGCTTCCCCCCACAAATTCTGTGGTGCTCCAGAACTGTTCAACATAGCATTCAACATTTCTTTTAATGTTCGGTTCTTGCGTTCAGCAATACCGTTAGATTGAGGTGAATAAGGAGCTATAGTTTGGTGAATAATACCATGAGTAGAGCAAATCTCTTCAAATGGTGATTCATATTCACCACCTCTATCGCTTCTTATTGCTTTAATCTTTTTGCTAAGTTGATTTTCAACTTCATTTTTATAAAGTTGAAACATTTCTACGGCCTCATCTTTGCTTCTTAGCAAATATACATAACAATATCTTGTGCAATCATCAATAAAGGTTATGAAATATTTTTTCCCACCTCTAGTTTGCAAAAACTTTAAGTCACATATGTCAGTGTGAATTAAATCTAGAGGTTCAGTTTTCCTTTCAACTGAGTGAAAGGGTAATCTTGTCATTTTTGATTCCACACAAATTTCACATTTATGTTTTAGATTAATATCAAATTTAGGCAAGAATTCTAAATTAATTAATCTACGCAAAGTATTATAATTAACATGTCCTAATCTAGCATGCCATATGTTTGAAGACTCTAACAAGTAAGCAGAAGAATTAATTTTATTATTATCAATAGACTTCGGTACAACAGTCATAACATTCATCTTAAAGAGCCCATCATTCATGTAGCCCTTTCCTACAAACATATCATTCTTAGTAATTACAAACTTATCAGACACAAACACCAACTTAAAGCCATTCTTGCTCAGTAGTGACCCAGAAACTAGATTCTTGCGAATATCTGGCACATGAAGCACTTCATTCAAAGTCAGTTCTTTGCCAGATGTCATTTTCAGTACAATCTTTCCATGTCCTTGAACCTTTGAACTTGAGGAGTTTCCCATAAAGAGTTGATCATCATTTTCTACTGGTTTGTAAGTAGAAAACATTCATTTGTTGGAACATATATGGCGAGTAGCTCCAGTGTCCACGTACCACTCTTTAGGGTTTCCTACCAAATTACATTCAGATATAACTGCACAAAGGTTCATGTCTGAAACATCTTCAGAAAGCCTCTCCAATTCTGTCACATTTGCTTGAGACTTTTGTTCTTTCTTGAACTTCTTTGGCTTGCGACATTCATTTGATTTGTGTCCCGGAATACCACAATTGAAGCATTTGCCTTTGAATTTCTTCTTGGCCTTGAAAGCTTCTTTGCCTTCACGCTTTCTTTTGTTGTTGTTTGGCCTTTGTTCTACAACATTTGCATTGGCTTCAAAGAAATTCTTCCCACTTTTCTTCTCAGATCCTCGATTGTCCTCTTCAATCCTTAGTCGCACGATCAGTTCTTCAAGATTCATCTCTTTGCGTTTATGCTTCAGATAATTCTTGAAGTCTTTCCACGATGGTGGAAGTTTTTCAATCATTGCTGCAACTTGGAATGAATCACTTAATGACATTCCTTCAGAATGAATGTCATGCAGAATTACTTGTAATTCTTGAACCTGAGTGATCACTGCTTTAGAATCTATCATTTTATAATCTAGAAATCTACCGACTATGAATTTTTTCATGCCAGCATCTTCAGTTTTATATTTCTTGTCTAAAGATTCCCACAATTCTTTTGCAGTTTGGATTGTACAATACACATTATACAAAGTATTATCTAATCCATTCATCACATAGTTTCTGCAAAGAAAATCTGCATGTTTCCATGCATCAACAGCAGCCACTTTCTCTTTGTCAGTTTCCCCTTCAACAAGTGTAGGACAATCCTCTTGTAGAAACCGAGCCAAATTCAATGTTGTGAGATAGAATAACATTTTTTGTTGCCAACACTTGAAATCAGTTCCATTGAACTTTTCAGGCTTTTCTCCATGAGACATACTCACGGCAGGAATGGTGCTTGTAGAAGCCATTTCTGTTATACAAATAAAGACTATTGTCAATAGACAGAAACAAATTTCTGTTTGTACAAGATGTAACAAATTTTGTTTACAAATTTGTTTTTGCAGAATATTTATATATTAACACAATAATGTATCTTAGCAATCAAAATAAACTGTTATATGAATTTGAAAACAATAACAGAATAATATCTATTAATATGCAAACAATTTTCTGTTTACATAAAATACTACTACAATTACAGAATATATATATAAACAAAATATTAATTATATATCTATTATAACATGCAATATTTATAAACATATAAATATGCAATTTATTAACATGTAATATAAACTGTTAAACATAATAATATGTATTAGATATATTCATATGCAAATTAAATAAAATAACAGAATATTATTTAGTGACATACAACAAATATTTTGTTATAATATTTCTGTAACATGCAATCATGCAATCATTTTGTAGAATACTAATTGTAACAGAATAGTATACATAGAATACTATAACAGAACAATAATACTAAACTTAATATATGTTTAGACTATATATATTACTATATATATTTAGAATAATACTATATGAGTAGTATTATTAGTCCTGTTTTCTCCTCTCTTTTTTTTTTCAATGTGCAACATAAAAACAACCGCAGGCATAGCGAAAACCGCGAATAATATATATACATAAATTTCTGATTTATTACTTATATCATCAGGCATGTGAATCCAATTCCAAATCCGGTTAACCGTACGATACTGTCCAACGGTAATATAAATATATCATATATAATATATAATATATATTAACGCACTTATGTAACAAATATGTAGTACAACATAGTTATGCAATAAATATTAACACAGTTAATATATTAACATATTTATTAACAAGAGAATGGCATGAGAGATTGTTATCTATAATGATTCATGTAACCAAATCATAATAGATCATGAAACGAATTTCTAGAATTCTGTTAGTACAGAAAGTTTATTTTCTAAAACGATTTTTTGTTAAATTAAATTCTATAAATTAAATACTACTATATTTATAGAATACATAAATTTATATTACTCATATATATCTTAAACAATTAATTACAGTTTGGGAATATATATATAATAACATAATATAAATCAATTTACGTGCAATCATTTTGCATAATATGCTAACTTGTAATTATTTTGTATAATATACTAACATACAATCAAATACAGAATGCATGCAAAATTAGTACATACGGTAATAATAAAACAAATAGATGAATACAAAATTAACAAGTAATTAATACATGCAGGATACAAAATTATATACTAAAGAAGAGGAACTCTTGCAGGATATTTTTTTTTTCCAGAATACTCATGCAAGATATTCATGTATTTCACCGTGTCACGTACATGTACATGATACTCTTGCAGAACATTAACAAGTCAAAACTGCAGAGAAACGTTTCGAAAATATATATACGTTTTTTTTTTTAAAACGATTTTCTGGTTAACATAAATAATCAGATAGAATAATACTATAATTACAGAATTAATAAATTTGCTTTAAGATTGTTATTTGTAATATATAGTATTATTTAATATATATAAATATGATAAAACAAAACATAATTTTATATATATATATATATATATATATATATATATATATATATATATATATATATATATATATATATATATATATAACACAGAAAATATTAATCAATAAATCCGAGTCCTTTGAATTCACAAAGTCTCCTTAAAGCAAATTTATTCCCCCACAGATGCTAAGGGTTAATTGAATAATTGCTTCCCAAGATAAAACGGATTTCAATTCTTAATTAGTAGCATTACAAAATTAAGAATTCATCGAACCAAAATTTATGTTATGTACTGAAACTATATGAACATGAATGATGCATGCATGAGAACTTACTGCAAAAATTAATGCAGAAACGGAACGGGAAAAAAATCCACTGCAGAACGGGAACTGTAGAACAGAACGGGATTATGCAGAAGTGAACGGGACGGGACAGAAAGGAACAGAACGGGATTATCTGCAGAATGGGACGGGAAAACTGCAGAACGGGAAATCTAGAACGGGTTTTTTCAAAACGGGACGGAACAGAAAAAATTTCTAGAAATGGAAGGGAATTTTTTATTTTTTTTTGTATATCTGAAATACTTTCCCCACACCATTTATTTATAGAAAAAGTTTACATGTAACCGTCGTCAAAACGACGTAGTTTCACAAACCCGCCCGTCACGACCCGACCCGAGTCCACGACCCGACCCGAGTCAATTTTCTCATTCAAATCCCATTTCCAACAAGGACTTGGGTGCTCCATTGGAGGAAGCGGTGGCGGTTTTTGACGAATTCGGGTAGGGATCCAAGTAGTGGGTAGGATTTGAAACAAGGAATTTTGGGGTGTAATTTGGAATTTGGTTGGAGGTGGAAGAAGTATAGGTAGAGAGAGATGAAAAAAATGGTGGAGAAGAGGAAGGTTTGGACAGAGAATAGTTCCATGTTTAGAGTATAGAAAGGGACCAAATGTGAGAATTGAATCCGAGTAAACAAGCTAATAAATAGTGTAGTAGTATTAGGTCCTGTTTGTTTACCTCTTAAAAGGTCTTAATAGACCACATCTTATTCGCTAAGAGAATAAATATTGTTTGTTTATTTTTTTATAACCTCTGAATGCCTCTAAATGATTGAGATAGAAAATCAAATCTAAATTATTCAGACATACCTCTTAATGACTTTGTTATTTTTTAGACACAAATACCCTTTTCAATATTATCAATTTTCAATATTACCATACCACCATATCAAATCTGGGGGAGGAGGGGAGGGGGAGGCTGGGGGAGGAGGGAGGAGTTGGGTGGGGCAGGGCAGGGCAGGGCATGGGAGGGGGAGGGGGAGGGGGAGGAGGGAGGAGGTGGGTGGGGCAGGGGGAGGACGGAGGACGGAGGAGGAGGAAGTGGATTGAGTTGGGTTGGGTTGGGTTGGATTGCGTGGGGTGGGTGAGAGGAGGGAGGAGAGGAGGGGTGGGGCGGGGATTGGGGAGAAGGGGGTGGGGTGGGGTGGGGTGGGGTGGGTGAGGTGGGGAGGGGAAGGGTGGGGTGAGGGGGGGTGGGGCGGGGGAGAGGGAGGAGGGAGGAGGCGGGGATGGCCCGGATGGAGAAGAAGAAAGAAGAAGCCAGAAGGAGAAAGTGAAAGAGAAGAAGGGTTAAAATAGTAAAAAATTGTTATTCAGTCATTTTGAAAAAATAATTAACAAATAACATTTTTTTATTTAGATACAATTCTATTCAGATATTCTATATTATTCAGATGTCTAAATTATTCATCTCTTAACAACTAATTTTATCAAACACAACCTTACTCATATACTCCCTCCATGTTTTGAATGCGAGAATAGTTCCATGTTTTGGATTGTAAATATGTAATAAAAAGGAAATATTATACAAAGGGAATAATATATTCTTGGTATTATTTTTGTTTAGTTAAAACCCAAGATTTGGTAATAAGTTTGGATATTCCTGATAAAGGGTCCTTAACACTAATATACAACAATTAGAAAGTATTTATAAAAATAAAACACACACAACATAATTACAAAAATAAAACAACCCAATATATTACAATTCCTAAAATCATGTATCATTAACTCCCACACATCAGTTATTTTCCTTTCATATTTGTAACCAACCTCACCTAAATTCAAGCAATTGAGAAAATCAATCGGAGAAGACAGATCAACGCCAAATCAATCGAAAAAGACAAGATCTTCTGTCGCAACACAACTCTGATATCGAAGAAGACGAACCCTCCTGTCGCGACTAAACTCGTAATCGGAGAAGACGAAGCCTCCTGTCGCGACGCATCTCTAAGATCGAAAATAGCATACAAAATCAACAACGCCTTCAAGTTCAGTAACCAAATACTGCAGTGATTGTTGAATACAAGATCAACATCACCTTCGATACAAAATACTGATGTATGTGAGTTTAAAATTTATAATCATATAGTTACCTATGGTTACTACGAATTACTATATTGGTTACCTTTCTTAAGTTTTTTGCACTTAAAATGGTCACACAGTAAGAATAATGAATGTTTTGATTGCAAAACGTATTTGAAAAAACGTTATATATTATGGTTACTAAGGTTATAAAAATTGGTTACTGTCTAATGTTGTCTTGGTTACTAACTATTCTGTCTTGGTTACTGTGTAACATTAAATTGTCTATTGCTGTCTTAGTTACTGTCTAATGTTGTCTTGGTTACTGCACAATATTACTAATTAATGTTGAATTGGTTACTGACTAATGCTGACTTGGTTACTATGTAACATTATTTTGGTTATTGACTAATGTTGACTTGCTTACTGTATAAAACTATAATGGTTACTGACTAATGCTGACTTGGTTACTGTGTAAAATTATAGTGCTGACTTGGTTACTCTGTAAAATTATTTAGTGACTAATGCTGACTTGGTTACTGACTAATTTTGACTTGGTTACTGACTAATGCAAACTTAATTACTGCAAAGATTAATTGGTTACTGTAATATTGGTTGCTGAAGCATATTAATGTACACTTCTATTTATGTTTTTTATATTAATGGTTACTTGTTATCAACATTAGTTACATTCTTACAAAAGCTTGTCTTTAGTTGGTAACAAACAAATTATACTGATTATTTTTTAATATAAAAATGCAATACAAAATGTATTTATCTTGTGGTTACTAAATAAATATGTGTTGGTTACAATCTAAAATGGATTTGGTTACTGTATAATGTTGTCATGATTAATGTATAATGTTGAATGTAAAATGCATTTTAAAATATGTTTTATACTCTGGTTACTAAATACATATAAATTGGTTATTGTTTACTATTGATTTGGTTGTTGTATAATGTTTGTATGTTTGCTTTATAATTTTAAAGTTTATTCTACTGATATTTTTATATTAATGATTACTTATTAAATACATTGGTTACCTTCCTGCAATTGTTGGTTACTGTCTAATCTAGATTTGGTTAGTATATAATGCTGACCTGGTTACTGTGTAAAATTGCAATGGTTACTGCATATTATTACCCCCAGTTCATGTTCTGGTTACTAACATTATGTAGTTTGGTTACTGTCTGACATTAAGTTGGTTACTTTACAGACCATACGCTAACAGTAACCAAAACATACTAAAAGGTTGCTTCATTTGATATACTGGTCGGTGGAATATCGCTTATAATCTGAAATTTGATTGACAATGTTGTTGTGTATTATACAGTTGTATGATTGACAATGCAAAATGCATTTGAAAATATGTTTTATATTCTGGTTACTAAATACATATAAATTGATTATTCTATACTATTTAATTTGTTACTGTATAATATTTATTTGGTTGCTGAATAATATTAATATACACTTGTACTGATGTTTTTTATAGTTATGAAAAGATTTGATCAAGTGGCAATTTGGTAAGTTCTGTCAAGTTTGGAGTGTCGGATTTTGGAGTTTTTGGAGCCTAATTTCATTGAAAACGGGTCAACGATCAAAAGTCACTAGCTTTGCTAGTGAACTGTATGGTTTTTTGGTCAAATTCCATCATTTAGGCCTTCAAATTTGTATGTAAAAATTTGATTTATGTTCTAGTTACTAATATTATGCAATTTGATTACTATCTAATATTGATTTGGTTACTTTACAATGTTTATTCAGTTGTTAGACAATGGAGACTGAAAGTAACCAATACAACAAATTTAATTGTTTACATCAATATATAATTATTTACTGTTAGTAACCATTAACCACATGGTTGGTAACGTTTTTGATGGTGTACAGTAACCAAAATTGATGTTGATTAATATTTTAATTTTTGATTCCATCATGAGTTATCAATATAAATTAAACATATACATTGAACAATTGGTAACTGTTCTGAAACATTTTTTTATAAATTTGGTTACCCATCTAAAATAAATTGGATTTGGTTACTGTATCATGTTGGATTTGGTTATTGTATAATGTTGTTATGATTATTACTATATAATATTATGGTGTTTTATATTGGTTTGTTTTATTATGATGGTTACTTATTGGCTACATTTGTTACCTTCATACAATTGTTATAGTTTAATTGGAAATAAATATCAATATAATATACTGATTATTTCCATTGTAAGATGAATGTACAAATATATTTTATGTACTGGTTACTAATATCATGTAGTTTGGTTACTGACTAACATTGATTTGGTTACTTTACAGTACTTATTCTGTTGTCAGACAATAGAATTGATTCCTATTGTACTTTATTTCAACGGTACATGGACTGATAGTAACCAACACACCAAATTTGAAGTTACCGGCGCACTAGTTCCATCAACTTGTTCGTTCAGAGAAATGCAACACATGATATGCATTGTTCTGTCAAGTTTGGAGTGTCAGATTTTGGCGTTTTCAGAGCCTAATTTCATTGGAAACGGGTCAATGATCAAAAGTCACTAGTTTTGCTGGTGAACTGCATGGTTTTTTGGTAAAATTCCATCATTTAGGCCTTCAAATTTGCATGTAAAAATTTGATTTATATTCTGGTTACTAAGATTATGTAATTTGGTTACTGTCTAATATTAATTCGGTTACTTTATAATGTTTATTCAGTTGTTAGATAATGGAGACTGACACTACCCAATACAACAAATTTAATTGTTTACAGGAATATATAATTGTTTACTGTTAGTAACCATTAACCATATAGTTGGTAACATTTTTGATGATGTACAGTAACCAAAATTGATGTTGATTAATATTTTAATTTTTGATTCCATCATGAGTTGTCAATATAAAGTAAACATATACATTGAACAATTGATAATTGTTCTGAAACATTTTTATGTAAATTTGGTTACCTATCTAAAATAAAATAGTTACCTCTATATTCATATTTAGTTACCAACTGGCATGGACCATTTCGAAATAACTTTTATAACTACGTAATTTAAAAGTATCCATCAGCTAGATAAATGTGAACCCTCACATTTATATTAAACACTTGATAACTGTTCTAATATAAGTTTTTAATTATTTGGTTACTAACAAAAATTAAAATAGTTACCCTTATATGCAGGTTTGGATACCAACTGCACATCTCAAACTATTTTTATTTTAATATGAGATCTATAAATGACTATCATATATATAAATGGAAACTCTTAATTGGAGTTTCTTATTCCATCATAATGACAAGGTATAAATAAAATATATATATATATATTTAACACTTTATAACAGTCCTCATACAAACTTATAATTATAATAAAACAGTACCCACACAATTATATGATAGTAACCAGAACAGGTTTTAATGGTAACTAAAACAGAAACATCATGTAATGAAACCCAGTTTAGGCAATTCACGTATACTAAACAATTACATATTAACCAGAATAAAAAATAAAAAAAACCAAAATCCCATATTGAGGACACAATGATAGTAGCCAAACCATAAGATAACAGTAACTAAAACATAATAAAGAAGTAACCAAATAGTTATATAAAAGTAACCATAACATGTTTTAATGGTAAATAAAACAGAAACAACCTGTATATCAAACCCAATTTAGGCAACCTATGTATACTCTCACATGTACATTTAACATTTGATATATGTCATGATACAAGCTTGTAAATATCTGGTTACTACCAAAAAATAAAATGGTTACCCTTCTATGTATGTTTGGTTATCAACTGCACCTTTCAAACAATATATCAGACACAACTTAGAAATAACAAATACGAACCAACAAACAATGTCAAATAATTGATAATATAATCAAATATGTAATCTCATTTACATAAGCTCCAATAAACATTACATATTTACTAACCATAACAAATGGTTATGGATATCCAACAAAAACCAAAGTACGAAACACAATTCAGAAGGACAAGACAACAACAACCGAACTAATCAAAATCTGTTACAAATCTTCCTAAAACTTTAGCTTTTTGACTGCTGCTACTTTCTTCTTCATGACTGCTCTCATTCTCTAGAAAAGACTTCTGCATTATGTATGAACCTGTGGGAGGAAGAGAAATACCTTGGGATTAGTGAATAGAGAACCCATTAACCATAGGTATCATATCATAATATAACATTAACCATAACATAATAAAACAGTGACCAACAAATTATATTATATAATCTAATTGTAACCAAAATATAAACAACATGTAGTACAAACCATTTTATGTAGTAAACAAATAGTTATATATAATATTAACCAAAACATAATTTAATTTAAAGGTCACCAAAATAAAAACATGTATACCAAAAAATATACTAAAGAAGTAACCAAACAGTTATGTGATGGTAACCAAATCATGTTTTAATGGTAACCAACACATAAACAACATGTATACCAAACCCAGTTTAGTCAGCCAATGTATACTAAGCAAATACATTGTAACCAAAACAACATATAAAAGTAACCAAAAACCCAATTGAAGAAAAAAAAATGGTATCCAAATCATAAGCTAAGCAAACAGTTATATGTTAGTAACAGTTATATGTATACCAATGAAGTAACCAAACAGTTATATGTTAGTAACCAAAATATATATTAATAGTAACCAATACATAAACAACATATAGACCACACACAGTTTAGTCAACCCATATATACTAAGCAAATACATAGTAACCAGAACAAAAAAAATAGTAACCAAAATCCCAACTCAAGGAAACAAAAATAGAATCTAAATCAGAAATTAACAATAATAAAAAACATACTAAAAAAGTAACCAAATATTTATATGATAGTAACCAAAACATGTTACTCTATATCATAAAAATAGTAAAGCATACGAAGAATATCATGAAAAAATAAATGGTTGCACATGATCAGATAACTACAAGGTAAAACCATTTACTATATATCATAAAAATCAAAAGCAGTACTATTAGAAATATTCATTTTCTTAAACAACCAATTTAAATTCAGTTAAATGTACTATATTTTTAAAATAAAAAAAAGATAAATTAGTCTGAATCTACCTCAATTGTGACCTGACCAATAATGGAAAGTCCATTACTTTTCCCCACTAACAAAGAATAGGTTTCATCTACACCAAGTCGAAGCTGAAAAAATACAAAAACAATCAAATAAATCACTCAAAAACCGTCAAATTAACCATCAAAATCATCAAACCGAAAAGAAAAAGGGAAAGAAAAGAAATTACACCTCCTGATCGTCAGAATGAACAATAATAGTAAGCTTGTTAATATCATACACAGGGCTACAAACCCAGTCATGAACATACCAGAACAAAGGATATGGGAGTTGACGACGAGTGGCTTCAAGAGGAGTGAGAGAAATAGTAAGGGCGGATAGAAGAAGAAGATTTTAGAGAGAGAAATACCAGAACAAAGGATATGGGAGTTGGGAGAAAAAGAAGAAAGAAGAAGAAGATTTCACGCGTTTAAAAAAACCCATCAGATTTGTCATATCAGCCCATTAATACTAATCTCTTAAATTAAGGAATCCTAATTGTACTATTATTGTAAATAAATATAGAAAAGTGTAATATTTTTGTAATTATTTTATAGGTGTATGATTTTTATAATTATTTCTAAAAAAGTACTAATATATGTAATTCTTCCTATTAATTTTTCTACTTAAAAAAACCCAAGATTTGGTATAAGTTTGGATATTCCTGGTATGGTATACACCCAAGTACATAGAATTCCTACCTAGAAAATGAAGGGCGAGGATTCTAATTTAAAACGTGATTTCTTTCATGTCAAAGGAAGTAATATTAATGTATTTTTGAAAAAAAAATTTGAGAAAAAATGAAACAAAATTTTTTTAAAAATGTTGATCCCTTTTTTATAATGTGTAGTGCCAGAGGAAAATGTTGTTACAAAAGCAATGTACAACGTTTTATGCATATTATATTAGTCGTGGTTGCACACGTCTTGTGTGTAAATTATGTGAGATAACATAAGAATTTTATAAAATTTAGAAGAGTAAATAAAAAAATATAAAAATTAATATTAAAAAAATAAAATAATAATATATTTAAAGTTATAAAGCGAAAGAGTAAATATATATATATGACCCAATTACATTAAACTTGTGGAGAAACCTTTTATAAAAGTTTTATAGATTCAATAAGTCTTGGCAGATCGGAATATTGGACATTTTCAAAAAAAAAAAATTACTTGTGACTTCCAAAAAATGTATAGTATTTATTTCAATAAATTTTTTTATAAAATATAGTGTTTTAGGTGTAATTTAGATACATACTAGATACAAACTCCCGCGTTGCGGTGGGATTATTCAATTTTTTAATAATAATTGTGTACATACAATTAATAAATTAAAATATAATAAGAACATGATATATTGTTGTGCGACGATCAAATTTTATCCAGAAAAACAGATGAATATACATTGTAGGGGATAGTGTTGAGATAAAGTAGTGATTTTATTAAATAATAATTAAATTACAAAGGATAATATCAAAACAGTTGATATTATCAAAACAGTTTAGATTTATAGTGATTTAGGGGATTATAAATCTAAAATTTAGGAGAATGAATTAGGATTTGTTTTCATCCTCATTTGTTAGGTTAGTTGGACAGTTTTGTTAGGAGTCTTAAGGAACATTAATTAGACAGGACACATGTTGAATTGTGAAAATGACATGTGTCAAGTTATGGTATCATGTACTGTGTTTTAGTATATATAATAGTTAATAGATAATAGATACAAGAACATGGTTATACAGTCTGTATAATCATGTTCTTGTATATATATTGTTAACGCCAAGATCTTTCTCCACGTCCCAATCACGAAAGACGTCCTGATCCTGCACAGTAAACACGACAACACCACAAGCTTGACGGCCGGACCGCCGGGGGATAACTCAGGCGTGAGAGTAAGTATGTCTGTTCACAAGGTTAACTCAAGAGGATAAAGTCTAGTGCAATGTGAGTATGAATTGTGTTAATCTATGGTCGTGTGTGTGTAATACATACCTGTTTTGTGAAGACTTACTCGATAGGAAATAATATCTTTGCGTGGAATATTGTGCCACCTACTACCGCCTGACATATCCCCATAATCTGATGGGCTGTGCCGGCTGCATGAAGCATGTACAATGCTTTTTTCTGCTGTTCACCCCGCCGGCCGACTATAATCCCATCCACATTAATGTGTGGCAGATATCTTGGTCAACTGTCATACTATATCATCATTACAAGTCAAAGTAATAGATATTAAATGACCCAATGGGTTGACCCATTGATCCAGCCCAGCCTTTATAAGATTAAATGAAGTTAACATAATGATTGGGCCCAATGAGCCCAATGACTTAATTAATAAGTGAGCCCAACATACCCGGCCCAATATAAGAGAAATATCATGACCCAACATTACCCCCTAGTTTTTTAATTAAACAGGATGTTTAATAGAAAACTATAAATGGTCCATGATATCAAAATTTTAATAAAGGCTCAAAAATGAGAAATAATTGAAGCATACCCACTTTGATGTGTGAAATAGGATAGGATATGACAGGATGCTCAGAGCAATAAGCCCATTCTGATAAAGGATTTTAATTTGAAGAGGATGGGCCACTAATTAGAAACTCAACAGATAGGCCCAAATCGGCAAGATAGTCAAAAGTCACCCAAACACGCCTCATTCGAATTCTTATCATTACTGATAATTAATGTGCCGGCCTTGTTTACTGTGCAACCGTCAGTATAAGAAAGCAAACTTTACCAATTTGACGGTTTTACCTGCTGATTTGAAATTTAAACCTTTGAGCTTTCTCCTGCTTCTCAAAAACTCTCTCTAGCTTTCCAGATCTCAACAATGGTGAATCCAAACCAGACATCTTCGAGCTCCTCTCGTCCAAGCCCTAACCAAGAGGGTTCGAGCACAAATCTGCCATCACCCACTGATTTTTTCAAGGATGGGGAATAGTTTCCTCATGCCAACATCTCCTCCAACATCTCCGAATTGGAGATATGTTTCCTCCGGACTCGCTATAGGATTCCTGACACGTATGCTATAAGGGCTCCCGCTCCTGAAGAGCGTATGTATCAGCGACCGGACGGCTAGGTCGCCATGCCAATAACATTCCTGGAGAAGGGGGTTCGCTTACCCCTTCACGCCTTCATCATCACCCTCCTAGGGTTCATAGGAGTGGGCTTCGCACAACTCGTGCCCAACTCCTACATTCACATTCTGGCATTCATCGCCTTCTGCCATGAGTTAGGGGTTACCCCCTCTGTTGATCTGTTCTTCACCCTTTTTTCAGCCGGTAGGTCCCGAGAAAAAGGGTTCAAGATGCTGAGCAAACAATCTCCTCGTCCAAACTCTAGGTTCGAGAAGAGGCCCCTGATGAGCACCCCCTCAAGCAACAAGGGCTGACACGAGAAATGGTTCTTTATCAATGGACCAGAAATTTCTTGTCTTCCCGAATGGACAATCTCGGACCGGATCTCTGCTGACTTCGGTGACATTCTCGAAGAACGAGTGAAGGAGATGGCCGAGTTTCTGAAGAAGATCCCTCTACAAGAATGGAGTTTCACTTTGCTGACCAAACAGGCTTGGCTGTACGATCATAAATGTAAGTTTCAAACAATTCTGTAAGATAACTTTTTAATATATTTGAATGGCAGGAATTTAAATAGATGATCATTTTGCAGTGTCTCTGATCAAACCAACTTCTTCGGAAGTGAGAGATCTGGAAGACTTCTTGACAGGAAAGACTTCGGAGATCATTGAAGAGCTTCCTGTTGAAGAGCCTTCCCAATCGAATCCCCCAGTCTCCGACCCACCAACTATTTCCCCTTAGAATGAGGAACCTGAAGCCGAAGAACCTATCATTCCCGAAGATGTTCTTCGACCCCGCCGAAGGAAGAAGATGGCTAAAAAGGCCAGGACTGTCCATCACGAGATAGATCCAGAAAGTGATGAAGAGATTCTTCCCGAGGTGGATCCGCAAACTAACCCTCCTGAAATAATTCCGCAACCAACTCCTTCAACCGAGCCCATTACTGCACCTTCCAACCCAAACCCAAAAAAGAGGAGTCTATTGGATATACCTCCCCAAGACAGGGCAAAGGTTCTTCGTGCTAAGAAGATAAGGACAAAAATAATTCCTCTTACGGCCGAAGAACTTCGCGTCCCTCCTCTTTCAACATCAACTAACCCTCCAACTTCAGCACAAACACCCGAAACCACCTCTTCTGCCCCCTCTTCGGCCCCCGAACCTCCAACTGCTCGGTCTCCTCCCCCAGAGGCGTCGCCTGTGAATCCTTCTCCGGTTCGCAGTCATCCTGTGCCTTCCCCTCCGAGACCAACGACCGCCGAATTCCAGCATGATGCCAGGGGTTCGCCAACCATGTGGCCTCAATTCAGTGCCAACTTCCCCTTCCAACTGTTTGAGGCCTTCGTTCACGAGACCGATGACCATCGATTCGGCAACAGTTCGAATGGGGATTTGCTTAACGAAGGCATGAGCTATTTGGCGAAGGTAAATGACTCTTTCCTTCCTTTTCATATTTATGTTTGTATTCGTGCATCTCGAACTGTCTGAATAGTATTGAACATGTGTAGGCAAATGCTGTATTCGGGCGTCTGCGTCCAAGATCTCTCGAGGCTGAATCCGAGGAGGAAAGGCTGAGGAAGGAGAATGCCATATTAAAATCAACCTTGGCTCGGGAAAGGACTCAACGTGAAGGTATCCTTCATACAAATGAAGGTCTTCATAAAGATTTGGCCCGAGCCAAGGAAGATTTGAAAATCTCCAATGAAGAACTGAAGTTGACTAAGGTTCAACATGCCGAGATCACCAAGATGAACGTTGACTTGGTTCTGAGGAGTGAAATAAGGATGAATGAGATCAGTAATCTGAAGTCCGACGCTAAGGTTTTGACCAAGACGATCCATGATCTGGAACGGGAGGAAAAGCGTCAGATAACCATTCGGCAGCAGCTCGAACAGGAGATCCGAGAACTCAAGGCTCTTCGGGATCTCGGGCCTCCTTTGACTGATGCTCTTCGCAAAGAAATCTGTGAAGAGTATCGGAATTCGGACGAAATAAGTGGAGAGATAATGAGGATTTTTTCGGAAAGCTACGCGCTCTGCCGAAGTCGTGGCAAGGATAAGTTGTTCAAAGCCAACTTGGATCCACACTTGCTCGACTCTTCGGATGACGAGGGGGCTGCCTGAGATAACACCTTTTGTAATTCTCCTATTTTTGTAAATAAGTCGAATATTAATGAAAAATGATCTTCTTCCTTATAACTTCAGTGTACTTTCATTCTGTCAATATTTCAATAAGAATTAATACGGACAAATGTATAAAAAACTCCTTCGAGGATTGGACTCAAACTGTCAATTAACAATTGAGCAAGTCATATAACAGATAAAATGAGGTTATATAACAATGCATTCTGAACTCAACACTTAGAGAAAATTTAGGTGATAAAGTAAAGAGATACTTATTCAGTTACCGAAGTGTGAGATAGATCTGCTTCATTGAAGGTTAGTTTACCCCGAAAGGCCTAACAGAACCAAAAGATGACACTTGACTACCACAAAGGGCCTGACGAAGTCTAAGTAGTGGCGACAATTGCCTACCCCGAAGGGCCTGACAATGCCAAATAGTGGCGACAATTGCCTACCCCGAAGGGCCTGACAATGCCAAATAGTGGCAACAATTGCCTACCCCGAAGGGCCTGACAATGCCAAATAGTGACCACCTGCCGAAGAGGCTACCATCGAATGGTCAGCAAGTCCTCCCGAACCTCCTAACACCCATGAATTGTGCAGCAACAAAGACAACACTGATTTGAGGTAAAAGACGAACTTTTATTGATGGTGATGTAGATATTTACAGATTTTTGATGTACTGACAACAAATCTACTGAAAATATTTTCTGAGCCTGCCCGCGTGCCAAGTATTTTTGATTACTGAGCCATCTAATGCTTTCAAACGATAAGTCCCTGGCTTCGGAACCTCTGTGACTTCATAGGGTCCTTCCCAATTTGGCATCAGCTTTCCCAAATTCTGAGGTGTAGACGCTTCGACTTCTCTGAGAACAAAATCTCCTACTTCAAATCTGCGAAGCTTTACCCCCTTATTATAATGCTTGGCCACTCTTCGTTGGTACGCCGCCAATCTGATTAAGGCTACTTCCCTGACTTCTTCCAACAGATCAAGATTGGTCTTCAGTCCTTCCTCGTTGTAGATCTCATTGAATTGACTGACTCGAAGACTTGGAGATCCAATTTCAATTGGGACTAAGGCATCAGTACCATAGGCCAATCTGAAAGGTGAATCCCCCGTTGTAGTCCTCGGTGTAGTTCGATAGGCCCATAATACACTTAATAGCTCTTCTGGCCATCTGCCTTTAGCTTCGTCCAGTCTACGCTTGATCCCATTCAATAGCGTTCTGTTGGTCACTTCAACTTGTCCGTTTGATTGAGGATGAGCCACCGAGGTCTTTCTGTGCTGGATCCCCAATTCTGCTAAAAAAGCTTCAAACTTCGATCCAACAAACTGACGGCCATTATCTGATATTACCACTTTAGGAATTCCGAAACGGAATACAACTGATTCTTTCATGAATTTCAAACATTCCTGTTCCGTTATTGACCTAAGTGGCTTTGCTTCTACCCATTTGGTCATATAGTCTATGGCAACTATAACAAAACTGACCTGACCTTTTGCTTTCGGTAAAGGACCCAATATATCAACCCCCAGACAGCGAAGGGTATAGGAGATAAGATCGAGTATAGCTCTTCCGGTGGCTGATGCGGTATTGGACTGTTGAGCTGACATTTCTCGCACTTCTTTACATATTCGGTAGCCTCCTTGAAGATTGTAGGCCAGTAGTACCCCTGACGAAGCACTTTATAGGCTAATGACTTAGCAGCCATATGGTCGCCACAAATTCCTTCATGCACTTCTCGGAGAGCGTATTCAGCTTCGGATGGAGTCAGACATTTCAATAATGGAGACGAGAAGGCCCTTCGGAAAAAATCCCCATCGATTAGAACAAAATTAGAACTTTTGTACTTGATTTTCTTAGCGAGCATCCGATCCGAAGGCAAGACGCCATCAGCCAAATATTCAATGTATGGAGTCAACCAGCAATTAGTTCGGTCAATGCACGTTACCACTTCATGATGAACACTAGGATGTTGTAGAATTTCCAGGTATACTGATCCTTCGAAAACATTAACATCCGTAGTAGCCAGTTTGGCAAGTGCATCAGCAATGGAATTACGATAAAACATATTACAAAATTGATGACATGACAACGACACGTGACTAAAAATGTGACAATCCCAAAATAGGTATACATCACCCATTCTGAGTCGCCAAATACATAATACAAAATTTAAATATAACTTAATTATACAACTGTCGTGTAAAATACGATAAAACATAAGCTGTGAGTTTTAATACAAATATTGTCTTCTAGACAGTATTCAAACTCAAAATAAGTCCCCGTGACAATTATTATCACACTATTTCACAGAATAGTGATGTCTACTAATGCAAACATCTGGACCGTCACTCCGAGTAGTCCCAACTATATTCTCATTTTCTGAAGAGAACAATGAAAGCAAAGGGTGAGCTCAATTAGCCTAGTAAGAAATATTATGACTAATATAATGCATAATAAATTATCGTTAGCCTTCAACAATGTTAAACGGATAAAATATAATAAATATCAAGTTTAACTGCAGCGGAATAACAATTCATTAGAAGTGTTAAGTAGAGCATGAAATCTACTATCTTCTATGATTTAAAAAATTTATCATCAATTTTATCGCTGAGACTCGGCTTAATAAATAATCCACATTATCGAATCATCCCTGCACTACGGCTAATGATATTCATTAATATCACGACCACGAATTATTCATGCACTATGGGCCAAGGATATTCGTGTTTTCATCAATTGTCATGATCATGCCAACAACTGTCCATCAATGCACTACGGGCCAATGATGACTTTTACCACATTATTTATAATATTACGGTCATGATTATACCGAATAATTTCTGGTCATAATCATACCAAGTCCATCTATGCACTACGGGCCACATATGACTTTCATCATAATATAAGCATGATAATGATGACAATGATATAAGAATTCAATTAAAAAAACAAAGGATAAATTTTTAAAGATTTATAATTTAATTTATCCAAAATTCAATAATATCCAAATTATAAACATGATACTGTTTTGTGGAGTAAAATTCAAGAATAATATTGCATCAAAAATGATTTGGATAAAAAAATAATAATTTTTGTCATGAATAGTGTAAGACCCCAAATTATTAATAAATGAAATTTAATTTCCTTTATTTATTATTTTGAAATAGTAAGGGGTTGATTTGATTAATGTGGTTAGTTATGGGTAAAATGCGCAAATATTTTAAAATAAGCAGGTGGTTATAAAATATTCATTGTTGTCGGGGAATATTCATTTGGTCGTGGAATATTCTTGCTGTCATGGAATATTCATACGACGACGCAGTCTTTTATGGGCACCATAACGGAAAGCGATTGGATGAAGAAAACGACAAGTATAAGTTGTTTATAAATAACGGCGTAGTTGTTACCGTTAATACTGTTGGAATACCCGGTGGTTAAAACACAGTAATACGCGTTGTTGCACAGTAGCACATGGTATTGCACCAATTATTGATTCTTACGTAAGAAGACATTTCTCAATAATTGTTAAAGTAATTATTGTTCAGTATTTTATTTTATTGATTCAATAATTATTGCGTTGATTTTTTATATTAATGTTATTTAAATAATTGTCACTACACAATATTTTTCATTATCAGAGCAATAATTCATATTATTTGAATAATATTATTAGAAAATATTATTGGCAATGTCTAGAAAGTTCTGTCTAAGGAAAGGTTTGGTCACCTAATTGCGCGCCAGTAAGGAGAAATCTTTATTGGAAAGCCCCCTCTTTCCTGGGAACGGCCTGATTGCCAATACTGTGATTCTGTAATATTATTTGTGAATAATTAATTATTAATTTATATGATGAGTAAAATATTGATTTTATGCGGATATAGATGGAGAAAATTTTTAAAGTGACAATTGTCAAAAATTGAAATTTTATCTTTTCTGATGAAATAATATTTTATTATATTATTATAATATAATAATGGGGTTATTTTTATAATGAATGTGGGATATATGAGTATATGAGGATGAGGAGTATTTTTGTTGCAAAAGTTGTTTAAAACATGTTAAATATGTCCGTGGGCCCATTTTTTGATTGAAATTTGATTATAGTTTGTAAAATCGCCCGTTTATGGATTTCGGTCAATTTCTATTTGGAATTTGGAAAAACTTTCTTCTGCAAAGTTGTAGAGAATTGAATTTCCTATAAAAAGTCGCGAGATTCGAATTTTCTGATAAAAGAGATATTTATTATGAATTATTGAAGTTTCAAGGTTCCAGAATAATTGATTTTTGAAAGTTTTAATTATTTTTAATAACAAAAATGTTTTTTATACTTGGTTGGCATCATTAGCATGTGCAACGTGGCTGAGTTCAGATCTTAGAATGTGTACGTGGTAATTTAATAATTATATATTAATATTTTATTAAATTTTCTACTTTAGGGTTCAAAGCAATTTCCTATAAATAGGGTGCTTAGGTTAGAATTGAAAATCACACCAGAAACTACAGATTTCTCTCTCTTTCTCTCTCGATATATTGAGCGTATTCTTGTGAGTATTTTAGTACTTTGAGTATTGCTATACGATACAAGTTCTTTCAGCACTATATCCAGTATTCCAGTTAGAAGTACTATTATTTCTTAGGTAAGGAATGTTATTTTCTTCTCAAATGATATTATTTCTTCAATATCATTATGCTGAAATATTGTATGAACTTTTTATCAAATTTGGAACTTTTTCATGTCGGGGTTACTATTCATGAGTTACTATTCACGAGTTACTATTCACGAGTTACTATTCACGAAGCAGGATGATTTTCTTGTGGAATTTTTATCTTTTGGTGTCGGAGTTACTATTCACGTATATGACACTATTTACGAATACGACACTATTCACAGAAAAAATTAAATTTTCTTTTCTGTGTCCAAGATTGTCTGTTGTGATTCCTATCTTTGATTGGATCTATGTTTTGATCTTCATTCTTGAATTTTACTCCAATTTGGTTAATTATGACGTATTTTTGAACTTGGATTATTTAAAGTACGAATCCTTAATACTTGTTCTTTTGTTTCACTAGATTCGTTTTCTTTAAAATATTTTTCATCATCCTCAGTCCTAAATGATGATATTACTGAATATCTTTGGCCTGTAGTGCAAAGATGAATGATTTCTTGATGAATATCTTTGGCCGTAGTGCAAAGATTAACAGGTGTTGAAATGAACATGACCGACTGATTAATATATTTGGCCCGTAGTGCAAAGATGAACATGTGTTTAGATGAACATGACCAACTGATGAATATCTTTGGCCTGTAGTGCAAATATGAATATTTGATTTCAGATATATATTGATTGATGTTACAGGGATAAAATATCGACGATGAACTTTTAAATTCATATATAGAAGATAGTGGTTTGCGTTCTCTACTTAACTCTTCTAATGAATTGTTGTTTCCGCTGCAGTTGTTGATTTAAAACTGGTTGTCTATTGTATTCTATTAGATTTTTCCCTGTTGAAGACTAACGATAATTTGTTCTATGTTATCTTAGTCATAATGTTCTTTACTAGGCTAGTTGAGCTCACCCTTTTCCTTGTTGTTCCATTTTTCTTCTCAGGAGGCGAGAATGTAGCGAGTACTAGTCGGGGTGTGGAATGATGGTTCTAGAAGTTGTTCTAGTAGTCTTCACTATTCTATAAAATAGTGTATTAATAATTATAATGAGGACTTATTTGAGTATGGATATTGTCTAGATGACAATATTTGTATTTAAACTCACAGTTTTTATGTTGTATTAATAAAGTTGTAGTTGTTTCTGTACCATGTATTGACAACTCAGAATGGGTGATGTATACCTATTTTGGGGGCGTCACAAATAGTGCCCCGAGTGAATAATAACTGAGTGAATAGTACCCCGTGAATAGTACTCCGGCATTAAAAAGTTAAAACTTATCAAGAATGTTGAGAATAATATTTTCATGAAAAGATATTGGCTGAAGCGCAAATTTCAAGGATATTCTACTAATTTCACGGAGAATAAAAGCCAAAACTTAACAAAATGAGTGTAGAATTCGAAATCTGGAACGAAATAATATTACTTACATACTACAAAGTATGAAAGAAAATATTATTTTATACGAATATTGAACAAAAATAACATCCCTTGCCTTAAAAAAGAGAGTATTCCAACTGGTATATCGGAGATATTCTTGAAGAAAATTTGAACTGTTTTCTACGCTCAAAACTTCCTTAAACTCTAAGGAAATACACTCAATATTATAAAAAAAGAATTCTCTGATTCTGGTGTGATTTTCAATTCTAGCTATGCATCCTATTTATAGGAGAATGAAATGATACTATTTGAATTTAGAAAATCACGTATGCACAGTGTGGGGATTCACGGACGCAACAAAAATTCGACAAAAAATTTGATTTTTACTATGCAGTCACTATGCAAATACTATGCATAATAAAATATAATATATTCTATTTTTCATAAAAAATAAAACTTATTATAATACATATACTAAATAGTACTCCTTCCCGTGAAAACCAATTTGAAATCATTCACATGACATTTCATTTTTTTTCTTCCACATGTGGCCCCACCTTTATCATATAAAAATATATTCTGAATAATTTTCTACCGATTATTTTAGAAAATGGATAAATGGGGGTCTATAAAATAAGTAAAATTTATAATAAATACTTCATAAAAATGTTATTAATTTTTTAAACAATATTTATTCATCATTATAATAACTCGCAATATTAACAACCAGATCGTTTCCAAGAAGGAGGGGGTTTTACTATAAGGATTTCTCCCTATTGGCGCTATTAGGTGACCAAACCCCTTTCCTCGACAGAACTTTATAGATATTGTTAATTATGTAAATAATAATATGAATAACTTGTCATCTCAACTATTGATTTAATAATATAAATATTGACATTAATTGAATCAAATAACGTGAGATACTATGCAACAATTAGTGTAGCAATAATTGAGTATAAGTGAGTGACTTTTCACGTAAGCATCAATAATCAATACCGTGTGCTACTATGCAACCACGCGTATTATTGTACTTTTATCACCGGATATTTCAACAGTTAACGGTAAAACTTTCGCCATTATTTTTATAAAAAGATAATTTTGTCATTTTCTAAGTCCGACAATAATTTCGTTGTGGGGTCCACCAATGATTGTGCCGCCGTACGAATATTTCTGTTAAAATGAATATTTCTCGAATAATCGAATATTATATAACAACTTGCTTATTTTGCAAAATTTAACAATATTACCCACAACTTTAATATTATAAAAGATAAATATAAAGCCATTATTAATTTTATTTTAAAAAATTGTCATTAAATTTACCTAAAAAGTAATAATTTATCATAGGGTAAAATTATCATTAAATTTATTTTAAAAAATTAATAATAATTTATATAAAATTATTATAATAATTTACTTTAAAATTAATAATAGTCTTAGGCGATTAGGGGAAACATAGGAAAATCGTCACCTTTAACTTTTAGATATTTTTGAGTGAAATTAATTTATTTCTCTTAAAGTTATTTTTAAATTTAAAGAATGTTATCAATATTTTTAAAGCCCTTTTGGATTTTTTTTGTCAAATCCTTTTTAATTTATACCGAAAAACATTTTTTTCGTCAATTTTATTAATAAAAATATTTCATCGCATCACAAAGAATAAATCTATGGATACATCAGATTTACTCATTCGTGATGTATCCATAAATTTACTACATCCCAAAAGGAATGGTTAGGATGAAGTGAACTTCATGGTAAGTTTTACTTCATGTCCAATATAGTGTTGACACGCAGGTGAAAAGACCACCCTCCCACCTCTGTGTGTCAATACTATATTGGATATAAAGTCAATTTATCATAAAATTCAGTTCATGATACCCTGATGTGTAAGACCCCGAATTTTACGAAATGAAAGTATTCAATTTTTATAATTATTATTGTATTTAGTAAATGGTTAAATTGATAAAAGTACAGTAATACGCGTGGTTGCATAGTAGCACACGGTATTGATTATTCATGCTTATGTGAGAAGTCACTCAGTTATACTCAATTATTGCTACAATAATTGATGCATCATATCTCTCATATTATTGATTCAATTATTATCACAGTATCATCTACATAATATATTATATTATTAAATCAATAATTGAGACGGCAAAATTATTTATATTATTATTTGCACAATGTCTAGATGTAAGACCTCAACTTTTTTTTAATAAAGATGATTTTTCTATAAATATCATTTTTAAATATTATGGAATGAATTTGATATATTGTTATAGTTGTGGTAATATTTATAAATTTTGCAAAATACACAAGTTATTATATAATATTCAATTGGTCGGAGAATATTCCTTTTAACATGGAATATTCGTACGAAGGCACAATCATTAGTGGAACCCACAACAAAATTATTGTCGGATTGAAAAAACAACAAAAATATTTTATAAAAATAACGACGGAAGTTTTACCGATTAACTGTTGAAACACCCGGTGTTAAAATTACAGGAATACGCGTGGTTTCATAGTATCACACAGTATTGATTATTGATGCTTACGTGAGAAGTCATTCAGTTTTGTTCAATTATTGCTTCAGTAATTGTTGCATACTATCTCACGTTATTTGATTAAATTATTATCGATATTTTATATATTATTAATTCAATAATTGAGATGAAATTGTTATTAATATTATTATTTGCAATATTAACGATTTCAAGAAGTTCTGCCGAGGAGAGGTTTGGTCACCTAATTGCGCGCCAATAGGGAGAAATCCTTATTGGAAATCCCCCTCTTTCCTGGGAGTGACCTGGTCGATTAATATTGTGAATTATAATAATGATGATAAATGTTGTTAAATATATTGAGGTATTTTTTTATGAAGTCACGGAAGTTTATATATATATATATCTATATATTATATATAGATTTTATTTTATTAGTATTATTAATGTAATAAAACAGAAAAGTTTTTTATATAAAACAAAATACTTTTATAAAGTTATTTGTTTTATTAGACTATAAATAGAATATATTATATTTTATTATGCATAGTGTTGCATAGTGCTTCCATAGTATTTTGTATAGTAAAATCTTTTTATATAAAACAGAATACTTTTATAAAGTTATTTATTTTATTAGATTTTAAATAATATATATATATATATATATATATATATATATATATTTATAATATATTATATTTTATTGCGTAGTATCCTTTCCATTTTCCTATAAATAGGATGCTTAGTTAGAATTGAAATTACACCAGAAATTCAGAGAATTCTCTTCTATAATCTTGAGCGTATTTCTTTAGAGTTTTAGGAAGCTTTGAGCGTAGTGTAAGTTTTATTCAAGAATATCCTCGCCCTACCAGTCGAAATAATCTTCTTTTACGGTAAGGGGTATTATTGCTTTCGTATTTATGAAGAGAACTCCTGTTATTCCAATATTTATTATTCTGTTGGAATAACCGGTATACGCGGATTACCCTATACTTGGTGAAATTCTTCTGTTATTCTATTATTTTTTATTATGTTAGAATAACGTGTCTATGCGAAGTACCATATACATGGTGAAATTCTTCTGTTATTCCATTCTTTATTATTTTGTTGGAATAACCTGTATACGCGGATTACCCTATACTTGGTGAAATTCTTCTGTTATTCTATTATTAATTATTCTGTTGGAATATCCTGTCTGTGCGTTTACGCATGACCTGGTTCCGTTATTTATTATTCTGTTGGAACATCCTGTCGGTGCGAATTTTGCCTGACCTGGTTTCGTTATTTATTATTCTGTTGGAATATCCTGTCTGTACGTTTACGCATAACCTGGTTTCATTATTTATTATTCTGTTGGAATAACCTGTCTGTGCGGTCTATCGCATGCCTGGTTATTTCTTTTGTTATTCCATTCTTTATTATACCCAGATGGTTAAAGTTTTGGCTTTTATACTCCATGAAATTAGTGAAATATCCTTGATATTTGCGCTTCATCCAGTATCTTTTCATGAAAATATTCTTCTGAGCATTCTTGAGTTTTACCCCACAAAGCAATATCATGTTGACAATTTGGACGTTATTGGTTCTTGGATAAATTAATTCTTGAACTTGTTTTATCGAATTCTTATATCATTGTCATCATCCTCATGTTTATATTATGTTGAAAGTCATCTGTGGCCTGTAGTGCATAGATGGACTTGGTATGATTATGACCAGGGATTATTCGGTATAATCATGACCGTAATATTACAAATGATGTGGTAAAAGTTTTCATTGGCCCGTAGTGCATTGATGGACAGTTGTTGGCATGATCATGACCATTGATGAATACACAAATATTATTGGCCCGTAGTGCATGGATAATTTGTGGTCGTTATAATAATGAATATCCTTGGCCGTAGTGCAAGGATAATGTGGATTATTTATTAAGTTGATGAATACATAATAATTTATAGGTTATTCTAACAGAATAATAAAGAATGGAATAACAGAAGTTCTCTTTATGAATATGAAAGAAATAATACCCCTTACCTTAAAACAAACTGGATATATAAGTAGTGAAGTAACATAATACTTTTCTTCTTTCTCTCTATAGTTTCTCTCTCAAGAGTTTCAGTGAATTCGTAAGAAATAATGAAGGAATGAGCTTCTATTTATAGGAGAATGGACTGAATAGTAACTAATTCCTGAACGGTCCAGATTGATTTACTTTTAAACGGACGGTCCAGATTGGGTTACTATAAAATATTCTAATAAAACAAAATCTTTTAAATAAAATATAATATATTCTGTTTATAATCTAATAAAACGAATAACTTTATAAAAGTATTCTGTTTTATATAAAAAGATTTTACTATGTAAATACTATGCAGGCACTATACAAACACTATACATAATAAAATATAATATATTCTATTTATAGTCTAATAAAACGAATAACTTTATAAAAGTATTCTGTTTTATATAAAAAGTTTTTCTATTTTATTACATTAATAATACTAATAAAACAAAACTTCATCATAATTATTATAATTCACACTATTAATAGACTAGGCCATTCCCAGGAAAGAGGGGACTTTCCAATAAGGATTTCTCCCTATTAGCTCGCAATTAGGTGACCAAACCTCTCATTGACAGAACTTCTAGACATCATTAATATTGAAAATAATAATATTAATAACTTCGTCGTCTCAATTATAGATTTAATAATATATAAAATATCGACAATAATTGAATCAATTAACGTGAGATACTATGCAACAATTACTGAAGCCATAATTGAACAAAACTGAGTGATTTCTCACGTAAGCATCAATAATCAATACCGTGTGCTACTATGCAACCACACAACCATGCGTATTCCTGTACTTTTAACACCGGGTATTTCAACAGTTAACGATAAAACTTTCGTCGTTATTTTCATAGAATATTTTTATCGTTTTCTCAATCCGACAATAATTCTGTTGTGGGGTCCACCAATGATTGTGCCGTCGTACGAATATTCTCTGACCAATCGAATATTATATAACAACTTACATACTTTACAAAATTTATAAATATTACCCACAACTATAACATTATATCAAATTCATTCCATAATATTTAAAAATGATACTTATAAAAAAATCATCTTAATTAAAAAAAGTTGGGGTCTTACAACCATTGTAAGGTTGTGGTTGAGGCACCATGAGAGTTACATACATTTGTATTAAAACTCACAGTTTAACTGTGGTCGTATTCTGCATGACAGTTCAACAGTTGTATAAATGAAGTTTGTATTTGATTTTTATAGTATGATATCTAGCGACTCAGAATGGTTCGTGTGGACCTATTTTGGGGGCGTCACATGATGCATCACAAAACTCTGATGCATCACGAAACTCTATTATGTCAAATGGTCTCTAAATCAATACCTTATATTATAAAGGAAGTAAAAGCAATCTTAATTTGAAATCGAGTCTTAATCAATTTAAGCCAATTTCATTCAATTTAGCTGAGTTATTTACTGAGTTGGTCTAATCTCTTCCTTAGCAACGATACGTCCTTATCCTTAATTTCAAAAACTAGCGAGTGATCTCGGGTGCGGTGGAAGGTGTGGGGTTTTCCACAACCATTCCCCTCCTTTCCTCTGTCCATATTCAACCCACCCAATCTCTTTTTATCTATCTATTCACTTGAAAATCTTTTAACATCCCTAATTTTTTACATCCTTCAATAGTCAACATATATATATGGAGCTGATTTTATTTCGCTAAATATGAAGTTATATGCAAGATTTCCTTCCGTGTGATTCAGCAAACGATTAGGAAAATAGATACCAACATGATTCTAAAGAGAGAAAGGAACCTGATGGATCAAGAAATAGGTTCTGAGGAGCTGCAGATCGAAGAAGTCGATGATCTTTCAGAATCTTTCGATGAAGATGATTTCAAGTAATGAAAATTCACATATTTTTTTTTCATAATATAGTGTATTTCTTTCCCAATTTTTAGCTTACTAATTTACTTAATTCATATTAAAATGATTATAATACTATTTAATTTGGGGCTTAAGATTTTAATCATATTGGAAAGTAATGTAAGCATAACTCGGTTTTATTGTATATAGGTTATCAGACATACTGCTATATATGAAACAATTATATGTTCTTGAATTATATTTATATTTGCTACATCTTTGACATCTATTCCTTGCCTTCCAACATTCTACGACTTAGGAAAGTAATCTACTACATGGCCAGAATAGTTTGAAAACATTACATTTGGGTTTAAAATAATTCAAGGACCTCAATTTATGTAGTTGATATATAGAGAACAAATAGTAGAATTAGGCGATGCAAGTTTTGGTGATTATAGTTTCTTTACCTTGAATTTGATGAAACATTTTATCAATATTGGGTGCTATAACTATTACTTACTTTTACTGACTTGGTACACTGTAAGTGTTAAAAATAATGCCACATAGATTTTGTTTTAAATGCCACATAATTTTGAATCTACAGGTCTGTATTTTTTGCTAAATTTTTTTGTTATACTTTATTTATTTCAGTTATGTCAATATAAATCCTAACTTTACAACGCTGACAATTTTGTTCTGATTAGAATGCAATATGAAGTGTTATGGGGCATAGAGGTTCTATAGATTAACTAAATATATCTTTAAATAAATTGGCTTGGATTGCAGTTGCCTTAAGTTCTTCTTTTAAGGTAGGACTGTAGGTGTAGCTCAATTAATTGATCAAATTATGTTTCCTTCTAATGGTTCATGGCTCGAAATTAAGCAGGCTTGAAGGTAGGAGCTAGAAGGGAACTAATGTATAGTTAAAACCTCATAATGCCAGGGGTAATTTGAGCATTATACATTCATATGTTGTCTTCAGTAATCGAAAAATGTGGGTTCACTCTATTGCAAACACTGACATAATCCAACTGATACTGAAGAAAATCCTCACGTATAGATGCTTGATGTTTTCATTATTTTCATTATTTTTTGTAGTATTTGTTATAGTAACTCTGCAAATCTATTACACTATATGTTCATCTTCTCATTTTATATACCATATAAAGGCTTAACTTTTTTTTAATATAAACTTTCAAACTGCAGAGATAGAAATGCAAAATAAGTTAGAAACAAAGGCGGAGAAACATATACAAAAAAGTCTATTATTTGGTATATGTTCTTCAAGTTGGGATTTTCATTGAGTTATACTTTTTATTATTGTATTCTTATTTATTTTCATCGAGCTCAATGTACTGACTTGGATATCCCAAATGCACCACTCCTTCCATTTGTTATGTTCTTTTAAATTAAAAGTTACAGATTGATGTTTACTAAATCTCGCTTGCTTCGTATTGCACGAATTCTTCTTAGACTTGCCCTTAAACTTCATGGTTTTCATGTTTATGTTGTTGGCAGTTATTCAACAAATAATTGTATGTCAAGTAGTAAATTTTATTTTGCATCTCGTTGTGTTTTTACCCCCTCGAAAAGATTTCATTACTTTGTTAGGTTGAATGAAACTTGTATATTTGATTGAGAAGGAGATGATGTTGCTATCATAGTATTTGAAATCATTTAAATCCTTTTATCTACATTGTCTCATGTTCAATCCATATATGCCCATTAATTTTGATGATTTTTATTCAATTTTTAACTATTCGATTTTTGTTGTTTTAATGCCACATCAATTGCATCCTTAGAATCTCATTTTTATTTGTTTATTTACTTGTTTTGCATGCTGCAGATGGTTGCATTTGTTACATTTGGAAATCATTAATCAGCAATAGCGGCTTTGCATTCACTAAATGTGAGAAACAATTAATATTTTACGTTTTCAATATATTTGTCATTTTGTGAACTTTACGTATATAGTAAATGCATTCACTAGGGTTTTTACCACAGTCAACACATGTATTGTTTATTTCATTTTATTATCTTAGATAACTCAATTGTGATAAATTTGCTTCACGAAAGAATGCTATTGAAAAGTCTTTAAAATTATTGGAAAAAATATCATTCTCATCGCATAATTAACAAATTATTCAATCTATTCTTCAAATTAGCCCGTGCAATGCACGGGTTATCAACTCGTAATATTATAGTCGTGTTTGGGACAAACTAGCACTTAATTTATTTTCAAATTGGAATATCACCTCAATCACATCTGTGAAGGCATGGGAATCCTCAAATGTCCATTTCTTAATTTGGCCTGGCATTAACTGCATCTTTCTTCCCCAATTGACATCAAATTAAAAGAGGCTGAAACTTATTAAATTATAGCAAGCTAAAGTTGCTTTCTATTTACGTTGAGAGAAAGACTTTCTATCTATTTTATTTCTATTTTCTTGAAAATGCACTTTTCATTGCCCCCTTATATTTTACAGGAGGACCGATCTATAGTCAATGTTGTCAATTTAAGGCTATTCTTACAGCACATCGTGAGCGTCCATTTCTATGATCTAACGGTTTAATAGAGATTTCATTAACAATTTAATTTTTAGTATTCTGTAGTTTAAAACTGCGAACATGACAAATGTCCAAAATACTCTCATTGTAAAAGTCTCTCGTCCGCATTATTAAACTACAGACGCTAATGTTTTTTTAGTCAATTAGGAAATAAAGTCGTTTTTTAATAAGTATCGTCCGCAGTTTAAGGCTAAGTATTTTTAATCAATTAGGAAACAACGTCGTTTTTAAATAAGTATCGTCCGGATGCTAAGTATGACAGACCAATTGTCCAACGTCGTATTGGCCCAATTCAATTTTTTTTAATTTTTTAGGCTTCGCAATATTAAACTTCGGATGTCAAATAATCTACAATTTCATTGATTTACTCTAAGATTGTGAATCAGTGAAAACTAAAATAAATAAAAAAACATTTTACTTTCTCTCTTTAAACTCATAAATCTCTCAAATGGCTCTTGAATTTCTGAATTCACCATTTTGTTTAGTTCTTCTTCTCCAGATCAAGAACATAGATTATAATTATAATTTTCTTTATTTATATATTATATACAGAATTTTGTGTACATATGTATATGATAATTGTCTGCTTATTATTTACATATAAGATTTAAATTTTGGACAATTCTTTGAAAAATGTATTATACTACAATGAGTGTAGTATGTCGGAGAGATGAGTGTCTTCGAGTTCGAGTGACGATAACGAATGTCTTTGGGTTTGAGAATGTTTGGGAGTTCGACTTCGGAACAGATGACTTGGTTCAATGGATGTCTTCGACTTCAGAACAAATGACTTCAGATTCGATTGTTGAAAAACTTAGGGGCCGGATTCCATGAAGTCGGATGGCGGATGGCTTCATTGCAATGGCACGCCTTTGGTTAGATTTTGTAGCAATATCCAAGTCGAACTTGGATTTCATAGCTGAGATTTGTGTATTAGGAATGGCGGTTATGTAGTTGGTTCATTTTGTTGTATAGTTATGTAAATAGAAGTTTGCTGAAAATTCATCTTCACTTTTCTTTCTTTTGTATATGCAAATTTTAGGCAATCCAATTAATATTTATAATTTAAGTTGAAAATTATATAGTTAACCAAAACCATTTTTATCTATTGGGTTGGTTAACTAGTTTTTAGGTGATAGATTGGTTTGGTTTTGGACACATATTATTACAAATATGAGTTGGATCTAGTTTAACGACTTTTGACCCATATTAATCTATATAATAGTTTTTTACACTTTATAGAACTAACAAAGAACACACCCCATACCCACACCCACCCCCTACCCCCAACCGCCCTACCCCTGTCCCACCCACCCCCACCTGCACCACCCCGCCGCACCCCAACGCTCCACCCCGCCCCACACACCCCACTTCCAGCCCCGACCAAAAAAATAACCAAGGTTAGTCTGCAACCTGAATTATATGCTTTCTTCATGAAATTGTTTTATCTAAGGTTGCTAATAATAATAATAATAATGATTCTAATGATTTGATTTGTAAAAAAATAAAAAAAATGGTCGGATGTATATATATATGTTTACCGAATTATTATGTAGGAACAAGGCAGTAGACTATATAAATATTATATATATATATATATATATATATATATATATATATATATATATATATATATATATATATATGTGTGTGCGAAATCTGATGAAAAAAAAATTAACATGATGCAGAAGAGAAGCTGCTGCATATAAGTAACTAGAATTATATATATATATATATATATATATATATATATATATATATATATATATATATATATAATAATAATAATAATAATCTTTTGGCATATTATATTTTAATACGTATTTGGCCATGAAACTTATAAATCAGAATTGGTAAATAAAATTGAGGTTATGTATATGAATTTGAATTAATTAATTTTGTCGACATAGTTATAAAAAGTTTTAATAATAAATTTAATAGTATTATGTTATTAATGATTGGATTGTAATAAAATCTTATTAAATTGTTTAAATTGAACGAAAGGAATTTAAAGAGTTATTTATGGAAAATAAATTTTGGAGTATTAGTAATTGATAAAAGGCGATGATTAAAGGCATATTAAATAGATTATGAATTATTTTGGAATTAATAGTTTAGATTATTTTTAATTTGAGGTGAATATGTTTAGGTTGCGAATAACGTTTCGTATTTGATATCGTTGGCATTTGAGGGTAATTAAGATTTTTTAGAGTGTGCTATAAATGGTTTGGAAGTATCAGGTACGGATTCCGTACTCTTTCAGCGATACTTTTGTTAAATTTGATTTGTTCGTTTTGTCGCTTGCTCGAATTTCGTTATTATTTCACATAATTGTTTCATGTGAAATAAATATATTAGTTTCATTTTGGAGTTGATACATATGACTCGTATTTGTACTCTTTGAATTAGGTTATCATGTTTAATATTTATTTTTGATAATTGTAGAGCGGTACATATTGTTACCTTCTTTTTGAGACCTTGTGACCATAATTTGATTTGGTTCAACATGTACATATAGAACCTTTTTGTTGGTATTATGTCGCATGTGTTGTGACATGGTATTTTTGTTAGAATATACCGTAGGGTATACTTGAGCTATAACCACCTGTGGGGGTACCACAGGCATGTCGTCTTGGCACGAGAGACATGATACTCTTCGTGGCGGTGTGATTAGTCCACGGCGTCTCCGTTTTGGGCTCCGGATGAAGTGGGTCATTTGATATTTTGTTGTGGGAGTCGTATGGGTTAACCCTAGTTTTCTGTTCTGCGGATTGGTGATGTTGTGCCAAATACACCTATCTGATTTGCATACATTTGGTTTCGCGGTCCAATGTGTGATTTGCCTGTGTGGCATTATTTTGACTTGCCTGTGTGACATTATTTTGACTTGCCTATGTGTCATCATTTGAGTTGTCTGTGTGGCATTATTTTGACTTGCTTGTGTGGCATTAGTTTGACTTGTCTGTGTGGAAAGACATATTTTTGAGCTCACTCGGTATGAAATAACCCAACCATTTGTTTCAGCCTATTATTTTATTGTTTTAGTTTTGTTTGCTTGTGTTCAGTTCAATTCATTGAGTTAGTTACTTCAGTTCGTTATTTCTTTATTCGTCTATTGGTTTCGTCAATTCTGTTGATTTAGATATATTTCATTCAGATCTTTGGAGATTATATTTTTGTCAGTATTTACACTTGAGATTTTGTTCAATATTTTATCTCAGTTATTTTTGTATATCAGTTGTATATCCGTACTGGGCAAAGGCTCATGCTGTGTTTTTCTTCCGGCAGGTTTTCAGGGGTGATTCGAGGCTAGTGTGATGAGAGTGTTGCCTTTGACCATATAGGTTAATAATTTTATTTTGGTGTTGATTATTTTGACTTTAGTTGGAGAATTGTATTTAGTACTTTATTAATGGATCACCATTATTAATATTTTAAAGTTATTAGTGCTCTGTTTACTTATTTTGAGGTTTGTTGTGCTTTGCACGTGACCTACCTTTCCTTTTCGGGAAGGGGGTGTTACATATATGGTATCAGAGCCGACTCTCGAAAGCTCTGGTCGGGTCATCCGATCGAGTTGCCGGAGGTGGGGACACGAAGGCTGGTGGTATTATCCCACAATGAAGAGATGGAGGTCCAGAGGTGGGGACATGAAGCCAGCCGGTATTATCCCACAATGGCTAGACAGGCAAAGATCTTTGGGACGTCGGAAATTTAAGTGGGGGAGTTTGTAACACCCCAGTTCCACATAGAAAGATAGGGAAAAAATTTGTCTACATATAAGGAAATAAGTTACTATCAATAGTACTTTCAAGTCATGACCTTTTGGGTGAGTCTGTGGTGGGCTAAGTTGACCCAAGAAGATACTATTGGACCAGTAGTTTGAGGCCTTATTTTGATGGATTTGTTTCGATTCTGACTTGGGATTTGACCCAAGATTTATTCCGGACTCAAAATTTAACCCGAATTATTACATTCTATTAATCAATTGATCAAAAATAAAGTTCATGTCAACCACTTTCCCATGAAACATGGGGGTTGTGTACTAAATGCTTTTTCTCTATGGTACGATAATTGTTTGTTGAAGAGGCAGATTTATGTGAGGGCCCCTTCTTTATTTTATTTTTTATTTAGTGAATTTTATTAATTCAATTTCTTTCACAATAACAAATCTAATTTATCATCTTTTTGTAAAATATTATCAAATTTATTATTATATGTCACAATTATTAGACGAAAAAAAAATCATTATATTCAATAATAAATATATATAAAAAATACATCATTAATAATTGGATATACAGTATTATGAATGCTAATGGAATCACTTAAAAAGTAGTAATTTGATATTTTTTTATTTAATTATAAAAGTGCCCCCTTTTCATAAAATTCTTGGTGTTATTATATGCGGGCCAACAAAAAGTGAGATAGTACAACTGAAGATACATATTGTGTCATTATTTTTTACAGCAGAGCATAGAAAAAAGGATGAATTACATATTCTATTATATTTTTAAAAATAATTACAACAATAGTATTCTCATAAAATTTTTAGACAATTAATACAC